>JAWWMP010000171.1:19576757-19630656 GCA_035047865.1 Dendrocincla tyrannina | reverse complement strand
GGCATTTAAACAAGGATGATCGAGAAATTGAGATGAATACTTTGGTCTTACTGCCAGCTTGATATCTAAAATGAAAACTAATTAAGTGAACTAGGAATGTTATACTTTTTTTTCTTTTAGAACCCCATTAAATATTGATAATAACTTATATCCCTTACTAATGCCAGTAGCAAAGCATTTTATGAAGGCAAATTAAATTTTAGTTTTTATTCTTCATGAACATAGGCTTTATGCCTGTGCTTTATATTATACCTACACAAGACTCCAAGCAAGTCTGTGATGTGTTATGAAAGCATAATAATATAAATGCCTACCTTTTTCAGGAACCGTACTCCATAGGTAAATATATAAAGGTAAAATGTAAATCTCCACCTGCAAAAGGTACAAGAGATTAACTCTAGGATACCAGGTTTACATAATTTACAGTTCAACACATGATCTCTTCTAGCACCACCAAACCACTACACCCTGGTCACATTAACAGAAGTTGAAGCAAAATTTTTGTCTGGTTTTCTACAACTGTTGTTATCAAGCATTGTGCTCATTTGGGTGCTTTTACTGGCCTCTCATTAGCTCTGAAAATACTGACTAATTTCACCGATACATGACAGGGGAAAAAACCCCACAAATTTTCAAAGATAATTAAGGTTTTTAAAAGTTTCATGAAAACTAGGAGGACACTGGAGGAGAGAGTACAACTGGCACATTTGTTGCAGGAAAGTTCACCTGTTATTAGGCACCTGGACAAAGATATCAAGAAATTTTATTAAGACTTCAACAGGTGACTTTGGAGTAGTGCATGTCAAATACACTCTTTAATAATGAAAAGCATCATTCACAATGAGCTGGAAATTCATCTAGCAGATTCCAGCACTTCATTCTTGGTTTTAGGGAGTGCATTTGTGTCACGTAGATATTCTGGATACAGATATATATCCACAGTTTACATCCAATTCCCAAGTGCTCCCTTGACAAAAATGATTCTACATTTTCCCAAATATGCATGGAATGATTGCTGGGCTTCTGACTTTTCTTTTCAGAGAGAGGCAAACTAGAAGCTAAGAACAAGATGCCATGGAAAGTAAGAGAAAACACCAGGAGATTTAATACAAAATCATCCTGTTTTCTATGTCTTTCTTCCTTCTCCAATAAAAGAAGACATACAAAGTAACTTCCTATTTTTGGACCCATTACTCACTTAAGAAAGAGCTACTGGAAGTATAAGGAAATAAAATCATAACCTTGTGCAGTGTAAATTCTTAGAGGAATTCCTGTAGGTTTTTTTTCCCCCAGGCCTTGGAGTGACTGCACACACATGCTTAATATAAACACCAGTGAAGTAATATTCATAAAGTTTATAGCAGGATGAGATTCAGTTTCCTTAGTGTGAGGCAATGCTGCAACATGAATCATCTTCAATGACATATTTAATGGCCCTCACAACTTTCTCTCCACTGGCAAACCTACTGGCTTCTCGTTAATTGGCACTGGAGTGTGTTCAAACATTGGAATGGTTACAAAACTGTAAATGTTTCTATGTAAGACAAGGTTAATCCAAACTATTCTCTTCAAAGCTCCCCTCACAAGTGTTTAGAAAGGCAGTTGTGTCACATATACATAAGCCTCTGATAAGCTGAGAAGAGTGTAAGAACATCAATGAGATTTAAAGTGTGATACTTCAGCAGAACAGAAACTCTCTTTTATGCTGTAGTCTCCATAGCACTGCAGAGATTAATTGATTCGATTGATATAACAGAAATACCAATCCCTTCAAGGTTTCAGTCACTGTAGTAACATGGCTCACCATTTTTATGCTGACAGTTTCCTCAAGATACTGAGAAAACTGAGCACTTGGAGGCAAAATCTTAGTTGTTCTGGTAGAAACCATCAGATCATGCACATGGAAGAAACAGCAAGTACAGGAATAAGAAGGAAGGATTCATTTGGGTGACAATTTTCTTGTTTGGCCAGTCCTACAGCTAGGAAACCAGCCGTATAACTTCAAGGTTATATACATCATGTAGTCAAAGTTTGAAGGCCGTCACTGAAAATAAACATTACTAGGGAAAAACTGTCTAAACCTTATCACTGGTGAGCACTTCCAGTGCCCTTCTTTCAATCTTAAGTGTGAGCCATTATGATAAATGCCTCACAGATAGTTTTATCACCTCTATTTCACATTTCTCCAAGCAAAACTCATAACATATTTGAGGACATTTTGGCTTGCTCTTGGGAGATGCAATATTCCATAGAGGAGTTCAAAGGCAGTCTGAAGTATTTGAAATAGGTTAATGGTTGAGTTTTAGCTGGTGGGTCTCTGGGATTTTCCAGCCTGCACAGACACTTGGAAGACTCTGATTGCAGCATTTCCTGTAGCTATCATCCCAAAGAAAATAGAGACCCTTTTCTGAAACAAGTAAATTCAACGTCACCGATTTCCCCATCTAACTAGGAAAAGTAATGCAAGACCTGTACTGAGATATCTTCTGTTCCCCTTTTCCCCCAGCCTTACTTACTGTCCTATTAGAGCCATATGATGAAGGCCACAAGGTGAAGCATTCTTTTGTGGGTGACAGTCACATCAATTCATCACATTTAACTGAAAGAGGAAGCTGACTGAAGCTGCTCTGTTTTGTGAGAATTTGCTCTGGCCCTCAGACTTGAAACACTCCTGCCAGTTGCATAGAGACACAAAATTTGAATGACCCACATACACGCAAAACGTGCTGCTTGAAAGACTTTTGTTTAAATCCAGCAAAGCCTGATGAAAGCACTCAAGGAACAAGTGTTCTGGAAGACCTGATCTGTCTGCTTGCAATAAAGTTTACCAGGTGCAATTTAGTCCCATGTTAACATGCCTAAAAGACTTACCAAACTGAACCAGGCTTATGTCTGCTCTGGTCAAGCTTGGAATGAAGAGATCAAATTGGTTTACGTATGGCCCTTTGGACAAATTCTTCAGGTTGTGCTGGTGCTTATCAGGCCAGTGTTTCAAATGTGGATGTGACACACTGCAGCAAAGTCAAACTAAAAAGTGACTCTTCCATAGCAAAAATATAAATTCTTTTCTAATGTAGTCTTAAAATGAATGCTCTGGAGACTCTCAAAGGTGCAGCAAAAGATCTGACTGCTCTTGTTCAACATCGGAGTGTGTTCCCAATGCAGAGCACAGCCAGTTTCTTAACCTCTCAACCCGTTTGACTTACAGCTGCCAGTGAAATTTTAACAATGCTTTGGCATGTGGAAAAGTTGGAGAGCCTACGCCAACTAACCTGCTATACCCTGCGGTGCTCAATTCAGCAAAAACTATTTAAGGGCCCACTTGAGAAAGCACTTCACTGATATCATGCATATGTCTAACCAGGTTCCCTTCATCACACCGATGAATTTTGTCCTTCAAATTTCCCTCCAAATTTCTGCTCTGAAATGTGAAATTAGTCTTCAGCTGATAAAAACAAATTGCTGAAGCAATGTTCAAGCAAAGCACCCCCATACTCCATACCCTCCCCCCCCCCCCCATTTTGCAGAGTCCACCACATGGCATTCGTGCTTTGTGCCAGAAAGATGCCATACTCCCCACAGACCAGCTATCTGCTGAGTGACTCAGTCCAACTGCTTTACCAGGAGAACAACTGCTTCTTCCAAGAGTAAAGCTGAAAAGGCACAGGCCTCTCTGCTCCTGCAGTTTTCCCTTTCTTTGACTTCTTTTGCAGGAAGATTGACAGGTCAGGCTATGAACACCAGCACTCCTGCAGAGCCCCAGCTTTGCAGCACCCACCTGGCAGCGCACAGTCCTTACGGGTTTGATGCCAAACCAGTGTCTGCTGCTCAGAAATGATTTGCAAGGATCCAAAGCTATCCAACTGACTTCTGACAACCAAAAATGGAACATAATAAATGCACAATATCAAAAACATCACAGCCATTTTGCTTCTAGAATTGTAGCTGTTATTTACACTGATAATTGTAGCTGTTGTTTACATTGATGCTTTTGCTGCTGGTCTGCTACAGCAATGTAAGAATGCCACACTCCGAAACAGTTAACATTAAAACCCCCATCATATTTAGCAACTAGTCATGGGCTCACCATATTGCCTGCAGTCAAAGCAACTGGCTTTCTGGCTCTGAAACCTACTTTCAGAGAAACTGCAGACACCTGAAGTTTTCCCATGGAAATACACTTCAGTAAAATGTCAGATTTGCTGTTCTCCATGATCTACTGTTCAGCTGCTGGCAGTGGCTGACAGACCTCTGGCCTCAGGCTTTGGGCTGAAAGTCAAACTGAGCCTAATGCAAACTCCACAGTTGCAAGTCTTGGTTCTGAAGAAGATGATGAAGCTTGAACTGCCATTACACAGCTTGTTCTGCATTTTAATCCCCACTGTCTGACCAGACAGGCATGTAGCTGGGCTATGGAATTGTTAGCTGAGACTGAAAATTGCTTTTTGCTGCAATGAGTTCCTTTGGCTGTGAAGAGTATGGTCACTGTGAGAGTGCTCAAAGAAGCATTTTGGAAGCTGAGTTTAAACAATTCTGAATGTTTACTTCTTTTAAACAGGAAGCATTGCTAAGTTCCCCACACTCCCACTGTGACTTAAACCAGTCCATATTTTATCCTCAAAAAAGCATTCTTCTGCTCCCCCAAACACAGTGCCAGAGCCTTCAACTTCCTGATTCCCTCAAGAGGACTTAGTCCAAGTAATGTTACTCCTGACATAGTCAGAGATATGCCTTCCTTTTAGAGAACTGTATCTAAGGAGAAATATTTAAAAGATGATCCCAAAATCGATGGACTCTAAACTTCTGGATCAACTTCTTAATATTTGTAACATTGTCTACCAACCTATTATACTCCACCTTTAGGTTAAAAACAAAAGTGAACACAACAAACTGCAAAAAAACAGAAAAACAAAAAAATTGCCTCAAAACCAAAAAAAAATTCCCCCCAAAATACTACTTTTTAGGCAGTAAACCATGTAAAAATATAAGAGAGAGCATTGAAAAATAATGCTTCATCCACCCAATAAATAGGACTATTAGAAGCTCAAATAGTACCCTCCACTAAATCTTTACTTTTCTTTGTTCCTGGTAACTGGTCTCATACAAAGCTGCAAGTATAACTGTGTAGTTGATGGCAGTAACTCCACTGTTCCAATGTGCTGCCTCTCCAGATTTCTGCAATGATAATTTTCTGCATTTCCACAAAGCCTAGCAGATGCAAGCAGATATAAAAAATGTTAATTAAGAAAAGGATACACAGGTAAATAGGTATATAAACTCTTCTTGGTTCTTTCTTGCCTCAACTGCTGTTGAGTTAGACTGGACCATGCAAATGGTAAATAGCTCCTGCAATGTGGTTAAGCTGAAGTTATTTGAGGAAGGGGATAGTTATGCACAACTCATTAAGAGCAGGTATGATAAACTGAGAAATTTTTATTGCTTTCTTCTTAAATTTTCTGGCTTAAGATTTGACTGTCATCTGATTTTCCTCTTGGATGCAGTTTCAATCAGTTATTTAATATTTAATATTACAGTGCCACTTGAGACCAGTGCTGTCCTAAATCTGTATGCTCCAAATGCAGCTCTGAAAGTCTTAAGAGCAAAATTTAGCAGTGCAGAGAAGTGGAAAGGAAATGCAGCACTAAATTTAAGAGATACAGTTTTATAAATAATAAAGCATGTTTATATAATTAGGCCAGAAAATATGCATAATACAAAAGGTGTTTTGGTAACTCCTTCCAGGTTACATAGTTTCTGTTTAATGGTTATGCAACTGCTCTCTTCTGAGTACTTTGATGACTACATAAAATAAAGGTCTGATAAGACTGCAGAGATCTATTAGCATGGCCAAATCTTGCCCTACACAGACATACTGTCTGGAAAGTTCATGGGAAGCACTCACAGGAAAAACAGATGTCATTGCCATGCACCCTCCCCTGTGGTTTGATCAACAGATCTGTTCAGATCAACAGTGATGTTCAATGCACACAGCTGATGAGTCTTGGAGTGAAAAACCAACTCAAAGTCTTCCCAGCTTGGACCTCTACTCTCCATTCTCACTAGTGATCTCACAAGTCACCTGTTTCCAAACAAAACAGCTGCTCACTGTCCCACTCTTCTACAGTTGTAGAGGAACAATAACCTGAATCCTCCAGACTGCATTTGCTTTTCACCTAGCAATTTTGTCCTAGCCATGATGGCCAACACATATATATCTGCATAAGGCAACTTTAGTGACAGGCAACTATCCTCTTAGAGCAAGTTTTATTAGCTGTTCTCTGTTTCCCATGCTGAATGTTACTTTCCTGTAGAATCATGTCATCTGTCCCAGATTAGTTTTTAGCCTGCTAAAGTGGATGCTGAACCTTTACAAGCAGTGTTGTTTCTCCATTTCCCTGAAGAAATGGCCCAGCTGTGCTGCAGTACTCGCTCCGTGCAGCACACACCAAGTTTGTGCACAGCAACCACACCCCCTTGACATGGCACGGTTACAGATCAGTCTTCTGGGGAGGGTCTGCTGTGCCTTCCTCTTCTGTACTCCCATTTCAGAAGATAAGCCTCCCCATCTTCTAAACAGGAGCTGCAGGCCTGTCAGAGTTGAGGCTGGAGGATAAGTAATGTTTTTAGCAGTATATTCAAAGCTGATCTTGTCAATTTGATTTTCCCATTTGCACCCTGTAGAAGTACATTTACTTTGTCATTTATGTTCCTTCCCTTTCCCTACCTCCTAGCCAACGTTTGTTGCATCATTGAAACTTTAGAAAAACCTCTACCAGATGCTCATTACAGGGAAGAAGGGTTTTTTCTGTGTTTTTTATTTTTAAAGATTTATTATCCCTCAGTATTTCAAGCACTCTACAAAAAAAACAGGGACAAGAAATTTTTGTACTATTTTTCATGCAAAAATGCTGTCATCAGAGCAGCAAAAATGAAATGAAAGAAGCCAGAATCCCAAATTTACCAAGAAGCACCACCTAACCAAACTATACACATTAGTCTAAGAGTATTTAAATAACTAATCATAAGGGATTGCATTAAATATTTCAAAGCACACCTTCTGCAGCACCTTGTGCTGAATATTTCTTGTCTGACAGTAACAATTTCAGCCTGTTTCAGGGCCTGATCTTTGAGGATTTAACATGCAAGTAACTGGGACTACATGAGCTGATAAATTGCTTGAATCTCCCGGAAAAAGTAATGAAAAAATTTAACTCTCACACTTTTTTCTCTAGTTTCTTGAACTTTAGGGAAGGGAAAAACAAAATATATCTGTATAAACAGATGCTAGTCACTGATTGATACAAGCAGAAGGGCCTCTCACACTAACGGTATCAATAAAATCTAATGAGTTCATGAACATACATAAAATGCAAAATGCAGCATACAGACAAAGTTACCAGGAAGGTGTCCACTGCAGTCTGGGCTCTGTGTTATGTCACAGCAGGTCTGTGCATACCCATCCTGGAGAGACACCGATGCAGGAGATGGCAGAGGCTTTGTGGAACAGTAGGTTACCATATGCCTGTAGTTGCATTGACTACCACAGCATCATCACAAGAAGCCTTAGAGGAACCACCAAGTTTCTCACCCCCACCAGCACTGCATACATGTTCTTGCAGAGACCACTACCACTACATATACTCAGCCACGCCACCACTAGCCCCTTTACATTAGCAGGCAACTTATTAATGCAGAAAACAATGTAGTTATATGACTGTCAGTGAAAAATATTAAACAATGTGGAAGCTAATTCTCCTCTGCAACTCTGTGTCTCTGCAAACAGACACAGTCCATGTATCATAAAATGAAAGGCAATCAAATATAACACAAAACTGTGTAACGTAAATGCAAAGGGGAAAAAGAGAAGTAAAGACTTGCATGTCAATTTGTTCATTGCTGTGTACAAGAGAAAATCTTACTGCCTCTTATTCTGCAGTGAGCAAGGTATTTTGATATAGGTCAATTGTGAGTAGCAACCTGTAGAGGACAAGTCATCCTTAAGATTCTTTCTTTTGATGGAGACTGAAATAGAAAAAGGTAGCAAATAGTTTTGGACTACCCGGTGCAATTTGCAGTCTTCTGTGGAAGAGAACAACCTGCTGCAAAAGACACCCCTGTTGGACCAAATCCATATGGATTCACTGTGAATCTGACAAACACCATTTTCCAGTGCTACACATGCAGAACAACTCTGAAGTCAGCAGAAATGGAAGTAAGAATGGTATCCACTAAAGTAGCATTTTGTTTATGTTTGCCTTTCCTTTTAAATGAAAATAAAAGTAGAACTTGGCCGATAGCTGTATTTACTGAAGATCCCAAAATTTGCATCCACATGAATGATGAGTTTATTCTGAATTTGAATGTAACTCTTCATGAACAAATGCTTGCAATGCATTTCATAAAGTTACTACAGCCTAAGTGAACATTGTTCATGTTGCTTTCATACTACAAATACAAAACAGGTCAAACAAAAGTAGAGTTTGGATTAGCAACAAAATTAACATCTTAGAAACAGCAAAAAATAAAGCAAAAAGGCAGTAAAAAGCACAAGGCAAAAATTGCACAAGTAACCACTAAGGTATACAGGAAGCAAATACCTAATTTACACGATAAAAGCAATGAAAAGAGCAGAACATGTGAAAGAAAGGAAGAGAAATGTTTTGCTGTCTTACCCCTCTTCTGCTCAACTTTTAAATCCAACATCATCATGACCTTACAAACTTACAAGCACCATTACAGATCTGAGAAGTAAATGCTTCACTATTAACAGATAATTATTTTACACTATTTGCTATTCTACTTGGGCAAGACTGGTTTTATTGGAAAGTTTTGTTAGAGAGAAATTAAAAAAACACTTCAATTTCCACAGCAACAAAATATTTTTAAACAAGAGAACAAGAGACATCAGTACCTGAAACACACTAACAAATGGTGACGATGCAGTCCAATGCTTTGGGTAGAACAACAGTGATAAACTGGAAGACAACTCTGTGCTACATTCACAGAATATCCTCCTCAAACTGTCAAGAGTCAGTTTTTAAACCCTGTGAATCCCAACTACTAGGCTTAAAAAGTAGTCTTGAAGTCTGTAGCATTTTGAGAGGAAATGGCCTCAAGCTGTGTCCGGGGAGGTTCAGGTCAGACATCAAGAAGAATTTCTTCATGGAAAGGGTTGTTAACCATTGGAACAGACTGCTCAAGGAGGTGGTGGAGTCACTATCCCTGGAAGTGTTCATGAAATGCCTGGACGTGCCATGGTCTAGTTGTCAAGGTGGTGATCAGTCAAAAGTTGGACTCCATGGTCTTGGAGGTCATTTCTAACCTAAATGATTCTGATTCAGATCCCAGGTAGAACCCTTGCTTTCTTGGCTATACATCTCCTGTAGCCTCTTCCGAAAAATGACAGCTCTCTCTCCATGTTCCACTTGGCTCCAGTGTTTGGCAACTTCATTTGAAGATGAAGCTGACTGAAGGCAGCAGCTGGTCTCCTCCATAATCAAGAGCCAGACAATTCGAGATACAAGGAACACAAGAAAACAGCAGCTACTGCAGTCTTTGCAGTTTTCCTTTAGTTCTCTTTAATTTTTATATTGTGACTGTAATTTTGAACTCCTGTTCACCTTAACTAGAACTTAGGGAGGAATAATTTAATTTCCATAATGTAAAATAATGATGAGTACATACAACCCACAAGAGAACGGAAACCTAGTTAATTTATTATAACCTTGCTTAATGTGCAATGATAATGTTAAGTGATAGCGTCTTTGCAAGACCAGCACATGAGTTAATTTAAATTTATTAATTATGTTAAAAACTGTGTCACGGGAGGCAGTAAGGGCAGGGAATTCAAAGTTTGAAGTAATCCAGTTTGAGGGAAGAGGGAAATTTCATAAGATGCAAAATGAAAAGTGCTTAACACAGTCTAAAAATATGGTGAGCCCAGTATGAGGACATGGCATGAACATCTTTGCCTTTCTGCTCCAGCAGAACAGCTTGGAAATAGGGCTGGCAACTCCTGACACTTAACTAATATTATAATTTCCCCCTAATAACCTGTTTGGGCAGAGAGACATCCCGAGGCCCAGCTTAAAAGGACAAAACAGTCATCACAGACCAGATTCACATGTGAGGATGGCAGATGCAGTAGGAAAGGAACCATGAGGGAAACTGCCAGCCTTGCCCAGTTCTGGGGTCTGTTTCATACCAGCTCTGAGCTAACTGGAGCCTCTGAGCAACATACGACAGAGCTGCAAGAAGTCCACTCCCACCTTCCTCTTCACCAGCTTTCTAATGCAGCAGGATAGCAGGGCAACAAGGCCAGACCCAGACCCAGGATTTTACTATTCAAAATTGAGAAATGATGACAGGAAGAATTAGAAAAAGAGTACAAACACAGTCACAGGAGCAGCCGTTCAGCAGAAAAGCATTCATTTACTCAGCCTGTGTTGATCTAAGGTCTTGTATCAGAGCTGGCAGAAGTAAGAGATGCACTGAGAGCACCACATGGCACACCATGCCCTGCTCCACCACACCATGTCCTCCCACCCTGTCACATCAGGTGGCTGTAGCAATTTCTCCCCCTTCTTTCTTCTATCACATCAAAACCTGAGCTTTCACACTGGATGCAAGTACTGGTTTCCCTTCTGTTACTCAATTGTACACACACCCTCCACAACCAGGAAGGTCTCCATTGCAGTCTGGGCTCTGTGTTATGTCACAGCAGGTCTGTGTATACCCATCCTGGGGAGACACTGTAGCAGTAGAGCTCCAGAATGCTTATGTGACCACCTCATGACCCACAACAGGAAAACATGACTGATGAACACTGTATGTTTTCATGCAGGGTGACCTTTAGCCCTAGAAAGTATAGTGTGCTGCCTTACAAAAGAGCTGTACAGCCAGACACAGAGCTCAGGGAGGTGGCCTTTCCAGAGTACTGGAACTGCAATGGTAGCCTGTGCTGCTGAACTACAGCTTGAGCCAGCCAGACTGGACACCAAAGAAATATGCATAGTCCAGGGCCTAATACAGATGCTCCAGGAGGCAAAGCTGAAGACAAACACACAGCAAACCACATTGTAACAGCTGGGCATGATTGCCCAGACTGTGCCTTTGGAAGTGCAAGGGCTGAGCAAACTGTGTGTTGAAGAGGAGGTACCTGCCAGATGTTTAGTCCTCATTCATCAGAGAGTAAGTGTTAGGGCAGAATTAAAATTGCTGTCAAGTGGCTGCAATGTGTTCTCACAACTTTAAAAACAGGACAGCTTGCCAGCCATTGACTTATTTATGCATCCAGGAACTGAGGCTACAAATTACTATGTATTATCTAACTCAAGGCAACCAGTACTTTCTTACACTTTTTCTCTTGGAGTAGGGAAGCCGTCAGTGAAAACTAGTGCTGAATGACATAATACAAAGCATATTTACCCTAAATAAAAAGCTTCATCAACACTCTTCTGCACTGACTTTATATGTGGCTTAGAGAGAAATATAAGTTCCTGGTAGCAGACAAAGGAATTAGTAACATACAGAGCTATTGAGCGCTACTCTCATGGAATAACATCTCACGCTGATGCAAAACAGAGCAGGATTTCTGTCTTAGTTTTTACCTAGCCAAACATGACTCCAGGTCTTTTTGCACAGGTCTAGTTTCCCCGACATGAGTATCAGTATAAATGCCTCATTCTCTTTTACCTTCTATTGAGGCCTTACACTGAATCATATCTCTCTTCCTTACAGTGATGTTACTAGGTATAATACTCTTAAGAGAATCATAGGTCCTTGAATGTATCAATTTCAGAGTCAAGATGTAACTCTCAGAGTACTACGATAAAACTGCAGTATTTTACAAGCTTACTATAGGCAAAATTTGCCAGACAGTCTTTATTATTCTGCACTTCAGTTACCACTTGCTAGATGACTTCAATTAGAGCTGCCTTTCTCAACTTCCCTACTCCTGAAGCCGTGAGAAACTCTACTTGCGCTCAGCAAAGTCACATCTCCCCTGTTCTGGAATAATTTCACAGATTTCAACTCCCTTCACATCTCATTGAAAACCTATGTTCTCCCTTGACAAGCTGCCTCACAAATCTGACTCTATCAATACCTGAGCCCCTACTCCCTACTTGCCCTTCATGCCACAAACGCCATTTGTTCAACAAGGCTCGTCTCTTCCTTACCTCTGTACTCCAGTTTCAGCATGCAATACTTCAAAGACTTTAGATTAGCCTTCACAACAGTCTTCTAAGCAAATTATGGATACAATCCCTTTATCAACACAATGCCAAATACTCTGATTGCCCAGGTAAATAAAACAATCATTTTAATTACAAATTACTGCTGAATTATTGCCTCAGGAGAGCAATGAATTCCATGAAAGAAACATTAAATCCTGTTTAATTGTTCTGAGTGTGAAAACCTGTTTCTCCTACTCAATTTTAAATATGTTCCTTCTTCTCTTTCTTTTTCTTTTAATATCTCCTGGTTCCTGCACAAGAGTTGCTTTCTCCATTTATTTTCTCTATACAATCTATCATTTCCATATGCTTTTGTCTTGTGCTAAGGTGACCCTCTCTCTTCTTCCATCGTCTTTCTGATCTCCTGCACAATCCTGGCAGCATCTACAATAATTGTGCTGCCATTTGCATCTGCAAAATATCCAACTTTCAATTATATTTAATAAAAATTTTAATGAGAAATGGCAATGGAACAGTTTGTTCTGCCCACACCAGTCTATAAGAAAAATGGGAAATAGTGGCAGGCAACCCAGCTTTATAGGTTTCACCAAGTAAAAATTCTATTCCCTCCAAAGACAGGATTCCTTGAGTAGTGTAAGAGCTAGCCTTTGTTGTTCCCTCTTGTCTTACAATAACACCATCATCTGAATCACCTGATACATCACCCAGACAATTCATAGAGTTCAAGGTTGCAAAAAACCGACTAGATGGGATGGGCTCATATCCACAGTGCTCAGAGCTGGAACACTGGACAACATATGCCCAGGATCTACTTTACATTCATATGAAATACAGCTCTGAAAGATCATGAGAATTTGTAGATTTGTGGGGTTTTTGCTTGCCCTATGGCACAATGTTTCCTGCTTGGAAACAAGACTCTCCCAGCCGGAAGAGTCAGATTTGGCAAATCTTTTGTCTGTATCATCTGTCTGGAGAAGATCCTGGAGTGAATTGTCTTTTCAATGAGTTATCCTTTCAGTAGTGCCAGGTCTGGTTTAACACATTGTGTTTTGAGTTAGCAGCTTTAGGGAAACTTGTTGCCTGACCTGAGCCAAAGCAGTCTCTTGGCTATAAACCTGGCTATGTGCTTGAAGAAATACTCCTCCTCTCATTCTTATTGCTGAACTCTCTTTGTTTTAAGGTCATAGCAGGGAGAAAAGGGAAAAAAAAAATCTACATCCAGACACAGAGAGGTGTACACAAATACACAATCCTTAGTCCTCAATTATATTACAAAATACTGTGTTCTTCAGACACCACTAACAGAAATGCAAATTAACTGCTCCAGTGCTGTAACTTTCTGTAAAGCACCAATGAGTATTTCACTCGAGGTCACAGAAAGCTAACTGAAATACTGAAAGAAGTAAAGAAGTTCAGGAGCAGCAAGAGAAAAATGCAAATTACTCATTTTTTTCACCTGTATAGAAGTGTTTCAGAAGAAAGAAATCAGTAATTACATAGAGGCTTTCAATATTATGCCTCATTGCAGAATTTGCTGCCCTGTCATAGTGACTTTCAGAAATTTTGGATTTTCCTTGATGCTGCCTCTTTCAGGTGAGACTGCAATCCTTTGCCAGCAGAAGCACCTGTACCAGGAGCTCCTGGACATAACCCACAGCAGGACACAGGCCACTGGAGCACATTCTGATGAGAAGGAGCAGCAGAACTAAATCTGCCCAGTTAAAAACAAAAACCAAAAAAATCCAAAATCACAATAGCAAGGAAAACCTTTAACTACTTATCAGCATACTAGTCAGATGTGCAGTTCCCCTTTCACCAAGCAGCTGGTTGAGTTACTAGTGCTTGAGATCTGAATAGACCAGAGAACCAAGGAAGAGATTATGCCTCATACCTGTTAAAGCATGGAGAGCAACAGCAGAGGAAAGCAAGGGAGATACTCTTCAATGGCCATAGAATTGCAGTAACTACTACACTGGCCCCAGAATGTGTAGCAAAACTTCACAGACCCATCCCCGTGTCCTCTTTGCTGGTCATGAAACACTGGTTAGTCCTTCACTGCATGTAGCACTGGAGAAATCAGTTGCTGGTTGAAGCAGCGACAAATCAGAATTAAATGGACCTAAAATACCATTTACTACATATTTTTTGTCAGATCAGATATGGTTTAGAAGCTGACTTAAGAGGGCTTGATGCTATTAAAAATTCAGAGCTAGAAGCCTATTTATTTTCTAGGGCTTTACTGCTACACACAAAACACAGACTGATGAATTCTATGCATTTTGTAAAGATTTGTATCAGCACAGTACAGAATTTCAATGACCAAACAGCTGTCTTAATTTCTTTCCCTTGAATAGTTATTTTTTCCAGTACAGTTTTGTAGGAGAGAATTACTCTGCTAGTTGAGAAAAGCAATATGGCCAACAAGTTGCACACAGCCCTACAATTTTCACACATATGTGCATGACAAGCAAAAAAAAAAATAATTCTGAATTTCTATCTATCTATCTATACACATACACATGCACACATAGATAATTATACAGCCCTACAAAGACAAAATCTCTCTCAAAGCAATGTGCATAAAGACTGTTTCAATTCCTTACAAAAAAGAATGTCTGGCTAGGAGATGAGACAGAGACTCTTCTCTCCCCTACATCAAAACTAAAAGACAATCCACTAACAGACACTTTAGTGTCCAAGCTTCTTCTAGAGAGGAAAAAGGGGGGAAAGAATAGGTCTTTGGCTCTTCAGTCCACACATTTCTACGTTTTCACACACAGAATGTTCCATAAACTCAAAAAACCTCTCTAGGCCATATGTTTCTTCCAGCCACTCCTTGGAAACCATGTAAGTGTCTCTAATACAGCTTGCTTAAAAGTAAATAGCTGTAGGACAGACAAGTCATCAGTCTGATGACATTCCTAAGTCCCAGGCTAATAACTTATGCCATCACATGTTCTTTCCCTTTGCTCCAGACAACAAGGGGGGAGAATACAATGCTGCCTATACTACTTACTCCTTGAGAAAACCAGTCATGCCTACGCTCTGGTAAGTGAGCAGCAGTGCTGCACACTGGGAAGAAACTGGAAGTGGCTTGGGAATCACTACTGCATTGGCTTTCAGGCACATCAGGGTTTAACAAAGACATTCATGGATCCTGTACTCTGTCTGGCAATTAGCAAAGTAATTTTCTTGTTATTAGGCTGTGCCATGGGGACAGAAAGAAAAGAATAAGAAAAACCCAAGAAAAATACATGAAAGTAGAAAAGTCCACTTGGCATACTCAGTTCACCACTTTGTCTTCTCCTTTATGTACCTTGGATCTTTTAAGTTGATGAAAGGTAGCCAAAATTGCCTAAATTTATACAAGAGAAAGAAAAGCTATGGACAGACTAAACCTAGCAGTTTATATAATAAGCTAAGTGCCTGAGCTTTGCAATCTGAGGTTATACAAGGTGGATGCCTTTCCTAGTGACTGTAAACTGTGACTGCCTTTAGCTCCAAGTTTCATGCCAGCATCACCAAATCCTTGAAAAACAACCCACTGACTTGCTAGTGAAATAATATTCAGCACTCCATTTATTACTGTCTTTCTGGCTAATAATGGATCATTAGTCACCACCTGGTGAATTTATTTATTTCATATAGGTACTTATCACCATTAATCTCTGAAACCTTAAGCAGGTACACGGTGCCATTGAAGCCTCACCACTAGGGTCTCTACAACTCCAATAACAAAATTACACCTTCTCTTTCAGATTGACACACAAAGCTATGGGGGAAATGCTGGTTAAGGTTCCTGAAAAAGTAATTTATTTTCACTATAATGATGTGGCACAGTGTCTATAGATAAGAGATTTTATTACTGCCTTTTTCTTCATATAACTCCCATCTGCCAATGGTTAGGATATCTCACAAAGACTGGCAGCAAAGGAATTATTCCATTTGGAAAAAAACCAAACCAAACCAAACCCAAAAAAAACCAAAACCCAAAGCAGTTTGGTGTAGGTTTTGGAGTTTCTCTGCACTGTGTTTAGGACCAGAATTGAAATTGCTTGAGAAGAAAAAGAAGAGAAGGGGTAGAGAAAGTGAGAAATCTGAGACAAGAAGAATTTAGTGATGAAGTTATTGGTACAGTGTATTTAGGGCTGGATCTTGGGTGTCATTCATCTCAGGCAAGTGTGTTTACCACTAAATTTCACTCTCAGCCTTTGTGCTGTTGAAACTCCTCTACCTTAGATAGTGCCCACGCTACTCATTTGCAAGAAAGATAAGGCAATGGCCCTTTTGGCACAGTTGCCTTCTCTCTTTCATCATGGAAAAGCCACTCTGGGCCCAAGGAACACTTTGTCTAGCAATAAATTGAATCATCTTCATGTAAAAAGTGTTGGAACTCTTTTTAGAGTAGCTCCACATTTGCTGTGGGTTCTGTCACTTTCTTCCCAAGCCACAGTCAATCAATACCATTGCCAGCAAACCTCAGATCTTCTCTGGAGGGACAACAGCAGCTCAACAGTAGGAAGGTGTAGGCGGGGATCACTGTCATTTTGCTTGCTCGGTACTTGCTTATTACATAAGGGCACATTTCGTTCTCTGTGGTAGCTATGAAACTCCAAAGGCATCCCAGTTACTGAACACTTCACTGCTGCCTTTCCCACGACATGTACTTCATGCAGCCCAGCAGCTGCCACACACAGGCACTACATCCGAAACCCACCCCATTAACTCAATAGCTGTGAAAAGGCTACAGAACTCATAACGGAGGATTTTGTCAGTCAAAACATACCAAAGTACCTCACTTAGTGCCCTGATAGACAGATTTAACTGGACAACAGTTTAACTAGACAACCCATACTGAGGGGATAAAAGGGTAGTCCTGGCTTCCCAGTGCTAGTCTGACTACCTGCCAACAACTTCATCCAACGTGAGAGGGTCAGCCGGTGGTGCGTACTCCACCACTGGAAATGCTCCCAGGGCAAGGCCCACATGGTTGGCTGGATAACACCACATTATCATAGCATGTACAAACAGAAATGCAGAGGCAACTCCCACAGCACTTTCTCAAACCATAAACAGATAGAACCTGAGCTATCCACCTATTATTTATGACATGTTGCTTCTTTTTGGGGAAGTATTATCGTTACTATCAAGTACACATACTGCAGTAATGCCCAGTGCTTCCCTCTAAATGAAACCAGCACTAAATTCTGTCAGCACTTTATTACAGCTTGACCTTACCCTGCATTCTGCACTCATAGCTGTCATCTGCAAGCTTTCTCCATAATAAATGCCACAAAGGAGCAAGTTCAGCATCCATTACTGTCCTCTCTGTGCTATGGTATGATTAAGTTTCATACCATGGTATGTTTAAGTTTTTCTCCCTCTAGGTTAGCCCAAATGTGCTGGCATTAGTGTAAGAGAGTGAAGTCTGACCTGAGTTACAGAAGCAGCAAATACACTGCCCAAATATGCTAGCTCTAACACTAATACAGTTTTAATTTTTTCCCAAGCAGACAAGTTAACAGCTACAAGCCTTACAGAAGAAAATCTTACTGATTTCAAAAATCAGTAAGGCCACCAGCTGCTGGCAAGAGGATGACTAGGTTCATCCATATCTCACCCTGCCTGGCTTTATTAAATATTTAGTAAGGAGGATTTTAGCTGTAAATACCAATGAAAGGACTTGAGCATTATGACACTTAAGTTCCTCTGTTCATTAAAGGGCAATCATCTTTAGTCAATTTATCTTTTTGTCTTCTTTTTTTTAACAACCCAACTGGTTTTCATCTTTACTCCTCCATCTCAGATCTTTATGAGGTTGTATAGCTAAAGGTAGGGCTATAAGGACGGCACACTAACACAAGGAGACTTGCCTTAAATGGTCAGGCTGACACCCTGACAGTACAGAATCACAACCATGTGACTTCTGAAAGCTTTTGACCATTGAAAGTACATGAAAAGTACAACCAAATTCTTTCAGGAGAAAGAAGATTGTTTTCCTCATTAAAAAGGTCATATTCTACCAATTTTCTACCTGTCTACAGAATACTGTGAAGAACAAAGGGGAAAGCTGATGAGAACGCAGGCTCAACAAGACTCAAGAAGAGAACACACATCCTTACATGCTCTCACAGAATTTCCTAAGCGTGCTGGGCTTTTCCTGGTTGCGTCTTTGCCGGAACCAACGTTGAATGCTGCGTACATCCCAGTCCAGCTGCTTGGAGAGGCCCTCCAGCCTCTTCTCATCTGGATGCTACAGAACAGAGAAGTATAAAAATTAGTTTCTTGCCCAACTGCATTAACACTCTAAATTTAGGACCGCTATAACTGACTCTTGACTTCTTATCAAGGCTGCCTGTCAGACACATGGATACACACAAATATGTTCATAGAAATTTCTACTGGCAGATTTCCATCAAAATACATTTACAGTGACTAGTATTAATCTAGTCAGATGCTGTACTATGACATGCAGGTCATTACTAGTAAGAAACTTAAAGGGAACAATGGGATTATAACTTATCTGACACTTGGAAGTGAAGGTAAGTTGGCATAAAATGCCATGCATTTCTCAAGTAGGGGGGCTTACAAACACCCCGCTGCCTGGCACGTGCTATGCTGGTTCCATCCTCCTACATCAGGATCTTTGTTCTATCAACTGTTACAGCAGTGAAGATGGTTTGACTGACACAGGAAGAAGGTAAATCCCATGTTCGTGCATTTTAATGTTAAAAAATTAGGTTGTTACACAAAGTGACAACTTCCAAAGGAAAATCACCTTGACAACGAGAAGGAATTATTTTCTGCAAAATTAACTACACGCAAATATTCTCCAAAGCAGAAAATGTGGAACTCTCATACCATTAGCACAGCTGCAAACCAGTAAGGAGGTAAGGCAAAAGAAAATGATTCGGTCCTTAGTTTGAAGAGCGGTACAGGCCACATCTCCAATAATCCAGCAATTCTACATATTCAGCACCACATGAGTACTACTTATATATCTCTCTTGATCACATTGTTTTTTTAAAGAAACAGAAAAAGCTTTTGGACAATCTGTTCTCTGGAGCTTTAAATTGATTTCTGCAAGTCAGTTACATAATTGAATGAGATACAAGGGTTCTCACAACACAGACTTTTTTAAATGCTGCAAGGTATAAAACAACAAAACTTTTGTCAGGCTGAAGCTTTGTCTATCAGCCTCCATGAAGACAGAAAAAAGAAAGGGAAATGAAAGGATAAAACAAGAGAAGGACAAAGTATTTGCCATCCACCTCAAAGAAGTTTTTTAGTCAACCAAAGTAACCACTAGTTTTTCAATGGAAGGTTATGAAAGGCAATTTCTGTAACCTCGGAAAAATCAAATGCTTGATGTAGCTCTTGGGAGTTTGACTAGAGAGAACTGCTGTATGGGACTCAAAAAAGGCAGCTAGCTAAACTGGACAGTTTCTCTGAGAGCAGCTACCAGATTCTTCTGGAGCTCCTCTGGAGCTCTTCACACTCACAGGTTTTTCAGGCCCTGTGTCAGACTACCAGATTCTACAGGGAAATATTTAAAAAAAAAAAAAAAAAACAAGGAAAGAAGAAAAAAGAAAAATACCACAATAACCCCCAGAACAAACCAAACCCACGCATTCGGCTGAGTCTGGGTGAGAGAAGTGCTGCAGCTTTCAGAAACAAGGTATGTACAATTCCCCCCACCAAAAACAGGTCAAAAGCTACACCAAGTGCCACAGTGATCTCAGGACAGAGCAGGACACACAAGCAAGACAGATCCTCATCATATTTCACCGTCTGTGACACTGAACCAAATTTTGTCCTCTGACTCTAATGCTCTCTGAAATTTAGGCTGATGCCTTTGCTGTGTCATGCCCAGCTCCAGCCTGGAGACAAGCTGGGACTGGAAAGCTTCTGCAGAAAAGTTTAGGATGCTTCAAAAGTATGGACAGAATGACACAGATGTATAGTGGAGACGTCATATGGTGAGATGTAGAGATAGAGATGTAAACTGTGGGTGAAAAACTTGCACAAAAAAAAATCTGAAAGCCCTATTATTCAGTAAGTTTCTTCCAGTGTTGTATCTCCTCCTGTAGCTGGGACACAAGCAAGACAGCAGAGCCCTGTGCTCAGACAGCTGGCCTAGCAGGAGTAGCATTGAAGTTTTATGGAAAACACAGTATCAATCTCCATGGTACTAGCTTTTTTTTTTTTTCCCCCCAAGAAACCTGAAGACTTTGTGGAAATTTCTAATGGATAAGAAGAAAAGAAAAAAAAAGAAAAAAAAAGTAAGTGGCCATATGACATCTATGAAGTGTTTCTATAACAACTTTTGACTAAAAGGTTACAGGAGACATCACAAAGTGATGCACAACTGCTCAAGTTGGCATACGAATGATGTCTCCAATATTCACATTTCTGATTTTACGTGTAAAAATGCAGCACTGCATTTATCTGTTGGCTTTGCTTTGTTCAGACATAGTTTGTAGCGCAATATCCCACTTTATAAGGTAAATACTTTAGTTAGACACTCTACCTTTGTAATAGCTGTGAAAACTTTTTCCAGGATAGCATTAGGTTGAGCTTTCTGTGGTCCGTTGGCTTGGACTTTAAGGCCTAAGGCACATGGTTTAGCAATGAACCTGTGAGAAAGAGAAGAATGAGAAAACAGGTGAAATCCTGCAGTTATTTACTTCCTTACTGTTATCAATCAATGACATGTGGTAAATGGGCAAACATTATAACCCTGCCAACAAAAGCAGTACTTAGCTTTACAGCTCAAAAGCAAGCTCATACAGGCAATTACACCACAAAATAAGTAACATCACTTTGAAGGATGAAAGGAACTCCACAGTGCACATGAAACAGAGGATTTTCTTTCATGTTGTGAAAAAAGGGATTAGAACAAAAGCATGAGAGGAATGCCTCCTAGAGACGCACCAACTAATGAAAAGAGCAGGGCAGCTTGCAGAGATGAAGAGCACATAATATTATCCTCCAAACAGATCCTTTTTCATAAATGAGTTTCCAAAGTAGCTACTGCCTCAGGACTCCTTTTGCACAACAGAATTTCAAAATCCTGAAAAGCCGCAAGCAATTAAGCTGCCCAGTCAATAAAATTTTCTAAAAGCATGAAGTTTACATGGTGTAGAGCCACAGCAATGTTCTGCCTCCAAACTCTTCTGCTAAAATACAAAGCTACCACAGACCCTAACACCAATCCATAAGTTCTCTGATACATTTTAGAGATGAATTACATAGCTTACATTACATATACTCAAAGACCACCACTCTACTCATTAAAACCTAAATTAGTTGTAACTGCAAGTCCAACTCTGGAATTCCCATGAAAGCTACGAACTCTATATACAATCATATTCACACGAACACTATGAACTTCTGCCATCTTTGAACTATGTAACTCTTGATTTCACTTAAAAGACTTCTGTCTCCAAAAACTTCATTTATCAACAGGGACCAAAACAACACTCTGTAATTTAGTTCCACATTTATCCAGTTGAATGACCACAAGGTATTAAAAATCATCAAATTCTTACCCACAAACTAGCCCCATTTTAAGCACTTTCCCCTTGCTTTTCTCCTTTTGCTGAGTGAAGGAATGAGATAGCCATGATATAACTCCTACAGAAAGGCAGTTCCCTAAACTTGCTAATATAGAAGAAAAAATTAATAAGTTAAAGTCAAAAGCAGAATTTAATTAATAGGATTCCAAATGCCACAGCAGGCGTCATAAAAAGCATAATTAACATAATAGTTTTCTTAAAATGACCCATAAGTAAACAAAATAGAATTAATTTTTCATACATGTACAAACTATGAGCATTTTGCCAAATCCTGCGCTTCCTAAAAGCACTGTTCATTTTTTCCATTTCTGCTAACACTGTGGTATTTAACTCCCTAAACAGTCTTCCTGAAACCCATGGGACTATTTATTGCATAAGGTACTGCAATTAAGAGGGAATAACTATTGTGAATGAGTAAGGAGAGCAGAATTGAGTATATTACCAGCTTTTCTCTCTAAAACATGTAAATCTGAACAAACATCACTTCAATATCTCTTTTTCAGTGGATTCCAGTGCAGCTGAATTGAAAGCTGGTATTCAATTACACAGAAATTAAAGGACAGGCATTTTTTGCTGAATGCTGCCCCTTTTATTCCGGATCTAGAAATGAAAGACTAACTTAAACAAGGGAATTAAACTCAGAATTCAAGAACCTTTTTAAAGGCAGCTTTCTCATTCACAGTCTAAAGCCACATTTAAAACCAAAATCTACCCAAAAAGCCCCCAGTCAGCCAGTTCAGGTAACATGGGTCACTGTAGAGCAGTGGAGTGGAAAGCACTGAGCCCTCGCAAGCCCCCACCCGAACCCCCCGAACCGCACCCGGTGGGCCCGAGGACAAGCCTTCGAGCGCCCCATGGCCCTTCGGGGGGTGCTTTGTGGTTTGGGTCCCGCCTTTCTCACTTCAGCCATTTACAGCAGCGACGCCTCGTACTCCACTCCAAAGTCAGATCAGTTTGGCGCTACAAAAGGGGTCAGGAAACCCTTTGCAAAATGATCCCCCACCTGCTCTAAGGCATAAAAAGAAGCTTCTTTTTCACCACGAGTACCATTTTGGGATTCCCCGAGCAGGCACGGTGCTGCACCAGGGAGAGAACAATCCCACCCGACCACCATTTGGAGAAAACAACACCCCAAATCCACCAGAATTAGCTAGAAATATTAGCTTTTACAGTCCTCGGAGAATTATGTCCATTTGTACTTGCAAAGTCTGCATTAAATACAATTTTTTTTATGGACCATATGAAGGATGAGAAGTAAAACTATATTTTTTTAACTACAAATCAAACAGCCCTACTTGTAATGTGCAATCTTTGCCCTGAATCTGGTCAGACATGGATAGGTAACTCTTTAGTCATCTGGGGCATGGAAATGTGCCTGTAGAACCCTCTTGCAGCACATGAATATAGTGTCTCCGTACCAGCAGGTCACCTGCAATTTCTGAGCTAACCAGAGTGGCTACTCTACAGCAAATCCATGTCTGACAGTTTCTCAGCAGTCCTGAAGATGTCCAAACCACCACAGAGCCACAACAGGTAAATTACAGGGGTTTTTTAAACTGCCCAGAAGGTCTGCAAGAATTAATAAGCCTTTCCAAACAGAGTCCAAAACCAAAAACAATAAAATAAACAAAAATTAAGCTAACAAGGCTAATGAATATTAGATTTATGTAATTATTTACACCCTTTTTTATGTATGGGGAGATACAAAGAAAATGCTCAGTAGCTCCTTCTAAACTGTCAATTTAAGAAATATCAGCCTTAAAATAATTGACAATGTTAGTTGGCAAGTGATACATGTTAATCAATTATTTTTATAAAAGGATAAGATTATCCATTGAAGAGAACTGAAATCCAGATAAGATTGTTTGATGTAGAGGAAAAAAGATGTTTTACACTTCTGCATTTAACACTGGTGGATCTAAAATAAGTCACTATCATAAGGGAAGGAGCTGCCAGAGTCTTTCAGGGTCCCAAACCCAGGAATAACTGCCAAAGTAAGTTTAGTTTTATTTTCTTTTCTTTTCATTTAGGGACTTCCCTATCAGATTTTATAAGCTGTCCTGCCATTCACATGCAGCATGTTTTAAATGTTACGTCAAGAAGGTTTCTGAAATATGCTAAATTATTAATTTAAAACTTTCAAACCATGTGCACTGAGACAAGTGACCTGTCTTCTCCTTGACCTCAAAACCTCTCCTTAGGATTGCAAGCAAAGCCAGAATTCATTTCATTTTCTACTACTGTAATTTCTTAGTTTTGCATCAGCCTTCTTGTTCCTCCTGAGTCTTGTTAGGGCAATGACTTTTTCTATCTAAGTGTAACACATTTTAATAGCTAAAAGGCTTTGTAAAATCTTCATCCCACAAATTAGTAAACCTTTTTTTTCCCTGAAGTATTTAAGCACAGAAACTTTCTTCTGTCACTTAAGCAACTTTATTTTTTGGCCAGCTTTAATATGGAAGCCCACTCAGAAATTGTCATTAGTGCAAGGAATAAAAGCTAAGCCAGTGCACATTTCACACTTTAAAAAAAAAAAAAAATCTTTGTTAATCACAGCTTAAATCCTTCCCTTTTGTCCTTCATTTTTATCAAAAGTAGGTCGTATTATGGACCAACAGACATGACTAATGGTCTCATTACATACCATCCATCCCCTAACTAACAATCTATTTTCTGAGAAGATAGCTCAGCCTGGCATAAAGGATCTGCACAAAATCACCCTGGAGACAGCTCATACATGTTTTCTGCTAACAGATAAAAAATCCCATGAAGCAAACAGGCAGGACCTTGGCTACAAAGTCCCCATGTACGATGAGAATATACAGTTTTGCTTTAGCCTCTCATGTCCACAAAAACATTTGAGTTAATTGCTTATCAGTGCATAATGAGAGCTTGAGTCTCCTCTTCCAGTGCTGAGGATGCATCTACATGGAGAAATTTGAAATAGTGAATGTAAAGGTGTGCAGTACATCTCTGAATCATCCCAAGTATAACTAGAGGATCTCCAGAAGCCCCTTCAAACCCCATTCTGTGATAACAAACTGCAGTTAAGTGCTATGCTCTGACTACATACACACAGCATCTCTGTGAACCTGGTAAAAACTCTCGTTTGGACACTGGCATAGTTAAATGGTGCTTGCATAAAGGACTGCTCATATTGTTAACACCTGCCAACTGTGAGCTCCATAAATAAAAAACAAACAAACAAATAAAAAAAACAACAACAAAAACAACCACAAAACAAGCAAGCTATTCCTGCCAATCAAATATGTCTGTAAAATCTCATAATTTCCTATCAGCCTATTTACAAATACCAGGGAAGGCAGTTAACCAGCAAAATTTCCTCTCTGTGCTGAAGAGGTGCACAAATCTGTTTTGAAGAGCCTGCCTCCTTTTTTGAAAGAGTGATGCAAATTTTCCCAGCTCATCTACTTTATGCTCGCTAAACACAGATTGTTCCAGGGATTTATGATTACAATTGTCTAACTTGTTGGACATTGCTTGCTGGTTTTAAACAGAAACGATCTAAATTTGCTCTAACTAGAAGGATGAGTAAAAGCAGAAGAGGCTTGTTTCTGAGCAGATGCTCAACAGATTTACTGTCACAACACACAAAAACAATTACTGAATTTGTTTTGTTATTTTGGTATATCTGACCTACTTAACTCAGAAGTTTCTTGTACTAGTAGCAAATAAAAAATAAAAAAAAACAACAACCAAAAAAGAAAAATCTTATTAGTCCTAGGTCCAATTCAGTAGATAAGGTGGGTTGTCACGTCAGTACCTGTATCTCAGCACTGGTTTTGGCTTTATATTTCCGAACACCTTATGCTACAGAAGACCCAACAAAGTCTGAAGCACAGACAGGGGTCTTGATGCAGGTAATGTCATCCAGTACGTGAAATTTGTTGGGTGTGCTGGGAAATGGGTCACAATTCCCACAGTGAAACCTTTTCAGAGGTAAGAAACCTGCCTTCCCGAGCAAGAAGCCCAGCACACAACTTGGTATGTCAGCAAGAGCCTTCTCCTTCTGAGCCTCCGAAGCAGTGTCTCAGAGGGAACTGTGCAGGAGAGGGCAGTGCCAGCCCTCTCAGGGACCTATTCCCAACCCCCCTGAAACAACTTCAGAAAAGCAATGGATGCATTTGCCTTTCATCTGAGAGGTTCAATGCTTTTCCTTCTCTTGTCATAGAGATGCATTAGCTGTTATTTCAACACCAGCATCATTATCCCATACCTCACATCAAATTATACAATCTAAGCACTATATGGTGCAATCCACATATGTTTCTAAAAAGCTAAAGCTAAGTAGCTTCCAAGAGAATTCAGCTTCCTGAATAAGTGAAGTTTTGTGTTTGTTTGGCTCAAATTATTAGAAAGCATTCAAACTCACTAGAGGGGCAAAAAGGCTGCTGGAAAATCAGTACTTTGGAGTTTATTCCCCCCCCACCCCGCAACGTTTTGAAAGCTTTTTGTTCATGTTTTGACCCAAGAGAACAGGGAAATGTCTTTGACCTCAGCATTTCCACAAAATATTCTAAGTTTCATTAAAAGACTTAAGAAAACCAATCGAAAACAACCAACCAACCCATTAATCACCAATACCCTGCTACTTAAACACAGAGATGGAAAGCTTTTTGAAATCTTTCCTAACAGAGGGCATTTCCCATCCCTCCTAATCAAATTCAAATTACATGTCAAGCTGGAGGAAGAAAATGCATCTCTTACAATACTTGGACCTCATGGAGCAGGGCTGGAGGAAGCTTGCAGTGCCATTGAGGGCTAGTGGAACTGATGGGCTGTACGAGAAACTGCTCATCTGTAATAAGAAAGCGCAATCCAATACCTTACTGAGTGCAGGTGTTTCGAGGATCTAGCATGGGCAGAGTCCTAGAAGCCAGTGGTGGCAGAAGGCGACATGTCCCTGCTCCACTGGCCACATGGAACACCTGCCAGCTGTACTCAAGTCCTGCCACAGCCCCTGTAATGCCACCGCACCACTCCTGTTTCAGACTGTTGACAGAAATTATTCTTTCCTTTAATATATGAAAGATGGACATAAAAGGCAGGCTAAAGAATAGCACTACACCTGTAACACTTGATTCAATAGGAGTACAGACACATACTAGCTGTATAAAAGCGTTCCAGCTCTGCTTGCAAGCGCAGTATTTTACCTTCAAAAAGGGTTTTGTAATCTTTCAGCTGGGAAACAAAGTGCCCTATAAATTCAGCATATTGTCCTAGCAAAACAGCATTCAGCATCAACTGGTTTTTTCATACTTTGAATGCCATGCAAGTGAAAAATGGTTTTCTACAGATCATCTTCAAAGAAGAAAATTCAGTCACAGAAATCCACTTCAGGGCAATAAGGGACATAAGGGCTTCCACTCAGGAGTACTTTCACATAATAGCAAGTTTCACTTTACCCAATAGTCTGTGAAAAGTAGCTGTGGGAAACAAGGATTTAGCAGTTCTATTTCAGCTCACAGACTTACTGGTTAGTGCAGTGCTAACACACACAGTTTTAAGTAAATAAAACAAATTATCCTTATCACTCAACAGCAGTATTACAAAATGCTTTGTCCTACAGAGTCACTCTTAAGGAACACAAGTGACATGACTGATCCATACCTTTCAATTACTGTAAAATTGTTTCATTTTTGCAGTTGGATTTCTCTTATTTATATTGTCCTGCCATCTTTTTTCTTTTTTTGACTGAATATACACATCTAAAAGACACATCTCCTCATTGTGCAAAGTCAAAAATAGTCCTCTTTTCTGGAGATTTTGCTCCAATAACACAAACCATGACCAGTAACATCTGTTTGGCTTAAGCTACCTTTGCATACCTGCTAGGTCTCATCACAAGCTGCAGGCCAGACCCCACTGATCACAGCCCCAAATCCAGACCCTGTTCACACACACTGCTAAGCTTTTTTGCCTCACTGAGTTGGAAAACCTATTTAATCCTTTCTCCAGGTTAGTTCACAACAGGACTGACTGCTGCAGAGGGTGTTCAGCTACCAATATGGGACTATCCCAGTGCAGCCTCTACCAGCAGCACTCCAGTTGTTTTTCCAATTATTATGCTACTATGAAAATGGGACACAATCAAATATGGAAGCATTTTTTAAAAAATATATATATGCATAAAGTTATAAGCATTTCATTTTCTCATGAAACTACATAAGACTGAAGAGCTGAAATGGGGAGGCACTTCATGCTCCAGAATAGCAACAAGCACTGCACAAATGTAGACAAAGGTCACAAATAAATATTTTTGCAGCCAGCTGTCTAATGCTTTCTTTCTTTGTAATGCCTAAAAATAAAGCGTTTAGTCACTCTGTAACTTTCCTCAGGCAGAGGGAGAAGGAATGGAAGGGGAGATACACTCTAGTCCCCCCTATCTTTCACACATGATGCCTTCTCCCAGTTGCCCTCCACCATCATCACCAAAGCTGTAGAAGGTATGGATGATACAAAGCTGAAGGTTATCATTTGCACCCTTTTTGCACATAGTAACATCAGGACACATGAGTCAAGGTCAGTGGTAAAATTCAGGACTCCAAAATTCTAGCCCACTGCTAAAGGTCAGTGAAGATAAAAATATTCTCCCAGCTTCTAGAAAGTTGTGGCTTAGGGACTTTCTAGACCAAAAAAGGCGTCTTTGCACATAGCGGTCCCCAAAGAGCTGACCATCTCTCCCCACGCTGCACTAGTAGCTCATTAAGGCCGTGAAAACTTTCCACAGCCTATGGAAGAGCTCCCCAGTATAAATTCAGACTGTGTGAAGATAACCATCTTCCTTCATTTTGAACTCATTGCTGGCCAGTTTCATTTCTGCTTTATTTCTTGCACTGAGTAAAAATGAACAGTCAATCCCAAAGCATCTTCTCTGTGCCACTGCTGACACTATAGCTTTGCCTCCTCCTCCCCTCTGCCACCTTCTAAAATACAGAGCTGATATGCCCCTTCATTTCAGCAAGTTGGGGCAACTAAAGTGAAGAGTCAACCATAAAACATCTACATATATGAAAAGTCATGTGGTCCAAATGGGATTAGATGCTGGACATAGAAAAGGGCAGGAAGGTAGCACAGAATGAAATGAAATACTGACAATTTAATTTTTAAATCACACTAGGTTACCCTAAAAGTGTGATGCTGTTCTAACCCCCCAGGCCCTACAGCATTACTTTATCTTTTACTCTGGTCACCTCTTAAGTATGTGAGAAAAAGCCTTATAAAATTGTTAGGAATACCTGTGTCTACTTTAAAGCCACAGGCAAGGCATGCCATCCACTGGCCTCTTGGCACATACACACTTTCAATGCAGTTCTCCTTCATCCATCAAGGCAGATTCCAAGGTGCAAAAGAAACTGCAGTTATGTGCCACTCAGGCATGACCCAAAAGTTGCTTAGTGGCTCATAGTAATTGTCTAAAGAACCAAAAGTCTCAGCAATCATTTTGATAAATAACATAGCTCTGCCCACTAGAAAGTCAATGCTACTCCTTCAGGTTCCTCCATGATAGTTCTTAGCCTGGTCTCATCAATGATAACTGATAACAATGATATGATAACTCATCAGTATCCTCTTAAATTCTAATTTATTCTCCTTACTTTGATCTCTTTACTACCAGAAGATAAAAGATCCATGTAGATATTCAGGAAATATATTTGTGAAGAAGCATACAGCCAAACTGCACAGTAATTTATTTTCCCCATTTTATCCTTAAATTGTTGTTACTTAAAAAAATAAAGACTGTTCAAAATTTGCAGGCCGACATTAGCCGTTCCCATCTGCCCAGGCACAGCACATTGAGCAGGGGCAGCCACTGAAGTTCTTGGGGCTTCCTCACCCACACTTGTCCCACCCTGCCACTTTTACTGCAGCCACAGAAGCAGCAGGTTAGGGCTTCAAGAAACTGAAGCCTATCACTGTCCATCACTCCAGAAAATCATGGAGTTTTCAGTTGGATAAGTGACCTGATCCAATTCACTCCATGAACACAGCATCGCTAAACTGAGACATTAGCAAACCTGAGTGTGAACCCTCTGGAGGCTCAAGTGAAGCCATCACAGGACCATATTCAGATTCTGCTTTGGAAATGTGAGTTTTGTAATTCTTAAAATGTATTCTCTTCTGAGAAAAGGTATTAAAAAAGCATATTAGGATACTTACAATTCAAAATATTTATTATGAATTATTTTTTCCTAAAGAAGTGCTTCAGCAAAAGATTTGTAACAATACCTATACAAATGCTCACTCCTGAAACCTCAAAAGCCAGCTCAGACAGATCCCTTTTGAGAAGTAGTTCCCACCTACGTTGTATGACTGTTAAATATCATATGAACTGATCAAAACATTCAACAAAGGAAAAGAGCAACTAGTTCTCACTAGCTCACAAGTTTTCCTGTACAACTTTCACCTTCACCTTTGTATTCTATGGTTGAATTTTCTTAACGCTTTCTTGTTTGATTACCACCTCAGCAGGGACTCTTTTGGGAAGGCAGAGAAGCAATCTGGAAGGCAGCTGCAGCTCTGCATGCAGAAGCACACAGCATCCAGGCCTCTAGATGAGCTCAGTGACCCTCTGTGCATCCCACCATCTATTGGGAGCCAGGGAAACCGGTGCCTACCAGAGTGCAGGATATACTGTTTTGCAGCATTTGAAATGCAGAGCCTTATGTTTTCTGCCTTCTGCACTGAGGCTGTCCCAAAGCAAAACCTGCCATTGCAGGCAAACGAGTCTTGCACACAAAAAGCCCATAACACAGCTGACAGGCATCTCATTGTACTCCTAATGTGCGATAAACAATTACTGATCGGACAAAACAGTGCAAGAACAAATCCTATTAACAAATAATAGGATTTGTTAGTGGATCACCCAAACGTCACTTTGGAAACGACTCCCTGGGCTGCTGCAGCCAAAAACATCAGAGAGAGGAGGGAGCCATGCGGCAGGATGTGCTGGTGAGCCGCACACACAGCTACCAGCCAGCCACAGGAGCTCACCATGTGAGAACAACAGTGGCCGACCAGTTTTGACAGCATTTGAAAATGATGCAACATGTGTCAAACAAAAGAAAAGAAGTCATTGGATCCATAAGCAAATGTATTTTGTACATCAAAACACAAAAGAAACTGTTGCAATCCTTTTTTAAGCTCATCACAGATCTTTGTCAGCACCTCGCACACTACAGATCCAAATGATCTCATAAAGCACACCTGATTAAAACATGGTTCCCTAACAGTATTGGTATATAACTGCCCACCTCCACCAGCAGAAGGTGTGAAAAAAATAAAAAAACCCAAATATTTGGGCAGGTGGGTACTTGTGGGAGGTTGACATTTTAACATTGTCCCCCAGTGATTGCCATTAGATGACACAAGTGATGCTGAGATAGTAACACTAAAGTAACACTATTGAGTTTGAACAAAGAGGAAACAGATTTGTCATGCTGAAAACATAGACAGAGGATTTATGTGCACTGGCAGGTCACAAACTACTTGTAAGATAATAGTTACTTAAAACTTTCAAGTGGTAAGTATTTGTTACTCTTTGTATTTCTGTTTAGAGTGCTACATGCCTTTTCATCTCCTTTGGATCATTAGAATTGTCTTGCTTATTTGTTTTAAAACACACCACAGCGCATGCTGCTTGGGATAAAAATCAAAACTAGGAAGCCATATGAGTTATAATCATATTATTATAGAGGAATTTTTACACAACTGTAGATTATCAGTTTTATTTTTTAAATGGCAAGAAACATCACTCCTAAGATTATTCATCAAGTAATTCTTGTTTAAGAGAATAACTAAAAAGTCAAAAGGAAAAACATTTTGCCTTTAAAACAAGCTGTGACCAGGCAATGTCAGGGTGCAGCTTGACCAAAGCAGCAATGTACATACTCCTGAAGGCACAGGCTAAGCTAGCCCAACTACCAAAACCCTTCCAGCAGAACTTAAAACACAAACACACTGCTGTGTTGGGAATCAACTGCTCCATAGATCTTCAGAGCTCGTCCCATTCCTCTGGGCAAACCAAGCATACAGGTGCAATTATGAGGCAGCTCAACCAAAAAAGCACAAAAATCTATTTAGAATGTTATCTAGTATGTTTGTCTGACAACTTAAATGGAAGTGACAGCCAGTATCTCACCCAGCTGGGTTATAGATTAGCCAGGTGTAATATTGCTGCAGTTGAACTGTGGCGTGCTGTGTGCTTGGCAAGAGCACAAAGAAAGGAGGAGGTGGAAAAAGGGAGTGGAAACACCTATGTAGAAATCAGTGCAGGACTTATTTTGAAGCCTTACCCACACAGTCTGCTTGCCCAGGCAAATCCAGTTATAAACTTATAGCCCACCATATGCACTTGGCCAGTGTGCTGCCAAGACCCTCACACTTCCTGCTGCATACACTCCAAGACATTCAACATGCACATCAGTTATGGGTCTGCACAGTGCCTGAACTGCAGCAAGGCTTTGCAAGCACTGAGAGCACATGGTAATTACCAACTTCCCAGGGAATCATAGATCAAACTCTGCCTACCCTTGAGAACAAATTAGACACGACATCTATATCCAGAATACAAGACAAAGTATCACAGCCAGAGACCATAGCTCACTTGGAGCGGGACGGGAAATGTCAGGCCTGCAGATAAAATGCCTCAGAAGGATACTCAGAGCAGCTCCTGTGAGCAGTCACCTCCTTTCAGCTCCTGGGTTGACAGTCAGTTTCTTGACATGCATGTCAGTCATTGTCCCCTAGAGAAATGTTACTGACACAGCCCGGCTCCCAAAGAGCATGACTGCTAACTTCACCAATCACAGGTAGGAACACAAAGAAAGGCAAAAAGTTTTCAGAATACCCAGGACTACTGCATAATCCCAAATTTTACTTTAGATTAGGAAACGGTGATGAATTTATCCGACTGTGATCTACCTACAGGGATATCTTCCCAGCTTCAGAGAGAAGTACTCTTGAAACCAAAGAGGGGAGGAAGAAGGCTGGTGAATGGTGTTACACAAAGGTAACAGCAGCATGCATCCATTTCCAAGCCTAATGCAGGGCAATATTGTTGACTGACGTGTAAAGGCCAGCTAAGGAGAGAGACCATCTCTGAGGAGTTCCCAAGAAGCCCACAGAACCTCCCCTGGTCCAAGCACCACCTTAGCTTTACTCTTTCTCTGTCACTGAGATCCCCTCCTTGCCAACTGAGAACTCTTGCCCTCTTCAAGGGTCTCTTCAGCTGGCAAGAACCAACACGGAAGCCACAACCAATACCATAAGAGAGCAAAGATCACACACAAACAGTGAGAAACAGCAAAGCAGCATGAAGCTATACTCCAGGACCACTGCCTATATCAAAATAAAAGAGAGCTGCAGGCCAGAGATGGTAGGAAGCCAAGCTGTAACAAGCAAGGATGGGTTTACACAATCTCCTAACATAGCTTCAGTTGTATCTCAGAGCAGCTTCAGATACAGAAGTCAGTTTCCTGGCTTTCAGTTGAGTATGGTTTTCCTGTAGTAAACACAAGTGGTTCAGGAACAAAACTAGTTATTGCAGAATAGGTAGAAACTCCCATGTCATTCAGTTAAGGAATGGCTCTAGAAGGAAACCTCTCTGTGATCAAAAGTGAGACACACGTTATACATAAACCTATTCAGCAACTAAATACACCCCTTCAAATGCCTGTTGTAATGTTTATTCAGAGCATCTGGGAGATCAAAGTCTTGGTCGTCAGCCTGTCATGAATCCCCATGCTGTTACAGTATTTAGTACTAATCCCTGGTGCTTCACTGCTAAGGGAAGAAAAATAAACAAACAAGTAAACGAAGCAAAGGTCAAGACCATTTGCTATAAATAGATATAAGGGGAAAAAACCTATTAATTTAGAGATGTTATAAAAAACTTAAAAAGAAAAATAAGCCTCATTTTGGTTTGTATGCAAATCAGTACCACATAACTCCTACACAAAGCAGAGTGAGTGTATTTCACGTACCTAGTAATACTGCAGGCAGGACAAAAAACCCAAGCATGTAATGTCCCACAGCTATCAAGTAAGACACAAAAGAGAACGATTGAGTGGCAGGGCAGAAAGCAGTAACCCCACAGCAATCCACCAAAGTGGTTCCTCTCTTTCCTCACCACACATGCACATCTCCATGACCCTATACAACGATGACAAAGTTTTACATTTTAACAAATCAAATTTGAACATTCAAAACCAATGCAGCTGTTCACACAGACAGCAAAAATTAAAAAAAAAAAAATAAAAGCTCTTCTAAAGAAGCAGATTTATAACTGAGTCTGTCTGCACAGCCACACGGATTGAAAAACTAGGTCAAATCTTGTGCTAGTCAACCTCACTGCTGTTCCTCCCCAGCCCTCCTCCCCTTTAGCTTTCACTAGTTATTGAAGGAATCAATTAACAAGAATCAGTTACAGACCTGTCATGCAGGTCTCAAATTACTTCTGTCTGGTACACAGCAGTGGTTTCATCTATGCAACTACAGATGGAAGGGGGAAAAATTATTATAGTCTTTCCAATTCACAAATCCTAAGCCTAGAGCAAATGTACTCAATGCTACCGAGGTCCATTAGCAACTAAATAAATGACGCATGTCAAAAAATAAAAGTAAAGGGAGGAGGGCAAGAGGCAGACAAAGATAGGCCAGGAAGCGGCAAAAATAGAGGAATTGCTGTGCTTTCACTTTTGCTGTGCTTGCAGCAAAACCATGATAGCATCTGCTGCTTTTAATTTCATCTTGCTAGGGTATTTTGTACAGCCTCATGGTGAACAATTTTAGAAATCTCATAAATATCTCCATTTTGACACTAGATTTCCAAAGAGGAACTGTAATACTAGGTTTTATATCTACGTCACCTTCTGTATGTTTAAACAATTTTTGTTCAGGATAAAAGGACTCACACACTGCAATTCATATATTCACTGTCACAAAGGCATTATGAAGTTTTTTAAATCTTCACAAAATGTAGGGAGCTAGTCAGTCCAATTTCAGCTTACTCATTTTTATTCATTCCTCTCCTTCTGTCACAGAGGCAGAAGGCACTCTGTTTCATGATTAAAAAAAAAAAAAAAAAGGATATGCCATTCTGTATCAGCCAAATACAAAACCAAATCACTCTTGAACCCTATTTCCACCACATGCAATATGCTGCCTGACAAGTTACAGCAAGAAGGCAAAGAATCAACTTCCTGACTTACCGCAGCGATGGCCAATCTAACTGGTTTGGCAAGCCACATACCACAGCCTGTATGGTTAAGTGCCACAGGAGGTTAGCTGATGGCTGGGGGAACACTGGCCGGCCACACAGTTCCAGTTCTTACTGCCAAGTGCCTCCTCTAACGATGTGGTGACAGCAGCCTTGGACACTGCTGGTGTCCCTGTGAGCACTGGGACACTGCTCACAAGCAGACAGGGAGCCTCAGTGGTGGGAAAGCAAGAGGAGAGGGTGCTCCTGTTAGGCAGGAGCACCTCATTTTGCTCTGATGGAAAATAAAGACCATTGTGAAATGTGACACTTGGAGATCTGGCTGGCAAAACTCACAACCAGTCTTGAGCCATTTAATTCAAATTATTGGAAATAGCCACAATTTCTCTTTTCACACAGGTGCTAAGCAGAGTTTCCATTATGCTACTGAAGCCTTTTTCTCTCACCAGTAAACTCAGGACTGTCACAGACCACCCAGAGAAGCCATTTGGAGCACAGTATACAGCTGAGCAGCAGCCTACACAGAATGCATCCTAAATTCAACAATGTGCACAGAAGAGCCTTTGATGTTTCTTTACTTTTACCCTTCCTTCCTTTGGCTGAATTCCATTGAATCCAAGGCTATGCTACACATAACTCATCTAAATCAGCCCCATCTGGCCCTTCTTTCTCAGCTGTATCTTATCTATAGAGGTTACAGTTGAACCTTCATTGTCTTGAATAATCTTTCACCCTTAACTAAGAAAACCATAAACAATTATTGCCTCAGTACCTTAGATAAACAGCTTTGGAATTTCTGAGGAAAATGTTTGGATTTTCTTTTTGGCCAGTTGGTTTACATTTGTTTCATTAGGCTTTTTGACAGTGACACATTTAGAGGGGGGAGGCATCTCAGACCTGAATCCAGGAAGACATTTGGAGCCTCTGCTGAATGTCTAGTGGATCGGAAGGTATGCAAAGAAAGGGTAGTGATGAGATTTTTGAGGTAGATATGAGGAGCTTACAAAGCAAGGTAGGAAGAACCAGCATTTATGAGAATATTGCCAAACTGAAAACATCCTTGAACCACTACATTGTCAAGGTAGCAACATATAACATACTTTGACTCACTCAGTTTTGAAGCTTAATGCTCAATATCTCTTCTTGAGCTATGGTCTAATACAGATCTTTTGCTTTTAGAAAAATGTGAAGCTCTTCCTATATTAATCCCTTTAACAGCAATAAGATAATATGTCTGTATTTACCTAATATTTCCTTTATTTATCTTTCATTTTTAAATACTGCCCCAGAAAGAGAAACACAGTCTGAGATTAAAAAGGGTGTTTATCTATCCTATTGAATAGATAAATTGTACAAAAATTTGAGAGGCTTCGTTTGCAGAAGTATGGTTTCTACTTCCACAGTTCAGTCAGATAAAGATACCTAGGAGATCAACATTGTCAACCAGGTTTGCTTTCTATATGAAACAAAGTTTATTTTTACTTCTAAAATACCAGCTGAAATTACAGTGTACTCAAAAATCAAGCTGGAAATTACTTTTTCATTCACTTATTTAAAAAGATACTCAAACTAATGTTTTGTACAATTTAGCAATAGCTCTCAAGAACATTCAAACTGTATTGAGTAAAGAAAATTAATTTTTTCAATCATTTAAATACTTTCTGTAAGGTCATTAATGTATCTTATGACTGACAGTCTAATCATAAACTTAATAGAAGCTCTCCCTTATGAAATAGGTGTCTCTCAATAAGGAAATAAAAGTGTGTGGAACTTTTTCCTAATCCTCAGCTATGGGGAAAACATCTAAGAGTCTTTCAGAGAACAGCTCTTGTCCTTTATTGGGTTCTTGCCATAATGAACATCTGCTAAGTCTATAAATTAATTGCTGAAAACATCTTGTGCTTCTAGATGATCCAGGCAATCATAACTGTTCTGGGTTACTACAGAACATTACCATTTTTCTCTCACACACAGGCACATATTCCCCCCCTACAGTACAGTATAAAGCAAGAACAATTATTTGGCATTATTCTTAATGTCATAAAAGAAACCCTTAGTGCTAATCAAGTCATCAGAGCAGCACAGTCTAAGTTTCCCTAAATGATTTAAGCAGTACTTTTGCACTGCCTTGCCCAGCTGACTAAAAATGTTCTCTATCTTAAAATCCAGAATTCTTCTATCCATTTTGGTTTGCCAGCAGCAGAGTTTGTCACGCAGTTGCAATGGACAAAAAAAGTCCAAAGAACTCTTTGTTTGCAGTAGTATTTCTCTTACTTCCCCATGAAAGGCCCCTCATACTCAAATTTCACCTACTTGCTCCATCCTCAAGATCTCCCATTCTTTCTGACTATATTGATGTTTGTTGCCTCAGCTCTAATTCCTCTGTTCTTAGAGCTCTCAGCTCAGCAATCAGAATTGTCTCATTTTAATGCTGTTTGTAATTTCTACAGATGGAAACCACCTACCTAATGTCATTTAATACAAATCTCCTGTATTTCCTTTGAGACCAGTTCCTGGTTTAACTGACCATCCAGGGCTATAGTGAATGATAAGGATCCAATCTGTCACAAAGATCTGCCTGAAGTAACAGTACCGACATTTTCCAACCAAACCTGGAAGGTTATTATTGACCTAACTCCTCACAGGAGCAAGAGTCCTGTCCTTCTCTAATGACATATTTCTAGATGTCATCAGCAGAGATAAACAGATACCAGTCCATAATCATTTTGGGTCACACTAGCCAGCTGGCATCTTTTTTATCTCTTATTTGTCATCTGTCTTCATTAAAGATTCTGCAAGAAGGTGGGGGTGGTGGCTGGGCATGCTACACCCTTCCATGTGGGACAGGATTGCAATGATGCAAACACTATCGCTTTCTATTGCCTAGCTAAAAAAAAAAAGTAAAATTTTAATTCCTCCTAAGAATTTTCAGATCTGTCCCATGCACAACGTGAGGAAGACAAAATGTATATACGTCAAGACTCTTCCTTTCCTAGGATACAAATGTTCTCATATACCTTTGAATTTAGAAGCGTATCTGAAGAGAACAGTTGCAAACACATATTGTTTGTGGTGAGCACAAACAAATGGGCATGCCTGGTTACACCACATTCCTCCCAACTGCACAGACTTACGTCATGGTCATGTTTTCCTCCCACACAGCGTATCTTTAGTCTCACTCCCCTCTCCCATGCTCCACAACACACCTCCGTGCTCCTTCCAATTCTACGTCTCTGTCCCATTCCCACCTCTGGTCCTCAACCTCTCCATTAATGATTTTTACCTAGCAAGTACCGGAAAAATTTCAGGAGTTATAAACTCCCTAAACTTTAAATTTCAAGTAAGCAACAGAAGTGTCAAGATATTGAAGAGCAGCAGATTGTCACACCACAAGTCATGTGTTGCTGCACTGCATCTCCACAAAAATTATCTACATTACTCACATGCATGAGGGGGTTGACTTGTCGTGATCTGTCATCTGAGATGCAAATATTTATTGATGGCACAGAAGTAGTCCAACTTCTGTTTTTATTACTCATTATTTTAACACTGTTAAGAGGCTTTGGAATGCCAAAATCACTCTTTTGGTGCAGTAGGACCAAAAGAACTTAAGTTTTATCACTATTTCATTTATATCATAAATAATCTCCAGCTGCAGGACTAAGATCTAAACCTAAAACTATAAACAGAGATGAAGCACACTCCACTAGTGTACTATTGTCATAAATAAAACCAAGGAGTAAAAAGTCCTTTGTTAAAATTACAACAATTACAGGATAATAACTTTGTAAATACTTCTTATACTGTATGTACCAAACACCATTTAGGTGTCCAAAGACATTATTAAAATACAGATTTTAAATGCATTCCAAAGTTTATTTTCTTTTAACCAAATAGAAAGGACACATCCCTTTGGTATAGAGCACTGCCACACACAGCAACCCTCCTCTACTCACAGATCTTCATGTCAAGCATTATACTGTGCTTATGTAGAAAAGTATTGGCATTTCCTTCTGCTAGTTTTTCATCTTTACACAGCCTTATTACACACAGCCCGCTACACAGCCACATTATTCCTCAGACCTTTCTCAACTGTTCACATGCACTAAGTCCGCTTTACAGACCTGCATCTGAAAACACCCTGTTGGAACAGACAAATGTTATATTATCATCATCACGATATTATTATTGTTGTTACTGTCATTATTATTATGCTTTCAGTACAATTTTAGAGGTAAGAAATGAGGAAGAGAAAAACCCCAACTGTGTGTGACTCTTCTAGGTACATTGTAAATGGATGGCAAAGCAAGACGACACCATTAAAATTAAGATGTTCTGACAGCTTGCATTTTGCTACCATGAAGAGTTCCTTCTGTTTCTTTTAAGTAATATGCTGGAAAGTTTCCAGGCAAGACAATATTTAAGAAGGTGTTAAAAAATATAAAAAAGTAAATTCTCCAGTGGTTGCTAGAACAAGTGCCTTTTTTTCAAGATTTGGGTTCTCCAAAACAGATTTCTGATAAGGATTCCCATAAGTTCTGCACGTTTTGTAGTTAATTTCATCTTCCTCAAGGTCTGTCTTAGTCAAAGCAGGAATGGGACTGATTAATGGTGCTTCTTTAGAAGTGGATGCTTCATACAGTTGATGGCAACTACCAACCACTGGGACGTTACACGTAAATCTTATTTAAGAGATGGGGAGAAAAATATCCCATAAAACTCAAGTGTGAAGGTGAAATTTTCTATCTTCCTTCTTCTGCTCTACCTTCATATACCCCAGACACATTCTGAAATTATTCCAGAACAGAAGCAACTGCATCTCTAAGACTGTAAATGGTCCAAAGGGAAGGGGACTTAGGAATTCAGCAGAATGGCTGCATTAAGTTCTGAAAACTTCTTTCTATTTGTGATAGTTCTCAATAAACAATGTGAAAACTTTCTAGAAGCAATAAGCAGTTACTGTATATTATAAAAAAGGATCTCAGGCCCCACAACAGATCACTCAAAATCACCAGCAGAGACCACATGCATACTAATTTTTAGTCCCCTGCTTCACCGTAATACTCAGTTAGACCTCCTGAGGTCAGGAGCCTCACTCTTTCAATGTCAACAGCAAAGCCAGACCAGTATATGTTCAATTATTGTCCCATGGGCTGGAATTGTAGATCCTTGGGAGGATGCAAGATTTTTGGTGGATAACTGCTCTTCTGTGGGCAAAGCTATTCTATCTGTATACCTAGGTAGAAATCAAGGATATATGATATGAATACATGAAGAGAGGGGACATTTGCCAAACCTTTGATTTGAAGAGAGCTTGGTAAAAGGAAACTGTAACAAGATACAGGGTGGATCCAGTGTGCTTTTCATTATGCAAGTGTACTCATTCAGAGACCTATTTATGTCATTCAGTATAAACAAATACCTGCAGCACTACCATGCAAGGAAAGAAAGGGCACCCTGTTGTGAAGCAGAGTGGGTGACTTGTTGAGACAGTCTTGGAGGTCATCATTATAACCCGTTTTAATATCCACATGTACACACACTCAGTTGTACTCTCTAAATTACAAAATCATCACACATGGAACAAACATCATTATCATTAAGGGTGACACTTTTCTGTTTGTACTCAGAGCTCTTAATAGATGCTTATATTGCTACTCTGGCAGCGACTGTAGTCACTGGGTTCACATTAACATACTTGCCACATGAACTGACAGCATTGCAGTTGCAGCACGATACCTGTTAGGGCAACATCAGAACACTACTTCCAGGCCACCCTACACGTGTTGACTCGAGCTACCATGACTATACAGATGTATCAGACCTTCTTCTCCCCCAGAAAGTAGCTTTGTGCAAGAGTAGAACTGAGGCAGGACACAAGAAAGCTGTCCACAAGCTGCTTACCAGCAGGGTGTCACTGAGCGGCTGCCCGATGTCTTTAGCCGGTATTAGAGATGCTCTTGTTAAAGCGACTGAGGGAAGGAGTAGCAAGGCTAGCACATGATCCCTTTCACTGCTTGATTGCCTTACACTATGCAGGAGCAAGGGCCCAAGACTTACTCTGTGAAAAAAGCATAAGTCTTTCTAGTTAACATCAAATGTTAACTAACCTTCTATATGTGAGATTTTCTGACAGAAAAATACTCAATGGCTGCACACATACTGAAAAAAATGGGAAACGTGGCACTTAGTCAAGGAGAGAAAGAAGGAATTTAAAAAAATTGGGGGTGTGTGTGTATATATATATATATATATATTCTTGATTTCTACCTAGGTATACAGATAGAATGGCTTCTGCTTTTTAACTACTAAATTAGATTACTAAATTACTAAAACTCAATGGCTACACATGACCATACTTAATGTCATACAATTTCTGGTCTTCCACACCAGTTATATGCTGATGAAACACCAGAACTCTGCAAAAGCTGATTTCTCATTTATATTGGCAGAAGATCAGACTCAGAACCTTTGTGAGTAAATAAATTATATTCAAAAGTAAGATTCTCAACTAGTATAAATCAGTTTGACCACCCTCAACCAAACTGTAATTTACACCACCAGCAGATTTTACTGTATGCAAATAATCCAATAAGACTGTGTGACAAAACTCTCTCTATGTATGTAGTACAGTTTCACAAAATCAATGCACTTTTTTTACAACAAAATTTATCTAGGAAAAGAAATGCTGATGTAGGAAGAGAGACAACTAGTCTGGTGTATGGAGTCCAGGATGTTTCATAGGAAACTCTATGAAGTCCCTGGGCAGGGAAGATGAAAATCCCTGACCACTATTTTTTCATGTATGACTTAGGATTTACCAGTCCATATGCAGCAGGCAGGCCTAAAGCTCTGCAAGAGATTCATAGGAACCCTGGGTGAAGTTAATACAAGTCTGAAAGAGAAGACCAGATGCAAATGGTAGTACCTGAAATCCAATACTTTTTTTTATAGATGAAGATGAAATACTCTAGCTTTTTATTTGAAATTTCTACACATGATCAAGAAGAAAAGGTGAGATGCTGGAAATTACTGCCTTGGCTCTTAATTCCAACAAGCCTTCCCCAAGACAGAGGGCCACCACCATAAACAAACAAAAATTAGGTCAAACAAAATCCATACTAAAACCTTCCTATTGTGGCCTTAAGTGAGCCACAGATATTCAGGGGAAGCAGAGGCCCCTTGGAGATAGTACACAAAACACTGGATATGGAGGAATCACTTTATGAACCACATGGCTGGCAACATCCTCGCTTTGATAGCTACCTCATTCTCAGGATATACCTTCTCAACATGCCGTGCTCTAGTCTGAGACCTGGGAGAAGATGGCAGAGTATTTAGCAGATGTTATTTTCTTAGTCAATGGGTTATTTACAAACCAATTTTTTTAATATTTGCTGGTGTAGATACAGGACCTTGTAGAAAGAAAATGTGAAAGAAACTATAATTATTTTCCTGATAAACACTTTGAGGATTTTGAGATTAAGATGGCCAATACATTCTTTTTCCATTAAACTGGGAAAGATTCTTGAAGTCCTTGAGAACCCTGGAAAGCAAGTGTAAAAGCAGATGCTTCAAGGAAACTTTGCAGTTTTCTGTTCTTTGAGGCAACTTAATTTAGAGATTTTTTTATTTGTATTTAAAGCTCTCAGAAACTCTGGTGTTACACCCGAATTATTCCCATCAGGAAACAAGGCAAAACACAAGTAATGCTTGTGTGATGGATACAAAATGTAACATTCTCTTCAAACTTTGGAGCCAGCCTTCAGGTGAAGAGTAAGCAAGACCAAGCAGTGTTCGCCTATTTCTGTTAGCACACTTTTCATCTTGACAACTGAAGGTAAGTGCCAGGCTGGAGGGTGAAGCTCCAGGGTTGTCACAAACCACCAGCCTATTTTCAAGAAAAACCACCTCGTAAGAGATAGCTTTTTTCTTCAATAAAACACAAACAAAAAAACCCACAAGAAAACTTTCTGTGCATCATGTGTACAGATACAAACTGGTTAACTGGTGAAGACTGCATGCTTCTGGAGGCTGGCAGTTCTATAGAGATCTCATTTTTATCTCTACATCGTTGCCTTGTAACCAAACCCATTTATCAGTGTTGGCTGAAAGTCAGGACATCTGTTCCTGATGAAATTTTGACATTTCGAAATTTCCATTTCATTCCAAACTGGAAAAAACCCAAGTATTTTTCATGTTTTCTATAAATGCTCTAGAAAATAACAATTCCAGATTAGCACACGAGAGTTCCTCTAATTAGGATACAGGGTGTGTTTCTTGTGTCAAATATCAAACTGTTTCATTATCACCCCAACAACTGACATTTTGAAATACCTCATTTTCTATACCAGTCAATATTTTACAGCCACTCCTTAAGACTCTTTTTTAATTAATGATTTTTAAAAAAAATAGAAATAAAGGTATTACATCAAAGTGAAATGATACCACTGTGGTATATAAATTACTCTGTGTCACATACATGTACATATCTATATTTTCCACTATACATTGTTTAACCTATATAAATGATTAGTGAATGTGAAACCAAAGACTGGCTCCTCTCTTTGGTTTCTTTTTTCCTAAAATAGGTTTATTGTTCTTATCTTGAACACAAAGGGAATAAAAGCTTTTCCACTAAGACATGTGACCACTGTTCCCTGTCTTCTAAGCATCTCTTTCTGTGAGTTCTTTTTTCAAAACCAAAATTATCTTGAAGATATTGTAGTGTTGTGAAGAATCAACTTAAGGGGAACAAAAGTAAAATTATCCTCAAAATAGCCTGTTATAATCAAATTTAACGCTATAGGAGACTCAAAGCGTTGATCCTAGAAGGGAACAGAATGTGTTTTATACCACAGCGACTCAAACTTCATTTGGGGTACCCATTAGATAATTCCCATCTTAGGCAGAGAAGGTCCACATCCATTTCTTGATTTGGTCTGCTCACAAGCCAGACTACGACAAAATCAAAAGATTCATCCTACAGCAAATGGAAAATCCAGACATCCATTCAATCAAGTGTTATGTGCTCTGCCGTAATTTTCTTCTGCAGGCTTACAGTGAACTTCAGTTTAATCCTCTCCTGTTCAGTTGTCCAACACTGTTTACACCCTTCATACAGACATGGATCTCAGGAGCCCCCTGGAGTCCTGCACTATGAAAAGATGTCATTTAGTGAGGTTTATGATTTCACACAATTGCTGAGGTTGGAAGAGACCTCTGGAGATCACTAAGGTGGCTGGACGGTCCAGCAGAGAAGGACTTTGCCCAGTTGTTTTTTTGAGTATGTTCACAACTGTAAACTCTCTCTAGGTAACCTGACACACTGTTTCACCATCATCCCAAGAAAGAGTTTGTTATGTTTAAACAGAATTTCCTGCACATCAATTGCTTGTTACCTCCTGTCCTTTCACTGTACAGCATTGAGAAGAGTCCACCAGCACTCCCAGGACTCCATCTACAGTTCAATTTGTCATCATCACATCAATGCAATCACTGCAAAGTTAATTTAGTACAAGTGTTGTAATCCTGGGAAATGTTTGGCACTGGAACTGTCCATATTTTCAGGCTACTCTCTTATCATATCAGTTCGCTCCCTTCTCTCATACTACTGTGTGGGAAAAGTTGACAGATAAGAATCAACCACTCAATTACCACCCAATTATTGCTTCAATATATACAAAACATGTTTTTGCTTGTGGTCTAACCACTTGCTTTTCTTTTTCTCAACAGCTTCTTTCCAACATGATGCCCATAACAGGAACAAATTATACCCAACTGGACATGATCATCTCACTGGCAGCATGCTTTGGACAACCACAAGTATTGAACAGCAGGACCTTTGAGAAAAACCAACAGACAACTGCAGAAAAGCTTGTCAACAGGCACATACTCGTTTATGACCCACTCATTACCCAAAACTTTGTCTGGAACAGAGGCAACTGGTCTCACCAGTTGCAAGGGGGATTCTGACCTTGATGACACACTGGTCTCATTTGTTACCTCAGAGTCTGGGAAAGTCACAGCTCTGACAGTCAACTGGTTAGATGCTGAAGCCCTTCAGCCCCCCAGCTGCACAGGTCTCCTCCTGGCTGAGGAGTGCAATGGAGCTCATCACCACCACCCGAGTTCACCCACTACCCCCAAAACTTCTCAGCTCACTTTTATTTCATGTAGATTTTATTGCATTTGCTTTATCACACTGTAGTGCCCATTGGTCTAGACTAGCATTCCACATTTATGTTGCCTGCCTACCAAGGTTCAGCAACTGACACATCAAGGCTAATTTCTGTGTGTCTTAAGGAACATACCTTGTTTGAGCAGTCCCCTTAATAAGAGCACACCAAGCAGTCTAGCTACAGGGACAACTGCATTTCTCTCAGCAGCAGATACATCACAGTCATAACAGAAAACAGCAAAAGCAAGCACAAGGGATATTACAATGTACTGCTCTGATCTTCTTTTCACATTGCTCACTTCTGTGATCAGCAACTGCTGTTGAGTAAGCAGAGTCTCTTCACTTTGAGCTATAGAGCACATTCATATTTCCAAATAAGCAATTCCCTGCCACTGCATGAAAGAATCTCTCATGAGCCAAGGCAGTTTTGCTCCTTTGTACCATTTGTCAAAGCAGACAGTATTGATGCAGAAGCAGTTTTCATAGTTTAAAGTTCTGCCAAACACCATAGCAAAGTACTCTCTGCTTCCACTCTCTTCTCTGTAAGAGATGAGAGTCCCACAGACATGGTAAATGACAGTCCCAGTGGAAGTNNNAGTTCAGGTATCTATACCATGTCATATAGAACTGAATTCAGTCAGGAACAGAGGTGAAAAGGGAGTGAAGAGATCCCAATGCTGAAATGAGGATTTCAGCATAATTTCTATTAAGCTTTTTTCTCCTTCTACTAGCAGAACTAAAAAATATTAAGTTTATCTCAAAGGATGGAAAATGGGCAGTGAGTAGATGTGACTACTCCTGTAACATTACACCATGTGATACCATCCCATTAATGATAAAAATAGAGCAACTAGCTTTTGCAAAGGATAGACAAATACTACTGCAAGCTCAAATCCTCAAACAATCTCAAAAGTATAAGATTTTGTGTTAATGAAACACATTCTGAACTTTAACCTCTGTTTCTTGCACCACTGTTAACTATGTCAGCTAGATTTATTTCTTTTAATATAGTACTATAGGTTATTGCCCCCATCCGTACAGGGGAAACCAATACAGTGAAGATATTATTAAAAGAAAGCTTCAACTGCACTCCCACTGAGAAAAAATGCAAGTGATTTAGCTATATTGCTTTAACTATCCTAGTGTGACCTGTGAGCGTAAAGAAGGCTTTTCATCATTTCAGACCAAACTTCAAAGTGCATCATTTATAATACTAAAATGAGGTTTAGGTTAGTGAACCTAAAAGATGCTTCATCAATACAAGGTACTCTGGAGAACCTTAGCATTTTGTTCCTCCCTTTGCCAAAGGTAACTTGGATTAATAGCCAACATAAAAATATACATGTATCCTACATATTAAAAATACACAATATGGTTAACTGGATGTTACACTTCTTCACAATTCTTAGTAACTGTACAATCACCTTGAGAGTTAAAATTTGATTTTGCTACATCAGTAAATAGTTACATGAGGCATCACAATTGTTCAGCAGTATGAAAGCTTACCAACAGCTGAATTTGCTATTATGAGAGGTATTAACTATATAGCGAAAAAAAAATCATTACAGTTCCCTCTCTGCTGTTTGTATGGAAGTCAGAGCTTTGTGTTACAGGCCCAGCTGAAAGCCGTCTCTCAGATTATAACTGACTCTGCTAGATACGCCAGTTCTCCCACCTTGGCCGCAATTTCACTACTTCAGAATCACCAGAGAGGCATCGCCAGAAACTGGTGGATGCCATATGGTGTAGAGTTAGTCTTCTGTAAGGACCGTGTGCTAAAAACACTTCCTCACAGAGGACAGAAGTTTCAGCCCATCTGATTGCCAGAAACTTTGCTTACCTTAAAGCAAGACATTAGCAATTCCTCCTCTTTCAAGTGTACAGAAACCCATATTTCCCTTCCATTCCCTTGACCTGGATGCCCATCCCTGCTGTACCCCCAAAATCGTAAATGCCCAATGAGTGAAGGAAGTCACTGTTGTGGGAGACCACAGAGCGATCAAGGTGTTAGATGAACAACTCCAAGGAACTGTTGATACACATTACATGCATCTGATTGTCCATAAGGTGTCAGCTACAGTCTTAAGCATACTACTGAATATTATATAAGGTTACATCACTTACAAAAGCGATATACCTTTATGCAGTAATTTTAACTTTCTTGTCAAAACTCCAAGACCACCTTAAGACAGGCACAGAAACACCAAATACTAATTAACTGTCAAAGTAGTGCAGGCATGGGATATATAACAATTTGGAGGAAAAAAATCCCAAACAATCCCACAAATATGGTCAAAATATGCATCATTCAGCTCAGGCATCAACCTTGTTGGCAGAAACATAGATAGATTTAAGGAAACAGATTACCCCAAATGTTAATTTACTTTGTCCATACTTTGTATGGACTAATAAGACAGCAGATGTGTAGGAAGAGGTAGCATATCAGAAGCTCTTCTTTTTCCAAGAACAAATCCTTAAATGCCTGTTAATCAGTGACAGAGGCAGAATTAGGAGCAATGGAAAGAGCTGGAGGCAATTTGGATCCAACTGCGCAGTTACAGGAATCCAGGCAGGAACCAAATTGGAGTGTCTACCAGTAACTGGAACCTGCACTCAGATAAAACCCCAGTAATGGGCTCCCAGTACACACTAGTTGACCTGTCACTGAAACCTTTCCATCAGCAGAGCTGTGGTTTAGCTGTCATACTTCTTCCATGTGGATATTTCAGATACCAGTTTTAGTGGCGTTCTCTACTGGAGCTCCGCACGTATTTCCCATTTAACTCCTGATTTTAAGATTGGCACTAATGTGCATCTATAAATGGCCCTTTACAGAGGACATTCAAATAGTATGCATTTTACGCACTCCACCTTCTTTTAAAAGAAGACTGAGCTTACATCTGAACACACAAGTACATTACACAACAGAGCTGTGTACCAGCCAGCCATGGCAGAATTTAGGTGGATGAGCACACGCTGCACTGGTCTGAGCTGGTAAGACAGACAGGCTAAGAGAGACAACAGCTCTCCAGGTAAAAACAATAGTTTTGTTGTCAGGTGCCTGCACGTGATAATGGCTGAAGCTTTACCCTGCAACCCTAGGAAGCAAAAACTGGTTATATAAAGAAAAATATAAATGACAGAAAAAAATAATAACTTAAAGGAACATAGATAAATGGATAGTACAATCAGCAAGATACAAATATATTTAAAAGCTATTTGCTACTAGTGATCTATTATTACTTTTAAAAATAAACAGGTTTAAAGTCTAAAAGACATAGCTTTTTTAGCTATTTTCCTTCCATTGCCTATGTCTTTTCATAGAAGTTAGCAATTTCAATATCCTATTCCATTTCGACAGAATTAAGCATTTAGTAAATAGTGCTCAAGCAAAAAGAAGAGACCTTACACGTCATCTTATGAAAAAAAATAAATTACAGGAAAAAAAAAGAGACAGAACTGAGGACCCTATTATCAGTGTACATATTCATCTACTTACACACAAGTGATTTACACCTGAATGATTAGGTTTCACCTAACACACAGGGAAGTAGGCAAGAAATCTATAAATATCACAGCCTAAAACCAGGTTTTGACAGAAATAACTATCACTGCCCCACTCAACCTCCCCAGGTGAGGTTTTGGGCTGTTAGTAGGTAACGTACCAACTTTATCCACTCTTCCAGAATTTGTATCCTGTGACTCTCCTTTTCATTGTAAGAAAACACCAATACTAGATGTCTCGGGGAGTACAAAAATCAAATTTGTACATATACACCACCGACAAGAAACACTTGCAAGACTGTATGTATTCTCACCTGAATGAATTTTTCCAGTTAGCAAAAAATAGATATACATGGCCATACACAGTCATTGTATTATGTCACTGTGTTATACTAAATGAGAGTCAGCTGAGGTTACCTTTGGGGCTAAATTATCATTATGAAAGCCAAGTGTCATATAAAAGCCATGAATTTCCATACACTCAATGTCTAGCACATCTTGATCAGAGTGATAGTAAATGATGTGGCTGGCTCACTTCAACTCAGTGCAGCTGGAGGGTTGTTGCTATACATAAAGAAGCTATCTCTGACCGTATGAGCCATTCCATCAACTGCAGAATACCAGCACCACCTTTGAGAACTGCTCCCCATCAAGGCCAGAGGATAATAAAAGCAGTATAAGCCTAGTTTGCTGATTCATGGAGTGATCTTGTTAGGTCTGAGCCCAAACTGCTGCTTACAAGATGAGGAAAATAAAATATACTGCAACTACAATGCAAAGATGAGATATGAGTAACTTGAATATGTGAGCCAAGCATAAAGAAAGCAGTAATATCAGACTACTTGACTCAGACAATTGCTGGACCACTGTTATTCAGGAAACCTACTGGAGGATTCAGCCAACTTCCCCCTCGAGAGAAGCTTCTAAAGCAGAAGCATGTTACCCTCTTGCTTTGTCCAACAAAGATACCAATTGCTGAATGAATATTGTTTTCATATAACCCCATACTCCTCACAGAGGATGTGCTTAGGAGTATAGGAAGGGATGCTGCTTCTGAGCAGTGAGGTCTAGTGCAGAGGGAGAAGAGCCACATTATCCCATAAACAAAAGAAAAAGAATTTTATTTTCCCAGAAGAACTGATGTTTCTTTATTTTTTTTAGCACAATCAAACCCACAACACTCTGCTATTAGTAAGACCAGTTTCAATTCAGCTTTAACCTGTCCTTCCCCAACCAGAACTGGAAAAGATCCAAGAAGACTGGCATTATTGAACACTTACATTATCTCCTTATCGCTGAAGGCATTGTATAGTACTGCAGGGATCCTCAATTGCTTACATGCCTTTAAAAACGTACTAAGACACACCAAACATCCATACTATGAAGAAATGTCCCCACATTACCACTGCATTGCAAAACTCCTGCCACTTTCCACATTACTAAGTAACACTATCTTTGAGCTGAGCTACTTTGTGTTTAAAGAAAGAGATGAATGAGAAGAAAGGGAAAAGGGAAAATGTTGTTAAAGTATTATAGCACCACATTCTTAACTATGATGGCCTCGGTAGATATATCCACTAAATCTCATGGTTATGAGATTACACCTCAGAGCAAAGCTTATTTCAAGAGTGCTCATCATCACCAGATCCACTTGCTGAAGTGAATCAGTACAGACTTAATGTTCTAATCTACTTCTTCCATTCTTTCAGGAGTGCTGGTCAGGGATGACAGGACAGGGAAATCAACAAAAAGTAACACATTTCAAAAGAGAAAAAAAAATTAAAAAGTGTATAGATTATTTTCTTGACTTGGTTAGCTAATTCACCAAACCAGTAACAAAAGACCAACAAAATCCCAGTAGGATTAACTCTGTAAATAATAGGTGAATATGTAAAGAACAAAATTTCCAAGTTCTGCCATTTCAGTTCCACCTGCAAATATGTTCACAAAAATATACATGCATATAGAATATGAATATATATAAAGTCAACTTTTAACCCTTAGCATTACAAGTTTTATCCTCCACACGTCAAGAACTTTGTAAGCAAAGACATGTGAAGTCCAACTCCCCCAAACCATATCTCTTACTGCTCTGAGAATTGCTGAAGTTAGTCACCCTTCATAGCATGGGAAGTAAACTACACTTGTCCAGCAGCCTAGCAGTCTGAAAATAATGTATATAAAATAAATAATCAGATTGTTAACATCTTGTATCTGCTTATCTTCCATTATAAAGAATTATAAGTGTACCTGTATTAGGTCTCTTACAAAACAAAATAGAGAACACATTGATGTTACAAATACTATAGTACAGTCACAGATATAAAGTAGATCTGTGGGGCTTTTGTAAATGTATTACAGAATCTATTTCTATTTTTCCTTTAGCTGTTACCATTGCAACACGTCTGCAAGAGCATGTTCCAGGATGTAGCATGTACAGCATCAGTCATCCACAACCTGAGTTTTGAAAGAAAAAAATGTAGCTGTTTTAATACAAAGAAAAACAAAAAAAATATCAGTTTTAAAGATATTCCCCTCTTTTCCCCTTTGAGATCTTGTGTAATTGCAAGCCTTTAACTGATGATGCGCATGAAGCATTTCTGTTGCTCCCAGTCAACAAAGCACAGAAATCTGACGAAACCAATTACTAATGAGCAATAATAAGCTTCATTGATTACATATATATATATAAAATTGGTCTCTCTCCTAGTCAAGTAAAATGCAATCTCCCTGCTTAGATCAGTGGAAGCAGGTCCTGTCACTTTTGCTCAGCCTACTTTAATAAAACGCTCTGCATGAAAAATCAAAATTGTACCATGCCATGTGGATGAATCCCACACAAAACAGCCTGATCCTACTTTCACAGTGGAGTTTTGCAACTGATTTGAAATCAAAAAGGAAAAAATACATATCTAAGTAATTGTTAATGAAATATCTTTGAAGGTCTCTCTCTCACTACCAGGCTAGCAGAATGCATTTCTAGATAAAATTTCAAAATTATTCTAATGAATACAAAAGAATTCTGAAAGCATGTAGTGATTTTCTCATCTGTATGTATAACTAACATTTAAAAATATAATGTATCACAAAACTAAAAAAATACTTTGAATGAATGAAGAAAAATCAGCAGAAGCAGATACGGACTACTAAATAATCAGAGTAGCTTCTATGATGCTAACACCAGCCATATTGGAACTAGTAAAAATTTGAATCTAAGTTTAGGCTGAAACTGTCTCCCTGACTAACTGTTCCTCCATCAAAACACAGCCCTGCTGGGACACATATTGCAGTTCAGATGGCAAGAGATGCAACATCACGCACCCACTTTCAGTGCTCAAAAGTACACGTTCTACAGACTGCAAAGGAAATAACATAATTATTTGATATTATCTAAATAATACTCATAATTGTACTCGTAGTACTTCAATTGTAACTATATTGCAGTATTTATCTCAAGTGTTTCAATTAACTTTTGATAACATCAGATTTTCAGTTAGATGACAACTTTTGCTGTCTCTGTAAAGGAACACAGAAGTTAACAAAAGCCCACGATCGCTTATTTTTCAAAATAAATATGGTCATCTCAACAGAGCTATGAAATCAGGCAGGTTTTTTCACAAACCAACATCCCAGGTGCTATATTCTAAACAGGGAGAGGGAACACTTAGGATTGGTGGAGCGGTACCTGGTACATCAGCTATTTTATCATTTTTAAAGCATCTTTACAGCCTTTCTCTGGCATGTAGTAACTACCGGTCTACCTTTATCTTCCTTGAGTGTCCTAATAGCATGCCTAGGAAGACAGCACTGAAAACACGTAGGTGTTGGCATTAGGAATCGTTCTTTTGTTCTCTGCTGATGAGGGAACACCACCTTTGTCAGGCGGCGCAGCAGCGTGCTCAAGTGAGCACCCACTTGGCTTCAGCTGCCTCCTCCTGACAGGCGGTCCCCGCTCAACACCCGCACGGCAACACTGGCAGAAAAGAACCAGTCACTGCTGGCCGATCATTAGCCCGACGTCTTGTGCTTGAATATACATACATACGTATTTGTATGTTTGTGAGACGTGTGTTTTGAGTTCAGCAGCCTCGGAGAGCGGTGAGTTTGGTTCGGTGACGAACAGCGTCCGGCGCGTCTCATCACTGAGCTCCCCCACGCTGACAGCACCGGGACGTGTGTTCGTCACGTTCGGACACACGGACGGGCGGCTCTCACCTCCCCACACGGCTCTGCCCAGCCCCGCTGCGGCTCCCACGAGCTGCCCCTTCCCGGCGGCGCGGGGGGCTTCGCCCCGCTTCCCTGTCTGGAGAGCGGCCCTGAGGGGGGAGCGGGCGAACTCTCCTGCAGGGACAGGGACAGGGACGGGACCGCTCCCCGCCGCCCTGCGCTTCTTGCGGGGTTCCCGCGGGGCGGGCCGGACCCGCGCAGCCCCCGGGGCGCACAGGTGGGGGAAGGCTGCGCCCATTCCCGGGCGGACCTCGCCTCCTAGCGCCCGCGCCGGGCCGCGCTGCGGGAGCGGGAACGCCGCGCCGGCTGCCCCCGGACCCCTCCACCTTCCCGCATCGCGCCCGCTACGTGACCGACAGAGAGGGCAGGGGGAACGTAAGGGCCCGGCAAGGCCGGCAGGGAAGCAGCGCCGCGGGAAGACGCCAGGCTGCCAAGGGTCCCCGGCTGCCCCTGGGCCCGCCCGGCTCAGCCAAGCCCGGGGCGGAGCGGGGGGCTCGGCGTTACCTTTCGAAGAGGAGCCGGATCATGAAGATGCAGAAGGCCAGGGGGAAGGCGAGGTAGAGGTCCTCCGCCTGCGGGAAGGCGGCTTCCTCCGTGCTCTGCAGGTCCGCCCAGGTGACGTTGTGCGGCAGCCAGAACCGCTCGTTCCAGAACCAGGCGAGGATCCCTGCCATCTTTGCTTTGTCTGCCGCGGCGCCCCCCGCTCCGCTCCGCTCCGCTCCGCCCGCGGCGAGGCGCGTGTGAGCGGCTGCCGGGAGAGAGGAGGATGGAGGCGTGTGTCAGCCCCGCAGCCGCGGATGATGCTGCCAAGCGCCACCGTGCAGGTTCCCCGCCCGGCGGGGGCAGCGGCCGCCCCGCCTGTCACACGGCCGCGCCGGCACCCATTGGCTCCCGCCGCTGCTCGGGGGCCCGCCGGGCGGTCCGGAGCAGCCTTCCCCCGCCCCTTTTCCCTGCCGAAAGACAGCACCGAAGC
>JAWWMP010000171.1:19544304-19567317 GCA_035047865.1 Dendrocincla tyrannina | reverse complement strand
CTGTTGTCCCCCAGGACCCCCAGGTGCTTCTCCACAGTGCTGCTTTCCAGCAGGTTGTCCCCCAGCCTGTACTGGTGTCTGGGGTTATTCCTCCCCAGGTGCGGAACCCCGCACTTGCCTTGTTAAATTTCAGACAGTTCCTCTCTGCCCATCTCTCCAACATGCTGAGGTCCTTCTGAAGGGCTGCACAGCACTCTGGGGTATTGGCCACTCCTCCCAGCTCTATGTCATCAGGGAACTTGCTGAGGAGGCATCTGCCCCTTCATCCAAGTCATTGATGAATAAGTTAAAAAATTCTGGGCCCCAGTATTGAACTTTTGGGAGATGCCATTAGTGACAGGCCTCCAACTAGACCCTGTGCCACAGACTATGACCCTCTGGGATCTGCTGTTCAGCCCGTTCTTACTGTATACTCACCCAGCCCAAGCTTCCTCAGTTTGCCTATGAGGACATTGTGAGAGACAGTGTTGAAAGCCTTGCTGAGGGCTTTTGACACCATTGCTGAAAGTCTTGCAAACCCCCTCTGAAGTCAGTGGCAGTTTTGTCTCTGACTTCAAAGGAAAATTATCAGACTGATAGAAAAGACAAGTGACTGAGCTTATTATTTGCTCTCTGATTGTCATCAAGTTGTTGCTATTTTGTTTTAACTAGTGTACAATTAAACTTCATACAAATTGGAAAGAAAACATAGAAGAAGTCTATTTTAATTGATTAGATGTACCATCTAATTAATTTTTATAAAACTGACCTGAAGAGATCAGATACACCCATGAATAACTTTCTGGGAATAAAATTTTGCTGGAGGGCACCCTTTCATCAAATGCAGAGCAGTTGTACTATTTCATTCATTTCCCAGTTAATGGTCAATATTGTTGAGGCGTGTGGTCTTCATTTCAGAGTAACCAAATTCAGGTATCATACTTCTTGCTGATCGGTGCTGCTGCAAACCACTGTTTGTGCTAGTGTTGCCTCTACACTCTGGCTTCTGATACATTGCTGAGGAAGACTTTTCTTCTGTACAGTGAAGGGGTCCAGGCTGTAATTTGGGAACTTTATAAACATAAAATGTACATTGGAAACTATTATTGTTAAATAACCCATTTCATAGAAGACTAGAATAAATGTAGCTGCAAAAGCTCAGGAGCTTCCCTGGTGGATGAAGTCCATATCAAGACAGCTAAATTAAATCAGACCAGGCAAATGAGGGTAGTTGAATAATATCAATTAATATTGGCAGACTTTCCTGAAAAAAAAAAAATTCCAAAGTTTCAGTCTTTACAATGACTTTCTCTTGGAAAGGATACTCCCTAGGGAAAAAAATGGTATAACTTAATTTTAATCATAATCTTTTAACTAATGTTCTCATCACTGTCATTATTTGCTATTGTTTATCAATAAAAGAGGCTTTCATTTACTAAAACCCCAAGTAATTAATCCTCAGGAAGAAAATGCTGCTTCTAGAAATAAGAACTCTTCACAGACACAAACAAATGCAATAATGCAAACCACAATGCTCTTATTTCTAACTGTGCATCTAGGATACCAGCAGAGGATAAAGATGCAGCTGAAGTGTTGCTGGGAGGAGTAGGAAAGGAAGTTAAAAGGACACAGTTTACAGTAAGGAAAATGTTATCTTTCTTTATCCTGTTGCACCTTCCAGTGGATTTGATCACCAAGTACAGCTTATTTTTGTTCTGCCCTCGGGGGCAGATGGGGGATGGAGAGAAACACTCTGACATTATTCCAGCTGAACCCACATCGCCTTGATGAGGTCAGTGCTCTCCAGTCTTACCACAACAAGTTCAGGTCCTTCAATCTGTTTCTTTGGAGCTCAGTTTCTGCTGCTCATGAAATCTCATGGCTATGGTTCCGAGCAGAAAAGCTGCAGCCCTTACAAATGGGAAGCAGAGCTGAGGTGGTTTATACCCTGCCATCTCACCTATGGAACAAGATCTTCCTACACCATAACAAGCTTTTTCAGGAAAGACAGGGGAAGGCAGGCAATGTCCTGCAGCTACACAATTTAAAACACACCAAACCTCTTCACATTAGCTGTGGTTAAGCAGAGTCAGACAGAACTGCACTGAATTCCAAAATACCTCAGCCCCCAGTTTGTCTGTCTTTAAATAAATGCCACTTACTTAAAGCACATTGAATCTGTGCTGCATTTTTCAAGTCCTCTAGAGGATGGCTTGGGGGGAGGCTGTTGGATGACAGGGACAGGATGGGGACAGTTCTACCATTTTAATGAAAATGTTGTATAATTTTCTACCTTGAGTTTTCACTGAAAGGCAAAATAAACACTCTGGCATGTTATTTTGGGTCATATGCTGTGCCTTCCTGCTACAGGGGTGTTTAGATCCTATTTGAAGTCAGTCAGCAGGTAACAGTCACAAAACAACTGCTACAATCCTCTGCTTGTTCCGGTATGTGTGCAAGATTTTCCTTGTGCCATAATAGCATATTTGATGTATTTCTTTCACTATAATAATATTTCATAAGTCAGTCTGAAAGCAGAGGGTCCAAACAAAGTCTTGGGATTAAACCTTCAACACACATCTTGTAAGATTGATACTCTGCAGTATGTTAACTTGGCTCTGCAGTATTATAAAATGTAGAAAAATCCCACTTCATGAATACCAACATTTTATCAGCATCTATTCACTGAAGTTTTAATGACTTCTAAAATGAAAGGAAATATAGGTATAATAAGAAAGTATTTCTTACTGCTTATTATTACTGCTTTCCCTTTGGTAAATTTAGTCTATTGTGCTGAATCGTGTTTCACCAAACCTATTACATGATATAGAACAAACTGAGAAGGAATTAAGAATCGTAACACTGAGAGCTAAACAAAGAACAAGCGTCTGCAAGGATGGACTGAGTTAATAACAGTGTGGATAGTCACCATGTGAGGGAGCACTTAGTGTCAATTTGTCAACTCCTTTTAACTGCACTTGGCAATAGCAATTTTCTCCTCTTATTTTTATTCTACCAAGCAGTAACTGTAAAAAGACCAGCAGTCAATGCTTTGCAGGTGTTCTTTTGTAACAAGATAATATTAATTAGGTATTTAAATCCCTAATTGCTGTTTATTTCCTTGACTTTCTGCATCAACAATTTCTTAATGCTTTCCTTTTGCAGACTTTTCACTCCCTCTAAGCCATTTTTTCTTTCGCAGTTGACTGCTTCTCTTCTGTCCTTTCTTGTGTATGTGGTCATTTTCTCACTTATTATTCAAACTCAACATTCACTAAATTTAAGCCATGAAAAAATATATCTGTTTGCCACAGTATTATTTGGGATAGTTTTTATTAGTACACTTACAAAATTATGATTGATTTCATGCTGACCTGATTACAAAATTATCCTAGGAACAAAAAGAAACTAGCAAAGAGTATAGAGGCAGAGGCTGGTTCAAATAGGAATTAAGAAGGTACTAAAATATGCTTTAAAAATCACTCACCCGCAAATATTAAAGACAGTTTTCATGTTTACCACAATACTCTCAGCATGTTTAGTCATCCAGTAGGACAGCATGGAGCAAGGCAAATCCGAGTACAGATTTCACTGATACAAATTGGATGTGAAATGACATTACCAGATTTTCAACTTTAGGATGGAAAAAGGTACCACCCATAAGGAGTGGACATTGCCAAGAAGACAAATAGATTTGTGTTTTTAAAAACTTATCTTTCATTCTTTGTCTACCTCAGTGTTTGCTGTTAATTTTCAAAAAAGTTGAGGTAACAGAGAAAAAGAGTGACTGAAAGGTCCATCAGAAAGAGCTCCTAGCAGCAGAACTCTGATGCCACTGGCTTTAGAGAAGCAGGAAGCAGCACCAGCAGGAGCCTAAGCTCTGATAGCAACCCTGGTTGACTCAGGGATCAGGTGAAGCAGATATGAAGGGAACTGCACTTGACAATGGATTATTTAAGGAGGATGTATGGCCAGCCTGACAGGAACAGAGATCAGTCCACAGCACACCTCTTACCTTAAGGGGCACTTTATATGCTATTTCCCCATCTAGTAGCTTTAAACAGTAGAAAATTATCTTACTGAGTCGTGACTTGTGAATGAGATTTACTAGTAAGGCAGCCACTGGTTGCACCTTTTTCAGTTGACCATGTCATAATATTGGGGTAGAGACACAGTGCCATGACAGGACAACTCCTACATTAATAGAAGCTGGGACCCAAAGGTTGCTGGAGAGCCAAAAAAAACCCCAAATAAAATATCTGCTATCATCTCCACCTCTTTTTATGCCAAGACTACACGGAGCCTGCTGACAATATGTCTGTATTAGATGTATGCAAGTACTGTAATTGGAAATCAGATCCACCTTTAATTAGTAGTTAATGTGTCCCCTGTCATTTCAGAAATGATAATATATTTCAGGTGAGTACCATGGCATTTTTCAGCAATCTTTTAATAGCAAGTTCTCATCTTGTCTGTTGCAGTTGACACATATCAGGATGGCTACTGAGAAAAAGATTATTTAACAATCTTTGCCTTCCCAGGCTAGCCATTAAAGGACATAAAAAAAAAAAAGGTATGTGTAATTTATATTTTGGTGGTTTTGCAAGTAGGACAAACACACCTATGTAGGTCGCTTTAACTACATACCTATGCCAATCACATGCCACTATTCATCCCCTGGTGCAGTAACTGATATCATGCCAAAGACAACTGTCTAGCAGATTTGACTTCTGAGTTTGCTATTTTTTTAAGCTTAATATTCCAAATCCTTGAATCCCATGACCTCCTACTTTTTATGTCATTCCATCTTAAACAGATGACTCTAATCAGTTGCTTCTCAGCATTGCTCTAATCCTATCAATTTTGCCTATTAAGTCACTAGATATATTTCCTTCTATAGACCTACTACAGGATTTTCAGATGGTGACTCTAAGAGAACCTTTTGTCACCATGACTCATGGCCTTATTTCCTAGCATGTGGATTCTTGCCTCCTTCATCATTTCATTTATCTGTGGGTTTCTAGCTCTCCTTGATGTCAGAGCTTGTTAAAGGAACATTTTAACACTTTTAGGACCTCTCCTTCTTAACAAATGAGCTACATTTGTATGCTCAACAAATGAGCATACACATGCAAGGAGGTGCACAAAGGAGTGTAATGTTATAAATAACGCAACTGGTGGGACAAGATTTCTAATAAAACACAGTTCAATCTTCCTGCAACTCTGAGCAGCAGCATAAGCATCCTACTACTTTTGAAGTTCTTCTCCTGGCTCAGTGAAGCCCTTAACCTTAATTTCTACACTTTTAAAATAGCAGAAATAGTATATGACATTTTTTGTCTTCAGGGGCATGGAGAGGTCTGCATTCCTCTGGATTTTGAGACTAAATCTTAAGTAATTTCACAGAAAAAAGGAATACTGCAATGAACTTCTTTGCCAACCTGAATTCTGAATTACCTTACAGCGTTCACCACAGCTACCTACACTGGCTCTGAGAGACTTCATAGCCTCTGTCAGTCATCCCTTTCTTTTTGATAGCCATGAGTTGTGTGGCTGGTAGTCACACCAGGACTTGAGCAGTTTCAAATATCATCCTAGCTAACCACATACATCTGCAGTTCCCCTCATTTGCCTGGCCCCAGTGACAGCTATGTAACTCTGAAATGCAAACCAGAAGCAAAAGATGTGTGAAAATTTATGCCAATCCACTTCAACGGGAGTCAGAACAGTAGGCTCTTACTTTCACCATGGGTCTCTGGAAACCAGTGGAATAGTGTTGAAGCAATCATTTCTGCTGCCTATTAAAATATTTTAGCCATCCTATCATGATCCATGCCTCTGTGACTGCAGACAAGGCCATGAGTCCTTCATTCTCAGCTTCTGCTCCATGCATGAAAGGATATTCTCCATAGTCCTTTTCTGCAACTTGCACTTGTGGGCTAGCAGGCAGCAATGAACAAAATGTAGTGTGGAAAGGCTGACACTGAATAAAGAAGAGGAGACATAATGCGTATTCAGAAATGTGCAAGGAAAACAAATCCACAAGAAATAGGAGCTGGAGAGCTGGCTGGTTACATGCCTTGGCATTTTCTGCATAATTGGAAATCTATTGCACATATGCAGGATGGTTGTATCCTGTTCCCAATACCCCCCTGCTTATCCAGCCTAGTCAAGCAGCCCTTGCAAGTCTGAAGTCAGATCTGAAAGGATCCAGAAAGCATAAGCTATCTGTGCTAATTGCTTTAACAACAAAGATCCAGGACTGTAGATAAGGGATTAATAAAATAAAAAGAGGAAAGGCACTCCACTGGTGAATTTATGTTAATTACAGGCAAAGGAGCTAAGGATACAATTTTCAGGTCATTGCATCTCTGCTATTCCCATGGCCGTGGGGACTTAATCCTCATCTATCTTGACTGCACATTGTGTGGGTTAATTGGCATTTCTGCGTAAACTATAATAATATGAAGTGTGCTAATAAATTTTAAGAGTCCTTAAAAAGTATTAACTGCTTAGAAAATTAGTAATATATGGATAGCTTAGTTCTGAAAGTCATACTACATTTAAACATTCATTTTAAATTGCTTCAAATTTCAGCAATAAACACCTACAAATCACCCTTTGGAGAATCAGCAAGAGGACAGGCCCAAAGCTCAGGAATATCAGTAGCAGAAGGAAAAAAGAATTGCCTCATCACTCCATTATGCTTCAGGCTCCTAGACTGGGATTTCCTCAGAGAAAAATCTGTTTAACGCTCTTTTAGAATTCTGTCTTCTGCTGCAGTAACCTGGAGGAGAGCAGGCTGTGGCTCACCAGGCAGGTGGGAGGGACAGAAATGATGTTCTGATTGACTTCTACCCACAGTGGGGGTGGCCCTGGCAGACCACCTGGCCTGAGTGTGGGGCAGCCCCACTGCTGTGTCGCCACAGCCAGCCCTGGGCTCCCACAGGGGCTGCCTGGTGGCCTCCCACGCTAAGGGCTAGTGCCAGCTGGGGCAAGGGCCAGGGGGGCCACTCAGATCTGCAACTGCTGATGAATGAGGAATGCAGTAATTAACCACCAATAAGCAGAGTCACACCCTTCCAAAGAGAACTGCAGACTGCAATGCCACCTGTGTGAACAGGGCAGGAGGGGAACGTGCCACAGAGATGAGCAAGGGCTGCAGCACTCGTGCTGCCACCCTGCCCCGTGGGTCTGGAAGGCACAGTGGGAGTGTCCCACCATCATTCACTTGGGTGGACTCTACATATCAAAATTCTTTTCTATGACAGATTTCCCCAGGACAGACTCATTTTACCCTGTTTGCTTTGTATACATTCGTGTAGCAAAGACACAGTCTTCTACTGGGGCATTCCTCCTGGCTTCACACTAACAGACAATTTACTAAGGAATGTGCAACATCTACCATATGTGAAAGTTAACCCAAGGGCTAAATGTCCGGGAGTGCATTGTACCAAATGGAAGCCCTATTTGAAAAAAAAAAAAAAGAAAAAAAACCCTAGGGAGTCTGGTGACCATGTTCTGGCAGGAAGGTAGGAGGCTGGAAATGATATTGTGTAACTCCCTGGAAGTCTGAGTGATGTGGGCCCTCAGTAAGGCAAATCTGGCTTCCTAGTGCACGTGCTTGTGGAAACTGAATGTTGCGAATAGTCAGCTTTCTGGCATGCAAGAGTTTCAGGCAGTGGCACATGCTGGCAGCAGGATCATTTCCATCTTGCCAGGCTGGAACTGGAAGAAAGGGATATCCCATCGTGAAAAGTCTTTCATCTCACTTGGCAGCTGTTATCTTATGTACCCCGTGGCTGTGCTTACTCCACTGACACTCTGCTAGAGAAAGCTTCAATTTAACATGCACTGTTTATTAACACCTTTTCAAATCCTAGTGTAAACCAAGCTGTTAAAAGTTTGCAGTCATGAGCTGGTTAAAATTAACCCTAGCATAAATTTCAGGGTTTAGCTCGAAAAGCTATCAGCAGATAAACCACAGACTGTTATTGCACCAGAACAAAAGCAGTTACTGGGTGATTGCTCACCATTTAAATGCCACATTAGGAATAATAATATCTGGATGAAGTGTATGTGTTTTTCTATAACTGCTTTGTTTTGAAGTACTAATATAAGCAGAGCAATTCGTATTCTGATATGTTTTAAATGGAGACATCAGAAACACAAATAGTTTCAAACTACTTCCTTCTACCCTCACTGAGTCTGCTCCTCACTAGAGGTGCTCCTCAATAAAGGACTATTCCAGCACTCTGCCCTTGTCCCACATATGAAGCAGTGTCTCTGTGGAAAAAGAGCAAAGATACCTCAAAAATTCAAGCACCTACAGCCAGAGGACGCTTCCCTTTAACAAGATTTCACAGAGGCTTCTCCTGTTTGAGGCTTCAAGATACTTCATTCACAACAAATCCTTCTTTGCTGGGAGAAGCTCCTGTAATCCTTACACCCGCTGTACTATGAGGCCTATAGGAGGACAGAGCAGAGGCTCTGGATCAGAGCCGAGGACTGGAGGAGGCTGAAGAAAGACACACTGAGTCAGACCTGATGAGAATGCAGCCCAGAGGTTTCAGGGAGCCTTTGTGGGTGGCCTGGGAGGAGGCTCTCAGCTCTTCTCCTGACACATAGTGCGGGTCTAGCAAACAGACTGAAAGGTATGTTCCAGCCTTCTAAACTGGGGTCTGAAATTCATCAACAGGCATGTGCTACTTCAGTATTTGTATCATGATGATTGATTGCCAGTGCATTTAAGGCAATTAATACATTTCCAAAAGGTAAAGTCAAGAACTTGATATTTTGATGTGTCCCAGAACAAACCAAGAACTTGGCAGCTGAATCAGACCCAGGATTCGTTTTATCTGCCAGCAGTCAGTACAAAGTGTTACAGAAGAATGTGTAAGTCCTCTGCAGTCAGCATACGAGGGAAACATTGGGTCTTCCATTCTTCCCCCACACGTGCTTTAGATTTCTTCCTGATCTAATGGAAATTTTGTGAATGCCAAACATACCTTTCAAAGAACTTTGTCCATAGTTACAACTCTGGCTATTTGTTATTCAGAGAAACTCTGTCACTTGTCAGCCTTCATAATTTTCCTCATGCTGGTGGAATACAAAGGTTATGTTGGCTGTCCAGTGTATAGACTCATTACTGTTGTATGCCCATTCTTTATTTTAATTGAATGTGCAATGTTCTTATCTATAAAAGTGCTGCAGACAGAAAGTTTCAAGTAAGTTCATAATATTATTTTTATTGACCATGCTCTTATTAATCTCCACATTAAAGCAAACATATCTTGTGTTTTTAACATGTCTTCATGTGAGAGTTTTTTCCATTCCCTTGATTGATCATCTTTTTCTGATTCACCTTTTTTTTTTTCCTTTTTTTCTGAAAACACTCTAAATAGCTCTGTGGCATCCTTTTTGATATGGAGTTATGAAGACCAGGCAGCTGATGCTGAGTGTCGATACAAACATTGACGAGTTTTTTCCATCACAGTGGATCTGCTATTTTGGCCCCCAAGGCCCATTGAGAAACCTGTAGTGATGCTTCATTATAATTTTTAAATTAGTCTGTACTCCTAGGAGACATATGATTAGTTTAATTTTTCCCTTTCAATCTACAGTAGATTGCATATCTCAACACAGAAAAATCTGTTCGATGTCATCTGAGGAACTTCAAAGACACCATTTTAAACATTCCCCTTTCTTTTCATAAACTGTGTTTTCTCCTAGATAATTTCCTAGATGACTGCCTCCTAGATAATGCCAGCTTGTTTTCTGTTGCAGAAGTAAGCTGGGATGATGAAAAGAAAACATCAGTTTCTTTAATACTTTTCTATTTATCTTTATGCCACAATTTCACTATAAAAAAAGTGCAAGAAAATTATGAGTTTGGAAGGATTGCTGGATAAACTTTTAAAGCTATTTTAATACAATCTTTTTTGGTAACTATGGGACAAGCCTGTTTGCTGTAGGATTTTTAAAACTTTATTTAAAAATGCATTTAGGAACCCCAGTCAGTCAAGTACATTTGATTAATTAAAGGTATTTCAACCTTTCTTTAGAAACATATGACAAATAATTATTTATTAGTTATCTAAGTGAAACATAATGATGTTGCTTTATTTATATATTAATGGGAAGATTCTGATGGTTTCAGTAACAGCAGATCATATGTACTTACCCTCCCTGTTTGATAGTTTCTGGCCATATCAGCCATGACAAGCCTTCAATAACACTTGTATGAACAATCTGATCAAAGATTTCTTCAAAGTTGAGAATTAAGTGCTTTGCTCTACACAAAACGAGCCATTCATCAACAATTTTTATCATGAGTACACTAAGAAACACTTTTGTGAAACAGCTTTAGCAGGGCTGCCTGACAACTGGCCATGTAAGTACTTGTATCAGAAAAGTGAGCTCCTTCTATATGCTCATTTTGGATTTCAAAATTGATTTTGGCCTTTAGTTCAAGTATGTTTCACTGATGCCTCAAACCGGAAGATTAGTGATCTACTTAAATGCTTGCACCTATTTATTGTTTTGTCAGGAGGAAAAAATCTGTAAAAACATAGAAAAATGATCTCTTGATTAAGGTGTGAGAATAAGAGTGGGAACCAGAACTAGCTTAGGAGCCAAAAAATATGAATCCATACCCTTATATCTGTGAAAGAAGCGCAACATGGCCTTAGACAAATCAGTTCACCTCACTGTAGTTCTGCTTCCTCTCCAGCTATCAAACAGGGATAATTTTAGTCTGCAGGACAGGAAAAAATGTAATTTCCACAGTAAATAGGTAGTGTGGTAGTGTATGGTATTACAAAACTGGCAGAGTCTTTCAGTTGTCATCCTTGGTAATTAGTCCTGACCTTTGTATCCCATGTGCATCCAAACCTTCTTGGTCTAGGCAGAGTTCAGGCACCATTTCTAGCTAGTTTTCATGCATTTTCAGAGGAGACAGGACCTGGTAGCTCAGTTCTTCTGTGTTCTTAAACCACTTCTGGGACATGCCTGTATAGCCCTTAGATGTGTTTCTCTGACTGGCAAGCTACTTGACAGGTGTGACTTCCTGCAATATTAACCCCACATGGTAACTTGTAACCCTCAGTCATACCAGATTCATTGATCATAGAGAACCAAGGCCCCAGAGGATCCCTGTTAGAACCACCATTACACCAAGTGAAATTTATTCAAATAAAGCCCCCACATGCCTCTAGAAGCATCTACTCTGGTCAGTCAATGCTTATCTTCCTTGTGAGCTGATCTACTGATTGGCTTAGATGAGACAGCTCCCAATAACTGCCCTGCAGCAATCAGCCACTGAGAAGAAATGCATCTCTGAGAATGTATCCTTATGCAAGTCAGTCATCACCTGCTCTACACCAGCTAAAAAGGGAATTTCAGCTTCCAGCAGCCTAATTTACTGCATGTTTGTGCATGTCTACGTGCTCAGACCAAGGGTGAAATAAAAGCTGCTGTAATTCTGAGCATCTCAGTGTACTTGTTTAGTCAGCAGTAGCAATGGAGACCATGAAAGTACGGGGGAATGGAGTGGGGTGTGTCTCACTTTCAGGTGCTTCTCTTGCACAGTTTTAGGGCAGAGGAGGGAAGCTCTACAGAGATCTCTAGAAAGGTGGCATTGGTACTACTGCCACTTGTGCAGCACATTCCTCTCTCCCAGCTGATGCTTCTTGGAACGAAATAAAGTGAATTTGAGTCAAAAATAAGTCCTTCAGAAGGAGCTGTTTCACATACTTCCCTCTTTTGTGTCCTCACAGTCTTCCTACAGCAGCTATGGGTAATGTAGTTGTTGGTGTTGCTGCCAAAAGCTGGTGCAAATGAATGTACCAAAAACTTTTGAAAAAGTAAATCTTCAGTACTTCTTTCTCCCCCTGTTATCTCTCAATGTTCATTTGAATACAGACTTCTATAAGACTTGTTTCAGACATGTCAAATGTAGATGTCCTTTCTGAGTAAAGGAGAATATTTTAGATGGTAGTTTTCAGCATTCAGATTCTGCTGTTAATCTCTACCTTTTTTTTTCTTTTTTTCTTTTCCCCTAAAGACAAGGAAAGGACAAGGAAAGATAGGTTAAAAGTCGGGTAACATGGTGAGAATATAATAAAAAGTATTATTAAATAAATGAAACAGCAGTGGACAGAATACATGTTGGGAGAAACATTATGTTGACACACATTTTCTGGCCACTGGTCCCTTCTCACCAGTGCTAGGCAGTGCTAGGAAGAGCCAGACACAACTGTGAACTTTCTGAATCCCTGTGCATGAATGAAATGGTAAAAAATTTAACTATAGTTATGCAAGTGACCACTGAATTCTTTGGTTTGATTGCCATTAAACACAACAACGTAGCTACTGCAAAATGTTACTGTGCATCAGCTTCTCTTCAACATTACAGCACTTGTAAGGTCCTGGTCCTAAACTTTAGAGCTGTGTCCAAGTCAAGGAGCACTGCTTCTTCTTTGACTGCGGGTCCCACCAGCAACCCCTATCCTTTGCAAATGTGAACTCCCAATGGACAAAACCGAGTTAAAACAAAGCCATAGGACTGTCACAACCTGGAGTGCATCTCCTTGCAGGGATTTCACTGCCTGTGCTCAAGGCCCACTCTGACACAGTGCGGCTTAGGGACCTGAACCATCCTGACGTGAAAAGATGTGAGAGCTGTCCCCCTTCCCTGGCTAGCATCTTGCCAGATTGCCCCCTGCTCTGTGTGGCCACTGGCCCTGCTGGCACCCACAGCTCCCAGCTCACCTGCCCTTGCAGAGTATGCAGCCCTTGCTGCTCCCTTATTGACTCAGATATACACAGTCACCTTCCAGAAAGCTTCAAGTCTGGGAATACAGCCAATGCTAAAACCAAACAGAAGTTATATTCTCCCTTTTATGCACCTAAATGCACTTGCACTCACCCCGTGGTCTGTGATAAGTCCCATAAATAGCCCATGGGTAAAGGTAATCGAGGTATATGAAAGAGTAAGGAACAGTATTGTAAAGCTTTTGTGGAACAAATATGAGAGATTACACTTTTCACAGAACATTGATCAATGTACAAATCTAGAAACTGACAGTCTGCAGGTGAGATAGGTCCATTTGCCTCTGATTAGAACGTACTTGGCCCTGCCACCTGGCTGCAAGAGATCAGTTCATTCTCTCCTTGCAGTCTGGAGCCACTGCTAAGTGATGTTCTGTGGCATTGTCTGCAGGGACCCTGCAGATTGATGGGGTGGTAGGGTCTGAGACTGTGTTGATTCTGCAGCTGGAGGAAGCCTGTCTGCCTGTCTTGCAGTATTATTCTTCTTCCATTAAGCAAGCGGCTCTAGCATTCAGGCTAGCCAGCTTGGCAACTTTGAGGGGCACAAGGTTAAAAATGCTTCAAAACCTCAGAAAACATCAGCTCTTTCTGGTTTGAAAGCTCTCATTTGAAAGTAATAGTTCTTTGTGTTTGTCTGGCTTGCATCTACAAACAATATCAACCTATAATTAATCAAGAGAGAGGAAATATCACCTGAAACTTACTGAGGAATATAAGATCAGCACTAATACAAATCAATACAGGTTACTTTCCTGATTCATAATGTGTGTGTCAGGTTGCAATTCCCCTGGCTGAAGGCAGCCTGCCTAATATATTTATCTAGTACTTGAATCAGTGCCCAGCTCTGCAGAATTTAAGATTTTCCTTTAAAAGTAATAGTGAGTTTTGAGGCTTGTTGAGAGATCTCACACTGTCATTGGGGTGCACAGGTGCTTAAGTATGTTTGGATATGTGCAAACAGTCCTGCTGCTGATGGTGAATGAGCAGCACTATTTCCAGCTCAGGGTCCGTCGCATCAGCAGGGACAGTTTTCTCAAGGGTCTCATCATTCATGTGCTGGTGCATCACTTGCACTGTATCCAGTGAACCTTAGACACTAGGACTGAGTCCTGCACTTTTCATGAGTCACCTTTACACTCTCTGCAAATACACATGGCAGTTGTTATTTTTTTAAAATCTGAAATATTGGTCAGTTTGGAATAAAAAAGCTTATAAACTGACTTAAGATCTTCCTCCTGCATTTTGACTAGTTCATACACCAATGCTTCACATAAGTTACACAGTTGGATACATATTTTGCCAGAATCTCTAAGCAGCTTTGAAGAGGACTAGTACTATCTGCAGTGCAAATGCTAATTTAAGCAAACAAAATCTGAACTATTTTATTTGTATTGTGATAAAATCTTGTGAAAGCCTAGAGCAGTTATATTTTTTACTTTATAGCCCAGAATCTAAGGCACTAATTAAAAGATTAAGTCTTTATTATTTAAGATGTATGGGAGACAAGATCTGAATCTAAAAAGTAAACATATTTTCTCATTTCTCTCTCTGTTGGTTTAATATAATTTAATATGTTTTAATAAGTTGTTGTTTTAATTGCTCAATACAGCATTAATTCTGCAGTCTATCAGAGAATATCAATAAATATGCACACAATTAGTGCAAAAAGAGTTTATTGCATTAAAACCAGTAATATTTCACTGCAGCAGAATAGATAATTCTTGCAGATGTTATAACTCCTGCATATTTCAAGTTTACATATTGCTTTGTTTCAATTAGCAAAAAATATTCTTACATATTTTCAGAAGTACATCAAAAAGGCAACATAAACTTGTCCCTTTAAGGGGGAGACAACACAAAGCCCTCAGTGTATTGTCACTTGCTGGGAGATGTGGGAGAAGTAACAAAACAGAACTCATACTTTATTCCTTGTTTGACAAAGCAGCAGTGGAAATGCTAATTTTCTTTGCTGATATTAAAGGCTACCATTTGTCTGCCTATTAGAGAAAACCTATTAGATTTAAAAGCAAATACAAAACCTGTTGGGCCTTCCTTACCACGGTATTAATAGATTATTGGCAATGCATTCAGATATCTGCTTGCTAAACAGCTTGTAGCAGAGAAAGGAGTTTCTGCTCTTCAGCTAGAGTGGTGCATATGATCACAGGAAATTCCTTAGCTGATTTTAGTGCTTCCACTTTCTTTCTGGGAAACATTAAAAAATATTTACATATTTTTAAAATTCACAGGTGATAAACGAAGTCCACTTAGATGGCTTGCCACTTAAAAATGACAGTGATTCTCAGTTGAAATATTGCTGCCACTAGAGATACAGGAAATGAATTTGTTCTGCTTGTTTTATATCAGGAGGTTTGGTGGTCTTGCCTCAGTTCTGCAGCAAGCTATCATTCTTACATCTCATTTTGCATGTTTTTGGTCTCACACCTTTCTGGGGGCTGGGTAAGTTGCCATATGTTCCTTTGACTGTCTCTGGCTGGAGATGACCTTATCTGTCATCTCCAATACCTGTTCCCATCTTTTCTCCTGCCTCCAGCTTCTTCCATTACAAGTATTATGGTTAGGAGTTTTCTATCAAAAATGTCTGCAGGTTGCCAACAATGATTCATTGTCAGAACTACCAAGTTACACTTTGCACTGTTAAATATCAGGATATGGCATCACTGAAACTGAATCTGACACTGTTTCACTACAATCCTTCTCAATATGGCTGGTATTACTTTTCAAGGATTTTCAGCAACTTAGTAAATTAAGGGATAAAGACGACCCACAATAGTCACTCTGGGCCCTGCATATCCCAGAGCTGCTGCCCTGGCTTGTAGCATACTCTTCCCATACAGCTCTCTCTGGTGCCACTCAAAGATCACATCCTAGAACTACACCGTTCCAGCTGATGCTCTGGGTAAGTGGCATGATCCATACCAGGGAGTATTTCATACCAGCACTATGCCATGTGTTGATGGTGTAACCACCAGTAAAACAAAGCTGTGCCTACACTAGGACTTGTTTACCACCAGAGACAATTCACATTTTACTGGCACCATTTCCAAGTACGTTTTTCTGTGTATTGGCAAAATGAGACTTTTATATCAGTACAAGAAGCACCCTTACATAAGCATAGCAACCAGAACTAGTCAAAGTGTGGTTTCTGCTGCTATAACTAGTTTTGCAGGTGCATTTGTACTGGCCGGAGTGCTGGGTCAGAGCTTGGACTTTGACTGCTGTATTTGCAGAGGATGCATTACAGGTTATAGCAGCAAAACCTGCCTAAACTAGGGCAGCCGACCTTCGTGCACAGTTGATTCTACTATTTGGAATGACTGAAACAAAATTAGGGTTCTTTCTTGGCATGTTACACCTAGTGGTATATACTAAATGTAGGGCTTTTATGGGTATCTGTGAATCATGATGTCTGCTAGGGGTGTTTTGTTTAATTTAACGATATGGCAGTAAAACTTAAAAATATGTTGTGCCTAAACTGCCTAATTTCTCTTTCTTGTCTATTAAAAACACAATGTTGATTAGTTAGGCTTCTGGCACTCATGGAGAAATTAGATTTTGAAAGAAATAATAAAACCAATATGGGGTGCATTAGAAAATGTTGTTTATATCACTACATTTAAAGCCTCCTTTCCTGAATTACACAAACAGTGCAAGTCCCAAAGCAACTGTTAAGGATCTTTTAAGGGAGACTAATATCTAAATACTGGAGTCAACAAATGGGTTTTTTTAGTGACTGTGAACATTCTAGGAGATACAGATAGGAGAGAAAGGAATTTTAAAACACCTCACTGTTCTGAGGAAATTAAACTTTTCTTTAGATTTGAGTACTATTTTTATTGCCTTAACTGGTATTTTAATCTTCCTAGAGTGGAAGCTACTCATTTGTTGGTGGATTTTTGCTTCAGAAATTATTCCATAGCTTGTCTTAGTGCAAGGAAGCTTTATGGGCTTTAATTGATAAATAGGAAAAGATGGCAACTTCTGAACTTCCCCCTTTGGGTAGTTTCATGCCATGTTTCAACACTTCATTAGAGTAGAGGGAATTAGAGCACTAGACAGCTTTATTAATTAAAATCTAAAGTTGTGCTGACTATATTTGATTTGTTGCATGACTCTGGAAATTAATGGTGGGTATGGCAAGCACTCCTAACGAGAGAAACACTCAAGACTTCTTGATGCTAAGCCCATGGTGCCAGGGCTCTGAGCACACCAACTGGATTTGCAACCTCTTTCCCTACTACTAGGGGTTTTACTGTCTATACTCAAGGCCAGCTCAGACATGGTGCTGCTCTGTAACCTTGCATCAGGGTGCTGTGAAAACAGTCAGGTTGCAAGAAAGCTCTGAGAAGCCTTGTCTGGTTCCTCTGCTGTGTTCAAGCTCAGCCTCGTGCCTGTGGTTCTTGCCTGAGCGATGTTGTAACTATGCCTGGTCCTTGCCTAAGCCTATTGCACTGTAGTAGTGCACAGTCTTGCACCTTGACAGTCCTGACCTTGCCTGGCTGACTGAGCTTCCTAGCTGCAGCCTGGACCTGCCCTGTCCCTAGGCTCACCTGGCAGTCACTGAACTGTCACCCACCCTGGCTGCCATCCCTGGACCTGCCCCCCCTGCCTGTCTGAAGTCCTGATAGGATGCCCCCTAGTCAGCTGGACAGTGGCCTGCTGCCTCGTTGCTCCCACTTGTTGCTCCCAGCTCGCCTGCCCTCCAGGGCAGCCCAGCCCTTGATGCTCCCTGACATGACTGGCTCAAGCAGAAGCTCTTCATTAAACAGCTTTTTTCCTCAAGGGTGACCTAGACTGAGGAGCTCTACCAGTCTGTAAAAGCTGAGCAAGCTGCAGTGAGAGATAGGAGCCTGAAGCTTTTTATAATTCTCAAGTTGGGCTGGGAATCTTGTTGAATTACTACTTGAGGGGAAATTTAACCAGCAGCACTGAACAGTTTAATTTCGCATTTATAAATCATGATGTTGGAGAGAAAGCATAAAATATGAGAAAGGTTTATTTTGGTTTTAACTGCCATTTTGATTTCCCAGGAAGAACTGCCCATCAGACCCCAGGTTTTCCATCAGAAAAAAAAAAAACCTGGAAATTTAAAATGTGATCGCAAGTTTTTGTTTAATGATAGGGTTTCATATACGAAACCCTAACCCTAATACATGTATTCATATACATGTATTTAATTTAGATTATCAAATTATTTCAACTTACATCCCCAAAACTAAAAGGAAAACCTTTAAAAGTGTTTCAACTCCAAGAACTCAAGCACTGTATAACATTGCTGAATTAAACTTTGTAGCTTTCCAGTAAAGCTGGATTCCCTGATCCTACAACAAGAAAATGAACAAAGGCTAGAGTCATTTACTCAAACAATAACTAGCCTTTTAAAATTAAGGTATTTGTTTTGGACTTAGGGTCATTTCATGACCATCTAACAGATGTTCATGCCATCTAACTGTGCTCCTGCTTAAATGGTGTCATATCCCATTGCCCACCATTGGCCACATTTTTCTCATGTCTCTCTTGTCTATCACCTGTTTGGCTGCCCAGTGACTAGCCAGTGTTTTCAGATGAACCAAACCAGGAATTAGCTAGCTGTCAACCAGATTAGATCCCTGATCTTGCTGTGAGGCTGCGTGAAATCCCATCCTAAGAAAATATGTGTTACACTCCCAGTTTTGCTACACACTTCTTTTATGACCTTTAGCAAATTCCTTAAGCTTCATCTGTTTCCACTTGTGAAACTGAGATAATTATATTCACCAGTCTTTTTGTATGTGGAGATTAATTTATTAATATGCATGAGATGTTCATATCCTACAGTGATGAAAGGCACAGAAGTTCCTAGATCAACTCTTTTTTTGTTGTTTGAGTTTTATTCATTCACAACTATGGAGAGTTCATTTCTGCTAAAAGCCTCAGTAAGCCAGACACCTCCACATTATCTTAATTATATTAAGCTGGGGTTCAAAAGCAATTATGATCTTTAGTTCATTGACATTTTCATGGTGACTGTATCCTAAATTCATTCAAATAATCATACTGGAAATGGTGATTGCTGCAGGTTTCAAAAGGCATTTGTTGCAAAAAGGCTACTGTTGCTAATACATGAGTTGCTAGCATGTAAATATTCTAAATGTAAGCAAAACTTGAATTTTGAATGTTGGAAATGTACAATCATTGGTGTGCCATCATGATTTAGGTAATGAACCAGTGGTGCTCATGCTGTTAGAATGAGCTAGTAATTTTTAGCTGGTGATTTTAAAGTTTTGGCTGGTTTGGAAGGAAGAGCAAGTTAACTGCAAAAGGTGTTCCCATGACCTAGTTTGAAAAGCTGGATGGGTGGATGGGAAGACTTACCTGCCTTAACAGGCTTCCTACCATGCAGTGCTAGCTGTGACATTGAGGGACAAGCTTTGTTGACACTGAGGCTGCATCTGCGCTCCAGCTCTGCAGAGAAGCTCACATAGGCTCCGTTATTCTTTTACCTGAAGTCTTCAATACGCCTGTCAAGGTTACTCACTTCCAGAGGGGTTGAGACAAAGATGTGAACATTTCCTGTATCTATGGCCTGAAAAACAGGACGGTCAAATAAGAAAATGCTTAAGAAGAAGCTTTGGTTTGGTGTTCAAATGAAAGAGAACAGCAGCTCATTCTCTTTGTAACAGAGTCGCTAATTGCAGTAACAGTACCAGCTCTAACAGTTGCAGGACCAGTAACAGCTTGGGGTGTGGCATATAAGGAAATAATTCAAAGGCACATTTGACTATGTAACAACACGCTATATGGTTACTGGCTCAACAACCATTAATATTCAGAACACAAAATTTTCCTAGGAACTTAAAATGACTAATTTGCTGAGTTGAACAGCCTGCAAAGGTTTGCAAAGAGGAGCAGATAAGACAAGAGATGAAGGCATCAAGATCTTCAACCTAGGAAAAAGTTAGAAGTGGCTTATTTTGCAAGGTGACATAGATGTTGTCAGACCTTAACATCAGTGAGACTTAGCAAGAACACAGCTGCCAGTGCCTTCAGAATCAAGGGTTTTCCAGTGTAAATGTTCCATTGTCTCCATCTCGACATGAGGAAGAACTTCTTTACATTGAGGGTGGCAGAGCATTGGAACAGGCTGCAGAGGGAGTTTGTGGAATCTCCTTCTCAGGAGACATTCAAAATCCACCTGGACATGTTGCTGTGTGACCTGCTCTAGGTGACCCTACTTTGGCAGTTGTGGGATTGGACAGGATCATATCCGGAGGTCCCTTCCTACCCTAACAATTCTGTGATTCTGTATTAAACAAGATGCTTTCTGTAATGTGAATTGCCAAGAAGATACTCAGATATTCTTTGTGAGCAGAAATTAATCTAAGCTGCAGGCTTTGATGAAAGCAAGCATCCTAGTGACAATAATGGGCATGGTACCTATTTAACAATGCATTCACTAGAGGAGAATGGGAGGTTGAAACCATTTAGTCTGCTCCCATCAGCACCAGCTGCTGTTGTGTCAGCCTTCATACCTCATGATGTTGTTTAAAACAGCTGTCCCACACTGCTACCAAATTAGAGGCTTTCAGATCTTACCTACATAATCGCAGAGAGCTGTACTGCACTATGTGATGGTCATAAATGCAATCTTAGACCACTTTTGGGAAGAGAGCATGGTTTTACTTCCCTCATTTCTCTGAAGCTGAAGTGATGGTAGAAAGAATAATTACTTCTCACTCTGGTTCAGTCTATGCTAGGTCATATTGCTGTTTAGGTTGCATATGCTGCCTTTCTATGGAGAAAAAAAGGAGTTTGGGTGGATGCTGTCCCTTGTCTATGCTACCAGTGTATGTATCATTGCTTATAAACCCCAGTCCTCATGCATGTCTTTGACTTTATATAGGTATGATTATGTTTAAAGCTAAGTAGCTGGTCTGCAATAGTATTGTAAGCACCAACGTTATGCTTGCCTAGATCCTACAAACCTAAAATGGAGTCGGAGTTATTTTGCTCTAAACACTTTTCTTTCCCATCTGTGAAGGGTACTGCTGGAAGCTTTTGAAAGCTCTGAGCCTGGCTTAATTCTTCTCCCATGGTGGCCTACATGGTTTTAAGTAGTGCCAGTTTTGATTGTAACCTGCACATGGAAAGCATTGATTCACTTTGCAATCAATCATTTGGTGTCTGGACTCAGTGACCCAGACAATCTCATGGAATCCTATGTCTTCCAGCACTCGGAAAGGCCAAACCACATTCAGAGTGGACGATTCTGAACTGTAATCAATTCGGAGAACAGTGATTTTTTTTTACACCATTCCTCCCTGTCCCTCTGGGATCTCCAAAACCGGCGGGTTGCTGTTCTTCCCGGTGTCCCAAAAGCCTTGCTGGAGGTTGCGGCGCGGGGCTGCGGGTCCTTCCCCGCCGCCTGCAGCAGGGGGCGGGCGGCCCCAAGGCACCGGCCCTGGCGCTCGGAGCGCTCCTGCGGGGTACCCTCCGTGCACCGAACACTTCCCACGGGCCCGCCTGTTCAGGAAATTGCGATCCTGGAAGGTTCTTCCCGCAAAAGCTGCTCATTGCAACAAATTGCAGAGTGCAGGTGTGCTCTAGAAATTACCAAAGTTGTAGGGACTAGTTGGACAAGCTGGGGCAATAATCGGGACAAAAATAACTATAACGGTATCAGATGCTAACCAGCAGTTCAGACAGTGATGTGGCAACAGCATCACAGTCTCAGCTCAGGAACCAACCACTTCCTACCCCCCCTGCCACCACCCTCAACAACTGAGTACAGATGGAGAACTTGGCTGTTTTCCATCAATAGTGAGTAACCCATTTTCTATGCTGATTGATTTGGCCTGTGCTGGTGTACTCTTACTTTTTTTTTTTCTTCTTCTTCTTTTCCCCCTCTATTGCTGGCAGAAAGGCCTTGACATTACTAAATACTGAATGACAATTTAATACTTCCTCTTTTAAGTCTTGCTGACATTTAGTTTTGTGGCAAATAATTTCTAATTTCTGTATAGAAAAATACTTAAATCACCTAGCTTTAAAAAATGAGATTGAGAGGAATCATTGGTTTAGCACAAATATGTGCAGTATTTTTTTTTTCTACTGCTAGAAGCCTCTATACTGAGCTTATCTGTTGCTTGTGAGAAAATTCCATATTTACAAGTTGCTGATCACTTTGTGATAAAATGTTAAGCAGTGGCTAGGACTTTATTTTTCCTTCAGCTTTCTCAGAAACACAACAAAAGTAGCTTGCTTTTTGGATTAACCTTCTATTAACTGAAAGTCTTTGCTGAATAAAATCCTGCTGATATCACAAACATTTGACACTACTAAAAAAGTAGAAAAGGAAAAAAAATCTGTACTAATATTTACAGCAGAGTTTCATTTAACCACAGGGTGTATTTTTAACCTTGTATAATGGAAAGCATTAGAGAAGTTTAATTATGATTCTTATTTGTTTCTATCACTCGGTTCTGGTTAGTCAAGGGGAGCATTTTCAACGGCGCTCAGCCCTCTGTGGCATGAGCTGAGGCAGTGTCTGCACTGAGGTGACACGGTGTAGCTCTGCTACTCTCCCGTGGAGGGGCCACTGCTGTCATATGGTGATTTAACCACTTTGAGGGACTGCAGCCCGAACACCGATGAAAGCAAATGTTTTCTTCAGGTCCTCAAATTTAAATACAAGTCACCCTGCGGCAGCGGCGCTCTCGGCAGTGACACTTGCACGCTCGTGAGCTGTACCCGAGGGAAGCCTGTGTGCTCCTGTTACCGCCTTAACAGGTGCTTTCCAGCATCCCCGCGGTCCGGGGTCCGCCGGCAGGGCCGTGGCCTGCGCTCGCTCGGCCCAGGACCTCGCAGCGCTTCCAGGCGCGGAGCGCATCCCGGGGAGCCGCGGGATGAGAGGGCAAGGGCGCTGGCCAGGGATGCCGCCCCGAGGCGGGCAGATAGCGAGGTGCGCGGCGATCGCGGGGCATTTCCGCCGGGAGATGCGGCGCGTCCGGGGCACGGCCGCGCCCCGCACCGGCCCCGCTGCGCACCTTTGACCTGCGCCTCGTAGTCGGCGATGATCTCCTTGTCCTTCTTGAACTTGCCCTGCGCTGACATGGTGCGGGAGGGCGCGGGTCCCGCCGCGCTCCGCCGCCGCCTCACCCGGCCGCGGCCCCGCCGCCTCCCGCCGGCATTGGCGGCGCCGGG
>JAWWMP010000171.1:19366621-19543896 GCA_035047865.1 Dendrocincla tyrannina | reverse complement strand
CGGCGGCGGCGCCCGCCTCTGCCTCCTCCCCCTGGGCGCCCTGCCTCCTCCCTCCGCCGGGCGGGCGGGCTGCGCGGGCAGGGCGGGCGGCGGGCACGGCGCGGCCGAGAGGGGCTGCCGGACGGGAGGCTCCGAGGAGAGCGGCGGGTGCCTGTGCGCTCCGGCAGCATCACCATGGCGGAGCAGGGCGAGTCGCCGGTCCACGTCCAGCAGCCTCAGCCTCAGCCTCAGCCACAGCCCGCGCCCGCCGCCGGCTGGCCCATCTGCCGGGACGCGTACGAGCTGCAGGAGGTGATCGGTCAGTGGAGCGGGGGCGCGGCGGGGCGGGCAGGGCAGGTCGGGGCGGGCAGGGATGCCGCGGCGGCCCCGGGCCTACCGGCGCTGGCGCTCCCGCAGGCTGGGCTCGCTCACTGCGGCGGGCGCGCCCGGCACTGCAGCGGCGGTGCTGCAAACTTTATCCGCCCGGCAGCGGGCGGGAGGGCGGCCCGGGGGGCGGCGGCTCCTTCTAGAACGCGCTGCGCCCCGCCCGGTGCGGGTCGGGGCTGCCCCGCGGGGCCAAGGCACCCTCCGCCGGAGCCCGGCCCCGCTGCCGGCACCTCCCGGCGCTGTGTGTGCCTGCCGTGGGTGCGCACATGTGCGTGCATCCGCTTAGATTACTCTGCAGTTTTCCGGTGCTTCCATGGGGGAGGTAAATCTCACCCATAGCTCTGCTACTCACGTGATGACTTTCTCTTAATCCGTATATATATATATATATATATATATATTTCCTCTTCTCCTTTGCTGTTTAATCTTGCGTCCATCTCCTTGTGCCCCTCGGCCCCGTGTCCGTGGATGGCACGTAAGGCCAGCGGGGGATTACAGCTTCGGTTTCACCCCAGGCAACCTGCTTCTGACCCAGTTTGTCGTGTGAGCTTTAACCTGTCTGCCGCCCCCTGCCCATGTGCCTGCAGGACGGGGACTTTCTGATGTGTGCTTCAGCACTTCCTTCACGTGTCCAACTGATGCAGATCAGATGTGTCCAGTCTCCATTCCCTTTATTTGGATTACATTATTTTGAATTTTACTTTGTGAAAGGGTAGCTGTTGTTAACAGTGTTCATGATGGAAAGTTTTTCATCTCTTGGCCTAGATGTTGCTTGTAGTGCTAATGAACTACTTTGGGAAAACTTGGTTTTATTTGTATGCAACATTTTAAACTTCCAGCAAATACTGCAGATGGCAAAGGCCAACTCTAAGACTGATCGCAGTTTCTAATGAATGAGGCCACTTAAGTGAAAAAAGTCTATGAGTTTTGCCTGTTGATGGTGTTGATTATCTTTGATATTATTCACCAATTGGTAATTGTTGTCAAGCTGATGACAACCAGAAGTACACATTATCAAACTGAGTTGGAAGTTATGTGTACTCAGCTTTGTCATTAAGATTTCCCACCCCCAGCCGAAACGAAATAGTTGAGAAATGTACTTTTTCCTTAAAATGGAATGGCTTTCTGTTGACCCAGGTGGTGCCTTTGTGTTTCTGTTTGCATTTCCTAGGCTGTGAATAGGCACTAAGGAGGGATGGAGGTTCAGGTGTTCAGGTCCCTGGAGGTGGATGACTTGGACCTGTCTGGTGCTCAGTGCTGAGCAGGTGCTGCCTGTGGAGGCCCCCATGGGTATGGGTTTACTGGACAGAAGACTTTGTCTTACTCAGTCTGGGGAATGGATCAAAATTAGCCAAATGGAAGTGGTTCTACCAACATAAAGGTGTATCTTTAATGAGAAGTAAATCCGTCTTCTGAGATAAAAAAGGCCTCAAAGGTGTTGGATTAATCTCTGTCTAGGGTGTAACGTGAGTCATACAATTTATTTAAATAGTAGTTTTTTACTGTCACAGTACCTGTAGAAAGCCTGTGTGAGAGTTTCCTTTAGAAAGTCCTTTCCACTTTCTTCTTTCCGCTTAAAAGCTTGTATCTGTTGATATGTAAAATGTAAAATTTCTAAATGTTTCCATATGAGGATACATCCATCTAACTGGCAGATGCTAAACCAGAGTAGCAGATGCCTATCTGCAGAGAAACCTTATTGCTAGTTTCCTGTGTGTACTGTTAACTGTTGATATTGTTTCTTTGACTGACTGCCTAGGGAGGAAATTGAACTCAGGGTATATTGGCTCAGATTTTTGGACACACTGAACTTGCCTGCCTTAATTTTCCTAAGTTTAGGTTGCTTACATGACTTTCTTTCAAATTCAGGGAGATTTATTTTGTACCACTTGATTTAAAAATCTTGTGCTTAGTCAAATATGTCATTTTTTGTTAACACCTTGTATTTGTTCTCTTAGTCTACGGGAGACTTGCTGTGAGATTAAAGTTTTACTATTAAAACCAATAAAAACCCAACCAAACATTCCCCACCCCTCTTTCTCAAAAGAACCCCAAAACCCTCAAACCAACCCCCCCATGAATTCTATGCGTTTGACCAAATGCAGACATAATTTTTTCTGATGAATGTTGTTGGTTTTAATGAACCTAGTGAGGGAGTCTTAAAGAATCTTTTTTATATCTGAGGGAGGGCCGAATGACAGAGTCTTAACTTGGTTCAGCAGCAACCCTTTGTATGGGTTGTGCCAGGGTTAATTGCATTGTGAACATGAGTAGTTACCACTTGCTGAGACAGGGCCACTCACCTCTGGAAAGCACTACATACCTCTCCCTGAGGAGCTGGGTAGCGTCTTCAGGGACGAGTTCAGTTACAACAGCCCGTTACCAGTTAAATGAGAAAAATAACAATATATTGAAGCACGTCTGTGGGCTTTGCAGTAGGAAAGGTGTGCAGGGTGATACACCACAACAGATTATCACAAAGCTTCCCAACAGAAGGGGCTTTAGGTTCTCTGGTAACTAAAACGCAGCTGCAGAATGGCCTTTTTTAGAGGGCATTTTAAAGTTTTCGTGGGGATTATAAAATGAAAGTAATTGTTAGTCATGTGGGCTGTCTTCATTCCTTGGATTTAGCAGGTTGGAAAAGTTCTGTTCTTTTTCTCTGTGAGAATGTGAACTTTTCTTATTGCTCATCTGTGTCTAGCCACATGCTATTTTGAAAACTAAGGCCACGTGATATGGATTTCCAATGATAAAGCTTTTTTGCTTTTTTGGTCTATTGTACCCTTCATGATGGCTGGGAGATTCAAGTGCCTGTTGAAGAGAAAATGCTGGCTTTAAGGATTGTCCCTCATGAGATGTTATTCCAAGTTTGCTGTGTTTTTGAGGTGGCTAGCTAGTTCTCTGTAAACTCTTGGTGTGCAGTTTCATGATACAGTTATTCTGCTCTAACGGGCAGCTGCTGAAAGGATCGCATTGATCTGACAGCGAACTAGTTCTTCTGCTGGGTCACTTTTCTGTTGGATCAGATTCCCTGTTTGACTTGCTGCATGACTGCGTGATTGATAGGTCTGATGCAAGGAAGAGGCTCTTCCTATTAATGCCTATATACTAGTCTTTTCTGGAGCAGGAAATAAACATTCTGATTGCTATCTGTAAATATATAGAGTGGAAAGTTAAGAGGAAATTTTGACATTACTTCAGATTGATACAGGCTGTCCATAAACAAACACATTCGGGGGTTAGAACAGATTCCTCACTCTTGGGATCGGAGAGTCCAACCAACCTTCTGGCAGTAGTTACAGGGATAAGAACTGTAATTGCTATTAAGCTAGAGCCAGATTTAATTTAGTGAAGACCTGGGAGATCTCTTTCTAAGATTTTAATGCATTAAGTTAAAATGTGCAGTAAGTTTTAATGTATGTGTTTGGTTTTTTTTTATTTTTTTGCTGAGTTGGATATTGGATATAACCTGGATTAAAAAAAAAAGGAAAGGTAGCTAATAAAAGCAACACTTGAGAGGTGTTCTTATGCTGTTTGGGTTTACAACCAAGTATTCAGAATAAAATAACTGAAATAGATTTCTCTGAACTTATATCATGTACATGTATGAGTTTTTTTCCTCAGAAGCAGTATAAATCTTCACTTTAAAACCCCACTTAAATCATAATAAACATAAGAAACTGAGTAGTGTTAAAATTGTCTTTGTACTTTTCAGATTCTAATGAGCCCTACATCCGCTTGATGAGACAAAGCGCCATCAAATCTTGGCTGTTTTTATTTTTTTCTTTTTCCCCTGGATGTTTTTTTATTATTCATTTCTATTTTGGTTTTAAAAAGTTTTCATAAACTGATATGATCAAGTGGCTTTGACTTGTGTTTGGAAGATTACTTTGGACTTGCTGCTCCTCTGTTAAATGTAATTTAAATATTGTCATCCTGCACTGATAATTGTGGAAGATGGATTCTCTTATGGAGAAGCAGTGGATTATCTTGTGATTAGATTCGGTGCTAGTTTTTATTTTAAAATTATGTTTTTATCTCTCCTGCTACAACTGGCTTGGAAAATTAATTTGGCTAGAAAACAACCAGAATTAAATTGAAAAAAAAGGGTGGCTTTTATGAGATGGATTATCTGTATTGGCTGCGACTCATTAAAAAAGTTACCCTAGTTGAACTTGTGCGTTTGTCTAGTTTTGCCTTTCTACCTTTGAGCTCAAAAACATCTTGTGGTTTGTTGCCTCGTAAGGCTCAGTGTTGCTAAGATAAATGTGTTGGGATTTTGAGTAGAACAAGTTACCATTCGAGACTGTTCTGCTGATTTTATGGTTCTTATTGTAAGTAGCCTGTGAACCACTCTCCGTTAACGGCTCTGGGGTCTTTGTTGGTGTTTCCATGGAATGTTATTTACTTTTTTTCCTCCCCTGCTGAATGTATTGCTAATGGCTGTTTGTCTGATAGAGAATAGACTCCTGTATTTGTTGTTATCAGAGATCTTTGTAGAGAGTCTCGTTTATGATCCTCAGGAACCTGTGTTCATGTTTGTAATGCTGCATGCTGTTTTGAAAAGCCTCTCTATGGTTAGAGGTAACGTTACAGTTCTGTGGTGTTGTTCTGTTAGTCGCATGCTCGTGTCTCATTCACACTTTCCAAAATTTCTTATTCCTGTGCTTAATCAGATTCTTTAAAAAAACCCAAGAAACCAACCAAAAAAAAAAAAAAAGAACAACCCAAAAATGCTCAGTGGAAGGGCTTTCTTTTGCAGTAGTTTTTATGTGTATGCTGTAAATTAAATCAAACTGTGCTTAGTGAAATACCACACTGGAGAAACTAAAGCTATGGTAAAACTTGATATTTGCTCTTGCAAAACCTCTATAATTCTTGCATAAGAAGCTGCATAATTTGATAAGTAATACTTAATGCTACCTAAGGTCTTTGTACCAAAACTTGTTATAGAAAGAAAGGTGTGTCTGCCTTAATTCTGCTCCAAAGCAAATTTTATTCCTTACCAATAAATCTTAAAAGTTGCTACAGCAGCCTAAGCATATTGTACACGCACATATTAAATACAGCCTTCCTAACATTAATCGAAGTTTAATACAACTGTAGCTTGACAGGAAGAGTTTAATTTTTTGAATTAAATTTTACATTTTGGAAAATAATTGGTCCAGATTTTTTGTCTGCTAATAACCATTTGTAGAAACTCTGGAAATATTAGATCCCCATACAGTATTTTAATAAGGAGTGGCTTGTAATTCAGTTGCCAGGGTAAAGGTGGTCATGGTGCAATTTAAAAATACCTTGTGGAACACTCACAGTGCTGTGCTGCTAATGAGACTATGCAGAGCTTGTAGTTAATTATTTGCCTTGTCTCCACATGATAGTAATAATATGGGGGAAGGAACTTCTGTCTTGGGTTTGGTTTTTTTTTTTTTTTTAATGAAAATGAGCTTTCTATATTAGAAGTACCCAGATTTGAGACAAGGCTGTAGTTTTCCTTGCTTCAAAGAAGTCAGACTTTAAGTGATTCAATGGTCAGACTTTGTGATATAATTAAGTGACTTTTTAAAAAAATTAACTCCTGCAATTGGAATTCAGACTTGTCAGGAAGATTAATTATATTGCATGAAAATAGCAAACAAGCAACGACAAAAAAAAGCATCAAAACTTCCTTTGAGTTTCTTGTGATTGCAAGTAACCAGCATATAAAGCTTGTGTTAAAGGTACTTTAACTGGAAGAGTAAAGGAACACATCAGGCAGTTGGCTGGTGCTGTGTAATGATAATGCATAGAAAATATGCTTTCCTGGTCTTGGGATCTGCTTGACCCTTCTGTCCCTATGCTTTCTACTTCCCCTCCATCCAAGTTCTTTCTGTGGGTGAGGTCCAGTACATCTGTCACCTGGAAAGTCCTGGCTCCACACGAGTTGCCTGAGTGCTCAAAGGGAAGCAGTTCTGGTGAGAGTGTGCAAATTTGAAGGGATTGCATGATTTTGACTCTTGCTAAGTGTTACAATATCAAAGCTTTGCATCTTCAAAGTGGAACCACTTCTTGTAACCAGTGTTGTACTTCACTCCCAGGGGCCAAGTTCAGACCTGGGAGAGCTGTTTTAAGTTGGGTCATATGTTGCTCTGAAACAACTTTAGAACTGTTCTAAAGTTCTAAACTTTTTTTCTTTCAGGGAAGACCCACTTTCTCTTAGGTCTGAGACCAGTGGTTTTTTTCCAGAACCTGTTTGTCAAATGGAGCTTCTCTTTGTTAGCTGGAAACAAAAACACATCTGTTCTGATTGCCTTGAGAGGGAAAAATAGTGAGCTCTCCATGCAAAGGAGATGTGGGTGGCTCATACAGTGGCTGCTTGTCTAGGTCATGTTTCATTTTTGTGTGCCCCCTCTGGTTCTTTCTCTCTTCCCCCTTCTCCAAAATAATTTGGAACTCTAAGACAGCAGTTGATAGAAGCTGTTTTTTTTTCTTCCAGTAATAATAGCAATTCTTGGTGTTTGATGAATGGGCCTTAAAAATCAAGTCAAGTTGGTTGCTCTTGTTATCTTCTTGGGTTTGCCAAAGCCACTGGAATACTGCTGAGCAGAGGAGCAATCTGCTTGCAGAACATGGAAAATAAATATGTCACTAGGAAATTTTCTGGTGCCCAAAATTAAAAGTGAGTTTCTCCCCTCCCTCTCCAAGGAATCATACTTAACAGATGTTGATACTGCTTAGACTCTGTAAATGAAGAATTAACTGTATTGAATGAGTGGATTTTTACTTATTTCTGCCTTTTGCAGCACCACCTTGCTAGTAGGATCAAATCCTGACAGCTCTGCTAGATTTCACTCTTGCTAAGTTTGAAGGTATTTGGGTGTGTGTAAGGGTTGCATGGTAGAAGCTTGTGGGTGTAAGAACATTATCATCCAGCAATGGTAGAATGAAGCAGTGCTGGCATGGTATGACAGTCTCAAGAATTTTTTAAAAACTTTTACTTTTTCCTTCTTGGAAGGGAAAAGTCTCTCTATATACAAATATATCTGTCTGTAGAACAAAATGTAGAACACTATTCTGGATTCTGTGGTAGTGGGATTAACTCTGTAAGTGAAACAAGCAGTGCATGCTGACTGCTCGTCTCTTGCCTTCCTTGGTGGGGTTTGGCTGCTGTCCTCCCTTGCTGACCCTAGGGTTGTGTGGTGGCTGTGCATCCCTATCTGCCACCTGCTTCCTCCTGCACAGTGCTTCTGGCTGGAGACCATGCTGTGGTATTTAACACAAGCCTGGGAGACTAGAAGCACTAGACTGAAAAGATGGGGAAAAGAAATAATCCTCCCCTGAAGCAGAAAATGTATTAATGAGAAAAAACAAGGAGCATATACAGGGAGAAACAATTGTGGTACCAAACGGTGGGGGAGGATCCAACTTTTTCCTGAAACTGTTGTCAAGTCAGTTGCTTTGAGAGTTGGTTGCCTTTCAGGAGATGAATAGTTGGGGAATGGTGGTAAAGAGGAAGCAGCTTAATCTTCATGGAAAAGTGTGCATGCTTCCTGAGATTTAGGCAGGCTTCAGTTGACTGGCTGAAAATTTACATGGCAATGGTAAGATGCTGAAAATGCTGACGAAGGCAGTGGGGTTTAGAGTCCTCTGAACAATTCCCAGGTTTGTTCCCATGTTTTCCGAGGGTTGCTGTTTGTGGCAGTCCTGCAGCTTGCTTGTGAGAGACACTCAGTGAAAAGTTTGATCCGTGTTCTCCATTTGTTAGCTGAAGTAATAAGTTTGTGGCATCGGTGGAGTTAATACCCCGTGGTATTTGACTAGGTATGTGGCTTTAGTCAACAGCTTTGTGAAACTCCAGAATGATAAATTAGCTGTCTCCATTGATCCTTTGCCTTTACAAATAACAATTTCTGAATCGTTTTATTAGCCTAATTATTCCTGTGGATGTCTAAATGCCTCTGAGGTATTGTGATTGTAAGTTAAATATAGATGAAACTTGAGAATGTCCTATAAGGCTGATGTAATGATTATGTTACATAGCTTTTACTTGAGCTATGCTATGCACTTTGAGAAAACAGAACTAGAAACAGATTGAAAATTTGAAGCTTTTCTGTGTTTCTAGTCATGCCTTCAGAAGAATTGTGTATTTAAAGGTCTTGAAAGTCAAGATCCATGTTGAATGTCTATGTGCCAAGTATACCTGCATCAGGGTAGTGGTACAAAAATAGTTAATTTAACAGACCAGAAGAATATTACATATTTGTCAATTGTAGTTTCTCTTTTGTAGGAGTAATACGAACAAGATCATAAGCTTGAGCTGTTGCTTTAGACTTCTGAGAAGCAACATACTTAGATTCAGAAGCATAGCCATTTGACTATAAAGTTGCTTTTTTCTTCTCACTTCTTTGAAGACCTGTTATTACAGAGACTGAATTTAAATTTATAATTTATTCCTGTTAGTGTCTTGTGCTTTCAGGCTCTGAACCACTTCAGACTAATAATAGGAACTTCATTAGAATGAGATTAGAATCACCTAATGAAAATTTAATGGTATGATAGTATTTATATTGCTCCAACTCCTCCATTGCTTCATGAGAAATAGGTATGTTTTCTTGCTTGTAGTGTGTGGCCACAATGGACTCCAATTCCAGCAGGCACGTTCTGCTGGGGTGAACTAGCTGAAGATGATTTGTAGCTCAACACTGCAGTATTAATTAGAGATCTTTATGACAGTGCAGTAGCAATAATGTCTTTGTTTTAGTAGATTGCTGTTCTTCATTCTCGGAAGAGAATGATGCACTATGTGGTGACATCCGGAAGACTTGGAAAATAGTGTGTTCATGGTATTAGAGTTGTTCCAAGTGTTTACTTTTGAACTAAACTGCAAACAATAAAATATGCCAACTAAATCAACAGCAGCATTTGTTTATAGTGCTACTTCAGAAATGAGCAGTAATTCTCTTTCAACAGCTTCTTTTCTAGTCAGGAAGTCTGGTTCAGCATAGCAAATCTTCAATTTGTCCTCTTTGTGTAAGGAGGAGTTTCATGGAGTTCAGATGATACCCTGGTAAGGTAACTTTGGCCCCCACAATCAATACCAGATACCAAGTTCTCGTGTAGTTATGCAGAGACATTTTCAGAGTGCCATTCCAGATGATAAGATTTGTATGCATATTGAATAATGGTTTCTGTATTGATGATGGAACCCTAGGGAGAATGAAATGATCAGAATCCATGTTTCTCTTTGTGTGAGGATGAGCAATAATAATATGGCAGATAAAATCCATAAATTCTTAAACTGTCGTATCCTTTACTTGTTTTCATGCCTTTTGTTGGGAAAATGCAGAATGAATATGGTTTTGTTGGATCCATTCACGTGGAGCAGAGCACATCTCCGTTTCTCCCCGTGACACGACAGCCCGAGTGTGATGTGTCCAAGGGGAGCTGCTCCCTGCCCACGCTGTGCCGGCCGGGCAGCACAGCGGTGCTGCTCACTGCCCACAAGGGCACTGCCAGCCTGGGGCAGAGTGCCTGCTGCGAGCTCTTTGGCTGCTACTTCTGGTTCTTTTTTCCTAGCAAGTTTGTAGTGTGACTGACATGAGATTCTTTTTCATTTTGAAGGAAGCCAGAGCAGATCTGATTACAAAACTAATGTTAACTGGAGAAGGCCTCGTGTGCCTCAGAGCTTTTCTTCCCCTCCTCTGTCTATTATATCTGTTTAACAGATAATAATACCTCTTGTACATGTGACATTATTGCTTGTGGCTCAGCTTTTTGTTTTGGTCTTCTCAAGAAACCTTTTGGAAAACCTTTAAAGATGATCCACATTCCTGCCAGCACATTCTTTTACATAATCTGACCTAATGACAACCTAACAGAGTAAGCTTTCTGTTTTTCCCCCTAGGTGCTGGGCTTAAAGGGATTTATTTAGTTAGCTAGTTATTTTTCATTAGCCCCAAAGAAAAGTATCCTTTAAATCCTTTTAAGTAAGGGACTGTTACGTGTAAAGTTACTCATTTTTCCTTGGCAGATGTATTTTCTAGTCTATAAGTTTGGTGAATTCACAAGTTACCTTTATATACTGATACAAAAGTGGAGGCATTTTAGGTGTTCATTAGGTGAGTATGGATAAACAATCTCTTCGCTGTCTGACATGATGCGTGCTGTTTCTTCACGGCATTGAATTCCCAATTCCTGCTCTACAACTTCTGTAATTTTAGGAAAATTCATATTGAAACAGAGTGTAGTTTATTTTGCCCTTACACATAACATCTTCTTTCACTTTTTTACATCTTAATAATGGCAGCTCATATGGAAGTAATGTGATTGAGAGGAGAGATCGCTCCAGGTATAGAATTTGACTTTTCACTGCTCAGTTCATTTTCATACTCTTTAGTCCATTAAGCTCTTAAAATGCTGTACTTTATATTATCTCATAATCACAGCTTTGGAAACATGATAGTGAAGGGATTATAAATGTACTAGGTATATAAAGTGGTTATCAGCTGCTTCAAGCAGACCTGAAAGCCATGGGACTCGTGAGGAAAGTGTAAGTTCTGCAAACTGCAACAGAGGTACTTTGTAGTTCCCATCTGATGCCCATTAGAATATTGCATGTTCTAAGCAGTGTGTTTAAAGAGAGGTTCAGTGTATTTGGGGTCAGAACTGAATGTTTTTAGCTAAATTACATGTTCGGCTTGGGTTCACCTGTATTTATTAAGTTGTCTGTGTGGTTTGGTTGTTTCTCTCATACCTTTCTTTTTTAGCATATGTAAGCAGAATAATTTTGCAGTGCATGAGAGGTAAATTGTGCACCAGAGATTAACATCTCCCAAAAGATTACCACTAAGGTGACAGACAGGTTCTTTTATGGATCCTTGGCAGAATGATGATGACACTAAAATGTAGCTACAATTAAAGCTTTATTTTTTTGACAAGATATTATGACTACTGTAGCACAGAACTTATGAGTAGAATGGCACAGGGTCTCTACAAACAGAATCAGTTTAGTACACTTTATAAGTAGGATAATACAGGATTTTTAATATGACCGCTTATTGCCTTGGTCCTAACATAATTTCTCACCAACTAAATAATACAGAATTTGTAATATAACTTAATTTACTGTTCCTAATCACGTGGACTCTCTGCAGATAGGGTCAAAACTTAATACACTGTTTGCTGTATCTGTACAACAATCATCATCTAGACTCGAAGATCGTATAAGCATAAGAGGCAGTCCTCTGAGGAACAGATGATGATGGAAGCATCCCTGGCCACCAGGGGTCATGGGTCTCACTGTCCCTACCGAGGACTTGTAACTGCTTGATTTTTATGGGTAGTGCCAGTAGTTTGTGTGCTGTTATGCTTCCATGTGGTGGGATCATCACCACCACTGGGACTGGGAAGTTCAGTGCTGGTAAGGAAGGGAGTCACTGTCCTGATGCTCAGGAATCTTGAGGCTGGTAGGGAGAGGAAGAAGAAATTTGGTTTGTCTGCTTAGTTCACAGGACCTTCAGGGCCTGAGAATAAGGGAAAAAGAAATGAATATGTAACCTGTTCAGTCACAGATAATAGCTGCTTGGCTTATAAAGTCATGTTAGTTATGCTAGCCATGTTAAAAGGGGTCAGGAGCAGGGGCTACTGGTCACACCAATCTGTCCTGACATTTCCATAAGGCAAATTCCAGTTCTGATAACTCCAAACTCTGAAATGGTGGGGATTGTGGATTTTGTATATAAACATTTTTCAATTATAAAAATTATAAATAACACTTCATATGAAGATGTTTGAGATGTGGAGCAGAGCAAAAGGAATCTAATCTTGGGTGAGGTTTATAATAGGGGGTTTGCTTAGACAGTCTAATTTGAGTTGCCCTTTCAAATTGATTTAGATGACTCATCTATTTTAAAGGACAAGTCAGGGAGAAGATAACACCTCTTGAAAGTGGACTGCTTTTCTTTAGGTTTTCCTTACCAGCTGTGGTAAATCTGAGTGGATTGCTTATGAATAGGAAGATACTCTCATACCAGGTCTGGGAATGTACCAGGCTCCCAGGCCTGTTTAGGTAGTAACCTAGAATGCAGAAATCTTTAAAACATATTTATTCTGGAATATTGTAGAGACTAACACTGAGCTACTAAAAAACCCCTGACTTCATAAATCATTATGATCTACTGACTTGTTTTTAAGGAGAAAAACAAAATTGAAAAGAAATGTTCATGCTTTCAGATACAGTTAGTGTGCCATGATGAGTGGGAAGTGGCAGACCTTTATAAAGAACGGAATAAATGAAGTGTCACATCCTTGTATGAGGGATGTGAGCATGTGCAATGTACAAGTGGTGTGGTCCATCCAATCTTACCTCACTATCTTTTTGAGACTAGTTAAAACAAAAACGTTAATGTCAGTTGCTTATCATAGTTGTTCAAACATCCTTCTCTTTGCCACTGGAAACAGGGTCTGCAAGGGTTAAATCTGTAGTTAAATAAAAAAAAAAAAGGAGAAAAAGTATCTCTGACAAATTTAGAACAACTTGAAGGAACTTGTTCAGATAAGCTTAAATCCTGGATGAGTATTTGTGGAGTTTTTGTATGTTTGCTGTGAAGTATGTGCAAAGTGGAATACAGAAAACTGCTTTAAGGTTAAATCCTTTCAGAAGTGTGGCCATATGTAGTAACTCTTGATAAGGCTCCTATTGTATGAACGCAAACAGCTAAAGCAGTTCTACTGGCTCTGTGGCACTGAGGGCAGGATGGCAGGGAGTGCGTGAAGGAGCAGGTTGGCTGTTAAGGGCATGCTTACACTAGAGAGAAGGATGGCAGCAAACACATGAGGGCAACAGGAAACTCTGTGGCCTGTTGTCTGTCGTGTAATGGGAGTAGTAGGCATCTTGGTGTGGCCTGAAATTACATTATTTCACTGCTGACTTTTGAAATTGGCAAAGAGAACTTGTCTGTAGCAGAATGACTTTTCCAGTAGTGGAAAAAACCTGTTGTTCCTACAAAGCTGGTTTTTTTTTTTGTTTTTTTTGTTTTTTTTTTTTTTAATCTAACCACTGGTAGTCCTTTTGTTTTGTTCTTCTCCAGGAGACAACTGGATATAAAGGCTTCATAGTTTATCCAGCCTGAGCTTTCATTATACATATATATAGCATTTCATGCCAGTTTCCTAAAGAGAGACCGGATGCTAAAACCTGTCTGTACTTTGATTGTGGTGTAGTTAGTACTCTCTGTGGTGAGGGTTTTGGAAGACTTACAAGGCTTAACATACCTGAAGAAGTCCTACCTTCTGATAAGGAATGGTTGACTGTAGTCTGCTGTATGCAATCATTTTCTGTGATCCTAATTTGTTATGCTAAATGGTTATCTGTGAAAATTTAGGTTCACTGGATGACAGTGCATTGCTTCTGTAGTCTGTTATCTCTGAACTGAAATGCCTATCTGGGTAGTTTAGTTTCTAACAGCTACTCCTCTGGAACACTTCACGTTTCTACTTGTTTAGTAGACAAGAAGGTTATCTCTTTATTGACACATAAGGAGTCTTCTGACCAGATGAGAAAGCTGTAGGTTTTCCTTATCTCTATCTATGGTTGTTCGCCTTGTAAGCCAGAGAAGGAGATGAGAGCATCTTATAAGAGGAAGGAGACATGTAGCTACTAAGTGCCTACTTCAGTACTTGAAACTGCATTTTCGAGTGGGTTTTCTGTGTATATAGGTCCCACTGAGAATGCAGACTGCACTAATTGTCTTTACTGTCAAACTGCTGTGTTGTGTAGAGTATTCATAAAGCAGGAGAAAGAAGAAACCAGGTATATCGTCTTGATTCTAAACCAAGAAAGCTTGAGAAAGAAGAAACCAGGTATATCGGCTTGATTCTAAACCAAGAAAGCTTTTTGCATTGCCAGTGCTTCATATTCATGTGGTGAAGAACATTCCATTGCAAGTCATCTCAGAGGAGAAAACACAGAACAATGTACTTTTTTTGCAATTTAATTTCTCCAAAATGTTTTGAAGTGTTACTTACTGTCATTTACCTTGAGGAAGCAGTCCAGATTTCATCCTGGCATTGGGTGAATAATTTTTTTGTGTTTTTTTTTTCTTTGTCTTTTACTTGGCCTTTGTATATTAATCTATTTTGAAAGTGAAGATCTTGGGTGTTTCCAACAAGTAGATAAAACTACTGGCATAGATGAAAAAGGAAAAAAAAAAGGCATAAGGAAAATCTTGGTCTTTTTTCCTGTATACTTAATAGCTAAAAATTTGGTTTATTTCCTCTGTGTTACCCTACAGTTGTGTAATGCAAGATGTCTACTGCACAAGGAATTCATTAAAGTGATGTAGATGAGTCTTACGTCAGCTGAATTGTGCTGACTTGGTGATTCCTTCCTTGGAACGTCTTATTTAATTTTTAAAATCTCTTAATTCTTTTATTACTTATCCTATTGGAATTTTTAAAGGCTTTGTTCTGTAAGCAGACAGAACAGGACATGTCAATATTTGTCTGTGACCACATCCTGTAAAAACATGACTAGTTGGTCCCATTGAGACTTTTTTTTTAAAGATGAGCTCAGAATTTTGTCATGAAATTCATACACAGTTAAAAAGCTTTGTGATTTGAGTGAAAACATCATGTGAACCAACAATACATGAAAATAGCTAAGCAAATAGCAATTAAAACATGGACAATAACTTTCAGTCATGAGGTATTGTTGGTGCTGTTTTCAGATGTGCAGAGGGAAAAGCTCTCAATTGTTCTTAAGTCGGCTGGTAACTGAATCCACGTTTGTAGAGATTGACAACAAAAGGCTTTTTGTTCAGAATTTGTATTCATCTAGGACATGCCAAATAAATAGAACATAGTGTATAAGCAGGCCAGTAGAACATGTTGCTCAAATGACTTACCAGAAATCCATAATTTATATTAAAACATCTAGAATTACAGGTAGAAGCTACTTGTTGGGGGATTTTAGATTTCTGCATGGTTGAGCATGATGTAATTCCTTTGAGAAAGCACACACTGCTGTACTTGATGTGGCAGCAAGACATGCAATGCCAGTAAAACTCTTTTCGAATATTACTTGCAATAATTTCGTTTAGTGAGGCAATACTGACTGGGCCAGTGTGTGCTTGATAAGGAAGCAACAGACCTTTTGTTATTCACAAACAAAGCATACTAAAGGAAATTATTCTATTCCTTTCCCCCTGACTTGTTCAGTTCCCCCAGGCTTTGTTATCAGTGTAGTTGTGTGACTGTGTGTGATTTGCCTGCTAAGTAAACATGACTGACTTTCTCTGCTGGGCCATTCAGTAACTTTCATCTTCTCACTGCTGGTGTGAAACTTGTGCCTCCCGTGCACTTTACAAGAATCACCATGCTTTTTGTAGGATGTTAGTTACTCTGATCATGAGGGATGAGCAGGAACACTGGTGGAATTGTAGGAGATTTGGCATGTACAATTTTTCCAATATTTTTCTGTTCATTGCGTTGGGAACAAAAACCTGGTTAAATAGGAACTAACCTGAAAGAACAGAAAGAAGTAACATTTGATAAAGTACTCTCCTCACCCCACTGTGTAAGGCTTTAAATTGTATCAATTGTGCAGGTCATGTACTTGATTAAAACAGATGTGTCCAAAGACTAGTTGTTCCCAAACTATGAAATGCATTGATGTGGTGGTTGTGTCTTGATAAATGAGCCCATCATTTTGAGTTGTCATCTTCAGAATTTTTTGTGGAGTATGGAACAGAAACTGAAGTTTTTCTTCTCCATTTGAGAAGTGTGAAAGGTGTCTTGCTAGTGGAAAGGCATGCGTGTGGGCAAAGCACTGGAAAAAGATGAACAGCCAATTTGAAGTTCTTTGTTGGTGATGTTCTTATGCTGGTCACCGGTTTAGACTCCTGCTGTATTAAGACTGTGCTCCTTCTCTGCCCTTTTTCAGGTAGTGGTGCTACAGCAGTTGTCCAGGCAGCCCTGTGCAAACCCAGGCAAGAACGTGTAGCAATAAAGAGGATCAACTTAGAAAAATGCCAAACCAGTATGGATGAATTACTTGTAAGTAAAGCAAGGGGCAATATATTACACAAACACTTACCTTCTGTTTTGATTTTATTCTTTGCTTGGCTCAAGAGTGAGGGTAGAATTTTATGCAGGATGTGAGAGAAGGATTTGAATATAATCTGAAAGATTTATTACCCTTCCCTAAAACTATAATTTACTCATGTACATTTTCTAATGTCACAAAAACATGATGTGCAAACTTGAATCTTTGGATGACCAACTAGGGATAACTGTGGGAAGACCCTAACCCCTTGTTTTCTGGAGACTTGAATTTTAAGAGATTACTGTTTGGTTGTCTGCTTTTCTTAATACTGAGGAAACATTTTCCTTTGGTTAAACAGTGGTTAAAAATACGAAGGTAAAATTTAGTAGGTATCCTTAAAATGTCTAAACCACCAAAACATGTTGGATCATTTTGTAACGGTAACTTTTAAGGAGAAAGGAAGGAATGGCTACACTGCCATCTACACAAGGAAACTCTTGATAAAGCTAATAGCAGGCATTTATTTGATAGGCCACAAGAAGCTGTTTGAAGAATGCTATTTGTTTGGGCCACTGATCAGAGAAGAAACAAACCTGTAAGAGGCTTTTGTAAAGGAACTGCAAGAGTTTTTCCTCTGCACTGGTTATGGCAATCCAGACAAAGCCACAAAGAACTGTTAAAAACCAAAACCTATTGCTTTCTAGTGCTCCTAGTTAGGTGCTTATAAGACTAATGCATATTTTTATATATGCAGCATAACAAGATTTTAAGGACACAAAACCATTCTAAAAGTGAGAACACTCTCTTCTGTTCCACAGGTTATACTACTGCCTAGAGACTGTGGGCTTTTTCTAATGCAGAAATTCCTGCCTCTGAAGGAAATGATCTCCTCAGCAGGGAATTGCCAGTGCAAAAGATATCTTGAATTTGATACAGAGGGTATGGTCCGTCCAGTTTCTTCAAATAAAATGGCTTTTTTACAGTGGAGGACCCAAAATGCTCTTCCCCCGGTGATTGATGGCATTCACCTTCAGTCCATGTGACAGCTTGTATGCGACATTGTTGTGTTTTTAAGAGGATTGTGGTAGTAGAAGTTACTTCTGAGGTAGTGAGAATTCTGTCAACTGAAACCTCAAAAGATAAATTCTGAACTGTGTTTAAAAAGAACAGCCCAAGGTGAGATGCTGTGCATGATGTATTAACATCTACAGTCCACAAAGAACCTTTCTATAAAAAGATAAATACTAATAATCGTAACATAAAATAGTTAAAATTTGGTCTGTGTAGTTAGAATTTGAACTAATAATGGGAATTAAGAATTAAAAAGTTACAACAAATAAAACCAGACAAAACTGCCAAAAATCTGCAAGAATGATTCATGTGATCTAGAGAAATGACTGCACTTAGTTACCAGCTTGTCCAAAGTAACCTTACATAGTGCTTGAGTGTCTTTACTGTTGACATGTCTCCACTGTCTGTCAAATGAGGCAATAGGTCTTGAATTTTTGGTCCCATATTGCTTTCTTTTGGTACATAGACAACTGTCCATACCATCTCTTTTATTTTTTAACGTAAGTCAATTTCAGCTTTTCTGTGCTCAGATTTTTTGTTTACTTGTTGATCTGTTTTTGATCTGAACATAAATTCTGGTTTTCCAGGTTCCTGGTTAGGAGAGTTTAAAACGTGTGTTCACACATGTGCATGCATACAACTACATAATTAACTTTTTTCTGTGATGGTCAGTATACTCACTCTGACTTAGTTCTAATAGAGATTTGAAAATTTTGTTTAAAAAATAGGTATGTCTTTCTGGAAAGGGATATCATTGACCTTCAAAACTTGTTACAACTATACTAACATTTTTATTTCAGTTGATAGTACTTAGAATGCTCTTGTGGTTTTGAGTCTATAAATTTTGAGTCTAATCAGTTTCCAATCACTTATTTTTCTGATGAAACAGTTGTTACTGGCACAGGGATGTTCTAAAGCTGTCTGCTCTCTGAACACACTGTTTTGTACAGTGCTGGTGCTGAGTGCTTGCAGATGGTGTGCCCAGGCACCCTTCACAAATCCTCAGCTGTGTGGCCTTCAGAGAAGTGGAAATGCAGCAAGCCTGGTGCCCACGTAAGCAGACTTAGGATTTGGGCCAGTGTCAATTGAAACAGAAAGGCTGTATGGGACGGAGTTTAAATAATACTAAGGTTACACAAACTGCCAAACTCCTGAAATTTGATACTCTGTTTCCTGCAATGTCCTGTGTTCTCACTATTGTAAGCTAAGTGTGACTTAACCCCATGAGCCAGGGAAGAAGTTCCTGTCCTTAGTACTGTCCTGACCGGGTGTCTTCCCCATCCCCTCACCTCCCTTTGGTTTTAAAACAATCAAAAACTCAAGATGATGAGCCAAATAGTATTCTGTAGAATGGTTGTCTGAGTAGATTTTTAGGCAGTTTATTTCTGCTGTGGATGACCCTTGGAGGCAGGCTGTCCAGAGGAGCCCCTGGGCTGTCCAGGGGCCGTACCCGCTGGGGTGGAGGTGGCCCTGGGGAGCCCCTGTGGAGCAGTGCCACTGCCCCTGAGCGGGAGCTGGACCAGCCGTGGGTGCTGCAGCCGAGCTCAAAGGGCCGTCCCGCAGTTGCTTATTAACTGTGTCACCCACCTGCCCTGAGGCCGACAGACATTTTTGTGCAGCTGCTCCGTGAAACTGGATCGGGAGTAACCTGGCCAAAGGAAGTTAGCTTTTAACCTGGGCGTGTTGCCTGGTGCAGTGCGCAAATGCTCAGGCTAGCACAAGGCAGGGAGGAGAGGGAGAGACTGAAATTGCTGTTATGGCTTTGCTGTTTTGAATGTTTAAGGTGACATGAATGTGAAGAAGGCTCGGGGTTGTTCTCCTGGATGTTCTGCTGTTTCCCTGGCAGCATATTTTAAGTGAATACTTTTCTCTCTTATCTGTGCATATCGTGGGCCTCAACCAAGTAACTGAAGTTTATGACGGCTTACCATTCTGTGTACGATAGGGGCTTTCTGGAACTGCAAGTCTGAAATTAATTTTTTCCTGACTAAAATTTCATCCCTTATCTCTCATGGAGGGCTTTCTGTTTGTTTATTTCTGTTTTGCAAAGGCTCTTTGAAAAGAGTCACCAAAGCTGAGACGCAAGGCCGTGGTTACTGTGGTAGCTCCGTTTTTGCCCATGAATTGATGCAGGTAGATAAAATATTTAAAGCACTTTTCAGTTAAAGACAGTGAAACTTATCTCAGTCAATTAGCTGCATTTTTGCATTATTAAGATGTGAGGAAAAAATAGATGAGGTGCGTTTTTGCTCAGTAGTGGCAAGTGGAATTTTTGAGCATTTGTTATATTACCAGCATAGGAAAATAATAAAACAGCGTAAGAAATGAAATAGTAATCAGGAGTGGGAGAGTTATAGTTAAGATATTAAGAACGTGACACACTAATTTGATGTGTGTTTAAGACGGAAATGTGCCCTGCATGTCTGTCTTCTGTTTTTTTCACCTACTGTCTTCTAAGGGAATGAAGGGAGCTATCTTGCAAATTGCTCTTATTATTCAGTCTCATTGACTCATTATCCAGACATTCTTCCTGCTGTGGTTCAGGGCTCAGAAGTTGTCTAAGGAGGAAGACTTTGGACAACAGGACAAGCTGAAATGTGTTTCAAACTACAGTCTGGCTTTAATAGTCACCAACAAGCATCATGGAATGAAATCACAGTCTTTAATACATATAATTAACTTTTTATTAGAAACCAGCTGTGATTCTGAGTGCATTGCAAATAACAAAACTCCTTTTTCAAACATTTGGTGAGTTGAAGTTGGAAGTTGAAAATGGCATTTGTGGCAGCTTTAATCAATCTAAGCAGGAGCCGCATAATGCCTGCCTTGCACAAGTGCCGGCGTGTCAGAGTGTAACACAGGTCCACCCCAAAGCAGGTGCTTTCCATGGAGGGAGGAGAGTTTGTTTTTGAGCTGGATTGGCTCCTTGACTGCCTCATCCCCAGGAGCATGTCCCCTGGCACCAGGGATGGATCAGGGCTGTGTAGCTGAAGGTGGAGAGGGAGAAGTGGGGCTGTGGGAGCTTAAGCTGGTGTGAGGCCAAATTCTCCAAAACAGAGGAGGCCTACATGCTCCTATGTAAAAGATTGGCAGAGTAATGAAAGCTTCTAGAAAGGTGTTACAGAGCAATTATGTGAAAGAGTGAATAGAAAAAGGACTTTGCTTGAATTAACAGATACAAGGCTGTCATTCTTAATGTGTACAGCTGTGGCGTGTCATAGATAGTGTTACTTGGTAGTGCCACGTTGTGCATCTGTTGGTGACTGTATGCTCCTCTAGTCAATTGTTTCCTCTGACTTTTGGTCTGTAACATTGCTTTTTCCCCATTTCTGTTTGAATGCGTGGCTCTGGTGTCCACCTGTCCATCCCCCAGTAGCTGAGCCAGTGACGCTGTGTCCTTTGTCTGACAGATTCTTTCCTCCTTTACCACCTGCTCCCATTCTACTCTTCAAATCCCTTTTGAACAGGAAAGGCAGTAGATTTTGATCTTTCCTTGCAATTGTTGTCCAGCATGTACCCACACCTTCAGCTCTTGGAGACTACTTATTCTTCAGTGCTTACTATGAATTTGGGACTGCAACAGTCTGTTCTCAGAAGAAAAGTGATATAGGCCTGTGTCTCCTGGCCAAACCTCCCTCATGTTCTTAGCAGTAATGTTTTTTTCTTGCATGCAGATCTATAGGTAAAGTGAAATGTTTTAATGTCTTGATGCATACTCTGTACATACTTTAGTTCTGTTTTAGTATTTCACTTTGGAAATTAAACATTTTCTCTATTCAAGTGAAACTGATAGCTGGCTCTGTTATGTTGGGCTTTGTATTTCTTACAGAAAGAAATTCAAGCAATGAGTCAATGCAATCACCCCAATGTGGTGACCTATTACACATCTTTTGTGGTGAAGGATGAACTTTGGCTGGTTATGAAGCTGTTAAGTGGGGGTAAGTTACGGGTTTTACTTGTTTGGCTGCAAGGAAGTTGTATGATTTTTTTCCTAATGTGCCTTCTTTGAGTTAATTCATCTAAACCAAGTGATGAAAGGGAGTAGATACTCCATATGATGAACCTTGAGATGTAGGTGTGTTACAGCAGGAATGCGAAAGCTTAAAAAGTTGGTATATGTGTATTCATAGTGCAGGCCAAGAATTACTGAGATACAGTAGTTACACCAGCAGAATCTAATTTTTGTCCTGAATCAATATATCAAAATTAAGGCTGTGTAGGGAAAACTGATGAGAGTTAGGTCACTTCTGTAAATGTGGCCTTTTTTAAGTTTCTCTAGAATCCATTGAATTTTTGTAAAAGTTCATATATATCTGATTTTATAGAGAGTGTTACTCATTCATCCTAGGGCAAGTATTACACGTTCCATCTTTTTTATTGCTTAAACTAATCGAACACTTACTTCAGTTTTTTATCATGATGGTTAATAGAATAAAATTCTTATTTAGTTCTGGGTGGGGGGAAAGGGGAATGAACTTAATGAGATTCTAGGTTGGAAAAGAGAGGTTCTAAAATAAGATGTGGCGGTCCTGGTTGTTACATGATGTTCTGCAAGATTAGTCTTGATGGTAGCGGACTCCTGCACCATGATGCAAGAAAACAAGGATGGGAAGGGCTCATAACACTTGTTGCTTCACATTTAGTTTAATTGGTCAGTTCAATCAAAAGCAAGTAGCATAGAAAGAATGAAGAAATACATCTTCATTAAGAATTTGATATGCTAATGATTTGTATCTGCCTTTTTTTTTCTTTCCTGGATCTGCAATATAGGTTCAATGCTTGATATAATAAAATATATTGTCAACAGAGGAGAGCACAAGAGTGGTGTGCTTGAAGAACCCATAATAGCAACAATTCTTAAAGAAGTTTTGGAAGGCCTAGACTATCTACACAGGAATGGGCAAATTCACAGGTAGGAGCATATGCATAGTGAAAAGCATTTTCAAAATTGACTCTGCAGGTTGTTGATACTGGTCAGCTGCAGTGGCTTGGCTAAGCAAATTGTATTGCCTCTGTCACATACTGTAAATGTGATCAGAAGTTCTCAGATGATAATGCTGGAGCACGTGCTGCAAGCTTGATTGCAGTTTGTTACTAATACTTAGTACTTTCCTGGTCTTTATGCTGTCTGTCTCTCTTCCAGTTTGGGTAGGTTTGTGCTGTGGTATGGATGCCAGAACTGGGGTCTGTACTCCAATGCCTGCTGGTGCTCCAATATCTAATCTGACTGCAGTTTATGTGATATGTTTTGTAGCTTGGTTCTTGTGTTGCACAGTAAACCTGTAATCTTGGGCACTCCTGTACAAATGTGAAATTTTTTTTTCCTGTTAATCAGTAAATATCCATTACAGCTTTACAGGCCTTTTTCTATGACCACATGTGAACCTGGGATTGGTACTGTGGAACTATATCTTTGTGTATATGCATCTAGTTATTGTTGTCCTCTGTGTATTCTCTTTCCACTGACCTGCTCTGAGTAAATTGTGTAGATCCCCTGGGATGGTCTATACGTACCTGCTGTAGGATCCCAGCTTCCACTGTTTGGTTGTTGGAAGTTCTGTACTCTGACCTTGCTGATTAATTTTGCTGAGGTGAATTTGTCTTTCAAGGAAGGTGCCTGCAGTATTTTCTCTTTCAAGCATTAGGCTATTGTGAGGGAATCTTTTACACAAAAACCAGATTTGCTGCAGGCAGGACTCTGAGAATGGAGGTAGTGCAGATGTAGCTCAGTAATCGTTCTTTATGTGTACTTCTTACGTCTCATAAGTGAACTACCTCTGATGTAAATCAAGAGCTATTTCCTCCTTTTGCAGAGGGAAAATTGAGATAAATGGAGAAATAAAGAACAGTTATCTTGACTTCTGGTCTGGAATGCCAAAGATCTGCTTCAAACCTTGATTCAGACTTCTGTTAAGCTGATATTCTTGTGAAAGGCACATTCATGAGCTTTTAAGGATAACAGGACTCTTTGAGGTTGGATTCTGGAATTCCCCATATCTCAAAGTACCTTTATAAAGATAAAAAGAGAGAGATCTATTTATACCATCTGAGATTTCTCTGTTTTTATAATATGTGTGAACCGTGCAGTACCACAGCAGTGCTGTTGAAGATGATACAGCGTGCCTCCTTTTTCTGACGTACGTTGTAGGTGAAAGCTGTGGTATAGTTCAGGCAATACTGTGTCATGTGGCATTTGCTACTTGGAGAAGTTTGCAAAATTGTTCAGGGATTTTGTTCTGTTGTTTCAACTCATTCTTTTTTATATGTATACATATATATAGGGAAACAGATTGTTACCTTTCAGTAGCACTGCATTGAGAATGGGATGCATGTTTTTATAAAAAAAAAAGACACAAACCAAACCAAAACAGCCACAAGGGTTTCTTCTTAACATTGCATGTGAATAGTGTGTTAAATGTTAAGCACCTGCTGAATTTTTGATGTATTCAGTGCCAAGTAACTTTTCATCACTGTACCCTGCAGCAAAATAAGGCTGCTATTCCTGAGATTTAATAGCTTAATTAGATAGAAATGTACAGTACATTTACCTTTCTTGAAGATGGATCTCTTATCTGAAGAGATCAAACAGGAAAACTTTTTTTACCTTTTTTTTCAGTAGTGGTGCATTTGGATGTGACAAAGCATTATTTCTTGATTTACAGCTCTGACAGCTCTCAGTTGGTGAAATACATCATCAAAGATGGTAAAATAGACTTTGGACCTAAATATTTATCTTAAAATGGATCCCTGAATTCATTCATTTTATGCCAAAGCTGAATTCGTGTCTTTTTATACTTGAGAATTTGTGAGAGTTTGAGTTCTGCACTGTTATGTGTTGTTATTCAGTTACATTTTACCCTCCAGTTTCCATTTTCTGTGTTTTAAATTTGAAAATGCTATCTTGTAAAACTATTCAGTATGTCATATTTATTTGTTTACATAAAATGTGCACATATGCACTTTCATGCTCACCTCTGTACATTCCAGAGATCTGAAGGCTGGCAACATTCTTCTGGGTGAGGATGGCTCTGTACAAATAGCAGGTAATGGCACTGGTAGAGTAATGGATAAATAAAAGAAAAAGGTAATTGCAGCTGGATCAAGGGCAATAGATACAAGTCTTTCTATTGGCTTTTAAGTATTTCTTTTGGAGTGCTGTACCCACAAGTTACCCAGTTTCAGATTTCAGGTTCTTGGTTAATGATATGTAAATCAGAAACTATTCAGTATTTCTCTGTGTCCCATCAAATATAGAAGAAAACTTTGTAATGTCCTCTTAATATTTCCTTTTAATTCACCCTTGTGCCTTAAACAGCTTGCAAATGGTAGCAACTCATATTTCTGTTAATTCATTTATTTTTGCAAGTAATTGTAGTAGTTCTTGGGGATCCAAAAATCCATATGTCCTGCCCTTCATAAGGACCTTGGCTACAAGTTAACTAGTCACTGAGATATATCTCAGTGAGAATTCCTTTTGTCATATCTGCCATTTGTCTTGCAGTGATATCAGCTGGATACAGTTTAGCATCTTAAATATCCCCTGAGTGCATCGATGTGCTTCTTGAGTGGTAGGCTGTAAGAATCAAATGATTTAGTCTCCTAAGAGCTTAGGTACCAAGCAGGGCTCATATTCCGTCTCTCAAGTTAGTGTGAGACTGGAAAACAGAGGGAGCAGGCGGTGATACCTCTGCCAGCATTGCTGCCTGGCCTTTCACAGCTATAGGTGGTGACCAAGCACTGACAGCTGTGTGCTTAGCAGCCCTTGGTAATGAAAACAGCTGTAGACAGAAGCTGTATTTTTTGTATAAATGATACTTTCAAAGTACCATGTAAACATATATTTTGAGGGCTTTAATATGCTTGTGTAAAATAATGATAAACTTATATTTTCTGTAGTTACTGGGGTTTTCTTTCAACCTTAAAATCAGGTAACAATATGAAAGCAATAAGAAAACAATAGGAAAATAAAAATTGAGTTAAGTCTATGGAAAACTACTCTATTTCAGTATAACTGGATTGTAAGTAGTACAGTTGAAAATATTCTTCATATAGCGCCATTCAAAATTGACAGTATTTCTCCATACATTGGTAAGCTGCTTTTTCTTCCACTTATATCCCTCCCTCTCCCATACCGCTATCACTGTCACTGATGTAGTAACAGGTTAACAGAACACTGAGCTTTCCCACTGCCCACCCCCCATTTTAGAATTTGGAAAAAGCTGTTCATGTGCTGGTCTGGTACTAAACAAATATTATTGATGACTTTGCTGATGATCTTTGGTTTGTCAAATCTCCGTAAGTGTTTAAATTACATATATTATTTCCACTCATTCAAATCACATTCAAATTCAGTAGCTGCGCAGAAGTAGCTTTTTTGAACAATAGCAGATGCAAACTTTGGCTCAAAGTGCATACTTGAAAACCTTAGGTGACAAATGTACTGGAGTCATTTGTAACCTTATTCAGGAAGGCACACACTAGGAGGTTAAGCTTGAGGGTGTTGCAGTGCAGATCTCCCAGAAAAAACTATACCATCTATTCCATAGCATTTCATGAACAGTGTGTCATGGAACAATGGTCAGTTCTGCAGTGGAGTATTCTTTTAGGAATTAACTTAATTTCTAAAACGGAAAACTTTTGTTATTGGTAGTTTAACAGATTTTGACTTTTTTCCTCCTTCCCAGATTTTGGTGTTAGTGCATTTTTAGCAACTGGAGGTGATGTTACTCGTAATAAAGTAAGAAAAACATTTGTTGGTACTCCCTGTTGGATGGCCCCTGAAGTAATGGAGCAGGTATTTCTAATATTAAAACCAGAAATTTAAAAATTTTTTCGGTCTTTTATTTTTGGAACTTGAGGCATTGCCACCTTACTTTTCCTTTCTGGTTCTGTTTCAGGTGCGAGGTTATGACTTCAAGGCTGATATGTGGAGTTTTGGTATAACAGCCATTGAGTTAGCAACAGGAGCAGCGCCTTATCACAAATACCCTCCTATGAAAGTAACAATCTCTTTGTATTATGCTGTTAATGCTGTTAGCTGTATTATTTGTGCTGCTAGATAGTACTACTTAATTTTCAATAGTAACTAAAGATATCTAAATAGATGTAGTGTGTGGAGTAATTATTCTCTTGTAATTTACACATTTGGAATTGGTTTTGCTTATGACACCTTTTTGTTTTGATTTATTTTAGGTGTTAATGCTGACACTTCAAAATGACCCTCCCACTTTAGAGACAGGTGTAGAGGACAAGGAGATGACGAAAAAGTATGGCAAGTCTTTTAGAAAACTAATCTCATTATGCCTTCAGAAAGATCCTTCCAAAAGGTAGGTCACTGTTGCCATGTACAATAGAATTTTTTTTTTTAAATATATAGACTACTTTAGGTTGCAGTGACATAATCTTTAAGTGTATGATTTGAGTTTTGTAAATAGCAGCCTTCACTCATCTTTGGCAGCGGAGAAGAAGTTGCCTCTTAATGGCCCCTTAAGTTTTCTTCTTCTGAGTTGTTAACCTAATGTATTTATAGTTAAACATACTATTGAATTAAACTCCGATCAAACAAACGTCCTTGCTCTACTTCTTAATTTCTCATCCAAGGCAAGATATAAATCTTGATACAGTCTAACAAGACACTTCAGATGAATCAGCAGAACTTTTGGTAACCAAATGTTTCAGTCTCTTGGCCTCTAAAAGTAATGAAAAATAAATCATTTTATGTTGATTTGTCTCATTTTGTGACATAAACTGAGTGTTTCCTTTAACTGCGATATTTTCAGAAAAATTACCTATTAAGATGTATTTATTTTTTACAGTAAAGTTAGGGGCTCCAAGCTTGTTGAGTTTTCCTCATGTGTTTGTAGGCAATTGCACGTCATAGTATCCTTGCAATTTGTTCTTTCTTGCAATGTTTTGTGAATGGGATAGCCAAGCTGATGAAAGTATTAAACATCTATTCCAAATCCATTGCTGAAGTCCTGGAATGATTAATTTATTCCTTCTTTGTTCATTTTTATGCAGACCCCTTTTCATAGGCTCCTTTTGTTGAAGAGTTGTAGGAAGCACATTCTAATTAACATTATTTCTTAAGGCATGTAGTCTTTCACTGTCTTGTAGAGTTTCAGTGCTAATATTTCTGGGGAAAGGTTGTTCTGAAAGAGCAATCCTGATTGTATGTGTCTTTTATGGTGTGCACTTCTGTTCACTGATGTTATGCTAGCCTAGGTCCAGGACGTTGTTGTAGGGTGTCAAGTCAAAAAAGTGACAGCAGGTATACTAGAGAACAAGTATAATTAAGAAAAAAGATTATGTGGCAACATCTTTATTCTTGAAATGCTTGAAAATTTTTGCTTCATTCAAGGATCATTTGTGTACTGTTTTCAGATTGCCAAACCCCTTACACTTTTTGGTCTTAGTAGCGCAACCTGATGCTACGGTTTGGCTGCTTACAGATAAGAATGAAATGTGCTCTGGGTAATCAAGCTTCTTTTAGTTTCCAGTGTCTAGCAGTTTTCAGGGCAAGATTAAATGGGCATGAAATAATGAGAAGTAAATCAAATGGGTTTTTCTTGTCTCCTTGAACACATAATGCTGAGTTACCTGACCTGTAGTTATGACATCCGTGTGGAAATGTTAGTGTTTAAGGTAAATATGTTAATTTGTTGAAGCACATGCAATGTCTTCATACTCAGGATGGCCTTGAATTGAACAATCAGACCAGCAGATAGATGCTCAGATCTGCGTGCCCGATCTATACTCTATACTGGTATAGAGCAAGTATTCTTATATTGGGGGTCATCACTACTTTTTACATTTCTCACAAGCCAGGATGTAATTTTGCATGGAGATACCTCCAATAGCCATGCCAGTTTTGGGAGAAGTGCTTGTTCTTTGTGGCAAATTCTAGGACTGGCATTGCACTGTTGTTGTCTCAGACCATGATGTTTTTCTTCTGGGGGTCTGTTTGTGGGTGCTTCTCTCTCTCCCCAGTGCCAAGGATGCTGCTCACAGTCCTCAGCTGCAATTCACTGTGGCAGCTTGGGTGGACAAACAGGGCCAGAAAGCATGTCCAGACCGGTTCAGAAGTGTCTGGCATAGTTATTAATGGTAGAGGAATGGAGAACACTAGTTTGGATAAAAAATCTTTTAACTGTGCGTATCCCTATTACATGATGTGATGGTGCTGGATCACTGCAATTTGAGAGAGAACTTTAAAACTTTGACTCAGAAGCTGATTTTTCTTTTTGATTTTTTCCCTTCCTTTCTGCTCATCCAAGATATATGTACGAATTATTGCCAAGTCTGGTGGTCTCCACAGAACCGTTAATAAGAACTCCTTTATTGTAGATGTTGGTGTTTTGGAGGAGAAAAAAATAGTCTATGGAACCTAGCGTCTGTGCTTAAATTCAATGCTCTTTGTTAATGTCAAGGTTTGTTTCCTTATTTCCAGTGAGAGTGAACTCATATGTACATACAGGCTGCTAACTACTCCTCTTTTCTTCACTTGCTTTTCAGATGTATCCTCAAAGAAATAAACTAGTTCAGATTTGGGGGGATTTTTTGAGACTGAAACTTTGCAAATTGAAGCTTTCTGCTGTCTTAACTAGTTTGTGCTATATTCAATCCCTTGCTTGAATTACAATGGAAAACTGGAGCAGATGTTGCTTCTGTTCATTTGGAAGTGATGAATCTTGAAGATTTTGGCTTCCCTAAATTTACCTTTGTCAAAATTAGTCTTGGATGGTGGTATGAGCTCCTAATGGAAATGATGAAAAGAGCATGGAGGATTTCATTTCATCCCAGTACATGCTTTGCTTTCTCTCCAGAGTCTGCTTCAATACTTGAGTCTGGCTTTGGCTAGATAAGTAGCTTTTAAGATCCCTGAAGCTAGGCAAGACAAAACCTGCTGTTGGAATCACTTTGGTAGCTCTGAGGTTGTGATTATCTGTTGAAAGTGTCAAAAATATAAACTTAATGATGATGGGAAGAAACCAGACTGGAACAGAACTGCAAATAAAAATGAAATGTCTGAGTTGTGACATTACCACTATTGCTTTAATTTGTGTTCGTCCATTTGATTGGAAATGCTCCTGATGACTCTCTTTGGTTTATGCATCATGTTAAAAGCGTCAGTGTAGTTTCTTGTGAATACCTGCTGACATCAATCAAGTAAAAGAATGCCAGTAGCAGATATTGATGCTGCTGCTTGGAAAATGTAATTATGCTTTTATTACTGCAGAGCAAAGTTTTAGTTGCATTCATAGAGTCATTTGGGGAAGAAAACAATACCTGACTCTTTTTTTTATGTGTTTTGGGTTTTTTTTTGTTTTAAAGGTAAAATGCACTTGCATTTGTGTTGAACAAAAAAGGGGGGAAATTGGCAGCTTAAGAGACTGATATTTTTTTCTCTTTTTTTTTTGGTATTTTTGCCATAGAGAGGCTTAATTTTTTCATGTGTGGTAAGTGAGTTTGTGTGAATTAATTCAGTAGCTATTATCATTCATTCCCCATTCGTACAGTACTAATTCAAAAGTATTAGAGACGTACCATTTAACTAACGTCTTGTACTGTATTCACGGAGAGGGGTCTTTGTTTTCTGTTCTAATTTATTATTGATCTTTCAGGCCCACAGCAGCAGAACTTTTAAAATGCAAATTTTTCCAGAAAGCCAAGGTAAAACGTTTAACCCTATGCGTAAATTTTGCTCTGCCTTAAAATCTATGTGAAATTTGTCCTTCCCTCGTATTGATTTTTAACTTAACAATTGTTGGTTTTGCAGAATAGAGAATACCTGATTGAAAAGCTTCTCACTAGAACACCTAATATAGCACAAAGAGCAAAAAAGGTGAGTATATTCACATCCTTTTCTTGACTGGTGTGGGAGAGAAAGCAGGAACTCTTTAATTGCCTTACCTTTTTTGTTGACTGAGTCATTCTTTTAATGCAGTCCTTCAAATATAATGACTGTTGAATGGATGTTTTCTGCAGCCTCTCTTTCTCTAGGAAACCCTGAGGCATTTTGACTTCCTTTCTGGCCTTGTCAAAATAATACATGATGTTTTCCATATATGATATGATTTTTTCCCACTTCCTCTTAGAAAGCTGCAGGTGAAGCAGCTGTGGGAAAAAAGGTGTTCTGCAAGCATAAACGTTTATAAACTGCAGAATCCTTATCTTCACTGGTCACCTAGAGAAAGGGTGACGATACTATAAATGGTATTTATTGAGGACTGCCTGGTTCTTTGGATTATTTCAAATGTTATTCCCAAGTGTAGCTAGGTCAGGTCCAAACTCTGCAAGAGTGCTTCTGAGTCACTCAGACCAGTGGAGCCTTATTCCACGGGTGATGAAGTTAAGCCCACAGCTATGGCTTATGCTGGTATTTCTGTGGTGCCTTTGGCACTTGTATCAATGAGCTTACTGAGTCATGTGCAGCAGAACACAAAAAATAATAATACTTAACAGGTAAGTATTTTAAAACCGCTAAGTATAAAGCAAACTACTGTTCATAAGAAGTAAGATATAGGAATGAATGTAGACTCCTGCTTGTGTGTGAGAAATTATGGAACTCCCTTTTTCCTTTCTGTCATGGCTGAACTCACATGTCTCTCTGGTATGAGGAGCCTGCTCAGGGACTGCTGTGCCTCTGCAGGTGACAGGCAGGGTGGTGTGCTGAGTCCAGCTTCCTAAGGCAGGCTTTCTGCGAGGGTGTTTGAGGAGGGCATCTCCGGGTGTTTCAGCCTGTGCTGGCACATCAGTGAGGCTTCAGCTGCCCGGACTGGCACTTGTGAGAGTTTCTGTTGTCTTTGAGAGTTACTGGTGTGGCATAATTCTACAACACTGAAATGTCCTGACAGCTGGTGCCTCATACTTGGAAGAGGTAGTCAGCAAGATCTGAATGCTATAAGTTCCTTCTAATCTTCTTTTAGATGGATATTATTTTGGGAAATTGTTGGCAATGGCGGGGCTTTGAGAGGTTGCAGACGAACGCGTTCCTGAGAGGCCTTGTGGCAGGGATGGTGTGCTGAGCAGGCTGGCACCTGCGAGGGGCAGGGCAGGGGAAGTTCAGCCTTTTGGCCGTGTGGTGGCAGCAATGCCCACAGAAAAAATTGTCTAACTGGGCGAAATCACAGTCGTCTGGTTTTCATTTTACATCTCGGGCTGTCCAGGAGGGATTCAGACGTCTGGTACCAGCTGGGCTTCTGCTACAGCATGTGCTTCGTGACATTGGTCTTCCAGCTCCATGCTCAAGTCAGCTTTAGAGACTGAATGTTAAGTCATGCATACATGTACATATAATTATTTCTGTAGATAACTTAGCATTTGGAATTGCAAAATGAATGCCGGATAGCCTCCCAAATGCCACTGGAATGAATTTTTGAAATACTTTTTTGACAATTCTTTCTAACTTGAAAGATGTGTGAATCTTAAGAAAGCAAAGCTATACAGTGATGGAGACAAATTAATAGGTGTTTAATTACATCATAAATGGAAAAAATATTTGGGTTTCAGCTCATGAAAATGTTAAATTATTTATATTTTAAAAGGACACAATATTAAAATTTATTGGGGATTTAAAATTTAATTCACTTGTTAGAACTTTGAATGTAGCTGCTGTTTTAAGACAGCATAAAATATAAATGTACTCTAATAATAAAACTGTGGGGTTTGTTTGAAAAAGCTTGTGTAAGTAGAGCTTGGTTGCTCAAAAATTAACATGTAAAATGTCTAAGAGGTCGCTCTTGGAAGAAATAACCCCTGTAATTCAAAAACTAATGTCACTGGGGCAATAGAGAGGAAGGAGCTGGTGTTATCACTGCTTAAATTATCTTCTGTAGCACTTAGTGTAAAATGCCTTTGACTAATGATCTGTAGCACCACTGCTAGTACAGATGTCAGATCTGCCCTGCGGTAATTTGATTTTTCTTCCATTTACCACATGTATAATTGCTTTGCCTTGTTGCCCGGATCTCCAGCCTCAGTTTAAATTCTTTTCTCTTGACATATTGTTCTCATGTTTTCCTTCTGCCTTTACAGCTTATACTTGGCAGCTGTTTTTTACTAAATAAGAGATCAGGTCTGTTTGTGAAATTATGAAAGCAGGTACATAGGTCTTGTTTGTGTGAGGAAAACATTTGATGCTGTAAAGATGTGTCCTGCTTTAAACTTATTGCCAATTTGATAATTAAGCAACAGCTACACTGTGTTTAAAATACCATTTAATATTAGAGTTATAAACTGCATCTTTGTGCACATGTACTCCCTGTCCCAGTGTTTATTTGTTTTAATTCTGCTTATTTTTAAATTATGCCCTTCTTCCTTGCCCTAGCCTAGTAATGAAGGATAACACTGAAATACTTCTGGAATTCAGTTTCTCAGGAGGAACATATCTTGCCTCTTCCTGTGCAGAATCTGCTTAGATATATACTGGTACTGATCCACAGGAATGATTGTCACACCATGCAACTTACTGGCAGTTCTGGGTTTCATTAATGGGACTGCTCACCGGTGAGAGCATTGCTGGTGTCGAGAAGGACTGGAGAAAAGGCTGTGGTGGTAAGCGAGGACATGCTCTGAAGCCACACTTTTGTCATGGATATAAATGTGGGAGCCCTGAAACCCCCTTGCAGCCTCTACCTGGTTAGGTGGGGGTGATAGACCAGCCTGCCCTGTCCTGTTTGGATGAGGGCTGTGTACACCCGTGGTATAAAACAGCTCACCAAGAGTTTAGATCTACTATTTATTAACCTGTGCTAAAGTACTTTAAATTTGGAACCAAATGCTGTCTTTTCATTTGTGATTAGAATTGCTATATTGGAATAGAGCAAATTTGAAGCAGCTTTTAGAGTTCCACAGACAGTTTGGAAATCTTGTCACACTAAAAAATTAATTATAACTGTAAGTACCCTGTATGCCCAAAGGCCCTGGGTCAGTTTTATGGTTTTATAATCCTATTTTTAAAATTTTGAACATCTCTTGCATGGCTGCCATTTCCACAAAGTGAACAGGGAAAAATACATGAAACGTATCTGCATTTCATTTTATTGCTGTCTGAAGTGCTGCTAGTAAAAAAAAATAAAACATTCTAAGTAATAATTAGGCTTGAATTCTATTTTTGGGAAGGTGGTACTGCACTGTGCTCTTAATGGAAGCCTTTTTAGAGCTGAGAGTTGTACGTTACTGGGAAAAACCTGTGACAGCATGACGAGATGATTAGTATGAGTGATACCAGTTTTTATTATACTTCACTAAAAATGTCCTTACTGATGGGTTGAAATTCTACCTCCTCAGTACAGCTATTTTAAGGAAATGGCCATGGTTCCTTATATAAGAAATCATCAATTCCCTCCATTTAATGAGCAAAATATCACTATATTGTGGATTTCTTGGACAGCTCTAAAAGCACGATTGCCCCTCAGCAAGACATACCTGGGCAGCACTTCCATGTTTCAGTAATAGATTTAATCTGACAGATACCCCTCACCAGTGATGTATGTTAGTGCAGCTGGACTCCAGCTGGTTTGAAGAGCAGAGAGTAACACAAGCTTGACCTCGGATTGTTAATAAAAATGTATATTAATTCTTCTTTACATTTTAAGAAATACTTATTTCATTAATGTTGATGTATCAAGTGAAGGGATGTGTGCTATACTGGAACACTCTTTCTGGAAAGCGGCAGCTCAACTCTAAATATGTATTTGGCAAGGCTTGGTGTCAGGGAGGCCCCTCCATCGCAGAGAAGGAATTTTTCAGTTTATCCAGAACGTTGCTACAAATGAAAAAAGTAGTGCAACTGCATTTATATTGGTGGATATAATAGAAAAAAAAAACCCGGAGAAATTGGCATTCAGACCATGTTGGGGTTTTTGTTTATTTTCAAGAAGTTGTTGGAAGGGAAATTGAATGAAAACATTTTTCCATAAAATGCGAATTTGACAAAAATCCACATAATCAGAAAGCAGTGTCTGCATTAGTGGATAGTAGAAGTGGAAAGTGTTTTTAGGGGTGGATACATGCAGTTGCATCAGCTTTGTTTTAACATTTCAGGTAAAGCAAGAAGATTGCTCAGCGTTTTTGCCAGCATGTAGTTGTGCGCTTAGATGTAAAGAATTTCATACAGTATATGGGTTTGTCCATCTTTTCTTTCATAGCGTGCTTTTACCATCTGTATGGAGTTTGTGAAGTTGGGTTTTGTGCCCTCTCAAATGGAACTAATTGGTAGAGAATAGGCAAATTTTAAAACAAATCATGGCTTAATTGAGTGCCCTTGTACTTCAAGTGGCCATATGTGTATCTAAAATAACATCTATTGTTTGTTATGGCAGGGTTTAAAAGCTTGTATGTGATTCATCTTGGTCATTAAAAAGCAACCCTCTTCCTTATTGGTGTGTTCCACTTCATGGGCTATCCCTGACATTAGCTTAGTTGGTTAGAGATGGTGCTTGTAATTCCAAGGTTGCATTGATACCGGTGGTATTCTTTGGAAGTTCCTTGGGAGAGCTGCAAGGGAAGTACAGGTGAAGCATGACATCCTTGAAATGGTGCTACCCAGTGGTGTTATAGGGGGCTTAATTTAGTCCGAGCGCTCTTGGCTCAAGAAGTTAAAATTACTGCTGAAGCTGAAAACTTCAAGGTTTTAATCAGAAAAAGTAGATTACAGCAAGCAGAGCAGAAAAGTGGGCTGGAATAGTAATAGTTCATTTCTGTTGAGGGCTGAAAAGCAGCTTCACAAGAAGATTATTCAAATGGTGCATCTGCAGGTGAAGGTAAAGTCACAGAGCGTATGAAGAGAAAGGGAATGACAGGGCTGTGGGATTTATGGGCAGCAGAGGGCAGCTGCACCCAGCGTGCCACTGCACCAGGGATCGGGCCCTGCCTCAGGAGGCTCAGGCAGGGAGAGCATCGCGCAGTTAGGGGCAGCTCCAGGTCTGGGATTTAAACTCTAGCCTGGATGAATGGATGCTTGAAGGTGTGCTGCTTCTTGATATCTGACTAAAATAGAAACACTGGGGTTTTATAAAATTGAATTTTATAAAAATTGCAGATCTTTGTTAATTATTTAGATCTTTGTTAAGTATAACCTTTTGGAGAACTACACTCAAATTTTCATTTTGGTCACCCTAATATTTTAAGAAATGTCTTGAATAAGTTTAGGTCTCTTTAAAATCCATGAGGAATGCAGAATGTACATTACAGTAATTTCTTATAAGTGCATAAGCAGATGGAAATCTTGGAGAAAATAGAAAAGAGTACAAATCAGAATTTCACCTTGAAATGGTACTCTAAAGCCTCAAGTCTGAAAGTAAGTGAAAGTCATAGTAAATTCTTCTTTGAATTCTAGAGTAATAGACTATTTTCCTGTATGTTCTTTAACTTGTCTCTATTGATGACAGTGAAACCCACCTTATAAGGAGTTTTCTAATACTGAATAATGAAAGCTCTAAATGAGACTGTATTTGTCTTCTTTCTTTTCACCTCTGGTCACTTTAAGAAAGTAAGCAGCTTGGATAATAGAAAAGGATGGTGGACCTGGAGAACGTTGATTATAAAAGAGGATCTGGTGATCCGTCTAATGGAAGGTCTTTCTTTGTCATCTTCAGAGCATTAAGTTACTTCACCAATTTGCTGTATCTTTGATTTGCTTCCTTTGATTCTTGCAGGTACCCTCTTGGCCTTGGCACCTTAGTTTGATTGGGAGGGTACAGCAGGGCAGGCAGGAAAAAGAAAGGATAGAAAAGAGCCTCTCTCTCCATGTATGAATTAGCCATCAGTTCATGCCTGATAGCCCATTTGGGATTCCTTTTTCTTGAGGTGAAGTGTTCCTTTTGAAGAGCAATGCATCTCCTCTGCAAAATTAATTGAAAACATCCTCCTCACACAGGTACACATTCATGCCTGAAAGGACTATTGTTAAAATGTGAATGAAAGCATCATTTGCAGTTAATAACATTCTGTAATGAAGTTTATGTACTGGAACTTGTAAAAAGAGAAATAATGTCTGAAAACCAAAAATCATACTGAATTACTAAACTTGCACATTTACCATGTTACTGGAATTTCAGCAAAACACTGCAGATTCTTAATGCAAAATCAGATTCAAATTTTGGACTCCACCTGAAAACAGAGATAATAATATGTTGCAGTATTTATGTAAAATGTCAGGGTTTTGGAAGGGAGAATTAGGAGTGCAGGGAATTACCTGCACTTGTAAACAAAATGTTTCGGTCACAAAATACCATCTCTAGTTTGAGCTGCTGCATTTTGCTGTCTCTAAGCAGCATTATCCCACCAACAAAAGCATCTGTGAAGTGTGATGGGAGGAGCGCTTTGGACAAGAAATCCCCCAGAGTTGATGGGGAGTTGGTACACCGAGTGTCTGTACCCATTTTAATCATATCCTCTAGAGATGTAGCAATGTGCTCTCTCCTCCCCTCTCTTCAGCTAATAATGCCTTTGTTTTCCTCTCACTGATAGCTCCACTGCATTCCATTTCTGAACCGAGAGGGTAGGTAAGATTTCATGGCAGACAATTGATGGCCATGCCCTTGGGTGTCACACTTGTCATCATGTAAGCATGACACTGTTTGGCTATAAAAACAAACCAGTACCATAAATATTTAAAGCAAATGGTCTCTCTATTTCTTTTTTTTTTTTTTTCCCTTAAACAGATATCTGGGGTTTTTTTACTTCTGTTGTGTTAGCCCTTAAAAAGGGTGCTCTTCAAGGATCAGTAGACAGAGCTGAAGACACCTTGTTCAATGCAGAATTATCAGTCTCCTTTATTCCGTATTCTTTCATGAAGGAAAATGTAATGATCTTACATTTCTTTAAGTTGCCAGTGTAATTGATTCCAATAGTGAGTATTCCAATAGTTCCTGCACAGGAGTATGAAACAGTGCAAGTTCTGTCTAACTTTTTTTCCAAGTAGGAGTAAAATAAAGGGAAGGATTTTTCCCAGGATATTTGCAGTATGCAGAGTTGCTTAAGAGGAATGGACACTAACACCAAATTACTGAGATATCTTAACACCTTTTGATTTCTACAAAGCAGAAATGCCAGTGTTACTTTAGAAAGGCAGTGGTACATCCTGTTAATAACCATAGTCTGTGTACGTTGTGGGGAGAAAAAACAAGGTTTTGAATTGCATGAAACACATTCAGGTTTGCAGGAGTTTTGTGGCTTCCATCAGAATAAAAATAAGGCTTCACATTATAATGAACTCCGAAGAATATAAGAATAGTCAGCAGTGAAGGGATTAGGATGTTCATCGGATGTTCATGTGATGTGTGAGGCTGGGTTGGATGGGCACTAACCTTCTCCTGAGGTAGTGCCTCGACTCTTGAATGAAGGATCATGTGTACTTAGGGGAATTCATGCTCTGTCTTGGACCTTAGGTTATTTCTTTTTCTTTTTTTTTTTTTCCCCCAAAAAATGTAGTTACAGTGTAGGTGTTCTTATGCGAAAAGACCAGTGTTCTTTAGCATTAATATATATTGCAGAAGGTGACTTCCCCATGCCTTTTACCACAAGTGCTAAGCTGTGATTAAAGCTGTAACTGCTACAAGCAAAAGGCTGGTGCCATGATTGGATAAACATGATGTTATGCTGATTTTCTTTGTTGCTTTGATATTAAAATAATTTGCTTCTGTATCTTAGGAAATATTCAGGAAATGTTTGCAAGATGGCCAGAAGTAAAAATTACAAAATCTGATTGCTCTGTAGGCTTAAACTGTGTATGAAAGGAACTGGTCTGGGGTTTTTTTTGAGAGAAAAATGCACAAAGTGTGATGCTAAAACTAAAACTGTGTTCATTAATGTCCTATTTCTCATCATTTTTCTTCCTATAAAATAAGTAGTATAAAATAGGTAACTAGTTTTGTAAATACTTTTCATGAAGTTGTGTGAGAAGTGAAGCTCTTGGAACTTCTGATAATAAAAAAAAAAAAGGGAGGTGAATACTGACTATGCAAAACCCTCATCTTACCGATTACCAAGTAATATTCACCCTTTAAAGAGTACATTTGTTCTATAAGAACTTCTGGGATTTGTGTAACAGTGGGAGTCCTATCTACTACAAGAACCAGTGTTAGCGGAAGGTGAAGTTGACTGATCTTTCTGTCTGCCTGAAAGCCAAATTTAGGCTTTTATGAGGACAGACTGCATAAAATGAAAAAGATGAGGTGTTTAAATAATTTCATTCATTAAATAATTGTCATTCCTGCTCTCTGGGGCCTATGGGATTGGGTGTATCATGACTACTCTACTAGCCGATGTAGCTGAAGGGCATCAGTGGTACAAGACAAGACAATTTTATCTCCAGAAAAAGCTAAGCTGCAGTATTTCCAAAGGATATGTGTGCTCTAAAAAAAAAATAAAAAATGGATTGCCTTCTGTAGATATACAGATGCAAAAAAAAAAAGGAGAACAGCACTGACTGTTCTTTAGTTAGAAATTAATAGAAAGAATTGTCAGGGTTCCACAAAGGTGTTTGCAGATGTGTTTTAAATGGGTGGAGTCTACACGTTTGACACCCTTCAGGAATTCAGGAACAAATTAAATTTGGGTTGTGAGTACCTGTATATGGAGGGTGGCAAGGCACCTTTCATGGTACTGAATATTAGTGCTCATTAGTGCCATCAATTTTACTTACACAAATGTATCTCATTTACCATACCTTCACACTGTTTGTGTGGAAGAGAGTTTAAAAATCTCTTTAAAAAGCTGTTTTAAATCTATCCAGGACTCCGTTGCAAATATTCAGTTGCTAGAGAGTTTAATAGGAATACCTTAAATAATTCAGATACTGGGGAAAATCAAGATTGCTAGGCCGTCATTTTATTCTAGAATGAGATGAACTATAATAGATGCATAATATTACTCTTAATGAAAGAATGAATTTGTAATGTGGTCTAGATCATGTGCTGTATCATGTATGAAATACAGTAAAGCTTTATGTGTGAATGCGTTGGTATCCCACAGTGTATCCATTTTATTTGTTAAATTTAGACACAAATAAATACTAAATCTGTAAATGGCCCCAGTTCTTTGCTGTTTTGAGTAGTTGTGAATAATGAAGTAGAAAGATCGTAATGTTCAGAAAACATCTATTCCTGATCTTGTCACTTTTCAAAAATAAACTTGTGAAGAGATTGCAGTACCTAAAGAATCAGTGATGAACAATAGATTCTTTTTTCCTCAGTCTCTAACATCTACATATAGTGAGCACGTCTGTGCCTAGAAGACAGCAATTTACGCTTCTCTTCCTTATGCTGTAGCCTCCTTTTCATCGAGCCTTGAGAACTGTGGGCAGCTTCTGTATTCTGGCACTGGAGGTCTCTCTGTCAGGCTGATTTGGGCTAACCTTCCGTGGGTGGGAGTTACAGTTTCCCTGTTCATCTGGTCAAACAGACATTTTAATGGAAAGCTAGTGCATGCTGTTGTTGCCTGGGAATGCTGAATTATCTGAATCCTGCTTTAAAAGGGTGTGGACAAATAGTTCTGTCAGTAGCTTAATTTATTCTTAAATCTTTGTGACCATGTTGTATTCTGGAATAAGCTTTAACCAGCAACAGTATATGCAACAACAGTAATAATGCAATGGTTAATGTTTTGTGGTGGTCATGCTTTTTTCACTCACTGAACTATCTAAGCATTCTCTGTTATAACTGGTGTTCATGGTGTCTTTCTTGCACAGGTCTGGTAACGTGGAAGTGGCTTGTTAAGCTTTTCCTCTAGAAACTGCTTTTGGTTGTAGATTAAAATGTTCTGCCCTGCTTTTGTGTTTGGTGCAGTTTAACTGCCTGTCACTCAAATTCATTGTTTATTCTCTGGTGCTTTTATGATTTACGTGAAATATGTTTTCTAATACGTGTTATCTTGTAAAACTGAAGGCTTTAATTTTTTTATCTGCTAAGGTTATGATTCAGTTCAGTTCCTACTTTGGAAGGGTCATTTAGGTCTTTAATCAGTAAAATCCAAATTACAATTGAGCATGTTTTAATTTGTTTTCCTTTCCCTCTGAAATATTTCCTGAGAGATACACAATCCTAGTAAAGGAATTATCAGTGCTGTGTACTTTGACTGAAACTGATGGAGCAAATGCATTTGTATGACTACCGCAGGCAATGTAAAACAACTTCCTCCTTATTTTTGTAGAGATACAAGAAGTTTGTTTTGATGCCATGCTCTTTCTTGGATATGCTCTGTGCCCCTGTATAAATCGCTTCACTTGTCTGCTGCATTGTTTCCTTCTGTAAAAAGGAAGACCGGTGGCAGGGTATAAGGCGAAATACAGAGAGTATTCTCAACTGCCTTAATGCTGTAATTACTGGAGTGAAATGCAAGCGTGCTGCCTGTGATATCAGTGTCCTAATAGTATCTCAAATGATAGCCAGAACAGAAATTTCTAGCTAGTGTATTTCCATCCGATATATGATGTTAGTTATCCATGTTATGATGAATGCAGAGACAATTTATTTGCAGACATGGTGTGCTGCTTGTGCTGTCCTGCACCTGGGCGGGGTACATGTCCTCCATATGCGATTGATTCTTCATGCCCCTAACAGAATTGAGCCTGAGCTAAGCCAGGCTTGTTAGTCAAAAACTGTGCAAATTAGTTCACTAAGTTGTTGTAAGTGTTAAACTCACACACCAATTAAAAATTTGGAGACAACAACTTCACATTTTTGAAAGTTGAATAGTTTGTGTACTTTGCTCTAGCTGAAATTATAATTTCTTTCCTGTGAATCTGTGTGCTGGTGGGAATCAGTCTGATTGCAACAGAGTACCAGTAAAATTGTTTTTCTGCCTTCAGAAACCTTTCAAGAAAATAATTTAACATAGTATTTTGCTTTGTAGTAACTTTATTTTCCTTGAGCCATTTATTTATTGTTTATTAAGAGTCAGTCTATTTAAAAACTTGAAATGTGCTTCATCTTCATCAGTAAAGCTTTCCCCCATAACTCTGTAGATGGTGTAAGCATCATTAAGCTCCATTAAAATAATTCTATTCAGAATAAGTCTTCAGAACAACTGAAAATGGAAGCAGAAGATATTTTGATTAATGCACGATGCAATGTGTGAATGTGTCTGTAGACCATTCGATTCTATTCTGTTTGAAGAGCATGTTTTTAGCTGTGGATGGTGTCCCCTCATAGGTTTGTGTATAGCCACTGGGAAAATGCATGTGCTGATAAACAAAAGCTTTCCTCAGGACTTGAAGGGTAATAAATTGCATCCACAAGCACCAGGCAAATTGTCTGCTAGATTACCTTGTGTCTGCGCTAATCCTTGATGATGCAGACAGTCAGAGCCCACAGATTGTGCCTGGGCTGATTGCAGCTGAGGAAGGAATTGCTGTGCTGCTGCTTCCTTTGGCTTCTGCTTGGTCCTCCCTCCCCAACACACGCAAGCTGCTTGTGCCAAGCTTTGAGGCAGCTAGGCTGAAACTGTTGCATTAGGAGCCTGCAATGAGAAACAAGGAAAACAGCGTAGAATTTGTCCCTCAAGTGATGGAGTAGGATATTCCCTGGTGTCCTGCATAGGTTTTCCCTCTTCTCAATTACAAAGCAGTACAAAATACGGAGAAGCTGAGTAGGGCACTCTAATTCACTTGTGCAGGGAAGAAATGTAAGGGAGGAATATAATAGGGACTGAAGAAGGTACGGAAATGTGCTGAGGTTCTGAAAAGGAGAGGAGCAAGTGGGTTCTTGGGAAGTGTAAGAAAAGGAGGAAAGAGTCCAGACAGACATCAAGATACCTGCTTGTGTATGAACTAGGTTTTGAAAGAAGGCTCCTAAGTTCTCACTCATTCATGCTCTTGTGGTGTCAGGCCAGCCAGCTCCAAACTGTGCTTAGTTCGAACCCAGTACAGAAACAGCTTAAGTGCCCAGCTCCCTGTGAAAAGCTGCTTTGGAAAAACTGTGTCAATGCCTGCATTACACAGTTTTCTTGGAAGCCCATGATCTCAGACTTCTAGTATCCTATACTATTTTCATGCCATGCATCTTGCTGTTACAGTACCTGATGGGATTTAAAAGCAGCTGGAATTTGTCACATGTTGCATCTCTGCACACGGTCATTTGCAGCAACTGGAGGGGTTTAGAGCAGGGTTAATACCAGCTTAGTCTTTAAGTTTCATTATGTTAAAAAACCCAGTTTTTCAAATCAGAAACCAGATTTTTATATTTTTTTCCCTGTTTTGTGATGTATCTGTGCTGGCAGAATGGGTTTCCATCACTGCCACCAACTGTCAGAATGGTAGAACCAAGTTAATCATTGCAAGACAACAAAACGCCACAGATGGGAATGTGGGAAACCAAAGTTGAACAGGCAGTTGTATAATGATGTTGATGGCAAACAGGATATGCAATTTTGAGCTAAGTCCATCTAGATGGATTTTTTTGTTTGTTAGTTGGTTGGTTGGTTGGTTTGGGGGGGGTTAGGTTAAAACCTACAGTTATTTTTTATTGATGTCTTCTCCAACAGGAGGTTTTGGCCTGAAAGTATTTTTCTGCCAAGTTAGCTCTTTTGTGTGCTGTGAACACTTAATGCTTTATTCCTTTTGTTCTCTTACCAATCTATAGGCTGTTTTCTGGAATAACTTTTTTATAATTGAAAAGGATATGTTTTAAGCTTTACGAATTTATAGCACAAGGGAGCTTACCTGTACAAGCATTTGAAGTTGTACAGTGGGAACTGTATATTGGTTCGGTGATGTGAAATAGAGGAACTGGTTCTAACCTAAACACCGGCGGGGCTGCTGCTTATTGTGCTGTGCTTCCAGCCACCCCTTGGGTCTCAAAATGCATAGGTGTGGGAAGAATTGTTGGATGAATTGTTGTAGTCTAGACATGATCTGGGGGAAAACAAGCATGTTGTCTGGCTCTGTAAAAGAACAAGATAGGACCAGAAGAGTAATTGATTTTCAGATTTAGCTGTTGGATACTCCTATTGTGCTTCATTAGATTTTTTTTTTTTTTAGTTTGTCCAGCTAGTTTGGTGTGATGCATACCTGCCTACCTTCTCAGTCTGCATACAACTACTGCTTTTTATTTTGTTTCAATAAGGATAACTTTATTTTTAAAGAATTTTTAATGCCTTTTCACGTTTTAAAGCTTTTTAGCTGAGCAATCAAAGTTTTTAAGACTTGTGTCCCAAGATCAACCATGCCTGTGTGACTTCTGCTTCCTTGAGCTTGTTCCTAAGTGGTTGTGAAATATATTCAAACCCCGCTTCCCTATATGAATTTTGCATAGCTTAGCTATTCCCACTGACTTAAGGATGACCCCTGAGGTCAAATATTGCTACAATGAGTTACTGACTTCTGCAGCAAATTAATGAAAGCATATAAAATGCAAAGAACAAAGAATTGCTGATTAACCAGAACACTGACAAAGACTAAAGGTGTCTTTGTAATGGTCAACAATATTTTGGTAGGTCAGACGAGTGCCAGGTTCCAGTGGTCACCTCCATAAAACAGAAGATGGGGATTGGGAATGGAGTGATGATGAAATGGATGAGAAGAGTGAGGAAGGCAAAGCTGCTGTTTCTCAGGAAAAGGTACCTTCTTTTTCTGCCAAGACATTTACACTCTGAAAGATATTCTGTTTTTATGTTAACTCTTAGTATTTCTGGATCTTTGCTGCGTAAAGCTGCATAGCTCATATCTCACTGCATTTGCTTTCCAGTCACGAAGATTGAGAGAGGAGGAGAACACAGAGGTAAAAATGTCTTTATCAATTTTTCTTTTCTGCCAAGTGTTTGAGTGAAGGGATTTCTTTTTCGTTGCTGCTGTTAAAAATGTGAATTGAGGTGGGAGTGTTGTTCTGCAGCCTTGTGTGGCAAGTACTTGGGAGGATAGAGCTGTGTGCAATTGGGCCTGTAACAATGAAGTGAGCACACAGTGGATAAAATAGATAGGAATTTAAAAATCATGTTATGTTTGTGCCCAGGAGAATTCATGAAGATAGGTAATTTGGCTATTTTTAATGAATCTTCTTAAGTGGATCATACTAATTGCTGTCTTTGTCAGAATAATGATGACTGTGTTGGAGTAGCCAGAAGATCTGCAAATAATTTTTCATTCTTAGGGTTTGTATCATGGCATGTAGCTTATAATTAAAATGTTTCATTCTGTACACAGTAAAATAGTTCAGTATTGAAGCATATTAGATTAATTCAGAGGAATTAAATATGATGCTGAATTTCATGACCTGGTGCTGAGAGTGTGGGAAGCATTACTGCTCTAAATAATTGCCTAATAGGATTATGTCTTACAGAAAAAAATGCACTTTCAAAAATGTCTATTCCTTGAGTGGATGACCTTTGCCACTTCACCTGCAATTTTGGATTCTCTGATTTTCATTGGTGTCATAGAAATCTTCCAAAAGACTATCAGGTTTCTGCCAGATTTGGTCCCATTAGCTCCTGTGGTGACTTCAGTCTCTCTGCTGCAGATGTAGTTTCTGCAGTGCTTCAGCATCTGACATAAAGCTGAGTACAAAAAAAAAAGACTTTCACCACACAGTCTTTCTCTATCTCAGTTATTGAGAGTTCTAAAGTTTGTGACTCATAGCTCATAATGAAAGAGCTGCTTAGTTTATGAAGGAGAAAAAAGCCTCTGCTTGAGGTCTTCAGTTGGATTTTGTTTTCCTAAATGCTCCAGAAGATGGCTTGGAACTAAGACTAGCGCAGCTTGCCACTGCTGGTGTGTGTCTGTCTGTTGGGTCTTTGGGATGCACATTCCTATACATTGAAATAGTGTATCTGTTGAGGATGTAGAAGTAATGCTAGTAGTTTATACGAATGGAAGGAATTTAATAGAAGCAGAAAAAAAATCTGCTCTCATTTTAGTGATAGTGATAAATAATTTTCCAAATATTCATCAATGTTTGTTGAAAATACACAGATAATAAAAGATAGATCCTGTGTAATTTTTTTTTAAGTAGCTTTGATATGGAAGACTTATGTTGCAAAAATGATGAAATGAGATCTGTGATGCAAGTCTTTTATTTTGGGAGGACTTGACTGTAACCTTTGAACAGACTTCTGTGAGTGGTGACAATGTGCCAAGTTGGGTATGACATCATAGTAGGGTAGAGGATCCTGAGGTGCCCTGGATGCGGGATACACTTTTGCTTGAGACTTCACGTGAATGTTAGTTGACAGCTGGGGAGGATGTAATAGTGTGAGGGAGGAGTGATAGTGTGAAAGATATCCATATTCCTGATCTTTCTCTGTAGAAGACATCCTCTGAGCTGTGGTGCCTGCTTTGATATGCTACTAGTTCTTTGCATATGGGTAGATGCAAGGCTTCCTTAACAACCAAAACTGTTACACAGAAATAATGTGAATTGCAGTTTGGTATTCTAACCGTGTGCATATTATTTAATAGGTCGTTGAAACTTTGATACAAGGTGGATTAAAAGCTCCTACACTCAGTGCTTTAATGCGTTATCATTTGTATCTCTGTAATTGAAATTTGGCAGTTTTATAGCTGGTATCAGCTATATTTTAGACTGTGTACTGAAATAGTTTAAAAGGTTTCTGAGAGTTAAAGCATGTGTTAAATATTCTGTGCTAACTTCAAACTGCTAGCATGGAAAGTTTTTTGCAAGTTTTCTTTTTTTTCTTTTCATTTGGCATCCTTTATAAGACTTTTTGCTTTTTTCTCTGATAGTCTCAGCCCGTTGTTAGTGACGACTATAGTGAAGTTCCATGTGCAGTGAATCTTGTCTTAAGATTAAGGTAAGAGATTCTTCTATTTATCTAGCAGTATTATCTTGATCTTCCTCATTACTTTCATAATATTAACATAAAATCAGTGCTAAAATCTTTGTATCTCTCACTATGACCAGAATGTATAGTGTTTCTGTGACTAATTGCTGTCTTTTAATTGCTTACCAAAATAGTGTAAAATGAAAAGCAGAATATGAATGTGGCTTCAGGCTAAGTGTACCCTTCATTAAGTATTTTCTTTCTATTTTTTTCCTTGCAATGCAGGATCACAGTGAGAGATTTTTAATGAGTTTCTTTCACACTTCAGCAGTCAGCCTCTGACAGAAATAAACCATAGATGTATTACAAGTTGCCTACTCAAAACGTTTTTCACTGGCAAGTTTGATCAGCCATTGTGGAGAAGTGACAGATACTTTAGAAAATGGATACAAATATGTTGTCTGACTTAAATTTATACTTAGTTAAAATTATTCAGATTGCCTTCAATTAAAATCAGTTTGTAACTAAGATTAGAATTGCTTAATTTTGCTCTCTAGTTCTTGGATAAAACTATTTTTTCAAAAGAAACTTTGATAACTTCTTATGTATTTACAGCCATTTTCCTTAAGTGGCTAACATAGATAAAAAACTTACTGCCACTCACTTTAAAACACACTTATATCTAGTTTCTGTTGCCAGGATATCTATGAGAGGTTTTAAATTCTTAATTATTGCTATGGGGGAAAGTTAAATGTTACAGGGTTTTTGTGCTAATAAAAAGAACATAAGTCAGAAATAATTAGAAAATTACAACCAGTATGTTAGAAACAAATAGCAGATTTATGCATAACAAATAGCTTTAAAACAGTGACATCAAAAATTGTTAGTGTCCTAGTTTCTGTTGTTTATAATCAGAAAAACCACTACACAGAGTGAGTGCCAACTTCCAAAATCTATTTTCTTCCGTTTTCTTGGACTACCTTTTTAGTGACAGCTGCAAAAAATTGTGTGGCTGCCAAAGGTTGCTTGCAAAAGGGAGGGTTAAATAAATTTTATTGTGGGGATAGGAAAGAGAGATTATTTGGAATCATTTTAGTTGTCCAATTTACATAACTGCCCAGTTATGCTATCAATATTCTTTCTCATCTCTCTGCTGGCAGGTAGATGAAGCCATTTACAAACAGACCAATTTGTACTGCTCTGTGGATGTGCCAGTGAGGTGCTTTGAGTACTTATAAACTGTGATGAAACCTATGGAGTGATTAGTTTCTACCCAGTTACTTGCAGTGTTGGTGTATTCAGAGGGCAAACATTTTAGTCCTGCAAATATAATGAAATGTCAGAGATTATGCTTTCAGCTTTCTGTGGCTCTTAAGCCAGAAGTGAAGCAGGACTGATCCCGGGAGACTTGAGTTTCCAAGCTCTTATTTGCACAATGATCTTTTATTCTTCTTAAGAATCCTCTTAATTCATGGGTAGAAAAAATTCCCTCTCCCTGCCCTCTCTAAAAGCATGTCAGTAGTAACTAGGTTAATGTGTTACAATTATGAAGGTTTAGGTACCTATTGGTAGAGTTGGAAAAAATAACAATTTCACTTTTAAGAACCAGAAAGTTTCCCGTAAACAGAAAAAAGAAATAGTCTTAAAAAGCAGATGCACTCTGGAGCCTGGGAACACTGTTAGTAGTGTCTTGGAAAAAACCAAAAATTTGATGCATAATCTTGCAGAGCGAGTTTTGTTAATTTAACTGTCCTACTTTTGTGGGAAGAATGCTCTGCAATGCAAACTTCTGCCCCCATGTAAGCTCTGGCTGTGTCCTGTCTCAGTGGTAGAATGTGGGCAGAGTTAAGAGATCTTTGCACTGTGTATCTGGCTTTCCTTCGGATGGCAGCCTGAGCATGTGAGTAGGGTCAGAGCTGGCGCCTAATCAAATGTGCGCGTGTGTGTGGATGTTTGGGGGCAATGTAGGAGCCCGGGCTATACTCAGTAGCAAGATTCTCTTTTAGTTGGCACTCTGTACAGAGTGCTTATCTGAGAATGAGGGCTACATGTTCCCTATACCTCTGCCCAGAGGTGTAGATTCAGAGTCAGTATTTAGCATTCTTTTATATTGGCCAACTTAAAGGCAAGAGGTATTTTTTTATGGAACATTCTCCAGAATTCAGGGCAGCCACTGGCTGACTGCCATATATGTTGTGTTTAGCCAGGTACCTTTGATAGCATTTGAGTTGTGCTTCCACTTCAGTGCTGTCCCCAGGAGGAGAACAGCTGAGGCTGCTGTGAACATGGCAGAGCTGTGCCATGTGCTGAATACTTGTCTAGACTTGTGTTCAAATGTCTTTGGTCTTCAGTAAATTAACAGAAACTTTATTTGGGGAACAGAACTGATGCGTATATGTTAACTTTTAACAAAATACATACATTCTTCCATTATTGGATTACCTGAGGGGAGTTAGCTCAGTTCATTTGCCTGTCAGTGTGGAGTTTGTCAGGACATTGTTAAAAGCTCTTCACCATTGACCTTGCTGTAGGCACATTAACAGTGGCTCTGGCCTGCAGTGAGTGGTTGCCCTGGGAAGCAGAAGGCTCTGCATATTTGGGTTTGGGTTTAGCTGCAGTGAGCAAATTCACAAAAGCCAGCCCTGGAGCAGTAGTGACTGTGGTAGAAGTGTAGTGCTGCTTTGTGGGCATAGGGTTAGAAGGCTTCTTCTCCAACCCCAAAGTCTCAATACGTGGACCTTACTGCTCTGCTAAACCAAAGCCATAGTAGGTTTGAGGCTGGCATTCTAGTGAAGTATTGACAAGCTTGTACCACACCAGGTAATGGAAGTGACCAGCTACAGAGATGCTGCTTTGGGAAGACAGTAGTGTTCAGAATATTGAAGGGTTAGTGCTCAAACTATTGTCTTAATCTGTACATTTAATTCAACTGTGTTTTCTGTTCTTTTAGCAGAAACCTAGTTTTATGCGTTTTCTTCATAAAAGTCTTCCTGTGTCATAGGATGTAAAGCTGGAGGCCCTCAGTCACTCCCAGTCAGTCCTGGACTACAGAAGTTGCCTTCTGCACTCCAGCAGGTGCAGCTGTCCTTATGCTGGGATCGTTGCAGAGTGAAGGAGTGTACATTTAGGGCACCTGTATATAGAGAAAGGTGCTCTGGCTCCAAATCGCTCTTTTGTTGTAGCTAACTTACTGAGTAAATGCATTTTTGCACATCTGAAAGTAAAACTACTGGTATTTTTGGCATTTATAGCCAATAAAAGTGGTGTAGGTGACTTGCTTTGTGTTATGCAGGATTCCCTTGCAATTGTAAGGTAGTAAACAGCCAATACCCTCACAGGGTTTTCCGTATTTATTCACCTCGAGTGCAGATTTTAAACTATTCTGTTGATGTCTGTTGGTGAATTGATCATTAAGCCACAGAACTGATAGAGACTAGAGTATATCACAGGATTTTTATGGGATTTGTTAAAATGAACCAGAAGTTGTGAACCATATTAATAAGGATCAAGTTAGCTACCGTAACTACTTCATCTTCTACTGTTAAAATAGCTTTTAAAGTATGGCTTGATATTCATATAAACATTGTGAACATTAGATGCCAGACTTGAGGACTCAAAGCTCAGTTTATCATCCAAAATGTTGGAAGCTTTTTCTTTTAAAATAATTCACTTGATGCAATCAAATTATATAAACTGCAGTAGCTTCACGAGTTCAGAACACAGTGGTTTTAGATACTGAGAATTACTGTTTAAAAAGAAAGTTCAGTACTGGTGGGGTGAAACATAAATACTGGCAAAATATAAGAAGAATGAATTGACTGATGAGGAGGATGAGAGTGGAAGGGAAGTGAACATGTCAGGAGAAGGCTCAGGGAGGTGTCATCTCTTCATTGCTTCCCAGAGAGGTGTCATGGGGTAAGGGGACAGGAAAAAGGTGAGCATCTCATAGGGAAGGAGCCCTTCCTGTGTGATTGAAGCTGTCTGGGCTAGGACCTGAGGGGAGAAGGCATTTCCCCAGGGTTCTTGGGCCAGAAGGGATGGTGGAGAGAAAACTTGGATGATGCTCGTGAGTGCTGCGGAGTCTTTGGCTGGGCAACTACCTTGATTGTAGAGTTTGTCATGGAAATTGATGCAAACATATAGAGCTTTATGGGCAGAAACAACTTAATATGAGGCTCAGGAGTGTGGCCCAAAAGGTTTTAAGAATAGTGCCTGGGGATTTGGGACATGGCAAAAGCTAGGGACATGGGCAACCTTAAACAGGAACAAGGGAGGCCGGGGTGGGGGATGGCGATCAGGAAGAAAGTGCTTCTCTGCTTTGTTCTTTTTTCCTCTTCTATAATGAGGCTGCACTGTGACTAAACCCATCCAATTTTAGATGATAGTGTGTAGTTTTTTTCTAGCAGTATGTTCCTAAAAAGGTTAACAGTACCCATAAAAATTAAAAATTACTTTCACAAAGGAGGAATTCTGGCAGAAGAATCAATGCACTTCAGTAATTCTTTACCTGGATGTTCAGGTTCTGTTTGTGTTTTTTCCCAGTTGGAAGGAACAGGCTTGGACTCATTCAGTAATTGAGTAGCGAGTGCTAAATTAACACCAGACTCTGTTTAGTGCAAATGCCTTGTTGTGGATCGGAAGCAGAACTCACATTATGAAATAATCTTTAAAGAATCCCATGGTACACTTTATACAAGTGGTGGTATTTTAATGCTCCTTTTCAAGTTGGAAACCCCACAGACCATCTGATTTTTCTGTCCTTAACTTGTACTTAATACCTTTCTGTTTTGATAGTTTTCTCAGTGGGACTACCTCGTCAAAATATTCTTTACTGTCAGAGTTGCTTCTTCAGTTGGAGACAGGAATTTGCAGTTTATTTTCTGTCTTTTGCACTGTTGTGCCTTGGAGTGTGTTGGCCCAGAAGTGAAATTAGCAGCAGTCTCTTTTAGGTAATTCCATGCAAAGCTTTTAAAAGACTCTAGTATTAAATGCTTAATACAGGCCATTAGTGTTTTAAAGCTCAAGTGGAGTTAAGAGACTGAGCTTGAATTTTGCAGTGAAGTGAAAGTGCTGATTCTCAGTGGCTTGATCTGTTGCCTCAGCGTGTAACTATGACCCAGACTGAGTGATCATTACATTGAAATGCTGATGTTCTGTAGCCTCACAGAGGAAGGGGTATTTGAGAGTAGGGAAGAATTGAATGTGTAATCCAGATTTTCTCCAGTAAGGCTGTGCACACCGTGTGCCTTAGCAGCGGACCCTGGCAGGAGCTCCACAAAGAGAGGCTGAAGGCAATTGTCTGTGATTTAGTCCTACAACAGGACTGTTCATTCCACCAGGGAAAGGGAGTGGGGAGAAATTGTCACCCATAATTTGAAATTTCCAGTCTAACCACCAAGCTGTTACATTTAAAGAGTTAGGAAGGTCACTGTCAGAGGATTTGACTACTTGGATTAATAACAGAGATATTTCATATTAAATTAGGAGACTTGTTAATGGTTAATAGTTAAGAATTGCAAATTATCTGAAGCAATCTAAGATGCTTAAATTAGTTCATATGACAGGTAGATAATTTACTGACAGTAATTTGCAATGTCCCAGGACCTAATTTAATACAGTTCCTGCACACTACATGAATTAAGCCTATGGAAGAACAAAAGGGGCAAATGGAAATGTTTTACTGGCAAATGAGTATTTCTGTAATTGCATATCTCATTTTAAATACTGTGTAGGGAAAATGCTAAGGCAGGCTTGTCTGTAGTGTCACTCTGTGTTCTTTACATGTAAGTGTTTGTGGTGTATTTTATACAAAAACATTTCTTCAGCTAATACAGCTAAAACTGTGTGTCATTTGATTGGTTCTGAGCAGTGTTCCTGCTGGGGATCTGGCCAGGCACATCCAAGTCCCAGGAGCAGCTAGGAGCCTGTGCTGCACTACAGCCAGAGAGTTGTTAGGACTTAAGTAAAACGTGAATTGCTCTGTGTGCCGGAACACAGACAGTGAGGGATCACCCGTTGGCTTGAGCAAAGGCTCAAGTGCTAAGCTTCCTGCTTTTATGTAGGCCTGGTTTTTTACCTCTTTCTTACAAAAAAGTAAATGTAAAGTTACAGGGAAAATGTACTTCGCTGGAGGTACCTAGTAGAGCTACTCCTGAGCTGTTAATGTTTGAGTTTGAGGCTTAAAAATGCAAAAACTATAAATAAGCAACCCCCAAAATCTTTTCTGACTAGAAATGGAATGAGTTTGATAATTGGGTTAGTGTACCGTAAGCCAGAGCTCTCAATTCTCATTTCTTTTATTATTTTTTTTTCCTTTTCTCCTTCTAGTTTTGTTTGGATATCTTAAAAAAACTTGTATCATTTCAGTCGTTTTTTGTAAGAAGGGGGGCTGATGTGTACCCTTCACCAAGGACAGGTATTTCTCAACGTTTTTGTTATTAGAGTGGCTTCTGTTCTCAGGTGTATGTAATGACAAAATCCACGAACAAATTCCCAGCTGTGTGGTAGATTTACAGCTGGAAAGTCACAGAACTTCTCTGTAGTCTGGGAATTGATCTGGTAACAAACATCATGAACAAAACCATTTGTAGTATTCTTGAAATAAATGGCCCTGTGATTACAGTATTGAGCACTGTCCGATATTTTGTTTTGCCATCACCTCTAAGGCTTTGTCCTGTGAATCAGGGACTGTGGGAATGCGGTTACTGAACTGAATTTTATTTTCACAGCATGGAGATTTCATTTAAATAACCTGTTTAATCTTGATTAAATCATGACTGAAATCAGTAACCAGGAACCCTTGATTAAACTATTGATTCTAATCCTGCTTTCTCTCTGTACCTCTATTTTATCCTTAAAAGTTTGCTCTTTAAAAATGGTAAATTATGCATTTCTTATTCTCTGCTTAAGTATGTTCTTATGCCTTGCTGTATTTTTATTGAAAATAAAAACTGAAAAATTTATTTTAATTATGACCTAATAATCCTGTATGCAATTGCTGTACCATCACTTATTTAAGAGAGAAATGGTATGTATATGTGTTTATCAAAACAACTTTTGTATGTAAAATTTATAATTATTGAGCCAAGGAATCAGTGTATTTTTTCTGCTTATTAAATTTGGATTATCAAGAAGATTTTCATGTCTAAATATGTAGGTGGAAAGGAGCAGGCTTTTAACCTGCACAGCTGTAGTTGTAAATTATGCAGGCAATTGCATTTGGGGATGTTGCTGATACTGAAATTTTAAAATCACGAGAGCTTTGTTGTTCCTTTCTGACTTTTTATTGTACTAATTACAAAGGAAAAAGAAAGGAGGGGGAACAAAAACCAACAAAGAAACCTAAACCTTCGACCCCCAACCTTCTTTATGTTAAAGGAAGTAATTTAAAGCTTGATTTTATCTCAGTATTAAAAGTAATTTGATTTGTATTATTGATGTTCTATATCTTACTGGTTAGTTGTCATAGTGTTTAGATTTTGATAATTCAAAATGTAATTCTAGTTAGATATTTTTCTAATACTTTTAAAAACATTGCTTCTACATGGAGAGACCACAGTGTTCCATCTTTGTCCGTCTGCTCTAGAGGTGGCTGCGGATGTGGCGGTGCAATACATCGGGCAGGGTTGAAACCATTAGAAGTGATTTTGTCTGTTTGTTCCCGGTTAGTGCTGTGGCTCCGTGTCTTTCCAGTGGTGGGGCTGTTCCTGGCACCGTGTCGGGTTGCTGCAAAGCAGTCAGATTTTGGTTACTTGGTTTGTGACTTTGGATATTTTTGAGGAGAAGGACCACAAAGGGTGCACTGGGACACAGGTGGGACAGGAACTTAACATAGGAGCAGACTTGGCTGGTGAAGCCGATTTACTGTAAAAAGCAAGTTTGGCCTATGGCAGGAAAACTGGATGAAACCTTTGAAGATTTTAAAACAAAGCTAAGACTTCTTTCCACGTTTCCCACTGTTTTTGATAAGGAAGTCAGGATCCATGAATTTTACATGGATGATATGCAGACTGTCATAATTTTTATGGTGGCTCAGATGTCTCTTTTATTTACTTACAAATCTCCTTTGGTTTTGACAGTACTGTACTGATAGGTCATCAAGAGCATAAAACTCTGACCCAGTGGCGCTGACAGGATGCACACATCCAGTTTTTGATTCAACATGTTCAAAACTTCCTTTGATTTGGTTAAAGCCAAAGGTTTCTTTGTGCCTTCCCCTCAAAACCTGTTTTGTGCACAGGGGACTTACACGATTCTATTAAAAATACATATACCTGTAGAACTTGTTGCAAGTCTTTTGTCTTGATTTCATAAATGAAGGCACTTTTCTGGAGCTCTACTCTGAAGTGCCCTTAGCCTCCTGGCAATGATTGGCCTTTCACGCTTTCTGATTTAAAGAACTGAAATTTTGCTTCAAGCATTGTGGCTGTTTTTCAATGCTGTACTTGAAGAATTTGTCACTGGAATAAGAAGTTATAATCCCTCTTCTTGTGCACCAGGCACGCAGAAGCAAACAAAGTGAGCCTTCATGTGCTCATCTGTATGTTGCTCTGGTATTTCTTACCAGTCAGGTAGATGGTGCATCACTTCAGTCATGAAGGTAATACAGGTTTGACTTCCTAAAGGTGTGCACCAATCAGTACTATTTGGTCTCAAGAAATACAGAGACCTTTTAGAGACATACTCATTAAATTATATACAAATCCAGAAAGGTGACTATAACCACAGCATGCTGTGATGTTTAACAAAGTGGTCAAATTTTGTGCATGTTGTCCTCTCTGATATGAAATGCTCTCACTGAGTACTTCAGGATGATTGTTTTTTAATATCACTGGTGCAATCGGTACTTGACTCCAGTTCTTTCTAGAACAAGTCTGGCTTAGTTCACTTCTGGGTTCAACCAAGCATGGAGATTTTACCACATTAATAGATTCTCAGTATAACTGTGTACTGTCCTTCACTGTATTTCAAGTACTTGTTCAAAATCTACACTTTCCAGAAGTTAAATCTTTACTGCTACTCTTAAAAAAACTTTTGTGCTACTTCAGGAATAATTTCAGGGGAAAAGAACTTATGATCAATAATGCAATCTCTGCAGCAAAAAAATCTGATAGCTTTTTGACTAAGTTGTTTCCACCTGCTGATACATGAAAGCAGGTGGAAAGTGCGAGCCTCAAAAAAGAGGATGCAAGTGAATACTGCTTTTTGCTGCCGGTGCAGTGAAATGAGTCACAGATAACTGAGGAAAAAATACTGTTTGTTTCAGAGTTTGCTGTTTGATTTAGCTGGGAATGAATGTAACAAGGAGAAAAAATTGAAGGGCTTTTAATGTTCTGATTTAGCTTCTGGCATCGCAGCTGCAGAAAGACAGAAGAAACACATTTAGATTTAGATATATCTAAAATGTCTCTAGTTGTACCACTTCTGTGTCACAGTATGTAGACTTAGGGCTGTAAACCAGTGGATGGAGAGAAAGAATGTAACGTTCATATGTCACCAAAATGTTGAACATGGTTTTGCAGACTTGCCTGACAGTACTTGCATGTATCAGCTAGTTTCTTGGGTTTCTTCTATCACACTACTTGTGCATTTTCTTAGTTTTACTATCACATCCCATCTGTTTTCACTAGACTGAAAGCACTCTGATTTCCTTTGAGTCTTAGGCAGCGTGGGCCTGTTAGTGATGGATAGAACTGTTTTAAAGTCCTTTCCTGAGGGAGGAGCTGTCAGCTGCCCTGGAGCCTTGGACAGTGTTCTTAGCTGATCTGATTGTGACCATAACAGTTCACTTGGTGGCTGCTTTTTGTAGTGTACACAAAAGTGCCTTTTCTGTATGGTAAGTGGCATACAGACAGTAAATCTTTAAGAGGTAACTGCTGTCTCATTCCAACAGCTTAGCAGCCAAATGACAGTGTTTCATTGTGACATTGGCTGTTTTTCAGTCTGGAAAACATCATTTGGCTGTGCTTTGCCTCTAGTGTTGTTGCTGTCTCTTGATGTGTACTGATTAACAAGTGTGTTGTGTCATTTCAGGGATCTGCTCTTTACCCAAGAACTTGGGATGATTAAGTGGTAGTAGCAGTTTTGTATATTTAACTCTTGAGTCCTATAACTTGATCTTGAAACATCATATGCTAAACATATTTCCTTCTTCCAGTAATGTATATAAGGAGGGGATAAGTTGAAAACCTACCGAGTTTTTTCAGAACCACTGAAGTAAATGGTAAGGTTTTAATGGACTTCAAATAACTGTGTATTTTGGGTCTAACAGAGGTATTTTAGTCCCATTCTTCTTGGTGGCAATCTGGAAGCAGTCAGACTTCAAAGATCTATTTTGCTTTTACCAAAAGTTTACAGCAGTGCCTTTTCATTTAATCTAGAATTGACCTGAAGTCATTAAAAGTGAGTTGAGGAGAGCCATCTCCAGAGTGCTAAACAGACATGATCTGCTCTTGATAGTATGGTAATGTGTAATGAGGAGCCTGGTTATTGATTAGTAAATGACAACTGAGCATGAAATAAAGGGATTTACATAAACCTGTGGTGAATCCTCAGGAAGCTAATGCTTCTTTACAGTAAATGCTCAGTTCTGATGGCGTTTATGTGATCCCACAGGAGATTTAAAGTTCTGATTCATGAAATGACTTTAATAAACAGACTTCCTCTTATTACTGCTTTGGTTCATCTGTGTGCATAGTACCATGAGTTCAGACGCCAAGAAGGTAAGGGGGGCAGGGGGCAGGGAAGAAGTGAGCTGTGTTTTTTGTTGGGGTAGGAGCAGGTTCTCACTTGCTCTGCCCTTGCTGAATAGCCAATTTCCCACAGCTGAAGCATAAGAACACTGCAGGGCAAGCAAAGTAAAGGTACAGAAGATGAAGATGACAGGCCAAATCTTGAATTTGGGACGAATGGATATGTTCACTTTCAAAGATTTTACTCCCACATCCTCTTTGCCATGTTGAAAGTAAAGTGCCAGTTTGCATTTCACAGTTTTGTGTGTATTAACTGTGTTCAGTAAGTACAGTTGAAACAATGATTTGATTAATCAAAACTCAGATAAGAGACAGGTACTCCATATCTTCAGTACAGCTATTTAATACTTAAAAGGAGTACAGCATCACTTAATTGGGATTTTCCTTGAATGAAGCTCTGTGGCTTGTCAGAAAGTAAATTCTGCTGTTAATAAAAAATACATGGCAGTGACTCAAAAATGCAGCACTTGTGACATAAACCGGCACTATAAAAACAAGGCTACAAAGGGGAACCATGTTTATCTTGTGCTTTTTGCCTTAAGCATGTGAAAGTGAAAAATGGGTGACAAGTTTTTGAGAGAATAATGACCTTTTGAAATTGAGTGACATTTGGTGTGGCCAAATCATATTTGTCCCTCCAGCGTTTTTTTTCCGGCAAGAAAAAAAATGTAAGCAAATTTTTTTTAAAAAAAAAAGCCTGCAAACCCTTGTCTTTGGTGGTTTTTCCCCCCTCAGTTATATTTCTTGCATTGTATGCACAAAGATCTTGCCCCAGAGATGTAGACTAGAAACTGGATGAGTACAGCTCTAGATGTACAACCCACCTATCACTCTGATTAGTCCACTTCATTTTGATATGAACTTCTGCTTTCTCTGCAGACTAAATGAGCAAGTCATTTAAATTCTTCTGTGGGTTTAATTACACCAGTGACTGCAGTGAGGTAGTGCAAATGCCAGACTGCTTGCCCTTGCTTCTTAGGCTATGCCATCATCATTTTTCCATTCTAACCTAATTTGCTTCCATGGGAGTTTCAATGCAGTTCAGATTTTGGATAGAAGGAGCATCTGTGAGAATGAAATGTACAAGTGTGATAAGTGTGATTTTATTTTTTTTTTTCAGCATGTGTTTTTTATTAAAGCACATTGACACAGACTTGCCCAGTGTCACTGTTCCCTGATGGAGAGGGAAATTCTGTCCTGGAGGGAATAGGGCTTGTTAGGAGTATGAGGAGGGGAGAAGCTGTTTGGTGAAGGGAGCCATGTGGCACCATGTGTTATGGTGCTATTCATAATACAGTTTCTACAGCTCTAGTTGAAGACAAACTTACTTCTGGTTCTAGAAAAGAATATGTGTTTTGCATTCTGCTGCTGACTCTTTCCCTCATGAGTCAGCTTTGTTGCTTACCATTCTGTCAGTACCTGCGTTCCTGGAGGACACTGGCTCTGTATATCAGTCTTGGTAAAACACAAGTGATGACTCAGTACCTGAAGTCTGGAAATTAAGCAAGTGATGCAGAGACAAAAACTGGGTGTTCTTACACACCTGCAAATACCCGCTTTTTACTTACCTTCTCTGAGAATTTTGTTCTTATTTTGGGAAGGAAGAATATACAGTTACTTAGCTATGGAAGGATGCATCTCACCCAAGAATACAGACTCTCCCTGAGGGTTATATGGAAGATGCTGTAGCTTGTGTGAACTAGAAGCTGATGTTTCAGGTGCCTCTGCATAAGAAGTGGTGGATAAATTTGTGTGGGGAAAAAGAGTAGTGAAAAAGTGTGAAAATCTGCTGCTTGATACGTAATCAAGGTATGCCAGCATGATTTAGACCTAAGGTTTAATTCCAAGAATCTCATTTTCTTGAATCGCAGTTACATGATAGACATTCTGCGTTTAAGGACAAAAGAAATAATGACATTTAATGTCTCTAATTTCAGTTGCATCATTACACAAACATGATTTTCTATTTTAATTCAACAATGTAGATCTTTCGTCAATCATGTGGAACATAACTAATTGACTATAGCAGGAATTATACTCTTGTAATTATTTGGAAGGATTTGTCATTAAACGTGAATGCCTGAAATCTCTTTCGTGTTTTAGTATTTTTTCAGTAGAACCATGTCAATCTGAAGAGCTACATAATTTGTTTATTCTCTAATCCTGATTTTGGTAAATATTACTGTTATTTGGCAAATAATTTCCTTCAAAACAGAGTATCTTTCTTTTTTTATCCTAATGACAGGATTGCCGAAGTTTATAGGTGGGGGGCTGAGCGATGAAGTTGGCCTGTGTGGTTTTTCTAGTTCTATGAGGAAGAACTATTCCCTAGGAAATAAGATCTAGCAATCTTAGTGTGCACATCAAGTGGTCCCAATGGAAACAAAATAATAAGGATTTGCAGAACATGCTTTCCTAAAGTGTAAAGTTTTAAATTCTGAAATTACTTTGCCAGAAAGGTGGTTGACAAAACACCTTGGCTTTGGTGTCATCTTTATTCAAAGAATGTAGAATTCTTCCCATCGGAGGTGAGTCCATAACAAAAAGTAACTTGCAGTGTACTAAAATACTCAAAAGTACTTAAAATTTACTACTATTTAAAAAGAGATGGGCTGGTTTTATCCATGGTAATGAAAGTATATTAGTCTGTAATGATGCAGAGCTAGAAGCAAATAAGAGGTATTATAAGAGATGGCAAAAAGGTCTGAGTTGGCATTTTAAAATAGAAATAACTTTTTCACAAATGTGTTTGAGAAACTAGGAACCATTAAGAAATGATGAAGAAGATAAAATTATTAATCACAGAGATAGTAAGTGCCTTTCTTCAAATCCTGTTTCTGTTTAGCAGAAATAAAGTCTGTGTGTGCTGCTGCATGATAAGAGTGTAATGGATGTAAGTAAAAAAAGGAACAAATGAAACACTGCTTGGAAACTCTGCCTACAAATAAATCAACAAATCCAAACAGTTGTCACCAAGGGAACTAGCGAACTAATTTGCAGTTTACAGTGACATCAACTAGAACCAGAGAAGTGTCTGAAGGCTGGAGAAGAGCATGAGCAGCTTTTAGGGGAGAACTCAAGTGCATCTTCTATTTGGTGGAATATGTAATGGAATGCATAATTTATGGAAATCAATAAATGTCTGGAAGGTAATGGAACAATAAGCAAAAGCACTTACAGGCTTCTGGCAAATTAATCTTGCCAAACTTCCTTTGTTTTGCTTTCCTGAATAGTCATTTACCATTAAAGAGAAAGCGGTGTCTAAAGTTCAAAATACTTCAGAGTATAACAGTTCCAAATAGCAAAGTTGGATTGCTGAATACATAACAACTTCCCTGAATTTCCACCTTCACTTAAATAAACTGATTTGACTAGTTAAATTTCTGTTTGGGGTACTCTGCCATTTGGAGACACCCCATGTGCATTCTACTTGAGGAAAGAGTCTGTGCCAGGAGCAGCTGGTCTTCCACAGAGCTGTGTCAGCCTGTTAAAAAGTGGCAATTTTCATAAGAGGTCATAATTACTTAGTTCCTTTTTATATGGTGGATATTCTCCTTAGGGGAGGTCTGTGGAAAGATATCATCTGGGAACTTAATGTATTTGGTTTCTAGGCCATAGAATGGTTTGGGTTAGAAGGGACCTTAAAGTTCACGTAGTTCCTGCCCTTCTGGTTTACCTCTGTAGATGTGCAAGAGAAAGTTTTGATTCGTTTGATTTGTTTCTTCCAAAGTGTGTGCAGGAAATGAGTATTTCAGTTACATCACACGTTCAGTCCAAACATATTTAAGAATAATACTAAATTTCTGTGCAATTTCCTTTTTTTTATTCCTTGGAAAGCAACAGCTTTCACAGGCTTATTAGATACAATAAATATCAGCAAAGGGATGTGGCTTGTCAAAAGGGAACTTGGAGATGGGTCATATGTTGATTTTTTTTCCTTAGTATTTAGGGTTTTTTTAGGAGAGAGAGAAGGAGAAAAACTGAGATTCACACTAATTCTCTGTTGAATACAAATAGTACAATATTCCATACTACAACAGAAGTAAATGAGCCTTGGAGATCTGTACCTGGCTAGCTGCATTATCTGCAGCTTTCTCTTAGTGATCTTAAACTCCTGTAGTTCCTTATTTAGGGAACCTGAAACTCCTTCAGCTTTGAAGCATTCAGTAGATTTGGTAAATGAGTATTTTTCATTTTAAGCACTGCATGTGGCATCCTTATTTTTCAGGGTTTGCTATCTTGCTGTTGTCTGTGCTGCCAATCATTTTGGGTTTTGTGTTTCTGCATGTTGGGTTTGACTCTGAAGTATTCTCAGAATTATTTAGCAAGTGATAATAGCTGTAAGTCACAGCTGAATATGCCTGCCGATTGGATTTAGTTTTCCCACAGCAAGACTTGATGGCCTGGTATGCTGAAATACGAGGTTGCATACAGTTTCCTTGCTGAGGAGAAGAATAATGAACTGCAAAACACATTCTGTTGCTATTAGCTTTTCAAGTGGATTGAGCTATTCATTGGAAAAAGAGTGTGCTACAGCAATTAAGTTCATCCCTGTGCTCAGCTGGCTTGCCATTTTCAAAAATTAGATGGACGTCTGTTTTGCAAAGAGGCTAATGTTCTGTTGACGGTAGAAATTATTAACTAAGACTGGAGCTGAAAATGTGCAAGGAATGGAGGCTTGGGGCACAGTATGAGGCTGTAAAGGAATTCTTTAACATTGGTATGAAGTCTCTTAAGACTGTTTCACACACTGAACTGGTTAAAACACTCTTCGTGGCAGGCAGGGAAACAGAAACCCTTTGTCTTTAACACTGTGCTGCTTGTTTTCTGTGTAGCTAGAATCTCCCTGCTGAGACAATGGTGGTCAGTGAAAAAATTTACTCATTTTTAAAAGGGTTTTACCAACACTGCTTTTCAGCATTTAACGCTTGCTGAATGCTTTGTCTCTTAAATGATCATCTTTGTGTACATGTGATCTCAGGGTGCTTGAAGTCCATGTGATCTTTGCTTGCTCTTGGAGGAAAAGGTACATATGGCTTAGACAGTGCTGAGCTATTAGAGTCAATATGGCAAAGCATCTTTTGAAGATGAAAAGATTCATCTGAGGACTTTATCCTTTATGTTACTGAAGGAATTTTTTTGTTAGTTTTCCCCAAATGCCGCCATGAAAATGCAATGGAGTCTCTCTGGTCTGAGTGCTTTGGGAGAGCAGTGTTTTTAAGGAAATACACACTACAGAAATGTGGTTGTCAATGCCAGAGGTATTCTTTTGGTATAGGAACTGAATAGTTGTCCTCTTCTTCATTACATTTTAATGTATACACTGACTGTTTTTCAGGAACTCCAGGAAAGAACTTAATGACATACGGTTTGAGTTTACTCCAGGCAGAGGTAAGGCTCCTGCAATTGAATTCTTCTCTTAGGGCTTAAAAAGGTATTTTGGAAATTGATTGCTGCTTGTGATTAATACAGCCTGCTTCTCTGAATGTTTCCTACTGTGCAGAGCTATAAAGTGAACCTCACTTCAGTAAGAATTGCAGATGTATGTAAATTCTAATGGCAAGCTTGCATAATAAGTATATCAGAAGACTTGATTTGCAGTGTACTTTTACCAATTTTGTGTCTTATTGAAGTGATCTATGTGATATATAAGATCATGCATAACAATATTTACAGCTTTCAAATTTTACACTTGGAAAACATCATAGGAAATGAAATGTAGTAGCCATAAACATGTATGTGGTGATGGTGGTAATGTTTGTTTCTTTCCCCTTTGTCAAAAAAAGGTCTTTTAATGAGTATAAAGTGCACACCATTTTTCAAATGCTGTCTTCAACTGAAAGCTGAGCTGTATGTCTAGCTTTGGTGTTATCACCAGAAAGAAATTCTGGTATTGAAACTTTAGACTTTGCTGCATGCTTATAGGTTTTCCAGTGCTAAGAGTTTTAAGAACTTGTATGGTTACCTTTGTTGGAAAAAACCCAAGTATTACTGGGATAAAATGCACAGGAGGCTGACAAGTTGAGTAAGAAGGTATCATCCTTGTTAAATCACAACCCTTTGAACACATTTCATGTTCCTCGGAAGTCAGTATTCACTATATTTGGAATAGCCTTCAAAACGTTTTCACCTAAAAATGAGTCCAGATTGGAAGAGGTGTTTGTTTCGTGGAAAATCTCAGTATCTTTCATGTGCAGTAGTTCTGTGCACGAATATATTCTGTGTTGTCTACCTGCCTTTCTCATTGATTTTGGTAACGAGTAATAATGAAAGAGACCTGTTACTTCACTGGGCACAGAGCATCTTTGTTTCTCAAAAGAATTACTTGGGAAGCAGTTACATAAGGCATTTGAGAGTTCTTACTTGGTCAAAAAATAAGAGGATACACCAGGACTGTTGCTAGCAGTCAGCCACTGAGGCAGCCAGAAGGCTGCTGTCGTCCTCATCTGCAGAGCTCTCCAGAAAGTGCAGCTAGCTCAGCTATGCTGCTTTTCACCTGTGTTTGTTGCTTGAGGAGGTGATGCAACTTCATGTAACTGCCCCAAAGCATGAGCTCCATACACACGTTTGATGCTGGGGACACATTACAGTTGAGATTTAGCTAGAATTCAGCTTTTTCCTGCTATTTCTTCTTACTTCCCTTTAAGCCTTCTAAAGTCTTTATCCAGGAGCAAGCACGAGTCACAGTGACTTAGGAATTAACCCACTCAGGTACCGCAGTTAATAGAAAATCGATCCAAAGCTTTGAATTTCCTGAGTCATAATACTTAAAAGCTATTTTAAACGTAAAGGTCAAAATAATGACTGTTCAACTACTTTGCCCCACTGGTAACAAAAAAGAAAGCCTATACAGCATGTCTCTGCCTAGATATGCAGAACAGGGGAGGGGATGAAGAAAACAATAAAAACCACATTAAAACATGGTTTATTTTCTTGGTTGTGAAGACGCTGAACTTGTAAAATGTGCAGAATATGTAGTTAGATAGTAAAGGAAAAATGTTAGTGGCCAGGGGAGGTCTGCAGGGGGTTTGCAGTGAATCAAATCATCACCTCATGCAATTTGCTGTGCAGAGGCTGATAAGATAATTATCTTCTTTTTTCTCCTAATTAAAGATAATTTTGAATTCAAGCCTGCCTCCATGGGTGTTTTGGAACTAAAATATATTTTTGGTAAATTGCATTAGCTGACTGATGCTTTTTGTTGTTTTTGTGGCTCTCATACTTATTCATTTCACCTTTTGCACAGACACAGCAGATGGCGTTTCTCAGGAGCTGTTCTCTGCAGGCCTGGTTGATGGCCATGATGTAGTTATAGGTAAATTACATTTTTGCTTGCTATTATGCTCTTGTGACAAGTTTGTGTTAAATGGATGTGAAAAAATGTTTTCTCTGATGCTGATTTTCACAAAACCCTTTTTTGTCCCAATTTTGCTTTCATGTATGCATAGTTCAATCAACAAGACAAATTTGATACCAGTCCAAGGATTGCTTTTGGAAGTCAGAACTCTTCAGTTGTTTGAGAGGGATGATGTAATATAGTTCTGCTGAAGGATTATTTGCAGTTCAATGGTTGATCATTTTTGTGATAACTTCATTTTCTATCTTCTTTTTTTTTCTTTTTTTTTTTTTTGTATCAAATGATTTTTCAGTAGGATTTTACAAAGTGTGCTTTGGTGGCTCTGAAGTTAGTAAGGGTTTGGGTCTGTTTGGGTTCATAGGAGTAGAAGCAAGACAGAGTTCAGGACCGATGGAAATTGCACCTAGAGATATTATTTCTGTGGTAAACAAACAGGTAATCAGAAATGTTTTCTGACTGCCGAGAAGAAAGAGAATTCTCTTTGTATTCTGTGCTTCAGTAATTTTTTAAGTTTGGGGGTTTTTTTTGTTTATTTTTTTGTTTGTTTGTTTACTGCTTGAAATTCAGTGCCTGACAAAGATGATTGTTTCGGAAGTGCTTATTTCCCTGCACCTCTTTCCTGTCTTCTGGTTGCTCAAGACCAGTAGATGTATAGTTCCCAGAATCAGAGGGGGGCTAGTATATGCTAGACGTGGGAGAACAAACAACTTAAATTTCATTTCATTAATTATAATCAGTTCATATGTTCCTTTTTTTCTGATGATGTAACTTACATCAAGTTCCACAGGCAAAAATTCTTGCATGAATTTGTATTATAACCTTGTGTCAGCTTCACCCATGAAGTTTTCAGATATGTTTGGATATTGTTGTCTTCCCAGAAAATTACTTCAAATGTCATGTCTTACTGAAAGAAGAGTTCTGCTAAATGTGATTTTACTTTTAATTAAATAAAAAATTAACATTACACTTAGGTAGAATATGTTTCTGATTTGCTTTGGGAAAACTGACTAAATCTTGTATGGGCATGGAGTAAAGCAACCCGCATGCAAGCAGATTATTGCACATTTCAGAATTTCACTGTAACAGTGCAGTCCTAAAATATGTTTCAGTCCCTCAGTTTAAAGCAATAGGTCATATAAGAGAGAAAACTAATTTTCTGAGTAAAATTATGTTACCCCCTTGTTTGGTCAAAATGAAAAGGTTTAAAATCTTTCTGTATAGGAAGAAGGGAAGAGTATGGAAGAGATGGTTAACCTTCTTCACCAGAAGCACTGATTCCATTAGTTTCCAGATGGAAAGCAACTGATAAATTACCTTTCACTGCTCAGCAGAACCATGCAGAAACTTAGCCTCTGTAGCCTGAATGAAAGAGAAGTTCTGAGGTAGTCTCATAAAAGTTGTTCCTGTAGATTATTTTAATGGATGTCAGAATATGTAGAGGCTTGGAGAAAAGAAAGGTGAAAATACCTGTACTTATGTTGTACTCAACAAGTTGTTGACGTAACAGCCGATTTTCTGGAAGGACCCTTGAGTGGGAGCCAGTAAAAGCTGTTGTGGAAAGTATGGCCATGGCATACGTGAGCTGAAGTTGTTAGTGGGGACCAGCTGACATGTAAGTTCTATAGAGCTTGCTGCTAAGCATCAACACGTGTCACCTGTTGAGTCTTGCTGGATTTGCTTCCCTTAACACAGGCTTCCCAGGAAAATTTCCATCCTGAGATACACTAAGTTCAACCACCTGTTCTGCAGAGAAGCAAAAATCTCAGCTTGCATGTTCAATTTTGGCTATGATTGGCTGGTTTCTGTTCTTATTGACAGTAGCATTGTTTCACAGGAGGTCCTAGATAAGGGAATGAGTGCAGAGTTTTATTTAAAAGCAGGCTAGAGCTGGTGTTTGCAGAGGGGGATGAGCCTGGAGCCATTGGTATCTTGCTGATGAGGTGTTTTTATGCAGTACTGAAATATCTATGCTAAATCATATGAAAGATATGGAATATTTTCAAAATTCATTTTGAGATAAATATGTCTCTGTGCTTATGCAATATATGTATATTAGCTAGTAAACATTCATCTAGTAATGGTTCATTATATTTTTGATACCATAAGGAAAACTCAAATCATATGAACAGTCAATTCTGTTGAAAATCATGTAGTTGCAGTCCTACTTCACTGGCATATACAATGTGCATATAATTTCAATTAAGCCTTAGGCTACAGCTAATCTTTTGGAGGCCTTGCTTAAGTTTCAGAACCTGAGGGTGTATTTACAATTATTAAATTGCAGTATATGTATTTAAAAAAAAACCCTTGCCTTCCTGAATACGGCTTAAATAAAAGCCTTGATGTCCGTGCCATCAATGAATGTGCAGTTGCCCTTTGCTATATTAATGTAGGTTTATTTTAGATATTTTTGTCAAAAAAGTATCTATGAATACCTTGAGCATCATGGCAGGTGTACCTTCACTTATAAATACACCAGACTTTAACTACCAGTTCATGGGTATCTGTCTTTGGTGTTGGAGATATCCACTTAGTAAGCAGAAGAGCAGCTTTTAGTCAGCCAAAAAGAAAAAGTTTCCTGCTGAGAGGCCAAATGTGTTTAGAAGAACCAGCTGAAAACCCAATAGATTGTAGTTTGAAATGAGGTCATATTTTGAAAGTAGCAAGTTTTTCATCGACATCTTGAATATTTTCTTAGCAGTGTGAATACAGTAGGTGCCATAATAGTTTGGTACAGTTACTGTAGTAAGTAAACAGAACTTTAAATTGGATTCTAGATTTAAAAAAAAAAAAAGCCAACATGGCTGTGCATAGGTTATTTGGCCATGAGTGCAGAGAACATCTGTCTGTCCAAATTCAGAATGACATTATTTGAAGGGATGTTAAACAGTAAGTAATATATATAACATAATGTACAGTAATACATAGTTCCCAATTAATCACAGTATTAAAGCATTTGAAATTGAAAGAGCTGTCTTACAGTATCACATCTACTGAAGCTACCTTCATATTCAAATGGGGAAATTGAGAAAGCAAGAATCCCAGTCTGTTAGTACATTGTCTTTAACAACATCTGAACTTACAGTGACAATGATAGTCGAGTTCCTAGAAAAGCCACAGTGTTACATGATGAATATCCTTTTGCTTTCCTTGGTTTTGCTCTGCATTTGCTTATACCTGATTTTACTTTGTCTTGTTTGATTAATCATTTTTGAAACTGAATGCAGTGATGGCTTTTGTTCAACTACTTCCAACTCATCATCTTACTGTAATCAGAAAATGAGACAGAGCTGCATGAGTAGCAAACACTGTATGTGTATGTGCTCCAAGAGCAGTAGTGTTGCTGTGGGGGGTAACTGGGATAGCACTACCATTTGAAGGCACCGTTTGTCATTTAATGGTCATTGAAATGACCATTTGTCATTTAATATCAGCAATGTTTGGAGATATACTGATTTTTGTAATAGTAAATTTTTTAGAAATCTTGTTTTTTCTTGTGTCAGTTTGTTCTTGCGGTTAAAACTGAGCAAAATAACTGAATTTTTAGTCAAATGTATCGCATTTTTATTTATTTCAAACTGCAATGTACCCATAAACTTTATAATGAGAAAATGATTTATAGATTCTTAACACTTAAATTCAACTAAATTAGATACATTAAATAATTTGTGTTTACTTTTAATATATTATCCAGAAAGAAAACATAGATTTAATGAAAACTGGACTGTATTTTAAGGCATTTTGTAGAAACTTTTGTGCTTTCAACATATAGACATAACTCAGTATCTCTTCAGCAAGATATGCAAATGCATTGCAGGTGGAAGAATATCTCTAAAATCCTCAGGGTTTAACTAAGGACTTAAATATTTCAACACATCTGGCTCATTTAGAGCTAATGCACTGAAGGGTGACTCATAATGACTAGACAGCTGGGAGTTCTGGAAGCTTGAGGAACACCCGCAGGTAATGAAGTTCTGCATCTAATCGCACCCAGATTATTTCAGCGATATCTGTTGTATGTAGAAGGTGCACTTGAGAAAGTATATTGTGTGAAACTGGCAGGTTTCATGACAGTTCCCACCATGCGGAATTTTTGGTAAGGAGAAAACTTAAAAGTGAAAAAAAAAAGGTATTAGTGAATAACCACTGCTGCTGTGGTTGTGGCAGACCTATACATACATGATTGAAGAAATTCTCCAAGTGTGTAAATTATTCCTCACAAATACATGTGTGTGCATCCATGTATCATAGTGAATGTGCTTGTTTTAGAGACATGATAAAGTAAATAATAATTTTTATTTCCTTAAAGAAAAAAGAAAGAAAGAAAAAAGATTGAATTGGCAATTGCCTTCAAAGAAAGTTCCTGTTTTCAGCACGCAGTGCACTAGTTCCTACTTAATTGTGTAAATGACAAATCTCTATGGTTACTAGTGGGATTAGTCTGAGTTTTGCCTGATAGTAAGTGATAAACTCTTGGGCCTAGAGTGTGTGTTCTCTGCCCTTGTAGATCTGAATCACAGTTTTGAGGTCTTTCCTTTCTAGTTAAGAAGTAAAAAACCCCAAAACCCAACTGTGAATTTGAATCAGAAATTGCAAAAGCAGCAACGTAAGCAATGTTCCTTTTTTCAGTAGTAATTTAGTTGCTGTTATTTATTTCCTTGACATTCACTTCTCTGCCAGGGGTTAGTATGTCAAAATAAGGATTTATTGAGGTTACACAAAGTAGAAGTATTCTATTTCAGAACCTCACTTCAGCACATCAGGGAGTCTTTTCCAAATATATTTTTCCTTGTTTCAAGTTTCAGATAAAAGGTATTGAAGTAGCCTGGCTGCTATTACATCTTCTTAATAGTTTTGTAAGAACAGAATCTGTAATTCGTAGCTGAACTTTGGACAGGAGGCCTTGTGAATGTCCAATGGGGAGAGGAGAATACCAAGTAATAATATGCATAGCATATTATTATTATTTCTTATTTCTGCACAGACCTGTATTTCAAATTGAGTCCATCGTGAGGGAGATGTTTGTTAGAGGTGTCTTCAACATCTTGATGACTATCAAACTGTTGTCAAAACCTATGTCTGAAAGCCAGCACTTGCTTTCTACATTAAGTCACAGGCAAATGATTGTCAACCTTGCACCCTGAATCATTCTTCTGTATAGAGAATTTATGAGCACAATTTACTGTAATATCTCAGGCTTGTTAGAAATCCCTACTGCACTGTTGGGCAGCAGGTCTAAATTTTTATTTTAAATGTTCCTTTGAGACTAGACAGGTTTAGAATGCTCAGGACCATCAAAATAAAGGGGAAATTATGAAATCTGTATATACTGATCCCTCATCTTCCTAGCTAATCTACCCCATTAGACACATGTAGAATCAGGGTCTGAAATAGGATAATCATTTCAAAATGAGTATCCAAATATATTCTACTTACCTTTTTATAAGCATTGTTTATAAACCTTTTTTTTAAATGTGCAGTGGTTTGACTAAGTGTTCTTCACACCCTCTGGGGGAAAAAAATCAATTTGAAATACCAACGATCTATTTTTTTGTAAGTTTCTGGGAAAAGGTATACTTTGCCAGTTATATTAAAATTTTAATTTATCAATAAAAACAGTTATCACAATTTTGGTCTTTTTCCTTTTCTTTTGCCTCTTCTCACAGACTGTAGAATGTGAAACACTACCTTGAGATCAGATATCCATACTAAGTAATTGAGAATTTGGTAGTTTAATAATATATTATTGGAATTAAAGTAGATAGATTTCTAGCACTAACTTATTTCACCTTCCATTTTGATATGGCGCTCCTGTTTAGTAAAAATATATATTACTTCTCTTGGGTGGGAATTTTTCCATCAGCTACCTAAAGAGAAGTTAAATCTTGTGTATTATTTTATCAGTCCTCAGTTTTCCAATTTTTGTGAGACCCCTGGTTATTAATACCCCATGTTAATGAATCCTAATGTGAAGACATTTGAGATCTACTATTATTCCATAAAGTTGTTATATTTTTTCATTTTGAGTAAATGTAATTATTTACAGTCTTTATTTGTTGGTAGAAGTCTATCAGAAATATGTGACACTGATGGCTCTTTCATGCCTTTGAATAACTTAGTGGAACTGGTTAGTTGTTAAAGCTTTGGTCCCAACCACCCCTCCTGGTTTTGGTGATTGGGTTTTTTTTTTTTTTTTGCCTTTTGGAACAAGATAGCCTGATGCCAAAATGCTAGTTAATGTCCTTGATGTCTAAAAAGACATGAACTAGCCTAAACCTTGGTTATCTGTATAGAATAATGAATTAATAACAAGTGAAATTGGCACAGATTTTGGTACTCATCAGGGGTAGCACAACTTGCGCCTCTGAGTATTCTGTGCATAATTTGAAACATTGTTTGTCATCTTTCTTTACTATTGGTGTATATTAGGCTGGTCTTTGGGAGATGAAGATGGTTTTACCTGGTACTGATCTTCCTCATGCCTGGTACTTTATGCAGCCATGAAACCGCACACATTGCTGGTTTTACCATGTTTACAGTATTGGGACTCAGAACTCATATGAACCGCAGGGCTCACTTAGTTTTAATAATTGATTTAAGCTGTGGAAATTGCACTGTGAAATTGTAGTCCTGTTCACTAGGAGACCATTTTAGCCTCTCAGTGTTCCTTCCAAGATAGAACTGAGTTGGCTTTCTGTTGTCCTGTAGCTGTCCTCTTTAAGCTGTGTTTTCTGATTGTGAAGCTGCAGATCAAACTGTTTGATATTATTATAGCAACAAATGTTGAAATGGAGATAATTTCCACTGTCTTTTATCTGTATGTACTGATTCAGCAATGTACTGTGAGAGTTTAGACAAATTTGTGAGCCTTAATCTCCCTTTGATAAATTCCTAATGACAGCCTCTTCATAAATAATAAATTTCTAAATGTTTTTAATGTTTCTGCCATATCAGTGTCCAATGGCTTCCTCAGAAGAGAAGCCAGGCTTGCTGCTGATCTTTCTATTTTCTTTTATTTCTTTCTTATAAGAATCATGTCTAGGTCCTTGCAGTTGTCTAGCAATAAACACTTCTTACTTAGCTGCCACAGATTTCTTAGTGCTTTAATATTTCCCTTGCTACTCTTTTCAAGGAGCATAAACAAAAGGGATTTTATGACTAGCATCCTGAATGGGTGAACTAATGGAATCACACTACACTGAAATGACCTTTTTGATCTCTTTTTGTAAAGCCCTTCAGTATTTCAGGCAGACAGTTTGTGAGCTATCAGATGATAACATGAAAGACAGAGATCTGGAGGAATTGTTACCAAATGCTCTAAAGGCAGATAGTTTTGATTGTTTACATAGTATACTATAGTATGTATAATCCAGTGCTAGCTATGTTTTAAAACTTAGTTTTGATTTGTTCTGAACTTGCAAATGCATAAAACCCACTGTGTAGTATGAAATATAAATGAATGTATAGATTACAATGAACCTCTAGCAATATGTGAAACTGCCTCAAGAGTGAGCATAATAAATTCAGCCCTTTGGAAGAAAACCCTAACAGTAGCTGAATTTTCAGGAGAGATAATTCCACTGAAAGGAATTCCCTGCCACTCAGGCATCCGGCTTCCTAGGACCCATACAGGAGAACACAGCATTAATCCTCAAGCCAGCAGACTCCCAAGGCAGTTAATTATGGTGAGCTCAGTGTATCAGATGAAAATGGTAAAATAACTGTCTACAGCTGGGGAAGAGGTAATATTTGAAACAATCAACAGGAAAGCCAATAAATCTATGGAGCTTTGAGCCTGACTTCTCTAACAGCCATACCCTGATGAAGTAGGGAGCTGCTCAAGGTGGCTATTTTTATAGACTGAGTTTTGGACTACATAAAAAAAAAATAAACTTTTAACTTATTAGAAATATTTTTCATTTTCTCAGAGCTTATAATTTTTCTCTTTTTCTGGTGATAGTAATTTTGTAGCTGAGTAATGTTTTCCTTTCCTCATATCTGAATTTCAGGATTACAGTGTGCAATAGTTTTGCAAACTGTTGAACCTAAGCATACTTTCAGAGGTTGCCCATCCATTCTTTGCAAAATGGGAAAGCAGATCAATCATTATTCTTTTGAGAGCACCCCAGAAATATCACCTCAAGCTTTAGATTCTGCTTGTGTCTGTGTTTATGCCAGATGGCTGGGGCTCAGTTGGCTGGGTGGGCATTGTACTGGAAATAGTTTAACTGTACTTCATATAGCTTTATTTACTGTCTCATTAATTTTAACTTTTCCAGAAGTTTTCCCTCTTCAGAAGCCATTAGGGTTAGGTTTCATGCCATGTTAAGAATTTTAAGTAACCAGAGAGAGCCCTGTCACATTACAGGAGTGAAACAGTTATTTGAGACTGCCTGAAGGATAGTTATTCTCTTACATTTATTTGTGATCTTGAAGGTGGCCATTTTTGTTCTGGTATCTCAGCTTGTATTGATCACTTGTTTAAAAATTATAGTTTATGTAGTTGACCAAAATTATCATATAGCAAAGAGTGATTTGTATTATATACATGCTAGAGGCCCTAGTTATGTGGGGTTTTTTTATTTGTTATGCCTGCAATTAGCAGCCTGTATTGTGTATATTTATGTGCTTGGTTTGACCTTTTATCCTACTGCATGTTCTGCAAATGTAGACACTTATTTTGTCAGAGTGGCACAACCATTTGTCACTGAGCAAAACCTGCAAAAGAACTTGGAATGATTTGTGGTATGTAGGATGATTAGATGTCCTTCAGAAGCCTTCTGAAGAAAGCAGAACAGCACCTCATTTACTGTTCTAAACAACAAAAAGCCTCTTGTGGTAACTGCTGCTAATGTTTGAAGAGGGCTTTTGCTCCAAGGCGTGAAGTATACTCTGTTTACTTGAGGTTACTGCTGGCAAAGATTTTTCCATCACCACTTAATTTTTTCCTGCAGTTATCTTGTTCATGTTTCTTCTTCTGACTTTTATAGGAGCATGGCCATAACTTATTGAGAAAAGACTCTGTAAAATAAAGTTGAGTATAGTATATCCAGGTCTTGTAGAAACAGTGAATTCCCAACAGGATTTTAATTATCAATTAGTGCTGCTTGCAGGCAAACTAATCTATGAATTTCAGAAGTACAACATCCAAGGCATGACTCTAGAGTACTTCAAAGAAAAATGGCTCTGTCAATAGGAACTGCAGTATACTTAGAGATAAGGTATAAAGTAGACTCAGAGATATGTATTTTACAATGCTTTCCACTTTTCCAAATAATTTAAGAGTCAGTGGAGAGAACAATTTCTGCCTCTCAAGAAAGACCTAAAATGAAACTCCTCTTTACTTTAGGGAGAGCGGTACTATGTTAAATTGACTTTGTTCACCAACTTGCAATGCAAGAATTGCTGGGAGTGCAGGGCAGGGAGAGGTGGTGAGAATGGGAGGGCTGTTTTCCTCCCTAGTGTTTGCAGATGTGATTCGGTTCATCTGCATTTAGAAACTTTAGTCTCATTTGTCGTATTTACGCCAAATTAGAACTTTGTACATGAACTGTACAGGGAGGGTTAGTGAGTCTCAACCTGATGAATCATTTTCCTTGATGAAAAGATCTGGGAGAAATTTTCGTGAGTAAAACCTAATAGCAGTTCCACTTAAAAATAATAGTTTTTCTTACTTGCCTGATGTGACCAGTAGTTCTGAACAGGGCTGAACAGTAGCAGCAACTGCTTGTAAGTGAGAGCATTGCTTACTGCCATGAGCTTATGCCTGTCATGAATATTTATGTGTCTTTCAGGGGACTTTGCATACTCACAGGTCCAAACTATTTATGTTTAGTAATAGTCCTTAATTTTTAGAAGTATATTCATAGGAGTGCTAATTCAGTTATATTTCATGCAAATGGTAGTTTAATTGCATTTAAAGTAGGATGAGTATTTAACTGCAGAGTATGTTGTTGTATTTATAATTTTGAGCATGTCTTTACTGTAGTTAGGGTGAGATCCCCAAACCTTCTGGAGAAGCAATCGGACGGGACTGCAGGCTGGCATTCAGGAAGGATTTTCATCTCCTTAGGTGGCTTCTACTGACTGTGCTTCAGGGTCTGTTTCCAAAGGAAGTTAACTAAACTAGAGATGCCATGGACACCTGCAGTTCATGGGTTAGTGCTGTTTTCCTTAGCTGACTACATCAGGCTCCAAAAGATTCCAGTTACCAGTTGAGCCCAGATCTTCAATTTTTTAGGTGCAGAGAGACACATCCAGTGCTATGTACTTCCTGAGGTCCTACTGAGTCCTTACTGAGAACCTTTGGCTTGCATGAAGGTGAGAAATATTGTCTCATCCCTAAAGAAAACAAACCGTATTTTAAGTAGTTTCCTGACATACAGGGTTAAGTATCCAGATTCAGACAGTTGCCTCTAATTGTTGCCCTTGTGGTCTAAAAAAGGACAAGACCCAGCAAAGCAAAAGCAAGGAGTTAGAAAAATGATAAGGATACCAACAGGATGGTATGGTTTTGCTAGGTAATTACGTATAAATATTTGATTCTTAGCTGATTGATAATTACATATGCTTTCAGATATTACAGAAAGAGTAGGCTCGGGGGGGGATTCGCATTCACAGTGGCTTGCTTGACTGTGAGTAATGACATTATTTTGGCAAAATTGTTTCTAATGCCATTCTATAAAGACCAGAAAATGTAAAAAAAGAGTACCAAAGTAGCAGGTGAAATGCTAGTTTTACTTGAAAATTCTGAATAGATATGATTAAAATTGAAAAGATCTCTCTGTAGGAAACTGCAAGTGTGACTTTTTAATGTAAACTTGTATTCCAAATTATGGACTTTTGGTAGGTCTGCTTTCTCATTTTCAAGCATACCCTGAAAACATCTGGCATTACTCCCTTAAATCCTCCTAATTTTCTGTTTGATTACACATGCTCCAATCTAGTTATGGTCCATTGGAAAAACAAAAATAAAGCATATTTCATATGTAAAAGCTTTTTACTTGTGTTCATATTAAAAGTAAAGAAAGTGAATAAATAAAACTGTGTTCCTGTAGCCTTTTACTGAGCAGTAAAAGAATATCAGAATATCTCAGAATATCAGTTTTCTTGAAGAATGGTAGCCATCCAAAATACCACTCCTTTCTGTTACAGTGTTTAAGTAACAACAACAACGGAATTAGAATTAACTATTTACATATATTGCAGGTTTATCTTTTGCTATTTTTACTTGGAAATTTTTAATCTCTTCCCTGGTGAAGAGTGAGCAGGAAAGGTTAGGGTTTGATACCAGTGGTGAAGTGCTCAGTGCTGCTTTCCACTGTAGGGTAGTTGGCTGAAACACTTGCTGATCATGGGATGCTGTTTGCAAGCACAGCAGTGATGACTCTGCCAGTCACTGTGCCCAAGGGCAGCTGGAGGTTTTTGCACTCTGAGGAAATAGTCCAGCATGCTGACTTGCCTTACTTGTTCTACAACTATTCAATGTAAAAGGAAAAGCAGCCCTTCCTGAAAACACACAGGCACTTGAAGCTCCTATTTTTGTTACATTTTATTTAGTGAGATTAGAAATCTCTGTGTTTAGGACCAAACTCCTCTCTGGTATTGTAGCACTTCATTTCAGTGAAGCCAGCTAACACTAGCTAGAGAATTCGTTCTTTTATTATTATTATTATTATTATTATTATTATTTTTTTTTTTTTATTTTAAACATGTTTTACAGAGATTTGGATAAGCCAGAGCTGCTCTTGAGTGCATGATCCTATTTTATAGATTTTTAAGACATGAAAAACTGAAGCTATTCTGTTCTGGCTCCAGGAGCTGTGAGGCTGAATGGTCTTTTTTGCCTACATATGAGGTTCTAAGTATTAATTGTAATGGAAAGCATTATCTATATTTGCATGTGTTTTATCAGGTAGGAGACACTGCAGTAAAATTGACTTACAGATTGTGGAAGTGGATTGTGTGATTAAAATAAAAACTGTTTGTAATGACTAGAATAAAGAAGATTATGAATAATGAAGCTTAAAAAATGGAAAGACTTTCTATTGTAGTGCCTGTAGTTGAGTTCATTTAACTGTGAAGGGTAATTTTTTTTCTTTCTAAAAACTGTTCTCTACAAAAGCCACCTTATGCTTGCTTTTACATCTTGTTTTTAGTTTGAAAAACACTTTCATCTCTGCCTAAATTTATTACAAGTATAAACAATCTTTAGTGCCGTTTTAATTGTATAAAGAAAATGAGATACCACCCCCCCCCCCCCAATTGATTTCCATTTAACAGTGGTAGATTGGCCTAATTGTTTACTTCTCTAAATTCTCTTGCTAAATGCTGTACTTCCCCTGTGAGGCCGATTTCTGTCATTACACAGTGGCTCTTATATGATCAGGCACGGGAGTTGTGAAAGTGCTGCCGTCACAATGTATAAGATGGAGGAAGTAGAAACCTGAGTTTGTAGCAGTAGGACATTGAACATGCCAATGTTTGCTGTGTACCTTCCACCATATGAAGAATGTGGGAAGGGTTATTTATGGAGAGCATCTAGTTTCTTGCTTCTCTGCTTTATGGTACTTACCTATTCAGTGTAGTAAGAAAGGTCTGCTACTTAACATGTTTATTTCCTCCGTATAATCATGCTTAAACAGCTCTGCCAGGTGTGAAGTCTTTATCTCATGCTCGTGTCTTGTTGATGGCATTTTCTGCTCATAAATCAGTCTTGAATAAAGGCACTTAATGATTCAATCTGAGTTTGTTCAGGATCTATGACTGTGCAAAGCTAGGGAGCAAGTTCAGTAAACATACAAATCTGAAAACAGCCAAAATTTTTTTGTCAAGGTAAATGGTAAATTAATTGGTGATATTGTTAAAAAACACCAGTTAAAAATGTAACTTAAGTGTTTTGATAGAAAACAGTTTATTATTTTTTTGCCTCCTCCTTTATTTTCAAAGAGTAAATTATTTCCTTCCTGCTATTTCTGTTACAGCGTACAGCTTCCTTTTCTGGACACTTGGGCTCTGTTCATCAACTTAAACTGTTTATTGCTGTTCACAAATCTTGGTCATGTCTGCTAAGGGAGTATTTTAAAGACCAGCTCTTTTTGTATCGCTTTTGTATTTTAACTCTTTTTTTATTTTCTATTTCTTTTGCTAGTGAGCTGTAACACACGACCAGAAGTCTGTGTGGGTGTTACTATCAGCCCAAAAAAGGCATAGAAGCACAGGCACAGTTAAGAGGGGACAGTGAGCTCAGCCTTCTGCTAGAACCTTGTGCTGATGGTGGCCCTGGCTATAGCAGAAACATGATATAAATCATGTCAGCCATCAACTTATCCTTTGCTATGTGATTCTCCCATTTTCCTTGCACTTGCATTTGTGTGATTGTCAATTGTTATATGGAATAGACTAAGTGGAAAGTAAGTAGTTATTTTTCTGTCATTTGGCTTTTAGGCACATTTTTCCCCTGAATCAGTTTTCATAGTCACAAAGTACCAGTGACTGAAAAGAAAGGAGGCAGAATTTTTGGCAGCCCAACTGCCCTGTGCAAGAATGGCTAGAGAGTGATTAAATGATTCAGGTGGTAATTTACAGACGTGTGTGTGTAGAACTAAGTAGAAGATTCAAATGAGGCTTGATGTCACGTTGAATGCAATTTTCTATAAATCATATTTTTCATACTTTATTTTACAGTTGCTGCTAATTTACAGAAGATAGTAGATGATCCAAAGGCCTTGAAAACTTTGACATTTAAGTTGGTAAGTAAAAGCATGAAGGGAATAAACAAATCAATGATCACAATATTCACAAAGTTGATTCTATCTCATTTACAGCTGTTTTGTTGAATAAATGTGTTGACAGATGACTGAAATTTACCATGTATGAGAGAAAAAGCATAAACCCTGTTTATTGACAGGCCAGCTCCGTAACAGCGCATGGGGAGGAGGTTCAGTCACATGAGTTCTGAGGAAGTCTGAGATTTAGGTGAGAAACAGCAGGAAGAAAACCCATGGGAAGAATTTCAGAAACAAGTAAAGCAGAGAAGACTAGTAGCTAGGTTAACACTCCTTCAGTCCCACTCCCTTAACTTTACCCTGGCTGAAGTGTCCTCTGGAACATTTTGTTCTTTTTTTTTTTTTTTTCTTTTTTTTGGTACATTTTGTACTTTTTAGCAAAATTCAAACTCCATTTCTTTAGTAAATTCCCAATCCAAAAACCATTCAGATATCTTAACAGTAACCAATGGTGATGATCTCAGATCTGTAACTTGCTGCTTCAGTGGAGTAAAAACTGTGAAATACTATCTGAAGAGAGTTCTGTTCTCTGTGTCTGGTCTAAGTAAATTTGAAGGAGTGGCCTGATGTAATGCTTTCACAGATGTCAGCATAGTTTATTTTTGTTCATGAAAATTGAATTGATTATGTCACTTGGGGCACCTTGTATTGCACAGTCTGAGGGCTCTCTACCTTATAGTGCATGTACTTGAAGCACTTCTGTTAAAGGGTTCAACTGCTACTAATGCATGAAAGGATCAAGAGCATTTTTATAGGGTGAACCAGTTGTTCTCTTGGGGTTTTTTTGTGATATGCAAAAGAATCCGAAGGCATCTAAGTATGTTAGAATTACACACTTTAAATCCAATTGTGTTATTATTTTGATCTATCTACCACCCAGATAAAAATGCATAAAAAACTTCATTTAAAATGTAGTCACTTTTGTCCTACAGAAAAAAAAATTGTATGTAAAAATCAAAATATAAAAATATTTTGCCTCCACCATAATTTTTTTTAAAGCAGACCTAAAGTAACAGTTCAGTCCTGAGCAAGGTGGGGTTAACCATTATATGTAAAAAATGAACTGATCACTTGTGCCAGTTTGTATTGTGACAGGCTTTACTGAAGCATCTCAACCATACAATTCTAAGTACTAGATTTTACTGTCAGAAGGGAGCTGTCTTTTCTCCAATTTTTCGTATTTACCCTTTAGTTTCTTGTTGAAATATTCAATAGGCAGGTATTCCAAACCAACTTGCTGGCTGGACTCGTGAGACATTTGCTGTGTGCAGCACAGTGGTACAAAGTGGATTCTATACATGTATACATTGCTCTTCATGGGTGAAAACAGCATACTCGCAAGAAAAAGCAAATTTGGCTCCAGTCTAGAAAGTTCAGTTTAAAGAATTCCAGTATTTCAGTGTTCATTTACCAGGTTTTTTTTGGTTTTTTTCCTCCATTATTTTAATACTGATTATAAGAGTTTGCTAAAATTAAGGATGCAATTGGCTGATGCTGACAGAGGCTACGTCAAGCTGTCTGAAAACTTCCCTTCAACTAAGCTGTTTGCTGACTAGGCGATATGGGGAAAATTTATATCCTGGCTTTCAAATCCTCTGTTGTGGCATGATGTACTAAACATTTCTGTTTGTACTTACAGGCCTCTGGCTGTGATGGCACTGAGATTCCTGATGAAGTGAAACTGATTGGTTTTGCTCAGTTAAGTGTCAGCTGATGTCTGCCCCTTGACCTCAAGCCGAATTGTGAGATTGCGAAGAGGCCAGCTTAGATGCAAAGGAAAATTAATGCACCACACACTGAGTTCTGCTTCATTATCTAGCAATTCACAAAGTCAGAACAAGCAAAGCCCACAGCTACACCGCTGCTGTTAACATTCAAAACGCTCCTAAATGTCTCTTAGCAATTGATTTGGATTCCCCCTAAGTGAAAAGCTTGTGGAAATACACTCAGGTGGCTATATTTATTGGTTACAAAAGGAATTTTCTATCAAGCTTACTTCTTTCATAAACTTTGAGTGATACTATTTTACCTGTACTTGTGGTTGATGATACTGCCTCTGTTATATTTAGAAATTAACATACATATAAAGGTTTAGAATTATTAGCCAAACTTGAATTCTAGTTTTAAAAATTACTGTGAATTTTATTTTTCATATATTTATGCATTACACATACTAGTAATAAGAAAATGATTTGACTTGATTATGTACTATTTGCAGTTAATCTCCCACTATTTGAAAAAGTTTCAGGTATGTCTTTGAAGTATTTGGTAACTTCTAGGGGTTTTTTGAAATTAATTGATTCAGCATTAGCAAGCTTTTGTTGGTTGTGTGTCAAAAAGCCAGTCCACAAACTGATTGTCAAGGGAGTGGGAGGTGCCTTGCAGATATTAATGTTTTAAGAATGTGCCTGAGGCTGCTTATATAAATAATCTCCATTTTCTAGAAGTACCATACCTGTGGTACAATATATATAAATATATAGTTAACTGAGCAAGGTGGGGATATACAGTAGCAAAGGTGTTAGAGTATTTTGACTATGCTTTACTGGGGAGTCTATGAGCTAGAGCTACTTTGAACTGTTGTTGTAAAGGTAGAATATGTACTGTGTCCATCTCTGATCTGACTTACCCTTAATGATAGAAACTGGTTTCATACAGGTGATAAAAACTTGAAGAACGGAACTGAAGCTTTATTTGAAGTTCTGTAAAATACCAAGGTGGAATGAAAATAATAGGGCTTTGTGCAATGATCAAGTAAAACTCTGTTACAAAGAAAACACTTCCGACCCAAGTAGTCTTCTGCTTAACCTGTGACATAGATGTTATGGAGCTAGCGACCCTTAGAAAGACTTCCAAATTTGGAGACATGTTTCTCAGAGGTTACAATTTAAACTACTTCCTAGCTAATCCTAGATAAGTGGCAGCTCTGTAATGTACTGGAAATGGCAAATATATATTATTAAGAGAAGTTATTTATAATGCCTTGTCATAATCGTTGAGGTGTTCTAGAACCATCTGCATACGACTCAATGTAATCCCATCCCATCCTACTGTTTACATGATGATTACTCCAAGAGGACTGCAAAGGTTAAAAAAAAATAAAGTAAAAATAAAGGTGTATTGCACAGACCGCCTGTTGTTGTGAGTCCCGTGCCATGTGTGCCACCCCGAGGCGTGGGGTGCTGCGATGGCCGCGGCCCTTGGCTCGCAGGCCGGGAAGGCGCACACGGCTGCTCTGGCTGCTCGCCCTCCACAGCTTTGCAGAAGCCATTTTTGAGACTCCCAAGGTGTTCGTACTGAACGAAGTAATTCGTGTTTCGGAACCTGTGTGAGAAGCGGGCGGGGCGGGGTGGGATGGGGCGGCCCAGCTGAGGCGCATCAGGCTCATCAGGCCTGGGGGTGACGGGTGCCCTCAGAGCCCTGGGCTGGAGAGCCCCAGGCTGGGTGGGTTCTGGTGGCCCTGGAGCTGGCGAGCAGCACGGTGAGTGTAAGTGAGCCTTGCCCCTGGCCTGAAGCTGTGCCCTGCCCTGCCCTGGCTGGGGTGTCTGTGGGAGCAGCGGGCACGGAGCTGCCCCCGGGAGCGCGGCCTGTCTGCGCAGGGGACCCGCCGCTGTTCCACAGCTCTGCAGTCACCTCTGGGGCGGGGGACGAGCAACTTAAACAGGTACCTTAAACCTGCACCTACCCGTGAAACATGGTAACCTGCAGCACTGCTGAGCAGGACCGGGAGGGGCAGTCTGAGCATTGCCCTTGGTTTAATTCTGTTGCATGTATTCATATAGACTTCACGAAACATCGCACTGCTATTGACTAATCCACCTGCAAAGTAGTTATCTGGCTAGATTTCGTTTTCAAGGCAGTAAAAAAAAAAAAATTAAAAAAAAAATTGTTCAGGGAAGCTTGTTTTCACAGATCTAGAAAAAGAAGTGAGAATATGTAGCTGGCTGAAAATGATGTTCCACTTGCCATACGCCTCCCCAAAGGCTGGGGAAAAGGTGTTGGGCTATGAGTAGAAACTGTCAAAAGTGCTCATCTGCTGTGCTGGTGGGGCTGCAGGAGGTGTCTAAATAAAGCATGTAATGCTTTAATTGAGGCAGTCAGCAGGATTGTGCCAAGATAAAGTGGTAGCAGTTGTTGCTCACTTGTGGTCTGTGATGCAGAAACACTGCGATGCTTCACTGGGCTTCCTTGGTTCAGTGAGACAGCAATTCCTGCAAGTGTTATTTATCACAGCTGTGGTGGTTTCTTAATTTTTTTTTTGTTTATGCTGCCAAGATATTGAGAATAAAAATACAAAATGAGCGAAATTAGTTTTTGAAAAAGTAGAAAGAAAGAAAAGGCAGTTAAGGCCTTAGTCTCTGTTAAAATTAGTTTACAAGTAGTTTGTTCTCTCAGTACATACAGGTGGGGAAAAAAAGGTGAAAATGTATGATATGTGGCACTAGAAGGCAGTGTGTCAGCAATGATAGAGGAGAATTAAATGCCAAATGTAATAGGAATTTTCATCCTCTGTTAAATAATAAGGGAAAAGAGAACACCAGCAGCTATTCATTTGTTCATGTTTACATGGAAAGCCTTTAGGAGGTGGGTAAAGTTCTCATGTGTGTGTGACATGACTTGCCCCAAAGCAGTTGTGCTCGCATTAGAAAGGTGTTGCTGGCTGCAGCACCTGTCTGTGTTTGAAAGAAGAGATCTCTAATTAATGAGGTGAAGCTACCGTATAGTTGTCTGTAAGGCCAAGAAAATAGGGCTTAATTAGATGGTGCTAAAAATACAATCATCTGTCTGGTGATTATATGTCAGTGCTTGCAGCTGGGCACTTGCAGGCTCTGGGAGCTGATTGATGTCAGCGTCCATGGAGCCAGCCATGCCAGCGTGCTCCTCTTCAGTTTGCTGCAAGTAGCTCTGTGGGCTGAGGTGAAAGTCAGTTGATGAAACACAGTTCTGTATTTATTATTTTAAAGTGTTAGAAAGGATGAATATAAACATAGAATTTAGATCAGTACAAAACCGGGTCTGGAGAGTATTTCCATGTGTAAAGGAGTGGGAGAGGAGGGACATTTCCAGCTTTTTACCTCCTGGGACTCCAGCGTGGGCTTGAGGCCAGGAAAGCAGCCTCCCATGCTGGCAGCATATGCTTTTCTTGCCAAGAGAACAGGAGCACATGTCTCTTTCCTCTGACAAGTGCTGACCTCGGATATTTCCACCAACAATACAGAGTTTTGCATTCCAACTGAAATTCAGCTAGCTAGTTGTGCTAAGTATTCTTGCTTTCCACAATATTATCCTGTGTTCTATCACAATTTCCTCTATAGTCCTCCCTGCCCTAGAGCACATTTTTGCTTTGTGCTTGGGAGCGCAAGGGGGAAGAGGGAAGTAAGTCAGGAAACGTAATTGAATTTTCTCTCCCCATGTTCTCTCCTGAGGTAAAGATGAGTGTCTTTTCACCCAGCTTGGTTCAATTTCACATCTCCAATTTTGGGGCTTCCAGAGCAGTCCTATAAAATTTGATTGTGGGGCATCTGTTCAGAATGTTTTTAAACACTGTTATTTCTCTGAGAAGCAAATGCTGTGTGCGGTTTGTAAATGGTGTGCCTTCTTCTCATGCTTTTCTTTAATCAGAGATTTGCTTTCCTTTTCACCACCTACCTCTGCATAATGATGTTTGATGGTGAGATTGGCCTGCGCCTGAAATCAATTAGCTCTGATGAGGAATCTGACACAGACCTAAAACACTGCTAATTGAGTGCATTGAAAATGCTGATTTCTGTTTAGCAGGGAGCAGAGGATGTTGCTTCCTGCTCCCCCCTCATCTCCCCATATTTTATCAAAGCAGCAAAAAAAGAAAAAAAAAAAAGAGACCTTGTTGATAATGATTAGCAGTGGGTCTATTTTTTCTCTGAATTGATTGTGATATAACTTTATTCAGTCAATGGCTGTGGGTTTTTCCACTGCATCAAGTGGGCAGCCTTTCCACTCTCTTGCAATGTAGTCATGCATGTGCACCCATGAAGAATACTAATTACTTTAAAATGAGAAACTGGAAAAGCAGCAGGAGCCTATACCTTTGAGTTCCCTGTCCGTGAGCTCTGCTAATGAGCATCTATATTTACTCAAACCATGAAAACTCCAACAAAGTTTTATTATACAGTGGTCCAGCTGGTGAAGTATCGAGGCATATTAGTTGAGCATTGGGACATTTTAGTTATTCATTTTCCCTCAATGACTAAGAGTAACACTGCAGTGCACATAAAAATGTGGTTTTATAGCTGCTTTATGATTGTGAGATTGATGCTCATCAAGCTGCTTGCATAGTCATTGTCATCTGAGATGTTGAATCAAACTCAGTAGTTGTGAAGTTGTCTACTGCTAATAACATTCAGAATATGGAAGATGGTGGAGCAACGAGCAATTACAGAGACTTGGAAGAGTGTGTAGTAAGAAGAAATGTAATTTTCACTGCATAAACCAAGAGGGAGGCAATCTTGTCCTTCTTGGGACATGAATATTTTGCCATCTGAGTTTCAAATGTGAATTTGAAAGGCTATGCTTGTTTATTGTCTCAGTAGAGTGTAGAAAATCACTTAAGCAAGTGGATGCATTTGTGTAGAGGAACAGGTATAAGAAATAGAATTGAAGTAGTTGGCAAATACATGCCTCTCCTTTTTTATTTTTTCCCCATAGGTACACGTTACAAGAACTAATGAAAACCAGATGTCTTTCAAATATGGAGCTTTTTTTATTTATTTATTCTTATTGAAAGAAACCAAATGCTTACATGGTTCTTTTTCATCCACGTGATAATTCAGATTCATTAAGGGAAGATGCTGCTCCTGCATAGGAGTGCCGGGGTTCTTTGGATTTCCTTTGAGCAAGCGGCCTTTCTAGTTTTGTTGTGTTTACCCTGCATCTGTAGATCCCATCAATCTAGCTTTCCTTTGAGGACAGTCGAAGTATGACATCTCAAAAGGTAAAGGAATTTAAGGTTATTTGGTAATACAACTGCCTCTTCACATAAAAAACACTGCCTGTAGCTGTCATCAACAGGCAATTATAAAAAATGAAGCAGAAGAACCAGTGAGTGTCCAGTGGTTCTGAGTTTGTGCTACTCATGCCATTTAAATACTCATGCCATGTACCTGTAGTGTTTTGTAATGTAAAGGGCAAGGAAAGTTTTTGAAAACACTTACCTTTACCTGCTAATGCTTGTATTATAAGGGTTGCTAAAAGTTTAGTTATTTCTTTCTGGCAAATGAGTATCTTTTGCCAATGCTGATTAATGTGCATGTGCTCCATTATTGACCCAGAAAGAGCTAAATAGTAAATTAAAGAACAAAGTATAAAATAAAATGATCAGGAAACATGACTTTGTTCTGATCAAGAGAGGTATGGATGTCAGTGCTTCCTCTTCTCCCAGACTTCTCTGTGGTTTAATCAGTCCTGCTCCCGCTGCCCAGTGCTCTCTCCCTGCGCTGCCTGGTGGGAGGAGGCTCCTGTGGGATGGGGCAGCAGCACATCCCAGCCTCGCTGAGGCTACTTTGCCTTTTTTCAGGACTTTGTACTTACACCAAGAAATATATTTCATGGCTGCTTCAATTGCAGAATCTTTTTAGCGTAAGTTGAAAGCTGCATCTTTCTGATAGTGCAAGCTGTGCCATTTGTGAAATTAAAAATTCCTAACCAGTTTTTTCAGCTCTACAGAAGGGTTTTTGTGAAGTGTTTACATTGAGGAAAAGTGCAGTTCATATCTAATTGAGGTTGTTAAACTTGGAACTATTCCCAGCATCTCACAGAGTTAACTGTTGAATTCAGGACCTTTTTTTTTTTTTTCCCCCTCCTTCCACCTCAGATTAAAACAAACTTGAACTTCACTGAAGCGCTTACTCTATATTATGAGAATTAGGAAGAAGGTGGAGAAATCCACCTTAAATTAGAACAGAATCCAGAGGGAAGGACCATTATTGAAATCTCTGCCCCATGAATTAATAATACTTCACAATAGCTTCAGTGGGACTAAAATTTCACTCCCAATCTGTGTTGATTATGAGCTTCTCAGTTTACTCCTGGGGCTATAAAATGGAAAAGGATCCAATCGTGATTAAAGTGTAGGTGTGATTTGAATGGAAGGTGATTACTAAAATCTCCCCGTAGCCTTCCACCCTGCTTGTGCTGCAAGCTCTTCCTATTTATAATAGCATAGCAGAGCTATCCAAGCAGAAAATGACACCAGAGAGAAAGAGTTTTCTGATTGTTTCTGATTAGGTTCAGTGCTAACCTTGTAAATCTGCCTGTCAGATGGGGCACTGCCAAATCATCCATAAGCCTGATGATTCGCAAAAGATAGAAAGGGTGAGGAAAGTCCTGCATTTATGTGTTGCTTGATACTTTCTTTTTTCTTCTTTTTTTTTTAATCCAGAAGAATTTTTGAAAAGATAAATCTAGACTCTCGGAGGAGAGCTACTGAATTACAATTTAGTGTTATATGAATTGCTCATTTAAAACTGCTTTGAGTTCGTGGATTTGTGTGGATTTATTTGTGTGGATTTATAAGGCCAACAAAGGTCTGAATCTCTTGAGTTCTATTTGAAGGCAGTGTAGTATGGTCTGGTCTGTGGAAATCAAAGCAGGACTGTGTTTCGGTGAATGAATAAGTGTTACTCTTTCTCCTTTTTTTGTCGTCTTCATATTCTGTTGTCAGCACAGTTGAGCTCTTTCACAGCTGAAGTTTTTAATTTTTAATAAAGTAATTGCAGATAAAGTCTTCCAGTTAGACTATATGTATTTAAATCCAAAGATAACTAGGGCTGTTAAATTTGCATATGCCCTATAAATTGTTTTAGGTAACATAAGAGTTTATGCTAAAAATAACAGTACTGAAGTAAATTTAATATTCCTCCCCTCTTCTGGTATAAGCCAAAGGCCTAAAAATACTGTTTGGAAGAGTACTCCAGTGACCTTGTGACACATCAAATTGATGTCAGTTTAAACTGAAAACAGCAACTGGATGCAAAAAACTACAAAAAGTGAATCAAACATTCTGTTTCAGTTCAGGAAAGTAAATAGATTTGTTTTCCAGTTTAGGGTGTGTTATAGTAAAGTGACAGTGTTTTACTTGCTGTGAAGTTGGCATCCTGAAAAGCTTTGGTACCATTTTGGTTTAGCGAGGGATATACTTTGACATACTGGAACATGCAGATAATATGTTTTCAAATTAATTTGGAGCAAAGTGTGTTCTTTAACCCAAGATAAATTATGAGTGGTTAATAATTGCAAAAGGCCTGTTTTGTTGCATGTTCCAGGTATCCATGGGGCTGCCACTTCTCAAGTATACCTTTTTATGTATTTATTTATGCTAATTACTGCCAAGGCAATGCACAGAACAAATTATTTATGCTATAATATTTTGTAACTCTGTATGTCCCCATATGTTTATCTGTCCTTGATTTTTTTTTTCCTATGTGGAACTGTCATTATCGTTCATATTCACCTGGGAGTAAATTTGTATTAATTTATGTTAACTTATGTTAACACGTATTTACCAGAACAGTCTCATCTGAAACAGAGGCTCCAAATGCTATTGCAAGTCAGCATGGTTTTGTAGAAGCTTTATAGCTTAGGATACTGCTGTGGTCCTTGGAAACGTTAAGCAGGTGTAAGCTAGCTGGCTGGGACAGGCACAAAGCTGCACAGAGGTCCCCCCGTGGCTGGGGAGCCGGACACTGCTGAGGGCTGGGGACGGCCACACACTCACTGTGCTCGGCTTCTGCTGCTGGAGCCAGAACTATGCTGTCCCTGCACTGGCTCTGGTGCATCCCCCCCCAGCTAGTACTGGAACAAAAGCAACTTTTGCAAAAATACTCCATGAACACATTTTAAAAAAGAAAGAAAAAAATAAATCTGAGCCATGCTTCTCCTGCCCCGCTGTGTTTGGGATGCAGTGGACTTTGCCAGTTCCCCTTCCCAGGCAGCATGCAGGCCACAGCCCTCAGCCAGGGTGGTGGTTAGTGCAGGTGCCTGGAATGATCACAGAGCAGTGTGTAAAAGCCATGGACTAAGGGTGCAGACAGTGACAGGAGAAGCAGTTCTGCTGCTGTGATGTGTTGTCCTTGTGGCTGGAAATGTTTTTTCCTGGGATGACTGTGTCAGTTATGGTACTAATGTACTACAGTCACTGGCTTTAAAAGAGAAAAATGGCAGCTCAGAAAACTTGTTTTTCTTGTGTTCTCGTGCAACTTCCTTTGTGCTTTGTCCCCACTGAGACAGTCAGTCCTTTGCTGATGCAGCCTTCCACGTGGCCTCCCTGCTCTCTCTTGCATCTCTCCTCCCAGAGTCCTTCTCCAGAGCTGCTCCTGCTAGGCCTGCTCTGTTTTCTGGAGGTGGCTGAGCTCTTGCACTCAAGGTAGCCCAGAGGCCACGGAGCAGGGCCGATGCTCCTGCCTGTCTGTGTGCCATGGGGCACGGAGGCAGCAAGCCGTGTGGGTATGTGTAGTGCAGGTGCCATAAGCGTACAATGGACCTCCATTGCCTGTAGGTAGTCTTGGTGCTCAGCCTGTGCTCTTTACTTATTCAAAGTGGAGAGGAGGACATTCTGTGGAGCAGGATGGCAAGTGCAGGGTTGCCAGTAGATACGGTGTATTTTGTTACATCCTAACTTACATACAGATTGCAAATGCCTGACAAGGAGTACCTCGGCTCTGTAGTCTCACCCTGCACCAGCACATCTCTCTTGTAAATTTTGTTATTTTCACTCGGTGGTTTTAGTGCGTGCTTTGTACTGAGGTACATGACTATAAAAACTTCAAGGTGAGGACAGAGTTCCTGATAAAGTAGCTAATAAGTCCTAGAGCTGTATACACCCTTTTTTGCTGCTCTTGCTTGGTTATAGTCTGTCCTTGCTTCCTATCTAGAAAGTACATGGTAGCAATTTCCTAAACAAACAAAACTCCACTACTTTACATACCAGTTTAATTTTATTAATAGCATTTGATTTTTCCAAAAATAATATCAATAACTGTTCAGCTCTACACAGTATTTCTTTTCCAGTCTCAAATTATAAATACAATTATATAAAACTGTTGTGAACCTTGCAGTTCTTAAAATGCTTTATTTTCCTTTTCCTCTCTGTTCTGAAATTTTATTTTTTACAAGTGGGTTTATCTTTTTGTGTGGGTCCCAGCATCACGGTACTTCACTTGACATGAGAGAAATATGAGGTGTTGGGCCCCTTGTTCTGTCTCCCTGCTCCTCTCTCGCCTTTGCCCTTTCCATGCACAGCTTGATGTCTACTGAGGAAGCCTCTGGGACCCGCAGGTGTCATACTGTGGCTTGTGCAGAGGTGTTTGTGCAGACTCTTCCCAAGTTATAACTCCTGTTGTTTGAGAACTGCCCCTTCTAGGACGCCATTTCAGAGCTTGCTCGCAGTTTTACATGATGTAGTTTTTGATAGTCAGTGCTGGAGAACAAGACGCAGCTGCACTAACTGTTGAACAATTCCTAGGTGTTCTGTATTACAAACTCCCCCAGGTTTGACTTACTCCAGCAGTCATGTGTGGTTTTTAAAGCTACCACTATAACTGTGAACAAAATCATGCAGAGCTTTGATATTTGCAGTTATGCGTAATGTGAGGAAAGAAACCCAACCCTGTTCTGTAGCTGGTACTTCAGCTGTATACCTAACTGGTTCTTCTTACAATACTGAGCTTTTGGTATGGCCATGCCATGTTTTTCTTTGACTGTCACCTCTGAACTTGCATTTTTCATCCTAGACCCAAGTTCTGTTTGTGTGTCAACACAAATTAAGCTAATGGAGCATTACTAATGCTTGACAAAATAAATCTGTGAACTTTGATGATTTGTTACTGCTTTTAAAGACATTTGAAAAAACAAACTGAAACCGTTTCAGTCACTTCCATGTTCAGATCTCAATGAGAACCCTTTAAAAGCTTCTGTTGAAGACAAATATGTTTGTGTGTTAACACTAGCTAATATAAATATGTAACAAGCAGTGTAAATTAAGGCTTCTACTGCTTATCTAGCAAAGATAATAATCCTTGTCTCAGTCACAAAAGTAATCTCTTAACTGTAAAAATTTTTTATACTTAAAGGTAAAATTATTGCCTTCTGGAGAGGATGTCAAAGATGATCTGTTCTTGTAGTACTAAATTATATTATTGTCTGAATTTAAGGTAAGTTAATACTAAAAAAGATTATTTGTATATAATGTCCTTGTGAGTGCAGATATTGACAAATTTAGAAGCAAGGATATAAATGCACTTAGCAAGATACAAAATGGTACCTCTATAAATTACATTTTAATAATCAGGCAGGTGAAGCTAAGTTATTGGTGTATGCCATTTGCATTTATATTATAACCTTCTTTCTGTTTTGGATATTCTTTCAAACTAGTATAGAAGAAGTTTTTCCAGGAAAAAAAAAAAATTAAGCTTTAATAATTTTACCTATTGGTGACATATTATGTAGAGAAAATGTAGTGTGGTTTATGGTTAAATTAGATCTATGTTGCAAATTAAATTTGATATATCAAACGTACTTTTGACTTAAATGCACTGTTGAAACTGAGTTTGCTGGAAAGCATCTTAGAATGAGTTGTGGGAAGATGACAGTGCATACTTCTCCTCTTGAAAATGCTGTTTTTCATCATGGTGTGGGTCCCAATATGATTAAAAGTGCAGCTTCACAAATATGTACTTTATGAACTGTTATGATAACTCAGTTGCCAATTGTCTGATGTGTTCCAGACAGCTGCAAATCCCATAGATGATATTGTCTCATCCATTGTGAATTATTGCTTAAAGCAAATGTGTGTCTTGCCATTACAGCAAGCCAAGAATAAACATGTGGATTGGAGGCAGCAGTGTACATGAATTTTTTTCTCAAGTTCTGTTATCTGACACAGGCTTCAAAAAAGTAGTTTTGTCATGTGTAGTGTATCACTTCCAGTAAAATTTCTGCAGCTCCCACGTTTTTTGTGTCCAGTCTTTGTATGTTAGGCTCCTTTGTTCCTTCTCCCATCCAGAGTTTGTTCCCCTGTGGACGGTGATGTTGTTTTCACTTCCTTTTGTAGGGTTTGGGTTGGAAGGGACCTTTAAAAGGTCATCTAGTCCAACCCTCCTGCAATGAGCAGGAACACAGAACCATAGAATAGTTTGGATTGGAAGACCTTTACAGGTTTTCAAATCCAACACTCAGTCTTTGATTAGATCAGGTTTTCTTGCTCTCAAACAATAGCATGATTAGTGAAAGTAAAACTTGGGAAAGGGCAGTGCTGTTTTCTCTGATCTCTCCTCATGAGCTGTCACCCATCCTCACAGTACATGTTAGAGTACAACAAAATGTTTCTCATTCTGTATTTCATGTCCATGTTGCCAGCCAGCATGTTCATGCAAGTACAATGCAATTTTTTCTGATTTTTTTGCTTTAAAAAGTTTGCATTACATTAAGGGTTTTTTTTTTTTTTTTTTTTACTTTAACAAAATGCAACTTTACCGAAATTGTGATGCATAAAAAATTAATAGACTGTTAGGTGCTATTGAAATGAAGGGCACAGAAAAGAAGAGAAAGAAATGATTGATGATCAGAGCTGGAAAGGGAAAACACAGTCAGGTGGTACTATTAACACTTACAGTTCATATGATTTTAGTTTACTTGCTGATGTGTCTGTCCCAGCATTCAAATGAAATGTAATGTACTCCTTTGAAGTGGTATTTCTCTTGGATTTAGCAGAAGATAAAAGTGCAGGCTTGTTCTCAATGGCATTTCCAGCAGCAATTTCAAATCCGTGAAAAAATATTGAAAGCATTTAATTTTAGATGTTCAGGAAATAGATGATTTGTCACAAATTAGGCAACTTTGTCTGCTAAGGGTTCACTCTCTTTACTCTCCTTAGTTCCTAGAAATCCTAAAATGTAACATTTTTGGATACCATGATGTTTTTTTTCCTCCAGGGTAAAATTTGCTCTTCCCCAGTGCAAGCTTTATGCCAAACTGTGACAAAGGATCCTGCGAGGTTTTTCCCTGGTTATTCTAGAAAGCTTTTCTAATATTGCTACTTCAGAGTTTGATAACCATTCTTGCCCTACAGATTTTGTTTGGCTATCTAATACAGGTGTACTCTTTTGTGGTACTTAGTAGATTAGCCATTTCTCTACTTGTTGACTTAGAAGATTTAGGATATTCCTGGAGTTTAAGAGAAGAAGCAAAATCTGGAGCTTAAACCTTAAATTGACTGGAGTAGAAGTCTAGATAGGCTATTACATGTTCTTGTGGACCTTCTTGTGTTTTAGTAAGTGACTTTGCCCTAAACAAGGACAACTATAATCATCCCACACTAGTTACCTCAACTGCACACATAAGGAGTGGGTCTTTTGGAAAAGTGGGGCTAGTCTGTTTACATTTACTTAGTCTGATCATTCTTTTCAGCATGTGGTTGGATGTATCCTCTCCAAAATTCACCTATCTCTGAGATACAATTATACAGCAATATCTGTCATTAGACACATTTGTCTTGGGTGAATGATGGGCTTTTTTGATCTTGTTTATGTGTATTTACTTATATAAAACTAACTGCCAATAACTATTTTGTCAAATACTGACTTGCAAGGCTCAGTTTGTTTTCCTACAGATACTACATGTTCAAAGTCCCTTTTAAAGCAATCCGTGAACCATTGTATAATTTACTGCACCAATTAACACAAGCCAATACTTTTACAAGTAATTAAATCAGTTTAAAAATGTTGCACAGCTCACCCATCTGTTTGAAGTAACAGCTAAATTGCAGTATAATACAAATTAAAATGTATACTTCCATAACCTCTACTTCTAAATCTAAGACAGCACCTGCACTGTGCATGTATGTTCCCCCTATTAAAAAATGTAATTTTAATTACCTGCTGTATATATTCTTTATTCTGGCCCATTAGTTTTATCCCCATGTGTAGAAATGCTGAATCCAGGAAACAAGGCAGTAAATAATACTGCCTTTTAATGACTAATTAAAGCAGCCTATCATCAACCTTGGCATCAGCTGAATCAGTAATTGAAAGTACAGATATGGTTAGAATAAAATGGTGCTTGGGAAGTAAAGAGTCAGCCTCATCCATACAGGATGCCACTCTCCAGAGGCAGCAATACTTCATTTCATAAACCATCCTGCAACCAAAGCTTGTTAAAACTGGAAGCTAAATAAGTGATTCCAAAGTGATAGCAAACATAATACAAAGCCTCAATGCACCTTGATGGCTTTATCCTGAATGATCTGGACTTTTTTATAGCATTTGTGAGGGGAAATGGTGTTGTATATAAAATTTATTAGCTACATGCTTTTAAAAAATGCATGGGTTTGTTGACACCTCTTGAGGAATACATCTTGTGCCAGCTGCAGTGCGAGATGCAGATTGAGCTCTGGGTGGGAGCCCAGAGAGACAAGAGGCTGTGAACTGCCAACCTTCTGCCAGGTGAGGGGTTACTGGGAGACACAGGAGGAAGAGTGAGGCTTTCCTGCACTTGGACTGTGAGGGTATAAAAGCCCAGAGGTCCCCTTGTTGGGGGTCCCCCCTCAGAGCCACCAGCTCGAGCTGTTTCTGTGTTACTGCACTGTGAATAAAAGGCTTTACGGAACAAGAACTGAGACTCTGCCATGGGAAACCCGGGGTCGAACTAGTAAGGAAACTGGTCTGACTGCGAGTGGGGTGTGTGGGGAGTCGCGCAGGGACCTGTGGGGTCACTGGAGCTGCGGCTGTGAAGGGGCTTCACTCCCAGCAGGGAAGTCTCTGGTGCTGAGTGAGACTGCCAGAGTCGTGAATGGTCAGACTGGGATGTTACCTTTATAACACCTACCATGTCTGTAGAAGCTACTGTAGCCCTACAGACTTGTTGTCTGTTCCAGATACTACCAGAAGTTCATTTTCTGCTTTAAATGTGATAACATAAGCTGTCTTGTCTAGTGAAACTAATCCAAAAATGCAGTTGTTGATATCTCAAAGACAGGGACAGAGAAAAGTACTGCTGTGCTCAGCCTTCATGCAAATACTCTTGTAATAAGTTCACTGTCAGATGTCTGACTATTAGGAAGATATGAGGAAAGTTGAGGCAACACAGGGAGTAAAAGCAGATAAAAAGGTTAAAACATTGAAATTGTGGGATAAAGCATACTTGATTAAATAGAAGCTAAAATTAAATATGAAAAAATGCTTTTTTGAATTCTGATGAATCATTCAAGGTTATGTGAGGAAAGGTAAAAGGAATAAGGGAAAAAAATCTTAGAAAATGTGTGATAGTGAGATCTGTTAGGCCATGCAGTGATCTCTGCAGGCAGAGGCAAAATAAAGGATGATAGACTTGTTTTTTTTCCCCATATACCTATAACTATACAAGGCAATAAGAAAAGGTTCTTGAATGTACTTCTAGTGCTACTTGTCCCCTGAAACCTGCTGTATTCACTTTGCCAGATATTGGATAGTGTAGGACTTCAAACCCTTCAGGTAGGGATCAGCTCTTTGTAAAACCCATGTTCTTATTTTTGTGGCTTGTTTGAATAGACACATTTAGATGGGAGAATGCTGAGCTACATAAAAGCACATAAGGAAAATTGAAAGAGTGATGGAAACTACAGGGAAATGTATCAGATTGAAGCAGATTAAAAATGCAAAAAACCAGAGTGAGGCTAAAGAGATTTTTGTAAATCAAGCAAAAAGCTGGAGTGGGAAGAAGGAGGAGAAAGATGTGTGGGAAAGTCAAGGTGTTTGTCCTGTCTTATGGTAATGAGTTTAAGTTAGGACTGGCAAACCATGTGCAACTCTGTTTTGTAAGAAACTAATAATGGAAAGAAATAAACACTCTTGGAAGGAAAGAATAGTAGGAAAGCAGAGAGGTGACAGCTTTCCAGGGCATGCTGGTGGAAGGAGGAATGTGTTGAGGGCTAAGCCACAGCTGAAGGATGCCTGGAGTCAGGGGATGGCAAGGGTATGTGAGTGTGGAGGGGGAGCTCTGTGGGTGCTGGAACGGCACTAAATGAAGAGCTAGCTGCACACACAGGAAAGGGAGCAGGTTTAGTGTTGCTTTAAGGTAAGAGACTAGAGCCAGAAGGGATCCACACAGAAAGCTTTGAGGGTAGTGACTAGTCAGATGAATGGAGGAGAAAGAACTGGAGGGACACCAGCAGGTCTTGATGCCAACTTGAAAAGACCATCTATACTTGTTGCATTATCAATGGGGAAGAAACTAATCTTAAATTAGATTGTTTGGATTCTTCCAGATGAATGAATTTTAAGAAAGGCATCATTATGCCACCATTTTTTTTTCCCAGTGCAATGCCTGCAGAAATAAAAGCTGTGTGGGAATTCAAACAAACAGTTCAAGCAGGAGGCATGGCCTTGTGGGGCTCTTGCTCTTGCTCGGGGCATGTGTTTGTTAGTGCTGCCAAACAGACTGTGGGCAGAATGTAACATGTTTGTGAACTGGCAGAGAACCAGGTGATAGATAACTCAGCACACAGGCCTCTTCCTTCAGGAGGTGGTGCTATATTGCACAGGTTACAAATGCCTTGGTCTCACGTTCTATCTGCTTTGTCCTCATGAGGAGCAGGCTTAATGGGAAATTGCAGGGATTGCTACTTCCTTTGCCTTCCTGCTCACATTTGGTAAGAGGTGAAGCTTCCGGTGAGTGAAGTTCTGCATGGGATGCAGTGATCTTCCCCAGAAACTTAGATGATATCCCAGCCGATTTCACTGTAAGAGTAAGACCTGAGCTGGACACAGAGAATGAAATTCAGCCTTTTGAAAATCGGCATGAATTCCACAGAAACATTTGGAGTTTATGACTTGAATCAAACCTGCTTTGCCTTGCACAGTGCAATCCAAACACAGGCTGCAGTAGAGCAGATAATGGAGATCAGTGTTACATTGCATTGTCCTTAAACATGTATGAGCACAAGATGTGATGGATAATAGATAAACTGTTGAAACTTCTCACAACAGAAGATGCTTTTTGAGGAGAGATTTTAATGAAAATGGATAAATAATTAAAAAATTTATAAGGTCTTAAAATGTTTTATCCCTTTCTGCTCTTGCTATACCATGGCACCACTTTTTTTTAAAGATGTTCCTATAAATATCTCGTGCTAAGAAAGAATCAATGCATGATGCACTTGGAGCCCAATAGCTCACGTATCAAGATGGACGAGCTCAGGTGCTGGTTGTGGCTTACCTCACTTCTGTGGCTGCTGTCCTTATTGCCAGAAGAGGATGGATGTCATACTCAATAATTTTGTACACTGGGCCTGCTAGCACTTCCATAATGATACTGTAGGGAGCTCTCTGCGTCCCCCTTGCTTTTACTGCTGTGCTAAGGTGCCTAGAGGTCCCATTTCTTTGAGGAAATAGGTCATGTTAGAAAATAGGCCAGAGAAAGGAACTCCTAAGGGAAAAAGGGACTTAGGGGCTGGAATTATTCTTGACAATTAGCTTCATTTAGCTGCAGATAGGGTAGGTATTAGCCAGAACACCTCAATTTTGGGATATTTGCTTCCCCCAAATAAAAGTTGTCTGCATTACAAAACCGCTGCACATAATTCTGTCTAGCTTGATATGTTATGCTGCCTTTGCAGAATAAATGCTCAGGGATAAATCTTGCATGACAAATAAATTGCCTCTTGCTCTCCTTGGCTCTTTCAGGTGAGGCAGAGATATAATGTAAAGTCAACTAATGTGCAGACCTAGCAGAAAAATGGATCTTTTTCCCTGTGTTAGGCATGTCATCAGAGGAGGTACTTGAGACAAGTCAGACAACAGGTGCAGTTGAATCAATAAGGTGTATTTTTTTCTGCCAGATGACTCCTCTTCTTCCATTTCATAAATTCATATTTTTAACAAGAGAAAAGGAAGCAGATGTTACTCAGTACAGTGTTTCGTGTCCTATGGGTCTCCTTTTTTGGCATGTTGCTGCTTGAATAGGCCAGCTTCAGCATTTTTAAGAAGGGTTTTTACATACTCGTTTCACTTAGGGCAGTGCAAATTTCCTTGGAAATCTATGACAATCAATTAAGTAAATGAGAAAATAGAATGCTTGTAATTAAGATAATCAAGCTACATGAAATCCACCCTACTAGCGCTAATATCTGTATATCTCCAAGCTGTCTATTAATTAGACACCATGTAAGTGTTGCAATTAGACTCAGGCTGCTTTCATGCAAAGGAGAGATGAAAATGATGGAAGGGGTTTTAATGTATATGAAACTCTTAGTTGTTTTAAGGCATCTTGTTTGTAAGGTTGCTGAGTTGTTGCAGACACTCCTGAGATGCCTGAGGACTGTTGCAGGCTTGAGCTGCTTCTGAAACACGTGACCCAAAGCAAATGCACTTTGGTTTGCAAAAAGCTACCTTTCTTCTCAGGGATGGGTGTAATTTTCTCCTTAATTTCATGAATGAGTTTTGGATATTGCGCTCTGAATCTGGTGGTCAAGATTTTAGATATTTCAGTCTACATAGGAAACTGCAAAGGGAGGAATGGAAAGAGAGAGTGGAATTTTTATGACTAGTTCTTATAATGAAAGGGAGATTTTTCTATTTTTGTGTTACTCTCTGTTTCTATTTTGTTCTGAGGAGCCAGAAATCACCCAGAGCTTCCGGCTAGACAAAACATCATCTTCATATATTTGTGTCAGGAGACAAACAGTACATGAAACTAACTGGGTGTATTCACATTGTGATTCCTCATTTATTTTCTGGTGTTTTTGAGGGGCTTGGGGACACAAAAGGCTTTGTCAGGGTCAATATGCATCTATGAGAGACCAGGGGAGAACCCTTTCCCTCTGTTTAGGTACTTTCCTCGTGGTCACACAGCAACTTCAAAGCAAGTTTATTGTGTTTTTATGAGATGTGGGTTATGGGGCATTTGTGCTTTCTCTTTTTCTCCGGTGTGTAGCTTTCAATGGCTGCAAGTAGGTGTGTTAAGACACGATGGAGGTAGCAGAAGAACCATGTTGTAGGATCAAGGGGGTCGGAGAGCCCCACCACCTTAGAACAGCCAAACTTTGACCTCTTTGGCTGGGAATGCCAAAGCAGCTAAACAGGGCAAAGCAGAGGATAAAAGCCATCTGCCACTTTGTCACATGCTGCCATGGCTACTTTAATGTAGTCTTCGGCTTCATGTGAAGTAGTACACTTGATCCATGTAGACATCAGCTTGATGAAGTTTTTGCACAAATGAGGAATAAGAGTAGTATTTTGTTTTGTTTATTTTTTCAATTATCATTTTAAAATCTGCTTTTACAGCACAATATTCTTCCTTATGACAAATGAGCCTATTCACTGATACTGTGTTTTCAGATAATACCATTTACATTTCTAGAAAGAAGCAAAGAAGAAAACTTACAGGACATCTTTAATTTTTTGCTTGATTTTTTTTTTCTTTTGTTTTTGGGGATTTTTTATTATTTGACATTGATACAAAAAATAGTATCTTGATTAGCAGCTTTGCTGGCAATCCCACAAAACTGTAAATAATACATTAATCTAAAAGAATACACTCCTACAGACACTATAGATAAAACAATATATACAATTTAGACAAATAAATACATAAGTACAGCCAGTCATATATAATGATACACCTAAAGTTCGGTTACTGTTGACAAGCTTTTCTAGTTAATTACACTCTCATTTACAAATTGCCATTGCCATCTACATTGTAAAGACAAAAAAATCCTAATAAAGAATCAAAATTTATGCTTAACATTACTATCAGGAAAGATGGAAAGTGAATCTTGAAACTTCTGTTCAAATACTCTCATGGTTTTAGCAAAAAAAAAAAAAGAAAGAAAGAAATGCTTTTGTGGACAAACTCCTTCTAAAGAGAGGCACTTCCCTCTCAACCTGCTTTGCTCTATGTGCTTTGTTCAGGTACATTTTGGAATCAAAGTGTGATTATAGTCATACTTTTGATGTGACTAGAAGCTACCATGTTTAACCAAGCTGTCATTTGTCCCTTGCCCAGTGAAACAAATTGACCTTTAAGGTAATGTAAATATTTCTTTGATTAAAGGAAGTCTATTGCAAATATTTGTTAACAGTACTGCATGTGGCACAAATACTGCTGAGTGGTAGGGAGAGCTGTGCCTGTGAGCAGATGTATTGCTCCCTTTCTATCTCCAGGTTGCAATACTGAAATTTCTGAGCAAAGAGAAAATAATAAATCTTAAGTGTAACAAGCTAGTGAAGTCTAGTATCAGAAAATTAATAGAAGTAGAAAATTAGGCTTTTTGTGTGTTGCTTTAAATTCACTTGACAACAAAAGAAAGATCTTATACATTCAAAAGTTAGGGCACACATGCTTAAGGCTCTTGAAACACTGGACAAATATGCCTCACTCAGCTCCATGCATAACAGAATGCTACATAGCAAGCAGACTTAGACATATATACAGCTGAATACAGAAGAAAATGCCTTAGAAATATGTACATCAGTTTCAAGATGAACATTTACATTTCTGTTGAAGATCTATCTATTTATAAATGGCAGGAAATACACTTTTTCAGATAGTATTTTCAAGGTGTACCTTGCAATCATTAATGCAGTCTACTTGTACGAGGAGAAATTCAAGGCTACCGTGCTACTTGAGCCCTGAGGTATCTGGATCGGGAGCCCTGCTGTCCTCTTGGTTACTAACCCAAGGCCACAGAAGCATCAGAGGAAGTAAGGCAACCAAATCCATTTGGTTGTGGATTCAGAAACCCCAAATTACTGCACAGTGCTGAGGGATAGCAGAAGTGATTGCAGCCTGTGGGTTCAAACTGTTACAAAGTGTGTTCCTCGTAGGAGTTCCTGGCATCCGTGCTGTCTAATTTACCCGAGGGCTGGAGAGGAATTCCACCCTCCTTTCCATTCATAAACAGGCATATTCTGGGGCTTGAGTAAGAAAAGCTGAACTTCACCCAATCAGTGTGTTATATAGTCATGCAATTAGTTGTACCTTGTTTAGTTGGAGTTCTGAGTTTGACAGGAAGCAAGAGCAACTTTAACAAGGACTAGATCAACTAGGGAAGGATAAATCTTAATTATGCTGCAAGAGATTTAGTATATTTCTAAAAAGTACTGTGTTTTTTGTTTTTTCTTTGTTTGTTTTTTAATTTATGAAGGGTACACAAGCTCCTGTTGATAACAGTCACCCCTAGGCTGTCTGTTGTGTAGCTTCACCTTTAGATTTGAAATAGATTTGTTTGAGACGGCTCCTGCTAGTGACTTGAAGGCCAGGCATACTTTCAGTAGTTTCTTTCAAAATTATAGCGCTGCATCTGTGAACAAGGCTAACAATTTGGCATGAACTGCAAACATTTTAGAGTAGCATCTTCATTCCTGGTACTGTTGTAAAGTGCTGTGTACACCTATGGCAAAATCAGGTCAGAGTTTTCCTTTAAATTCTTACTCAGTTAATTTCTGACAACTTTATAGACATCCTGAATAACATACAGACATAACAGTTTTGCATATGTTGCACATAATGCCAGGTGAAATGAATGAGATTTTTTTGTGTGCAGTGGCCGGTGTGGGTAATCTACAGTTAATAATACATTTGGTGAATTTTGTATCTTTGTAACTTGTTTGTGAGTTCTTCATTCCAAGTTATTTGCTGAGTGATATCATATTTTACTTTTTTGTTATAAGACGGCACTGAATAGAGAGCTTGAATTTATCCAAGAGTTTTCATGACATTTCATAAACATTCATATTCCAAACACATATAAGCATATTATACAACTTGAATAAAATCTTGTGTGTTTGATTTCTGTTGCATACTCAGGGGATCGCCCGAGTGGCACCTCAGTGAGTGTTGGCTATGTGGTGAGTAACCTGAGGGTTTTATCAGGTTTTTTAAAAAGGCTAGAATTTGTTGAGGTTTTTTTTTTTTACTGGATGCTTCTTAAAAGCCCTCTGTTTTGGTGTGAAGTTTCTACATAACTCTTATGTACTCTGCTATTCAATCAACAGAAAATTGATTGCATGCTTTTATTGGACTAAATTCTTCTTTTCTACACCATTAAAAATTGGTAGAATCTGATTCCTGTATGTACTGTAGCAAAAAGTAGAGCTTACTCTTAAAAAGCTGCATTTGTGTTACTTACTGACACTTTAAGCATTCAATATAATTAGATTTTGCTATGCCAGATATTTAATGGAGAATCCATTGATACTAATGAGAGACATTGCCTTCCTTTGAAATAAAAAGTTAAGATATTCATGCTTTTCTCATGTATTTTTAAGATAATTTTTCATACATCTTCCCTTTATTATTTCTCCTACAGATCCCACTTAATTTTTAAATTGTGTTACGTATTTCATGGGCTATTTTAGGAAGTGTAAAGAAATGGGGTATCTTCTGAAATAAATTAAAGAAATACCATTTGGTAGATGAAAATATATTTCAGTGTGTGGGTTTGATTTTCTAAGGCCAGTGAGACTTTGATATTCTTACCTGTCTAAATTCTGCTATTACACCATCAGTAAACTATTTGGGAATTGCTCATATACACTATAAAATTGACATGTCAAGGTAGGTATATAACTTCAGTGCAAATGTACACCGCTTCATTTATTAACAAAGCTCTAAATAGAGATGGCTGTATGGTCTCAAGAAAAGAATAAAAGTATGTTTGTAATTTTTCATTTCTTAGGGCCTGAGTCTTATCTCAGAGGCTGGGGCATGAACTGTTAAGCAGCTCATAATAGCTTATTACTGTACTTTTACACACAGATGCAGGAGCTGATATGTGTGATAGATGATAATATACAAAATCTGAGATTTGACTCTAGTTCCTTTCGGTTGCTGTAATGTCCTTACTAAAAAGAGCCTGAAGTTTGTAGACCAGTAGTCAAAGCGAGAATGAAAAATCAGTCATAAAAATCCTCTCCGAGTTAATATCCCACAGTTTAATCTGTAAATCAGCAGATCACTTTGTCAAAAAATAACCAGACTAAACCAGAATTAAAAAAAAAAAAAGGTATTTACATCTGTAAAAATCTTAACATCTAAGATGCTTCTTGCTGGACATGTCATTCCAAATTCTGTGCATTTCTTCTGGTGTTATCTGGTGCACGGTGATCACCCTGCGGTACCTGCACAAGCTGTAGGCCATTTTCCAATGATTGAAGCCACTGTTTTGGAAGGGGTGAATGCCCAGCTTCCGAAGGCAAAGTCCAACGTACACATCTTCAAGGTGAAGGAGTCTGGTATGAAGGGAGGTTTTGTAAATCAGTTCTGCTACGTCAGCTGAAAAAATGTAGCCAGTGCCTGAACAGAAGGGTGGGTAATTGCTGTCGGGATACAAATCTCTGGGCATGTACCACTTACTGCGAACATCTCTTATTGGTCCTCCGTTTATAACGTAACCAGTGAAGTACCTTCTCCTTGGCTTGGTGTTAGGTTTGAGCAGCTTATAAATAAGATTGTCCATATTTACAAAAATATCACTGTCTGTCTTCATAACGTACTTTGCTTTTGAACAAAATGTTGCTATCCACCTCATCCCCATCAACGTTTTCAGAGTGAGGTTATGGTAAGAGTCGATAAAATCCTCCACAATAATGTCGTGAAAAATTTGGCTTTCTTGCTCTACCATTTGATTTAACACAGGATCTGCATTTTTTCCAAGAAGAAACAGTGTGGCAATTTTAATTCCTTTAAAGTTGTTTTCATCTCCCCACGTTTCTCGAATGGCTTGCCTTGCATCAAACTCTTTGTGAGTTGTGCTGATAAGAATGACCAAGAAAGGGACGCTTTTCTCACATTTGTTGGGTTCATTGATAAGAAAGTCAAAGGAATGTGGATTTATGGGTCGAGTTCTTATGTTGCCAAAGGAAACATTTTTTCTGGCTATGGATATGCTACTGACCTGTCTGTGGCCAGTGTAGGAAGAAGTAGGACGAGTGATACTTAAGTACCAAAGAGCACTTGCCCAACAAACTACTGTCAAAATGTATAAGCATGAGACCTTTGAAGCCATTGTTCCTCTAGCTCTTCTATTCCATGTGATGAATAGATAGCCTTTGTACGATGAGCACACCTATGTCCTGGAGAGGCAGCATATTATTAATGAAACTTGAAAGTTCGATATAGAAAAGTAACTCTGTAATCATTCATGGATCTCAAATAGGAGCTATTAACCCTGATGATACTCAGCTTTTCTTCTTTTACTAGCAGCGGCTTCCATTTCTTGGAATTTTCTGTTATTTCTGAAAAATATGAAGAAAAATTTTCCATTGCTAGATCATAAAAGCCTAGGGCAAGAAAAATGAGCTTATATATATGGCTGGCCATTAATAAGGTGTCTTAATGCATTTCTCAGATATTCCTTTTTTTTCTCATGAGGTACCACAATGCAAGACAGTGTACTAGAATAGAGCCGTGTAACTGAAGTAATGCTTTTATGATTGGTCATTTCTCATAGATTGTTTTATATAAAAAACATTAAGCATGCATAGCATGTTGTCTATTTCGATATTTTTAAAGGTATATGAAAATAATTTTCTGGTTTCTAGGATTTCTTGGCTTCCTAACATTTTTTTTTTTGGCAATCTTTCAAAATGTACTGTGGAATATTTCAAAATTATTTAAAGAATGAAAAATAATGTACTTTATCTTAGGATCAATAGCATCTGTGGCAGCTATGCACATGAATACCTGCAAACCTAATTTGGTCTTAATGTTGTTAATGTCTGTCCTGCTAACAAGAGCACGCTTTGGTGGAAATCAGACAGAGTGGGACTGATTGGTAAAGGTACAGGAGAGAGAGAGAGATGCATATGCTGTCTTACCCATGAAAAGATCAGCGCTCGAGTACACTCCATAAAAGTCTAGAAATAAATTAACACAGTTCGGTTATTTTTGTTGGCCTGTTTCTCTTCTCCCCCCAAAGCAGTCTTTTCAAGAGCAAACATCATTTGTGTACCATGCAGGATAAATGGCGATGGCAGCCTCGTAACAGTGTCTCTTTGCTGGCCAGTGTGCAGAGCACTTGCCAGCCTGGCCGGGGTTCCTGCAGCCCTATCCTGCTGCTGTTCCAGTCCTGCCTCCAGCACTTGGATAGCTTTGAGGCTTTCCTGGGTCCAGGGAGTGCGCAAGCCCTGAAGCTTCCTTTGCTCTTAGCAAGTTTGCTGGGAACCAGTTGTGTTTATCATCATTTTGTGGAAATGAGACAAGCTGCCTCAAGCCTGCCAGGTCAGTGTTGGCTCCTCCAAGGCACACCAGTAGCTGCAGACTGCCTGCAGGCTCCACCTTTCTGGGGTTTACCACTGCGTTACTTCAGAGCCAAATGAGAGCAGAAGCATGTAACAGGAGCTTTTTGCAAGAGTCTTTGAAATATTTAACGTTGACTTTGGATAAAACAAAATATACCTGGATTCCACAAAAAGATAGAAACCCTATCTTAGAAACTTCTTTTCTGATTTCACACTGCTTTGACACAGACCCCCCACCAGGCAGGCCATCAGAGTGGAGGGACTGTTATCCTGTGTCGCTATTTCACACTGAGATTTAAGAACAGGAGAGAAACAATCTGAACATTTGCTAAATCTATACAGACTTCTTACAAATTGTGATAGCTAGCACTGTCCTGCTAGTCTTAATTACATGCACTTTTAGTTATATAATGACCAGAAGCTGCATACTGCTCTTCCCTTTCAAAAAATAAGGCAATGTGAATTCTTTGCCTGTTTCATAGCTTCACCAGTTTCAATTGGTTTTGCCCAGTAACTGAGGCAATTTAATGAGGTGGAGGTTGACTGTGATCTTCTTCATTACCTGTCCCAGGACTCAGGTTTGTGATCTTTTTCCACCAAGCTGTACCAATAAACATTTGGGAGCAGTGTATTTAAGTGAGACTTAATTGCTCAGTAGGGCTACAGAACTCAATGGTCTTGGCATGGCAGGCACGTGTACATTCTTATAAATAAATACAGTAGTGCTAAATATATACACTAATGCTGCTGTAATGTCTGGAGAGGGGATCTGTCCTGCTGTAACAACCCACTGGGATACAGCTGTAAGAAAGGCAAAACACATCCTTGTTCTGGTGGGTCAGTTTTGTTTCTGGCTTCATTTTTGAGCTCTGCAAACCACCCCCACTGGAAATGCCAGTGAGGAAAACCACCAAGCATGAAATGTCATAATGTAATGAAGACATTAGAGGGTAAAGTCTAGGAAACTGTGAATAAAGGAAAAAATACAGCTGTCATGGATGGGAGATGTAGAGAGAGCTGTGTAGGTCAGTGTATATAATGGACTCCAGCATTAAGGTCTCACAAGTAAGTGTAATATTCTGCATATGATATTATTTTAGGAAACTATATATTGCATTATCTAAATGTGTATGATGTTCTACATATTTTCTTTGATAAAGGCAGGTGTATTAGTTACCATGAACACTGTGTAGATATCTGAGGGAAAGGAAAATTGTAACCACTGCTCCTTATAAACTGCAAAATTACAAAAAATAGCTTTTCAGTCCAGCAATGTCATGGCTGTGATATCCAGTCTTGTGCTCTGAAAGGACTAGAAGCAACAAAAACCGTACTCCATTTTGAAGAAAGATCCCAAGATATTGTAGGGAATTTTATTCTCAGTTATGAAATCTGTGTGGGATGAATGTTTCTTATATTGGCCCTTGGATTGCTGTCTCTTCAAATAAATTTATCTTTTTCTGTTGGGTATTTGGTTGGGGTTTTGTTTGTTTTGCCTTTTTAAAAGAAAAATAAGAGTTTAGATGCTGTGCCTTGGCTTGGAGTGTTTTGCACCATCCCTGCGGTAATATTTGAGTAAAGTGTAGGTGAAGTGTTAAGAGTGAACTGGCTGTAGTTTTCCTGATGAGCAAGGTTTTAAATTTAATTATTTTTTTAGAAAGATTGAGGGGAAAAATGAAGAGAGAGCTTCCTGCTTTCCTTTGATGGATCTCTCTGCTATTCCTACTCTATTCTGAGGTAAAGATGTAGAAATTAAAGTACGTATTCCTACTTTACTTGAGCTTTTTGCTATGTATGGGGAAGATACTTGAAAGAAAACAGTATCTATATAATAGCAAAATTGGCAAATAGTGTAAATACCAGTAGCAAATTACCTGAGGAGTCTCGGTCTGTAATTTAGGTGAGGTTATTTTTGCCTCCAGGACTGATCTCTCTCCCTCTTTTATAGTATCCCAGAGGGGGGTTGGATAAGTAGCTATGTCATGTATTTTTTTTGCCACAGGGCAAATCCTCCTACAAATTATTTCTGGTAACATTATTCCTGCATGGTAACTTCAATAACGTTTAGCTTGCCCAAGCAAGAAAATACAAAGCTTGATCAGGCAGGGAAATATGAACTAAGCAGTGAAATACTTAAGTCTGTGATGATTTAGTCAAGAATTTTAGAGGTTGCCAAAACCTATTATTAAAGAAAATGCTAATTAATCAAGGACCTGAGCAAGCGCCTAACTCAGGCTCACCTTCAACACAGGAATAATTCTAGGAATCTTACAAAATTATTGACAGTATCAAAGTCTGCTATAGGAAACCTTTTTGTTGTCATGTGTTGTGACCTGAAAATAAAATTTTCAGCTGTGCAATATGTGGGACTTGTATATCAAAGATATGAATTACAGGAAGTGAAATCAGAGTGTAAAATTAATGTACTCAAACCATAGTGAGTTAAAACTTTTGTGTTAATTACTCATTTGGAAAAGAGGAGAAATAATGAACACTAACTAAGATCACTATGATCTGAATAACAACTGGAACTGCTTCAATGCCCACATGTTACTGTGGTTCGTTTTACAGTTTGTCCAGAAGTTTTTCAGAACACTTTAAACCTAGTCAATAGTACATAATTCTAAAGCTGCCTTTAGTGTTAGTGTATAGCAAATTCATTAATATATTGTGTTTTTGTGCTGATACTGGACTCAGTATGTTGTCACTGCAAGGATGACTGAGTTTTTTTCGGTTTTGCCATAATCTTCTTGAATTTGGTATTGAAATTTGAAGGCCCTCTAAACGGAGGATATGGGTTATCATGGGAAGAGTAGAAAGCTTTTACCAGCTTTGAATTTTGTCTGTTGGAATAGGCTGTGTAACATCTGGGGGCACGCTCAGGCAAGGGGAGGTGTCACCTCCTTTCCTTTTTCCTGTGGAGTGAAAGAAAGCTGTTTAGTGGGCCAGTAATCACATTTAAAGCTCTTGGATCCTTGTTTTTAAAAATATTTTCATTCAATCTGTCCCTTTTCCCAGCCTGGTTGTCATACTCTAAGAAATCAAAGGCTCAAGCTTTGCTAGGGTAGATGATTGCAAAAAGCAAATGTTCAGCACCATGCTTCTGTGCTGTGACACCAAGTTGAGCACTTAATTGCACTATTCACAGCTCATGCTGTGCAAGCCAGAGAAGCCACCCAGTCGGAGCACAGAAAGCTGTACTGTGGAACTTCTGTAAGTAATTGTCTTGATGAGGACTGTGAGGATTTGCAGCAAACCTTTTATGAACTGACTGCATGTCAAGGATAATCCTCCAGATAATGAGCCCATTTGAGAATCTTGCTAACTGTTCATGGGCAATTTCAGGTGGATGTTGAAAGAGTTCAGCAAACGTTACTCATCAACTGCAATATTTTGCCAACATTTTGGAACATTGCTGTCTCTGCTGAGAGGCTGTTGATCTTTCTTTCAAGAAAGCCCATCCTACGTAAGTGCAGTTGCATCAATGTGTCTAGATCATGGTGGATGCACGTGATAGAAACCACATCTCATGAAACCTGGCTTGTTGCCGTAGCTGTAATCCATCCCATGACGCTGGTGCTGAGGGAGGGGCTGAGTGCAGGCAGTGAGGATGCTGACCCCTGGGGATGACCCTGGGTGAGAAGTTGAGGGAGATCACAGCTGCTCATCCTGACACCCAGGAGTATGTTAGGCAGGGCACAACTGAGTCTAACTAACACTTTGCTTCTCTGCCAAAATGTAGCTATTCCTTTCCCTGGAAAAGAGGGACTGCAACGGCTAAATTATTTACTAAATATAGCAAACTCTTCTCATTTTCCCCAAAGAGACATTTTTGTAAGTTTTCTATGATCATGGCTTTCATCTGTATATAGACCAAGATGCTGAAGTGTCTTCCCCATTTATGAAGTCCTTAAATTACCTATGGAAAAGTCTGTGATTATTACTGAATCTTGTTCAGAAGATAATTATCCTGAACATTAAGAACGCATCTACAAAGAAATCTGGGGATGCTGTTATGTTCTTGGCTGTATGTTTTCATTAATTTCTTGAAATTCTGGACAGATGGCACAGGTGATTTAACAGGAGATTGCAAGCTCCTCTCTGGCAACTTCATTTGCGGGTTTCTTAAATATACTAAATGCTTTTGCTGTGCCTGGGCGTAATGGACCTGAAACCAAATCAGTGCTGCAAAGAAAGACATTCCTCTCTAGAACATTGTGGAAAGGAACTGTAATCAATACAGGAGCCACAGTCTTATGCTGAAGGGAGGAAAGTACAAACATTCATTTCAGGTCCATGTTTTTCAGAAAAATAAATTCTTCTATTTAGAGAGTTCCTAGCTGTCATATGTTAGAAACCTGGCTTCCCCTCTCTTCAAAAGCACTGGGGACAAATATTTTCTGAAAATCAGGCTCTGTTTCAAGATACGCTGTTTGTACACAGAGAATCATTCCCTGTTCACAGAAATATTGATAGGCTTTACCCTGGGCAGCAACTGAATGTGAAAGTAAGTATTTGCACAAGTGATTCTTTCATACTAATAGTTCTCTTTTTATTAATGTTGATTTGCACATAGTCTTTGCTGTATTTCATCATCAAATTGAAGAATTGATCTCTGGAAATAAATTTGGTATCTATACATTATTTTTTTCAATATTTACTACCTGCTCCTAATGTGATCAGAAGATGAGAATTCATTATGAATTTTATGAAATTTTATGAAAAGCTTCTAAATCCTCTTTAGGGAAAATGAAATTTTTAGAATTTCCAGCAATTTGCCCATGCTACCGAAACTTCCCTAATGTTTAAAGAGCTATTACAGATTCTGTTAAGAGTTAAAATTAATTAATGAAAGCAAATTTGCCTGAGTGATTTTTCTGTATTTTCCACTTTATATTTTTCAATGAATGTATCTCTATGAAAACAGGATTTTCTGTTTTTTCAAGAAGTACTGAGACAGTCCACATAAAACAATCAAACTGCCTTACCATTGCTTTTTTCCTTCATGCTTAAGAACAAATTATGCACCTATTTTTTCTCAACAAAGTAATTTACAAGTTAAAAAAGAAACAGTTTTTACCATGAGTAAACTGTGAAGTGCAATTTTCTATTGCAGATGATGAAACAATTGAAGGAAATATTTAGGAATATTTTGATTAACACAAACATCAGGCTTACCATGACTGAGGGGAGTGGGATAAGTTATTGGCTAGTAAATGTGAGCTTGACATGAAGGACCATTCCTTGGCTGGCAGTGTAAAAAGGTGGAATCTCAGTGTTGGTTTGAGCAGCTTTTCTCCCTGGCTTAGTTTGTGTATCAGGAGCTTTGTAGCTATAAATTCCCCTTCAGGTTTTGCAGCTCAGGAAGTATTTTCTATGCAGAAAATATTTCCCTGCTTTCTCGGAGCAGAGGCTCGGGAGGTGGGAGGTTGGCCACACACCGTTCAGTGGTTTTCACACACACCCACACGCACACACACACACACACACACACACAGAACTCCTCAGGGAGCTGGACAGCAGCAATTTTCCTCTGTTTGTCTGGGAGGCAGCTGCCGGCTCTCCTGTGACCAGGAGCCCAGTATGCACCAGATGGGGTTACATGAAGCTTCTGTAGCTGCATATTTTACCTGTAGGTCTGATTCTGAATAAAACTGGCCTTGGAGAACCCCCTGTGCTGGTGGCGGAAGACAAAGGAGGGAATGATCAAGGTTCAAACTTGTTCAAACTGGCTACTGTGTTTGGGTATTTCATAAAAGCAAAACACTGACCTTTGGTTTGTAACTAGAAAAAAATATATGATTTTGTAGAATCTGGTATATGTATAACACCGAAATGGGTTTTTATCCCATTTAGCACATCTAGGCATTACATTTTCAGTAGCCATTGTACTGTTTTTGTTGATGTTTAAAAACAGGTCTCTCACATAAGTGACCACCTAGTCAGCACAGCTGACTCCATGTGGAAGGAGATGAAAGGACAGACCAGACAGACCCTTAGGACTGCCTGTGCAATTTATAACTATCTAAAGTTTTAGCAAAAAAGCTATGCTTGGTCAGATATTAATCTAGAACGGTTATAAGTTAGATCTTACTCAAAAATATTGTAATACTAATATTACAACTCAGGACATGCCAGTCAGCAGTTCTGTATTGCTGATTACAAGTGATTTACCTGAAGCCAGTGCATCCTGCTGTTAATTGGACTTCTGCTGCTGTCTTTAGTAAAAGGCACTTTAAGCGTGTATCATTTGCAGTAACCAAGAGGGAGAGAAGACCAATGGAAAACATAAAATGAAAGAGCAGAATATTTTTAAGCAGAAATCTTTTTCATTTATGTTTTCCTTTTTAAAGTCACTCATGAGATGCCAGGAGTCAGATACGTGCATTTTTCCCCATTAATGCTTTTCAGAAACAAATTGAATAAACACTTTGTGACTTCATGTTGTGATAGGTAATTTGTGATTGCATCAGTCATGTCCTGTTACAGCAGTAGAGTGTTAATTGCACCTCAGTATAGTTATAAAGTGATATAAAAAACACATTTCACTTTGGGCTACAGTAGCCTCAACTGTTATGTTTTTTTTATCCATTGTGCTGTGTTCTAGTGTGAAATCTCACAGCAAGGTTCCTTAGCTCATAACACCACCAAACTGGTTAAATCTAAGGAAAGTTTAGGACTTTAGGACTGAAAAAAAAAAAAAGTCTGAGTTCTTTAAAAAAAAGTAAACAAAGGGAAACCCTTTAGAACTGCTTTAATCGAATCTCTATTACTCAGAAAACAATTTTACATACTTGACTACCAGCATCCATACCTTAAATTATTTTCAAGTAATATTGTTTGAAATCAAGTATACTACTGTCCTTGTCTTAACCTTCTTAAATTTCACTATTATGTTTCTTTTGTATTCACAGCAATGCCTGTGAAATTGTAGTCTGGGTTGGGACACCAAGAGTAGATGACAGTGGCCTTGATTACATAAATGCCTACCCTAGTGGCACTGCCATCCTCAATTAATCTATGTCAAAAAGGAGGAGTAACAATTATGTGAACACTGGGACACCTGAAATCAGTGTCTGTAATGATGATAACTCATCAAATGGATAATGAATCTACTTTCCATTATTCACACACTGTTGGGGGCATTGAAAGAAAAATACAAGCAAAACTTTTGGATTTGCTGGGAAGAGTGCTAAAATAGTTTTGAACCTGCCCATCAAGTTATCAGTCATGATGCTCAGGGAACTTTGCTTTTAGCCTCATCAAAACTGGGGAAGCTTGGGGCTGGAAACAGCTATGTATAAAGACATTGTTATAATCTCAGAGCACAGTTCTTACTGACAGATAGGGACTGAAGGATTCTGCAATATCTCAGGCCTATCTGTGTGATACCTATGCTTATTGTAATTGTTATGTATCTTTACATGAAAATGTTGGAGATACGTATATTTTTAGGGACTGAAAAATAGCTAGAATTCATGTTATTTTCTCATTTCTTCCACAGCAGTGAGGCTAGAAAATTTTGTAAACAGTGAATTTAGTTGATCATATAATAGCATTGTTCCAACTTTTTGTGCTAAATAAAAAAGTTAAGTATTATCAGATGTCCAAGGAAGCTGTTGGATACGGTGACACTGTGTCTACAAGGGCTTTTTTCTTTCTTTCTTTTCCCTGAAAATATTGCTCATGTTGAGAAGGTCCCAGAGCCCTGACCTGTCCATGCAGGAACAGGTTGCAGTATGGTTTGTTTCATGATCGCACTACAGTAATTAATGTGAAGCTATGTTGTGAAGTATTTGTCCCCGTGGGCTGTTTGTAAATCAAGCTTCAGGTTTGTGATTCCCTTTGTGAAGTAGTTGTGATACATTTAACACAAGCTGTTGCCTTCAAAATTGCATGTCTCTCACGGGACTGTAAAGTAAAAAAACCCCGCAACCAAACAAAGGACTTTTGTTTTCAGCTTGGAAGATATGGCACATACTTCAGCATGTGACTTATTCTCAGATGTGTGAAACACATTTCCCAGATATACACTTTTTTCTTTTTGGCAATTGATTAGTCATGATTGAGATGCCCCTCTTTATAGGGGCTTTCCAGCACAGGGTTTTCTGAAATTGCCTTAAATCTGGCAGAGACAAATCGCTGGAGCTCTCCCACAGGCAGGTGGTGGCTGCCTGCAGCTGGCTGTGCCCCCTTCTCTCCAGCTGGCTGGTATTCCTGGGAGGCTCCCTCCCACACCTCTCCAGCTACCTCACTGAGCACCTGCAATGCCAGCTGGGCTTCCCAAGCAAGGATAGTCCTGTTGAGAAAGTGGGATTTGCCTGCTCTTTGCACTGAGAGCTGGAATGACATTTTACTGGCTTGGATGTTTGCCTTAAATACACGGAGCGGTGGTTTTCCACGCGAGAGTTGCTGTGCCCGTTGCCGGTGTCTGTGCTCACTGACCTCAGTGCGGCCGAGGGCCAGCACTTCTGGCTGTTGGCTCTCTATCACTGCCTCACAACAAAGACTGGAAACATGTTTCTTTCACTTTGTCATAACCAAGTGTTAGATGGGGTCTTGCTTGAACGTAAACGAAAACCTACTTTTTTTGGCGACTGAACAAGAAAAATTTCAACTGCAGAAGAGAGGGCAGCTTTTTGCAAAGCTATTAACATTGGAGAGCAAGCTAGCATCAGACTCTTTCAGCTAGCACATATGGAGCATTTCACAGACATGACCCCACGCTATTTGTCAGCATTTAGTTTTATCAAGCTTGTGGTTGAAAGGACTGTTACACAATTTTACACTTACACATTCACTCTCTCTTGTGGCAAGGTTTAAAAATGGGCTCATTGTAACTGGAGGTTTTGTGGATGAATCAAATAAAGAACATGATATAGTAAATTGGTAAATACATATCCCGGTGAATCCACAGGAGTAAAACTGTCCTCTTTCTTCTATGATATTTAAAAAGTGCAGAAAATTGTGTCCTCAGCTGAGACACAAGTTTGAAAAATACTGTTCGGGATCATAAATGGCTTGGTGCCTCCTTAGCTACACTGTAAACCTATTCTGGGTTATCAACTGCCTACCTAGTCCACTCTCTTTCCCAAGAAAATATTTTATTTTTCCACTTTATTTCCTGTATAAAAATGGTGAACCTTGTCTCCTAATCTCAATGAAAGAAACACAGGTGTCTCTGGAGAAAGCAACCAGTTAATAGCTTGGCCATTTGTGCTAAGATCAGATTTTAACTTGAGCCCTATGAGAATTGCTAAAGGCAAAAATTGAGAAAGTTTTCTCGGAAACTGTTATTGATGAACATTTTGTGAGAATTTCTCTGTTAATAACTCTTATCTGCCAGCTGAGAAGAATATGGCTGACAGTCTCAGATATGTGATAAAGCAGCAGGAAGAACTGCATTCTGGTAAAGAGTAAATCTGAATTCTGGTTTCGACTCACTTTTATCACTTATGTCATTAGAGGTGTCCTTCATGTGTACTTTTAATGCTTTCACTAGGGAGCATAAATTTCAAATCCCGAAGATCTATGTGAGTAGTCAGGAATACTAATTCTGATTTCTTACATCTTTTGTCTATGAGCATTCCTAATTAGGGGTATTTGCAGTGACTGGTAACTAGGAAAACAGCTAGGCAAACTTCTTCCTAATGTGTGTGCATGTGTGTTTGTCTGTCTTTCACTAGATGTAACAGGGGCCATTTCTATGGACTCATTATGCTGCTAGCACATTTTGATTTCTGTTTTTCCTATTGTGACTAGGGAAGCGTAACCACTGCAATTGCAACTTCTCAGAATAATTGGAAACTCTCCAGCTGGCTTCTCCACCTGTAATTGCATTGTCTCTAGTGGGGTGATGTAGGTGTAAATGGGGACTCATTGTCCATATTGAAGGATTTCTCAAAACAAAGGCAAAGAACTGTTATGTAAAGGATGGCCTCAGGTATATTCAGAGTTGAAAACCAGGGAAAACAGTCTTCCTGATTCTTACTAAAACTCTACTATGGCACAGGTAAAGCATGTGATTACAGTGCCTATCCAGAGAAGATTATGCCACAAGTTGTATGCGGTGCTGCTCAGTGCTTTCTCTTCATAGAGTACACTGAGTTGGAAGGGGCCCATCAGGATTGAGTCCAACTCCTGGCCTTGTGCTGGATACTCCAAGTGCCATACCTGAGAGTGTTACCCAAACACTTTTTGAGCTGTCAGGCCTGGGGCTGTGACCACTTCCCTGGTGAGCCTCTTCCAGTGCCCAACCACCCTCTGGGTGAAAAAACTTTTCCTGATACCCAACATAAACCTCCCCTGACTCAGCTTTATGTCATTTCCTCAAGTCCTGCCACTGGTCACAAGAGTGAAGAGATCAATGCCTGTCACTCCACATCCCCTCGTGAGGAATGTGGAGCATTCCTCGTGAAGCAGTGAGGCTGCTTTTCGTCATGATCATCACTGATGCCAAAAATGGCTGGCTGCTGCCTTGATTCTGATGCAGCTCAACAGACAAAATTCTCTTTTTATGACCCACTCTTCTTTGGGATGAGTTGGCTCCTGCTTGGATAGGAATATAATGCACTACTGATAGAAATCAACTTTGTGAAGCAATAAGCAGTAAAACGTTCTGTCACTGTGCCCAAGGGGAATCATATCGTATCTTAATTATCCATGTGTTCAAGGCCAAGCCTTAAAGAAAAAGAAGGTACATGAATATCCAGTGTAAAAATATAGATTGCTTCCCTTCACTCTCCATCTGTGGACCTTCAAGAGCTCACTGAGCATCTGTATACCCCAAGGAGGCAGATAACAGTAATAAAATCTGCCAAGCAAGTTAAGGGTCCAAATCTTGATACGTACCTCAGGGTCATATGAATTAAATAGAGTGGTTTCATATAGAGAGACATTCTTCTGGGAGACTTTTTCGTATAGAACCAGCATAAGATCAAACTCCCCTTTTGATCATTTTCCAGACTTCAGGGGTGCTTAGTCTTTGAGCAGAATCAAAAGAGATTGCTGTATAAATAACATGAACTCAGACCTTCTCTGGAGGAACGTGTTGGCTCATAGGGTAGCTGGAAACAACAGGGATTCTCCTGAGCATGTTCTAATTCTGTGTAGGTATCCCTCAGCATCCTAAACCCTTTTCTCACTTTTACAGTCTCCTTTCATCATTATTTTAATCTGAGACATTTCTTGAACAAAAGAGATTTTAAAGCAGTCTGCAGTCTTTGGTTCTATTTATTTTCCAGCTATTCTCTTATCAAAGACAACATGAAGCAAAAATGAAATGAAACGCAGTAAAGCAGCTGTGGGGCCAACTGTTGTGGGATCAGAGAGGCCATGAAAGGAACACTGTTCTGTGGTGTGACTGAACGCTTGGTGTAGGGGTCTGTTAGATGGCACAGCCCCATCTCTGCTGGCACTCTGTGTCTGGAAGGAAGAAGGTGTGCTCTGACTCATTCTCATATAGAAGAAGCTAGGAAACATGAGGGTTGATGCAAACGTCAGTAATGCTTCCTCCTGCTGCTTGGGAGAAAAGGATTGATTTCCTGGCACTCTGAGAAAAGGAGGGTAAGAGCTGCTGGAGAGAGAGGGGGTGTCTAGCTAAACCCTGCTGGGTATACAGAAGAGAACAGGCAACCCTGCCTGGGGTTTGTGGAGTGAAGTCTCCCCATACGGTGCGGTTCAAGGCGAGAGGAAGACAAATGATCTAAATGCACAAAATTTCAATGTATTCTGATGCAATGAAGAGGACTCCACAGAGTAAAGGAATATAAACAATTTCTTGATTGTTTCTTTTGGCTTTGTGGTAACAATATAACTAAAAGCTACTCCAGTGCTTTTAATGAGAACTTCACTCTTTTGTTATTCTTTCTTACTCTTCCTTTGTCTTTTTCTTTAAACAAATTAATTTCCCTGTCTGTATAGCTTAGAGTGCACACACTTTGTAAAGATGCTGCCATCTGCCATTTAGTTTTCTTTTCAAGCTATGATTTTAGACATATATTTCAGGGAAAAGGAAGCCAAGTGGTTGAGTTTATTTTCCCTTTGTGTGAACAACAATGGGAATAATTCCAGAGCCAGGCAGTAAGGCTGCCTGAAATGTCAACTGCAAATCACCTTTTCAGTGAGGCATTAATTCATTCTGTGAGAAATATGCTGGGTAAAAGAACTCCATTTCAATTCCTCCTCCTGTTGAGTGGCTAGATCAATTAAAGTCCATATAGGAAGTTTTTGAGATTATGGTGAATAATTTTTTACTTTTTCTAACCCTTATTCCAGATCATTTTCTTGCCTTCTTAGTCCCTTGCTACACATGCCTCTTGCAGAAGACAGAGAAGAGGTGGAAGGTGTCGCTGGGCACACAGCAAGGTCAAGGCTGCTTGTCCTCAGGTCACCCCAGATTGTCACCTCTGGCCAGGACATGGCCCTCCCAGCAGTCAGGAACCCCTCAGAGGATGAGGGGGAATAATGGTCCCTGCCTACAGACAGAGGGAACGAGACGAGGAGGAAGGGGGTCATCTTGTCTCTCCTTGACTGTTTCTGCCTTGTCATTGGAGACAAGTGCTTCAGGAACTAAAAGTACCACATGAAATCAAGATGGAAAACATCGCTTCACTCCGCATCTGGAAAATTAGAGCCATAGTGTGTGTCTGTGTGTGTGTAAGCTGGCACTATCACAAAAATATCCGTGCATTTGTTAATACTTTATGATTATTTTTAGTCTGATCAGTTCCTCAATCAGATATGCCCATGGTCACACAAAAGCCTGGATCAGCACAGCTAAAGGGCATCAAGATAGGGCAAAATGGGGCAGATCTGTTTTCATGACCACAGTCCCCTTTCCAGTGATTATCAGAGAGCTGAGGGCTCCCCTTTTTCTTCCGGGGACTGTAGCAGTAGCCACAATATTTCCTTTTGCAAGCATAAGACCAAGCACGCAGCTCCTTTTTTCCTCTTGCATCAATTGCAAACAAGTAAAAAACCAAAAAGCGTTTGCTTGCCCTTTAAATATTTAGGTTCAAATTTCAGTGATTACTGGAAAATTTTGGAAAACAATTCAAGGACTTCTTGAGAATTAAAAAAAAAAATACTCTCATTTTAAAATTTTTGTTTGTTTGTTTTCACAGTACCAAATGATCCTTTGTATCTTTTGAATCTCCCAAGATCACTTTGAACTTAAACTGGAAATTTAATAGGTATTTAACGGGAAACCTGATCATGCATGTCACAGCTTTCAAGGGCATGAACAGTGTAGCATTTGAGAATGTGCTGCTATTTTGAAGATTGATTTCATTTTCTGATTTTGACATAAAATGAAAACAGAGAGAGAGGCTGTCACAAGCCTCTGAATCAGCCAGATTCTTCTTAGAAGCCAAAGACAGCTCTTGGCTCAGGTAGGCTATTCCCCCACACGTGCATTTGCCAAAACAGTGTTTGCTGAGGCTTTTTTTGCTGTTGTTTTTTTTTCTCCAGATGGTGTAACGAGGGATAGACTGCTTGTTGCTTTCCAAGGCTTGTATAATATTGTGGCAAAATGCAATCCCAAGCTGCAGTTTTGAAGGTAGCATATCAGTCACTTATCAGGTTTCTGTACTTCTTGCATGCAGGGTCAAACCTTTGTCATCAGGCCAAGCCTATTAACAAGTTTCATCCAAATGTTTTGAGAGTGATGAAATTTGGTATGTTTTCTCTCCAAATGTTGATTAAAATGTCCACTGCTAGCAAGGTAAGAGCCAATATGAAGCAGATCCTTTTTAAAAATCTGTACCTCAAACCCAAATCACTAAATCCCTCGGATCAGCTAAAAATAGTAATGCCTTCGGTTTGCCTGTGATTTTTCTCAGTAGGACATCTGAGGTGAAATCAAGATGTATTTGGTGTCACAAATGATTTACTTTTATGGTTGTAGTTTGAAACACATTGAGTTTTTGAACTCTAAAAAAATTTCCTGCACTTAAATGGCTATAATAATAGAGATAAAAATTATATAGAATAGTTTTCCAACTAAAGGGTATGTAGTTTTTCACTACACACAGATTGATATATGAGTCTTCCTCCTGTTGACATGTGTCTTCAAAATAAACCTGATATTAATTTCCTTGGGTAATGCAATTGCACCTTCTGGCTATCAGGTGTTCGAGAGGGATCGATACAGCCAGGAAAAAAGTAACCCCTTGAGAGTAGTGCACACACCCAATTTAGTCACTGTACTTGAGACAGTTTCCATGACAGAGGTTTAGTGACAAAAACATTGGGAAGAAGTCAATCATCTCCACCATCTTTCAGCTGTAACTTCTTTATTTTTCATAAACACTTCTTGTTCTAGGGACTGTGTTCTTTCAGTCTCATTGCAATCCAAGATAGTCAAAGTGGTGGTGACTTAAAATTAATGCTCTGACAGTTATGATAATAAAAGCAATTTTAATATGGTGATACACTGCCTTTTGAATAATTTCTGTCGTGTCAGGAGAGGGCAGGGTACTTGGTGTTGTATGCTTTTTAAATTCTTCAGAATTATAGTTCATATGACAAACACATGTATGAAGAATTGCTTTGCCATGAGTTATAAAACATAGGGAAAAATCCTCAAAAAAACCAGGACTAGTTTTTAAAAGTTACTTGACAAGCTAAATAAGAGTAGTCTTGCTAATTTAGATTGTTTGGATGGAGCAAGAATGAGATTTTCAGCATCTTAGTAATATGACAACAGACAAAATCTACAATCATTCTTTAGGTGCCCTATACACTGTTTTTGGACCACCAAAAGGATTTTCTTCCTCAAGCAATACCAGATTGTTCTCCTGGCTGGCAGGAAATAAACTGTAAATTATATCTTCATCTAGCACATTTAGAAGAAAAGCCATCAGACAGCATCATACATGAAAAATTGGTTTCTTTGGTTGAGTAACTAAAAGTTTAGGTATAGCATCTTTTAATTTAAGAAATGATGACACAGCAGTGACAAGAACTACACTGCAAGTTTCCAAAAGTATATATATTGAGTTGAGAGGTGGGTCATTTGTCAGCCACCTCTGTAGATTAAAAAAAAAGACAAAAAAGTTTGCTCTGTATCACAAAGCCAGAGACTGCAGCACAAGATTACATATTCTAAGGCATCTACGTCTCTCTGTGTGCACCTCTAGAGACACTGAAGAAGGTCTTAAATGTCAGCATGCTCCAGTATCTCAGGTTCTGGAGGGAGAGAGAGATGGCAGAGAGTTGTCTTTATACAGCGGCCATCTATAGCCCGGAATGCCATCCATAAATTAGGCCCCTATCAAATAACAGTGCCCCTGGGCATCTGCTGCTTAAAAACTGCCCTTCAGAGGGCCTGAGCAATCTTGTGAAGGACGGCATCAGGATTTTACAGTCCTCATAAGAAAACAACCTGAAAAATAGGTACCAAACCAATGAAATCATCTCTGTTGGTAGATCTCCTTTAAGTCTTTAAAAACTTGCAGAGAGAAGTGAAGTTCCTTTTGCAGTATTTTTTAGAAGTTGTTTAGCTATAACTTTAATTGATACATGCAGAAAAGGAGTATACCGGCGCATTTCAATTCTGCCTTTCTTCTTTTTTTGGCAGTTGATCTTGAGTGCCCGCAAAGCCTACTAAACTCATTTTGCTATAGCTTCACTATTGACATTTGAGATTAAATGCCAGGGTATGAAAGATTTTTTTTAAGGGCTATGACTTTTTGTTTCAATACAACATTGTCAAAACCATGAGACTGTAACAGCCTGCTGTAGTGTGTTATTCCATCATTTCTTCCTACCTAATAAAAAGACTTCTGATTAGCACAGCTACTGCCCCTTTGTTACAAGGTTTATACAAAATGCAGCAGTGTTAATGCAATTGAACTTAATGGAGCTGTGAATGCTTGGCAGTACCTTTTTTCTATTCGCAGTGCTCACTTATCTCCTCTCATCCAATAAGCTACAAAACAGCATAATGCCTTGACCAAATCAGTGCTGAATCTTGGTGCTACAATGCTACAGTAAAAGATTTTTTCAGTACTAAAATACCTTACATATGGTATTTTCACCCACCCAGCTGTCATTCAGTCTGAAAAAGATGGAGGCTGGAGACCCAGGATGCTTTAGAGGCTGGAATGCCTTCTGCACAGCCAGCAGTGGGTGAACCCAAAAGCCTTGTCCAGTGCCTACAGGTTTTACCTCGTCTTTGTTCTGGGGCAGAATCCCAGCACCTCTGCGTTAAGGCCTGGGAACCCAGGTCTGTATCTTTCTACTTAAACCCCAGGAGAGTCCATGGAAAGTTCATACTGCATTTGGGAGCTATTGGCAAAGTAAAGATGTACTATACAGATCACTATTTTTCAATATTTTCAGCTGTCAGAAATGTAAAACCCTGTAAGCTCTATTTTTACTCAGTAGACAGAGTATTTTGTTTCAGTGCATCGTAGAATTGCTTTTAAATACTTGGTATTTTCTCTGAAATTATGATAGTAAAGAACGGAGCTAGTCATTTACAGATATTATGGACTTAATGAAGATTTCAGAATGATTTGCATGTTTTGTGTTAGTCTGACAGTAATTTAGGGCTCAATTCATTGCAATGAAAGAATTTTCATCAAAATTACTTCAAAATCACTTAATTTTTATATCTTAAGATGCGGTGTGGTCAGATGCTTTTGCAGACTTAATCAAAGCATTTACAGAAAACATATTCTTTCTGTCATTATCTCCAGCATTATTACTTTTCTAGTTGGACTTGAATGATTCTTATTCCAGAATAAACTCCACCTTCTACTGTCACCTGCCATGTAATAGGCCACTGCAGCTTGCATCTGCTTCACAGAATATGTAGTTCTGTCTCATTAGACTGAAGATATCAGAGAACACCATTCGTGGTACTGTTTGTTTCAGGTGCATCATTGCAATTCTTTCCTCCCTACTCTTTCTTACTGTAACTTGTCCATTACTTCCAAACTGGTCACATAAAACTAGTCTGGATTGGTATCTTCGAAGCTCCCCATGAACATGTGCTTGTTCTCAGTGGTGGGTGAAGTGTTTAAGTAACTATGAAAGTGGTTGTAGGACAATAATTGTGTTAAGAAGTCAATAATGATCTTGATTGCTACAAGTTTAGCATAGCATGACGCAGATAGCATTATATTTTTTTATGTTTCATAAAATGACGTCTTCCAATTCTGTGTCTCACTTTTAGAAGTGGAAGGGGACACAGGTGTAAGTAAAAACTTTTCAGTGTTTTTTTCAGTGTTCTTTCATGGTCTGAAGCAATCCCAAACTTTCAAGGGTAATGAATGGTGTAAGAGGTGCTCATGAGGTGTTTATATAATTGTGATTGTATGCAGCTTAGTACTACACTTTCAGCTCTCCTGCTTGATGGAAGCTTTTTTGTGATGTCCACTGGATATTAAGCAATTTAATGACTTGATGAGTAAGAACAAGGTGATTTCAGAAGTACTCTTTGCCAGCTAAAAAAGAGCATGCAGCTCTTTTTGCTGCTCTGCATTCTGTTTAAATGGTGCATTTAATTATAGGCATCACATTTGGGAGGAGTTACTTGGTTTACAGCAGATGCCTGACAATGTCATCTGGAGTTTTTTTCTTCTGCCCTGAATGGATGCATCTCGTATTGAATGTCACAGCAAATACTTTGCCTGAGGGTTTGGCTGAATAATGTCGTTGTTTGTATCCCACCCAGTGCACAAGACCTTCAGGGAGCAAACCCAGCCCAGGTACCTATTGCTGAAGTCACCTAAAAGGACTCACAGCTTGCACCAACTTTGATTGCAGTGCTTTCTCAGTGGCTAAAAGAAAGGGTTTTGGCCAAGATTGTGGCTGCCTTTGTTCTTGGTTTTGTGGGGTTATTGCAGCCTGCCTGACCCTCCCAGTGTAAATAGCATTTATGCAACCACTGTTGGCAGAGGTTACGTGAGGAGATCTCCCTTTCTGATGCTCATTCTCTTTGCTCCAGGAGCACATGCACACACAGATACAGCTTTCACTTACAGTTTTGACTCCTAAATTTATAAATGAGTCTCAGCTTCTTCTTGTACTACTGCTGTTTCTGTCATCTCTGTTTCATCTTTAGTGGCATGGGTCTTGTGATATTTACAAGCTTTTTGTTGCTTAATCTCTTCTTGAAGGACACCCAAAATAGTATTAAATACTTCTGGAATAGGTCCACAATATGTTTCTAATATGTTTTCAGGCCTGTTATTTTTTTAAAGTATTTTGAATAGAGCCTTGATTGATCTCTTAGGTACACCTTGAAGAAACAGAGCTCTTTACTGTTGCCCCATGGCAGCTACTGAACTACAGAACATCTGCAGCTTCTTACCAGGGACGTGTAGCAGCGTCTGATCAGCAGCAACTTCATGGCCACAGACTTCAAACAAGGGAAATCCAGTATGTCTTCTGAGGAAAGGCTAATTTACCAAGGTCATTTGAAAGCTGCTGCTCCCTGGTTTTCTGTCTCCTGTGTCTGTAAAGGGCCAGGGCAATGCATGGCTATTTGCATCTCACCACATGCAGTGCTTCATTTCTCTGGTAAAGGTTACACTGTTTAACTGATTAATTGTCCAATGCCAGCAGACTAGATTTAGCACTGGCAGCTCTTGGAGTTTGAGAAGATGAAGCACATTGACTTTGCAAACACAACATCTAGCTTTTCCTATTTTAACATGCGATAACATTTAAAGAGCTCTGGTGAGGCTTCTGGGATTTTAAATACCAGATGGGAATTTTATATTCCCTGCATACTTTATCATGTCCTATGCATGGCCAGGATTTGGACTCGATGATCCTTGTGGGCCCCTTCCAGCTTGGCATGTTCTGTGATTTTGTGATCTAGTAAATACTGAAAGAAATGGTGGCCAACTCGAAGAGGACCTGTGCTTTTCAACTCAAAAACAATTGTGCATTCTACTGCACAGTGTTACTACTTTTAGAATTCTCATTATCACCTCTGTCCCTTCACCACCCTGGGCCTTGTCCATGTCCAGCATGCGTGCTTATCGCTTCTCTAACACCTTTTTCAGGAGCAAGATGCTGCCTTATCCTTTTGTATTCACAGGAGCCGAACTTAACAGCAAATGGTAGATAGGAACTGGGCTGTGCCCAGATCAAGTTTTTAATGCTCTCAAGCATTTTAATATAAACACAACTGTTTTCAAAATAAATAAAGCCTATATTCTTTGCTCCAGGTTAGAACAAGATAAAAATGAAGCAGATTACAATAAAACCAACATTTTTTAAATCCTGATGGACCGATGCTGTTGTTTTAATTTTTAAAATTAAGCATTTAAAAAGCTTTGAAATACTTAAATAGATCTTACTTTTTATTTCTTATCATAATTAGAAATGTAAACACCAGATAACTGGAAAAAAAGTGCCTGTTCACTTGAGATTTACAGCTCCTTATTGCAGGCTCAGAAATTAAGCTCATCTGATCTTCAAACCTTTAAATATTTGGTTTTGTCTTCTGACGTATAGCAATGCCTTTGAAAATATCGGGTCACAAAAACTGCATAATTAGCACTGAATTCCCTGCATAAAGAACAGTAATCCAGAATTGTCAGAATATAATGTCTGTTCCTCATGATAAATCTGCTGCATAGCCATTGAGTTATTATAGTATCATACAGTTACGTAGTTAAAATAAAAATGAAACTCGTCTTATCTGACATTTTCCAACTGTGGTTTTAATGGACAACATGAAAACAGGAATAGTGAAAGAAAAGTTGTATATTCCTTACGCTTCACTGACCTTCCTCCTTATTTCTAGCTTTTCTGCTAAATATCAAAAGATCTAGTGTAATAGAGAATGACAGGGAGCACATCTGACAAAACTCTCTCTTCAGTCTTTTTGAATAAAACATTCGGAGGAAATGCTTCTTAGCACCAGCAGGTTAGCATTAGAAGTTTTAAAGCAAGCCTAAACACCCCTCTGACAAATGACAGTTCTAGATTTTAAAGTTAAGATTATAGATGCTGCTGAAGTTACCAAAGCAATGTGCCCAGCAGTTGCCTAGTGCACTTGCTCACGACAATACTATTTGGCTGTCAGAAGATCACCCGCGTCGGTGATCTAACGCTGGTGGCGCTGGCACACATTAGGACAAGCAGAAGCCTTGATCATATTGTCAGTCACACAGCCACAGTTCTTGCCCTTTTATACAAAAAGTTTTCCTTTCAGATTTTTCTAGCAGTTTGTCTGAGTTCTGAATTAACAGTTTGTTTCCATTTATTTGAAAGGCAAATCAGAAAAAAACATCCTATAAAAGCTATTTTATTTTGCTTATTTGTTTTCAGTAATAACCATGATAAATATTAAAAATATTGAAGGATATTTTGAAGGATATAATTCTGGACAGGTTTCTTCAAACTACAAAGGGTTGGACTTAGATGATCTTTAAGGTGCCTTCCAACCCACTTTGTTTCTATGTTAAAGCCTAATACAAGAGTTAATTCCAGGCAATTATTTGGGTTTAGTTTCACATGCTTCCCACACAGGGGTTTTGCAGAGCAGGTTTGAGAAACCATAGACATGATCCATGCTGAAATTCAGTTCTGCTGTGAACTAGTCAGTGTGTTTGCATAACTTTCCTAGAATTCTCCAGCCTCCCCAAAGCCACACCACCAGGAACTACTGTCTGCTTCAACCCATGATGCTATCAGAAGAGCCTGTTCATTAGGGGTAATTACGAATGCAGAATCCTTTTCCTGTGTTTTATATAATATGTTCAACTATCTTGAATTGCTATTAGTATTTTTCCAAATTGAATTGATGAATACAGAGCTTTTTTTAAATGCTATATCTAGACACTTAAAGACTCCTAATAAGGTCTCCTTGCCATGGATATGAGAATGAAGATCTTGTCATCCCCTATTTTACATTTCTCTTTGAAAAGTTATCTTTCTGGGAACCATTTTTCCTCCCCTTTTCAAAAAGAAATATCAACTACAGTTGGAAATTTGAATGTAGATTTCAAAGATATATGTTTAACAATGCAAAATCAGGTTCAACAGGCAATTCTGACCAAAATTGTCTTGTGTTTGGTTTTTTGATAACAGAGCTTGGAGAAAAAATAAACAGAACATTGCTTAAGGTGATAAATACAGTTTTAGATTTAGAATTCTTCTAAAACTTAAGAAAAAAATGCCTCATTTTGCTCTTAAAACCTCTGGTATCAGGTAATTTTCCAGAAGTTGGGCTATTTCTTGTTCAAAGTCAGTTCTTATACATCTTATACATGTATATATCCTTATACAGACACAACTCTCATTGGAGTTGTCCTGAACTTTGCTTCTGTGACCAGTATGGGATTGAATGAGACACTGACATTTCCAGGAGGCTCATTGTTATCCTTCTGCTTTCCCATGTCTTCCATTCCACTCCCCCTTTATTGTGGCAAACTAGTTTACTTTTGTTCCAAAGATCCATTCAATTTTTTTTAAGAGAACAGAAATAGAGTGGGAGAAAAGAAAATCCCTGTATCAAAGAAAATGAATATTTGTGTCTCAAGAAATACTTCCTTTCAAAAGTTCCTTGAAAAACTTCATTAAAATAAAACCTGAGATATATTCTGGGTGTACTGTGGTATATAAATATCTGTATATGGATCCAATCTGTTTCAAGAAAGTCCATTAAAAAAACCCACAATACGTTTGGCTTTTACATTGGTATAAAACAGCAATCATGTTAACTAGATGCTGAGAATATTTAAACTGTAATTTCTCCTGCCAGTAGGTCATATGTTGAAAGAATTTTTCCAGAGATCCCTCTCCCTGCTTTTTAACAACCTGCTGTTTCTTGTCACTGTTGACATCAGAAAGTTCTTACAGACTAATATATACTAAACAAAGCAGACATTAGCCAAGAAATAATTGCAAAAGCCAATACAGCAAATGCTCCCTATTATGAATTGGCCCATACATGTAGGATTTCCAGGGTAAGAGAAACTTCATCCAGTGCATCAGATGTCCCTGGTAGAACTCTTTAGAGAAAATTAAATAGCCCTTGTGTACTGAGTGAATTAATGAAAATATGTGAGAACAGACAAAAGTGTATAGTTGTGAGAATGCAGCTTCACCTCTAACACCATCCTTTCACAGAAGATGAGCTTGGAAAAGAAATTTCTTAGCTCTCTTGGATACAAAGCATGTATTCAATACATAGTGGTTTTACGGCACGTTGCAGTTTTCTGTGTAACACTCTCAGTGTTCCAAGGAAAATAATTAACTGGTTATCTGTCAAGCTTATCCCACAGGACCTAATCATCTCCCTTTTTGCTAACACTTCCTTCTCCAAAGGTGCTTTTTCTTTCAAATTTAATAAATGATTACCATAATTAATTTAAGTGTGGAGATTTGTTTGCAAGCTGCCCTTAAGCTGAAGTCTGTTGTTTCTTTTTCAGACCTTGCTAGTGTTTCATACCTAAACCCATGCCTGTTCTTTTGTCTGCCATATAATATCATCCCACAAACAGTGCTACCTCTCCCTATGAACTCAGTCGTACTTAGAAACTACATTAATTAGTTTCCATTATCCTTCTACTTTGCATATTTTCCTCTCTACTTACAGTTTTATGTAATTTGCTTTGCTTAGCTTTGTGTGTTTTTTTTCCCTTAGATTGTGAGCTTTTAAATTCAGGGATGTAACTTGATTTAATAGAATCTGATTTATTAAGATGCCGACAGGTAGTACAGGACAAAGATAGTAGAAATAATTGTCTATAAATGCTTATTAATGCAAATATGTCTCCAATACTTATTTTAGAGCATTTTATTCTGAATTTTCTATTTTGATCTAAAAGTTCTCTTTGTGTTCTTTGTTCTCTTACTTATCCAGCCTGTGAAGTTAAGCATTGAAAGTTCTGTTGCCAGGGGGTCAAGGGAAGATGTGTCACCAGCTGAAAGTCAGAGTGGTTTTAATTGCTGTGCACTTATAATTTGATGTACGTCCTCATAGGATAGATGTAGTTGTACCCCTATTCAATGTTCCCTAGATTTCAGATGTCCTTGCCATGTCTAAAGAGAGAGCTGACATTTCCGTCATCGAGTTTTAGTTTAGAATCCAAGACTTGAGGTAGTTTGAAACAAATGATTTTGTGAACTTTATGATGATGATTAAAGAGAAAAGAAGTTCAAGCCGCTCCAGAATATTAATTACCCACCAGATGATGCATCTTCCATACTAGAAATAAGATTAAGCACTTTGAAAGCCAAGGCATATCAATAGAAGTGAAATTGAGCTTTTCAGAGCAGACTATCCAATCATCTCACATAGCAAGCAAATCACTCTGCTCAGTGATTTTATAATGTGGACTGTTTTTGGAGTGCTGTTGCAAACTTCATATCATCCTCAAGCACAAGGCACCATACGCTTGCTATAGAAATGACCCTATTAGGGACAGCTGTACAAATGACAAATCTGCACACAGATTGCCAAATAAAGTAGTACAAATTCTATGCAGAAGCTGTGCTATTTAAACCTTTCAGTTTTCTCAAATATACTGGCCTAATGATGCTTGTGTTGTTATTCCAATAATAGATTACATCCAATCACTTCAGGGTTTTAAAGCTAGCCTGGGAAAACATCAGAAAATGTAATTTATCCAGTATTTGCAGTCAGCTCTAGTGAGTGAATTGATATGCATTTCCTCCTCCTACAAGTTTTTGGATCACTTTTACGATTTGGTCACAAATCTGGGAAAAGTGATGCCAGACCACTCTACACGCCTCTCACAACCGTGCTGGTGATGTTTGCTATCTCTGTCAAAGGTGGATAGAATAACAATCATTTTCTCCAAACTGGAGACCTACTTTATCAAATTTCAACCTCCTTTTGCACCTCAAACCAATCAGAACTATGCTGGAGCAAAATTCCATTAGCAAACCTCACCAAATTTTATTTCTAAAGCCACTAAGCCACTGGGTACCCTTTCTTTTAAACCTTCTGATAAAGAAATGATGACATTTCAGCATACAACACTATTTCAAGTCCAGGCTTGAGATGTAACTTTTCAAATTTTTAAAGTTTTCATAATTTTAAAATCTTTGTCGTCATCTTCTTCATGGCCAGGCAGTTTTACAGAATGGGGAGATAAGAGAGTATCACTACATAGGTGCTTGGTGCTTTTGCTTTCTAACTTGCCAGAGATGTTCTTGCTTTTCAGAATACAAAACTATACTTGTTTTTTGGTGAAGGCTGTGGCATATATTTAGTTTTTCCCAGACAGGTCCGGACTTCTGTTTCCACTTTGTGACCAACCACAACCATTCGGCCCCAGCACAGATGACGGACAGGGAAAGCTGAAGTTTTGCCAGAAAAATACTATTTTGCCTTAACTGGTTGAGGTTGTATCTGCGAATTTTGTCCTTACTATAACCTGTTTTATTCCTCTCATTCTGCCTGAGGAAAATGGGTCTAAATTCTGCATATATTATCTAAAGCACTTTGAATGTTTGTTTCACATTATCATTGGAGCCTTACTTATCGGCTGGTTTTAATCCTTAGCAAACATGGTTTAATAGAAAGCATAGAGGAAAGAACAAAGTAATCTAAATCTCCATGTGGATTTGCATCAGTGATGCAGCATAGGCAAATCCATCCCCCAAAGCTGTAGATCCCCAATTAAAGGACTTGCCTTGTGCATGCTGGAGTAGCAGGAGCTGTCAAGTCTGCAGTTGTCCTCTGCACTGCTGCTGTTGGCTCACAGAGCAGAAGTTACCTTTGCTTTGAACCCCTCCTAAAGTTTGGTTTCCAAAGGGATCTTCACCCTGCAGCGACTGAGAAGTGTGGTGGGTGATACAGCTACTTCTGGCTTCTCCTCACTCGCAGGCTCTGCCCTTGTTGGAAAGCACCAGCAAGTAGATGTCTGTGTGGGGAAGGAAGAGGAATGTTCCCTTTGAGTGTCTTTTTTTTCAGATTTCCTATCACTGAAGCCTGACAGGAACTTCATTATAAATAATTGCTGTAATTTTCTGCAAGTTGTAATGCAAAACGCCTATGCAGATATTTCTATTCATTTACAGTATTGTCTGGCAGTTGGGGACTTTGTAAAGATGGAACTTGTGAATTCTGGGTGATTTCATGAAGTCGTATCATGAATGCTTTGATATGAATGGGACCCATAATATGCTGTCAAGGCAATGTTGAGCCTCTCAGAGCAGGACTGAGGGCTGGGTGAGGAGGTGAAATGGCTGCTGAGCAGCTCTTCAGAACATGGGTGAAAATTCAACCTCTAAAGGTTGCCTGGAGAGCTTGGAGCAGTTACATCCTTCCACTGGAGTTGCAGCAAGCCCAGTTGTAGTCATTATTTAATATTCTGACATTTGCTTTGAAACACTGTCTTATTGGTTGATTATATAGCAAGCCTTTATATGTTCTCTCTATATAGAAAATATTTCCAAAAAAGTTTATGTTTTCCATTACCTGATTTAAATTAGACAGGAGAACCTTAACATGCTGTAGCTGTCTTTTAGCCTTACAGCACAGTTATTATTTTTTGTTAATGTGATAGTTTTGTCAGTAACAAATGGAAGGGCTAACAAATGAAAAACACTAAAGTAGAACTCAGTAACATGTCATATATTACCGCTGCTCCTGACAAAATTTGTCCTTCTGCTCTAATGTAATAGGATCAGTCTTACCTCTCTCTTCCAAACCTTGTCATCATATTGTAAATAGCACTTCCAGTGTTTTGTATACATACTGTAATTGCACTTAGGTTTGACTTGGTCTCATGCTTCTTGTTTCACTGAAGGCAATGAGGTTATGTGGTTAAGTGAGAGCAAAAGGTACTCCTTTCATTTAGACTAAAATGGCAAATTACAGCTCTGAGTGCTTCTGGGAATATAGCGAAAGTCACAATAAAATTAAAGTATAATTTATGCATTGATCTGAAATGGGAAACTTTGAGTGCTCAGGAATTTTACAGAAAACTGAAGTGACTAGTGTTGAATTTTGGGCCTGTTTTTTCATTGCATTTTCACCACCTCATTACGGAATTTGAGACCTGGTATTGCTTCTCACAAAAGAGGAAAGTGGATGTTGTCTAATGACAAAAGTAGAAATGTTGTATTGAATTTTGTCAGAAAGACTTTTAAAAGAATTAGTTGAAGGGAATAAAACGATTTTTTAAAGATTGTTTCTTTTTGAACAGAGATATGGGCTGAAGTTAACATTTCATAATACAATACAGGAACAGTGACTTTATTTTAACTCTGAATGAAGGTTGTGGTTTGCACAAGTCAGTATGTGTTCATCTGCATCAAATTTGCAGCCAAGACTTGGCTTTTTCCTATCTCTTTCATATTATGATATTCTCTGCTGCTACACATTGAATAAAATGGAAGATTATATCCTCAGATTCTAACACCCAATTCAAGTGTGAAAAATCACCTACACGTATGTTTTAAAGACCAGCCTGTAGGATATCTACTACCTTTTTTTTGTCCAGAGGTACAGAGCACTAGCAGCATTTGTGATTTGTCAGGCACTACAAAGAAGAGACTGGTTTCTTAAACCCACTAGACTTGTCTGTCCTGGGTCAGAGCTTTATCTTGGACTGTTGCTGAAATCTCAGTTTGGTAGGATAGATGCTGCATGCTGCATGGAGGCAGTGAAGACAATGTCCTTATGATAAAGTGAGGAAGGCTCAGACAGCCTCTCAGCAGCAGTGCCTGCTATGGTGGGACACGTCAAGCTCTGGGGCAAATGAGGGCAGTGGCGCAATGAGGATTTTGTGCAGATCTCAAGGAATGTGGTGTAAGGTATAACATACAGTAAACCAAACAAAGACATAAAGATGAATTGGTGGCGTACTAAAAGTTACGTAAAAGTATTAAAAGTAAAAGGATCAATGTTGATTATCAGCAGAAAGGCATGATTATCTCCTCTTCCTCCTGTTTAGGTTTATGTAAGAAAAAGAATCTAGTTTTAAATATCAGTAATATTTCTGCAAAAGTGAATATTGTGCAGAGAAAAAACTGGACAGATCAGCTGCACTGACTCATCTCTACACAAGCAACTGCTACTCACTGTGTGACCTTCCAGTGAGTGGGTGGGTGTGTAGCATTGCCCCAGGTTTGGCATGTGCAAAAAGTGAAGCATGGCACCCTTTGGCTCTGATTGCTTTCTCCCGCACTCTCAGAAGCTGGGGGACTATCTGAATGCATGCTAGAGAAGTACAGTTTTACATGGGCAACTTAGTTCCTTTCAGACAGTCATAAAGCAAATAAATGCCCCCAGCAATGGCTCTACTCTTCACCTCACAGAGAGTTAATGTAGGCTGGTCAAATGGATCAAAGGTGAATGCAGCTTTTTCTTGTACCTTGGCCACAAGAAAAGTAAGTTCTCTAACTGATTGGGTCAAGAGGAGCTCAGGGACACCTGCCTGGATGAAAATGGAATGTCATTTACAGCAGAGACAGGAAATCTGATCTAACGTGGCTAAAACAACTCAGAAGCCTCAGAGATTTGAGTTAAAACTGAACTTAGAGGGAAATGTGAATAGCTTAAGCTGTGAATTATATTTATTTATAGCTGTGAATTATATTTATTTATATGCTCAGAGGCCATGTTCATTCCCAGGCTGGTAGACAGGCCAAACCACTATAGCTCTATTTTCCATGAAGTGCAGCTTTCCTAGGAAACCCAGCTCAATGGAAACAAAATCTGTGTTTCTTTCACTGGTTTTCTTAGGTGACCCCTCCACCCAGCTGCCAAATCTGGCAGGCTCATAGGTCAGATTAGTGACCTGAACTGATTTGTTGGCCATTGTTAGCTGAAATGAATGTGAATTTGTGAGCACACGTGAAGCAACAACAGTAAAGCCAGCTGCATCTTCCCATACATTAGAGATTGAGGAAATCATGGGTTAAGGTTGCAGTTTTTGGGAAAATTTCTTTTGGATGCATTCTGCAGAGGAAACTGAACAATATATTCTTTATACATCAAGAGCAACCCAGAACATTGTTGATGATAAAAGCAAAAATCTAAAATCATTGCATAATACCAAGTATGCCCATTTTGTTTCTCCTTCCCATGCTAATGTTTGTATCTTTTCCTACAAGTGCTCACATTCCAGTCGCCAACAGGATACCCCTGGCAGGCAGAAACTGCCTTTGCCTTTTGCAGGTGTTAGTAAACATCTTGTATTACTGTTCATGGGGCTCCGGCAGGTGAGCAGAGGGGTTTTGTGTATGATGAGTTAGAGTCTCCATTTCTGACCAGGTGGGACCACCACAGACACCTGGAGCACATCAGTGCCAACAGCTTTAACCTGTGCAAGAGTGGGGGCAGGAAATCAGGGCCCCCCACCGGGGGTGTTGCTGCAGGGAAGCGCCAGCAATATAAGCCCCCAAAGCCCCCCTTAGGTTCCCTCCCACAGGAGGAGATTGGTAACACAAGGGAGGGAAAACCAGCTGTCCCCACCCCAGCTTGTAAGTTGCACAAGTTTAAAAGCGTAAAGGATTAGCTCATGCATATTAATTACCCACAGATATGCGTGGGAGAACAAGAGTGACTAAATCTATGGGTTATTACTTGTATGACATATTTGTATAACTATGTACCTGTAGAGAGAACTGTCTATAAGTATATAAATACAGATGGTTTGCTATGGTTGAATGATGTGACCCTTTGTTTTGAACATTGAAATTGACTTTTTTTTTTCCCTAACTAGGATTTTAATAAGCCCCCAGGAAATGCTCAATTTTTGGAGAGTCTGTGATTATTACAACAGTTTTCTCTAAATTAATTGTCAGAAACTGATCTTGACCTCATTTTCTGGACCTTGGACAAAATGAAACCAAAGAAGTTGACAGCTACATATTAAATGACAACTTTGCACAATAATTTATTAGTTAATTTTGCCTACTTGGAGATGGCTGTCCTTGTACCTGAGGGTTACTGGTATTTTTCTGTTACCTACATTTTCCATTTAATTATGCTATTAAGTGTCCTCTACACTGCTTTAGTAATATAAAGTGTAGACTTTATTTTGGTTTTGTGAAGCTGTTAATTATTTTTCTACACAGGTTTTAGTGCAGGAAAGAATGGTTCTGGTTTTGATTTATTTTGAAGTAAGATTCCTGAGGGCTGGATTCAATAATACAATCCATTTGTCTTAAGCACTGCAAAGGCTCATGGCAAAGCCCTGAAAATCAATTTTTTGAGACAGAGAGAAGATGTGTAACAGTACACAGGTTTTAGCAGTGCAGAACTGAGAGGGTTTTTTGGGGAGGGAGGGGGGTGTTTATTTTTTATTGTTGTTTTTTAACCAGTCTGTAAATGACTATAGACTTGTTTGTTTTAATAGGATAATAGTCAAGTATTTAAGGCCCAAAATATAGACCCTGCAGGTAGAAAATGTGGAAAATGTTTCTAAGAGCAAATAAGAATATATTCCTGAATTTAAAATAAAATCTTATCAAAGCAGGTTGGTTAGAAGGTAAGATCTCTCTGACAGAACTGGAAATAAAACCAGAACGTGATGTTAACTAGAAATCATCTAATGCTGTGGTTCTGTGCTGACTAAATATAAAATATGAGTGGCCTGACTGTCAAAAAGTGAATTTGGAACTAAATGGAGGAATAGTTTGGAAGGCTGTTAGCACAGCACCCACAACAAGATGGCTGGGAGTGGGGTTGGGTGGGAAGGAGGTATTTTGGTCTTGATGGCATTGCCTTGAATCCAGGCAGGGCTCCCCAGCGTGGGTGGTGGTGCCTCATGGTGCTGGGGCAGCTGTGGGCGCAGAAGGGGCCCTGTTTGGTCACCAGCACAGCAAGCCCCATCTCATCATGTTGAATCAAATTATAAAGGTTTATAAAGTAACTCATGTATGAAGTTGTTTCCAAATTTTTAGGAATGAAAATGGGGCTCAGGGTCCTTTGAGTTACTCAGCCCTTTCTATAGGTAAAGGAGTTGTTGTCCTGTGAAACAGGTTCATTCTAGATTTGAGTAAGGCCTGACTGTAGTAATCCTGAAAACTAAGCAGTGAAAGCATTATGGATAATGTTATGCAAAACACAATGAAGGAATTGAATTATGTTTCTGATTTGCAATGCAACGGGGAATCTATCAAAAGGTCCTGTTTTGCTTTGCTACTGTGGAACAAAGTTTGGGTGTGCAATATGTGTATTGGTTATATTCTACATAAATCCTTAAAACGTTAACATTGGAGTGGATTTGTTTGAACAGAATAGATATGTTCAGTTCATTGAAAGACTTCACAATATTCAGTGATAACTAAGCTGAAAAATAATTTAAGTAGACATTTTATTAAACATGAGAGACCTAATCCATGTTTAAAAAATGTATTTGCATGGTTTGAGGGAATTTCTGTGACTGAAAGATGGTGAAAAAGAGGCTTAAAAGTAAGGAATTATATGGCAGTGAGACTTAGAAAAGACACTATAGATTTAATCCTGTAAACCCGGTAGGAGTTACAGGACAGGACTTTGGCTGATAGAAAGTTTTTGTTGTCCCATTAAAGTATTTCTCCTGCATTTATGGAGATCTGAAGATTTTTATTTTCAAACTGCATTTTTATATAAAATCTCCTCTCTGAATGGAAGTCTGTGATCAGGGGTTCACCTAAATGTGGGTTATAAGCCACTGCTCTCTCCCCCTCTCACCCAGCCTGGTGTAATGCCCCCAGCTGAAGCCTGGGGCTGCACAGAGCCAGTGCTGAAGAGCAGGTGAGGTGACAGACCACAGTGCCATTTTAAGGCAGGGCAAAATCTGACTGGCCAGAAGTAATGATGCACCACTTTCAAACAATGAAGTTACATACAAGAAAGCATCCTGCCCTGTCTTCAGCCCCCTTGCCACCTTGCCAGTGCTGGCACAGTGAATCCACTGCTGGGCACGGAGGTGGAGGTGTTTGCCCCACACGTGTAACAATCGTATGCGGGGTGTGCACCTGCCTAATGCCTCAAACAGCCCACAGCATCCTTTGGGGGAGCTGAAAAATTAGTATTGCTGCGGCCTGTTCAAAATGGATCTCTGTCATGCTCTTTTTATTTCTTTTTTGACCCTCCTGACTTATATGCATGAAACAATTTAAATAAACTTTTAAGATCGAAAGTAAAACAGTTCATGTACTGACTTGCTGCAGGGACTTCATAACTAAGGCCAGATAACTTCTTTTGCTTCCATGTCACTTTTTTAAAGTTAGATGGATACCATGTAAATGTTGACAGTTAGAAATACATTATTTGCTAAGTTACTAGTGGGTTTGCTCCCTGTTATCTTAATAATTTTGAGGTGTTAACTGCTAGCAAATTCTCCCTTTTTAGTAGTGGTGACTACTTTTAAAGTTACAATGAGTTGTGAGTCAGAGCATTACCTGGAATTATGTATAAATGCTAAACCCATACATTTTAGTTTGCCTAAAAATTAGTAAAGTGAAAATCCTGGGTATATATCACCCTAGTTGTGCCTATAATTTACAGAATGAATAATTTATATGATCAGTGTGGCCTTTTTTTTCTGTTTGTTCAGTATCAATAATTAGATCATAATTTCTTAACAGTGTTCATGTTTATTTGCCAAAATGTCTTTTGAGCTTTTATCTCAAAAGACTGCAATTTAAAAAGAATTATGCTGTGCTATTTAATTGTGCCTGTTCGGATAAGCAAAACAGTAGAGCTTTCATTGGATAAATTTGCAAGTGTTTCTAGAACAGGTTTGCACGTCTGAATTTACCATTTTATTTCTATGAATTCTCATACATTCAGTTTTGAAATTTTTCTTCTGTTTGTTTCAAGAAGTACCTGAATATTCTAAAAAGAAAATGCTAAGGAGTCTGGAGAAAATCAAGTAGATGATTCAGAATCTAAAATAAAGAACTGGTACTTTTTTCCCCTGAAATTATGGGGGAAAAGGTGGGATAATGCTGAAGAGTAGGCATGCATTTAGTCATCTCCTAATTAGTATTAAAAGTGAAGAAATTCTGGAAATTATTCAGAAAATTTGAATTGAAAAAAGGATCAATTACTGTAATCCTTACTAATTGAGCAATATTGAATGAATTTTGTGCATTGATTATAAATTTTCCCTTGAGTCAAGGGTGAATCTTTTGCTCTTTATCCCTTGACCGTGTTTTTTTCTTTTAGGGGAGGATATTTTTATATTCCTTTCTGATTGCGTAATTTATCTGTTGGGTCTCTGAAACCTCCCTTATAAATCTGAACAACTTCACAATATGGTACCAATATAACTTAGCAGTTGCTGAAGTAGAATTAGGATGGGGGAGTTTATTTGTTTATGTTTTTTTGTGGTTTTTTTTTAAATTAGGAATCTTCAACTAAATTACAGATGAAATTTTTTTAAAAAGGCTATTATAACCTAGAGCCTGAAATATCTGTTATTACAGATAAAAAGGTGGGGTTTTTAGCAGAGGAGCAACATAGTAGTGGATCTTGTATTGATACTTGGAACAACTTGCAATGAGTTTGGATTTGCTGGGACATTTTTGATCTGGAACTATGCTGACTTATGGGTGGACCTACAGGTGTCTCTGCTTGTGGGATTTTGCCTGTATTTTTAAACTAATCCATTTTAGAAATTCCTGATGTCTCTTGCATAAGTATTTCATTAAATATTTACCTGCTATGTAAAAAAAATTGAGGCAGTTAACTTCTTTTTCCATTATCCCCTTGTGCAGATGTGCTGATCCATATTACACCTGTCTCACGCGGAGCTGTGAGACACGATCACTGACATCCTGCTTTTCCTGTGGACGTCATCTAAAGGACACAGTGAGGAGAAGGACCCTTCCCAGATAAGATGCCTTTCATTTCCTCAGGCCCCACTTCAAATGGGAAAATCTGAAACATCAGGTGAGTCTGACTGACCATTATACTGTCAGAGGGATATATCAAAATTAGGAGGCCCAAAACAAATGCAACTATTTCCTGGGCAATGAGGCATAAGATTAAAGGCTGACGTCCCAATGTGAAAATCTAATTTGCAAGTGACTTGGGTCTATGGTACAAAGCTAAAATACTGCTATTTAATTAACATAGTCTAGCACAGTATGGAGTCCTGTCTGTTTAAACTACTTAATTTATTGAGAGTAGTTAAATATGTATCTGAAATAACAATAGATGGTGTTATAAAGGAATGGCATATGAGAAATAGTGTAGAAGCGGAACTTTCTTCAACTTTGATTTCCACACTGAACAACATACACCAAGGCCTTGAGCGGTGCAAGTTATTGTGGATACTGACTGCAGTTTTATAGCTTCTGGTAAGTTTGGGGATAAGCTGACTCAGTAGTTACACAATTTACATAGAGAATATGTAGGAGTAGGAGAAGCACGTTCTTGAGAAGGTGCTTGCAATATCAGGCTGCTGCATTTTGCAAGGGGAACCAGTTCTTCACAGTCTAGTGGTGCTTTGACATTCCTCTTGTGTTTTTGTTAAACCTAGAGTAAATAGAGGGGAAATTGTACTTAGTGATATTTTCTTTAGGAATTGCTTTGAGAGAGTCATAGTCCTGTTAAAGACTAGAGAGATTTTGGTGGGGGAAAGACTTGAAAGTTATGGACTAATTTAGATAGAAGTTTCTTTCACAGGTAATTTATTTGGATTATTGGGATTTTACAAAAGGAGTCTGGGGAAATACATTAATTTCTTTGAAAGTGACTAAAGCATATGGCTTTATGATTGTTCTCACTTTACTGGGTAAAGCACCTTCCTGATTTCCTTTTAATGGTTCCCCAGAATACATTTATAACTTACAGGATCATGCCTAAGCTCAGTATCTGAAGATATGTGTTCACTGCCTGCATATAATAATAAAGGATAACAGAAAAAGTGTGCTGTCCTCTTAGATGCAGAGATTAGAGGCCTCTTTTTTGATGACTATGAATAAATATAGCTGATGGAAGGTAATTAAATTCACACATCTATTTATCTTTGTAGAAACATGGCGCATAAATTATGAGATACATAGACATGTAGAGAGGGGCAAATTCAGGACATATGCTGGGCTTTCAAACAACGTACAGAATGTGCATTTAAATGTAGTTAGGCATAGGTCTGTAGAGTTGAGCTAAACACCAAAGGAAAAAAAAAAGAAGTCAACCAGATGTGACCCTGTATGCCTTGTAAACCCTACTGAATAACTGCTTTTATTGCTTTGGACACAGTGCTTTACTAAATGTGATTATAGAGATCTTAAATCCATGCTGGTTCAGGGTAATGGGAAAAGAGCTCTGTTTAAAATCAGTAAGTAAATACATCCCATGTTAATAGAATCTATGTCATCTGAGCTTGGCCTTGTGATTCTTATTATCATGGTTGCCTTCATCTTAAATTGTATAATTAAAATGTTCCTAATTACCAACTTATTAGATGGGGCTTTGAATAAAGCTGTTGAGAAATTTGGATGAGAAAATCGGATAATTTTATGGTTTCACTGTTCTTTGTTCTTGGTGATCCTCACAAGCTATCACTGCGTGTGGTCACTTTCCTTTGTTGCAAGGCTCTGTTCTCATCTTGTCATGACATTTGTTCACAGTCTGTATTATGGATTTCACTGCAGTGTCGTTTTTCCAAATGCTGTCCAAGTTTCTTTCTTAAAAGAAAAACTATTCAGAAGGTGCAAACATTAAAGTGAGGGTTAGTGATCATAGTCTTTTATGCGAGATCTGCTTTGCTAGATTTCCTAGTTTTATTCCATGGAACAAAACTTCATTAGAGAGCATGTAGTTACTGTGGCCTCTCCTTACACTGCTGTTCACTGTTTTCCAGTAGTGCTGCAAATGAGAATGAGAACCTTCTGGACAAATTCAGTGTCAGTATTAGTCACCATAGTACTGTTGGCTCTACAAAGCTGACAGAGACTAAGCTCCATTTCTTTCTCTTCTGTTCCTTTCCTGCTGTAATTGCATTTCCTGAAATTAAGACCACTAAATGTTTTAGGGAAAGTGTAAGCTTTCATGCTAAATTTTACACTACTTTTAATTTTTTTTTGGTCATAATTTAGTAAAATATACTCAAGAGATTGAGAAAGTGATTCAGATAAATTGTCAGATGGGAATGAAAACCAAAAATTTCAGCTCCGAACTTACTGAGGAGAGTGTCAACCTTAGAGATAGACCCTTTTCTATGGTTGGCATTGCTTGTACTGTTTACTGTGGCTTATGAAAAAACATAATACAGGGAATGACCTGATTCTTTTTTAACCCTGTCTTTTCCTTCTTTATACCTGGTACTTCATGTTTTCAAACCCCTCCTGCTTAGACTTCAACTTCAGCCTTTAAAATTCCCTGTTTATAATTTTTTCTGCTAACTCATGTACCAAAAGCAGATTGAGTTTGTCTTTTGATATAAGCTATGTGAATAGTTGTCTATACAGAACATTTATTAAATTTCTCTGTAAAAAAAGATAGATTAAGGAAAAAAGATCGGGGTAAGAGCAGAAAACCATAGTGAATAGAGAGGACGCACCTTCTTCATTTAACCACCCAAAGTGTAAAAGGTTTTGCAATATTTTTTTTCCCAGGAGATTCAGTTTGTTTTTCCAAAATGCCTAGCGTTGTAATATCTATGGTGAAGCCCAGTTTTTTAATTTCCTAAGATTTCTGCTGTTTCTTGAGATGCAGAAAAAAAAACCCCAAACAGTGCATTTTAAAATTTGTATTTTCCCCATTTATTGAATAAATCATCCTGACAGGAGAGGAAATAGCTGTCTCCCTGCTGTGGCTATAAAAGATACACTCATCTTTGTACTGAACCTCTAGATCTCATGCATGTCATTGTAACAGACTTTGTTACTGCTGAGACATGGAATAAAGCTTTCACCAAAGGTTTATTTTAAAGGCACTTGTTTTTGAAGGCTAAAGTTAGTGCAAAAATAATGAAATGTTTTATATTCAACTTTAACACTGGACAGTCATGGCAAAAAGAAAACATTGCTGCGTTCAGCCAGGTGTTTTGTATTTAATATTACTTATGCTAGGCAGGGAGAATTGCAATGCAGAGGTAGAATGGAGATAGCTATGATTTTGCTAGAATTTTGCTTTTTGGGTTTGTTTATAGAAGCTAATGTTCTTTTAAGATTATATTTTTTAATTTTTTTTTTTAATATTGCAAACTGTCATCGTTCTGTTAAATATAGGTTGTGAAGCTTTGACTCATTCCAGCTTCACTGTAACTTAGGGCCAGATTCCAAGCTCTGCATAAAGTGCACATCCTTCAGTCAGCCCAGACTACCAGCCTTGAAAACTCCTTGACATCAAGGTAGTTTCTATAAATAGCAACATTAGTAATTTGAAAGGATGGAAAATGTCTGCTATTCCCTAGAAGTTCACAGTAATTTCTTCCATTTATTGAGATGTTTTTTCCACTTCTCTGTCCTCTAGAGAGGTGTGCCTCTATTCAGTCTGCTTGACATCCAAAGGATGCAATACGGACAGATATAAATGAACCTTCGGCTTTAGGGGAGACATTAGGCAGACTGAGAAGGTCAGTCCCATTGAACCATCTGTTACATAAACCCATAGCTGAATTAATGTAGACTTAAGTAGCTGCACTGGTGAAGGCATAATTTATGAAAACTAAAATATAAACACTTCATTTTATGGGGGTTTTACAACTGGAAGTGCAGAAAATAATGGGAAATGACAGTGCCTAGAGGGGCTGGTACCTAGTGAGGGTTGGAGATTCAATGCATCCATCATTTGTATAACTTAGATTTTATTAAAATCAGCAGGCATTTTACCAGTCATATGCACTATGCTGATATCCCCTGTGCTGTAAAAGCACTCAGACAAACACAGAGCAGTTGTCAAATCTCACCATAAATGGTACATTTATGTACAAGCTCATTCTGTGAGCTTGTTGCGGCACATGATTTCTTCAGAATTTCTGTCATCCATAGCAAACCAAAGCATGTTATCAAACTTCCTGTCAAATGAGTATGCAGTGATGCACAAAGAGTGTATTTTAGATTCTGGATGTTAGGAGATTATGTAGGCTTACATGGACTAATATGAAAGTAAGCTCTTTCACATCTGTCCAAAAACTAATGTTATTTTTAAGTGACACTTGGGTATTCCTGTATGTTTTTTGCTAGCAGAACCTCTCCTACTGTTGCAGATATTTACAATGCACTTTTAGATGATTGCAGCCACTGACAACTAGAAAATCTGAAAGGAGATGTGTAAAGAAAATTAAGAGGGTTCAGCTCTAGTAGAAAAAAAAGCAGATTAGAATACTGAAGTATTATGTTAAAGGAAATAGAAGTTTAAAAGAAGAGAGAGTCCTAAATGTTTAGGTCCTGTGAGAGCCAAGTTGATTTCTATTGCAGAACACATCAAAATGTCTTTTAAAATTCCTTCATAAACTCTCCTTCTTTAAGAATCTGAGAGGCTGCTTCTTCAGTCTCAGCTTTAGTTGCAGTCCTAACTTTGACACACACAGGTAGCTTCAGTAAAGGGGTGTAGTCAGCTACAACTAAAGAAAATCTCAGTCTATTGCTGTGCAGTGTGACACCCCAAATTGCCATCATCTTCAGGCTCATGCACTAAATTCAGTGCTTCACAGTGGTCTGTCTCAGACTGGTAGAGTAGGAGACACCGCAGTGAAGGAAAGCTGCAGATCTCATAGGTGTTTTATTTTTGAGCCCTTTCACATTAAGGTACTCATTTGATCCTTTCTATTCTGAACATAAAAGAAATAAAGTAAAAATTAGAGCTCCCTGGTCTTAGATGACAGAGTTCTTAGACTGCAAAACTCCTCATGTTCTTGCAGATGTATAAATCTCTCTGGAGAGTGCAAGAGCTTGAACTGGCCAGATGGGCACTGTGACCATGTGATGTTGGGGACACGCCTGGATTTAGGGTCACTCTGATGCATTTCACTTTGGAAAAGCACACTTCTAGACCAAGCTTAATTGCCAGGCTGGACCGAGCTGCTGGGTCAGGGCAGAGAAGTGATGGAGGTGCAGAGGGCAGGCCCAGCCTGGAGCAGTGCCAGGGAGCTGCTGAGCACTGGTGTGCCATGGCCCCTCTGGCCTCTCAGCATGGCACCTGCCTTTGCCTGAGGAGCCTGTTCCTCACATTGCTGGCTAAGGTGAAAAGGCTGACCTTCATGATGTAAGGAGTGGTGAAGGTGGGGGAGTAGGAAGAGAAGAGACCAACTTGTGAGTCCCATTAAAGTGGAGATGTGTGCCAGCTGCATGCTGGGTTCTTGGGCTCTGAGCTGAACAGCTGAAACGCCATCCTGGCCTGCTGTTGTTAGGTATGGAAGAATTTATCTTTGTGGCTGAACCAGAACCCTGCTCATTGCACACACCCATGCCAGGCTTTCTCAGGTCAGACACAGCTGTATTTACAGAGTCTAGGGAGGTATCGCTCAAGCTCATCTCACCAAAGTTCTTTATTAAATAGTAAACTGAACCCTTGGTAACCAGAGTTGCCAGTGTCTTTCAGAAATACTAATCTGAAAAAGGGAGGTAGCTGCTGCTTTAACAAATATCATCCTCCAATGAAACACTTCCGAGAAGCTAAAAGAGGAGTATATTTTAGGAGATATTAATCGTGCCGTAAGGGTTTCTGCTGATTTGTCTATAGGCTCTGCTCTTCTCTATCCACAAAACTTGGGTGGTCTTGTATCACTCAATGGTTCAGTGATGCTTATGTCATTAATCATTCTCAGATGATCCTCTGTAAAGTTGCATAGTAGGAGAAATCTTGCAAGTGTTACTGTACAGTTTGTCAATAGACAGGGAATTTCAGGACTTAAAAAAGAAAGTAGTTCTCTATTAAAATGAAGGTGCATCAGGAACACTGATTTTATGATGATGGATGCTGAATGAAGGCTTTAGAATAGATAGAGATGTATGTCAGTTATGTGTTGTTATCAATTTTCTCTTGATTTTTTCCCCCTCATAGTCTCTTCCTTTGGCAGGCTCCCAGAACAGCAAGTAACTATACTGGGCTGTTCGAATTAGGCTGTTAAAACCGATTGTCCGTGGCAGTGTTTAGACAATTTATATATTCCTTAAAACTTATTTTAAAAGGTCTTTTTGTTCACCCTCTATCTTGAAAGTCAGTTTGAACAAGTAATACTGAGAGATTTTGATTTACTGTTGTGATTGTTTTAAATGTGCTGGCACTTTCACAGGAAGATGAAAAACTCTTGTGTTGTTTTTTCAACCCTACCTGGGATTTCAGATACATTAGGCAGATTGTGCTCTTGCTATACAGAGGCTTCTGTGATATTTCCAATGACATTTAGGTATGGATGAATATTTTGTTGATTATTTTTGGGCTAAGCATTACTAAATGAAAAGTCTGATTGTATTGCAAACTTCTTATTCAGAGAATTATTAATTCTTCTTATCTGTGAAAGGATCTGTCATTAGATAATTTCATTAAGTCAAATAATCAGCAGTTATATACCTGAATAGGATTATAGACTACTATTGTTAGTAATAGGATTACTAAGATTTTGAGGTTTCTGTCCATCAGTTGTTCTATAGAAAACAACAGAAGTGACAAATTTGGGGAACACTGAATCAGTCCTGGAATATTTGCACTGGGAAAACACCAAACTAAGTTTACAAATATTTTGCATTCATAAAGAATACAGATATGTGGGTATATATTGAGTATATAGGAAGATAATACCATTAACCAGTCATCAGACAATACTGCCTCTCCATCCTTTTATGCAGAAATGAATGTTGTGTGTAGCTACCACAAATGTAACTGCTTTTCTCGCTGAAAATTTTCTTTTCTGAATAAATATTTCAGTACGAAGCTCTGTTTTATTTATGTGTGCAACATGTATTTTTCTTAGAATGATTTGGCTTTGATTTAAAATTCTTCATACAGGATATTCTGTTCCAAGTTCAAAATTACATCTTACAGTAGAAAATGGGCTTTTTTATTGATTTTTACATCTCAGTCCTCAGCATGAGAAAAATAAGTGCTCAAACTAAACATCTGCAATAGCTCAAATTATGACTTTTTTTTTTTTAAATAGAAATACGCTAGGTTGAATTTTATTTAGGATAAGATTTTCAATTTCTCAAAATAAACAATAGTTGCCTTCCCAGTTCTATTTTACACTGAGCTGCTCCCAGCTATACATATCCATTAGTGAAGGAGACTTATAGAAAATTAAAGTCTGACTTTTGGTCTGATTTTGAGGTGACTCTATGAAAAATTCAGAACGGTTCAGTTGCACAGTACCATGGTTGCTGCTAACTTGAGTGAATGGTGCTCCAGGCATCTAAAAAATGAGATCCTCAGTTTTGCTTTTAATTACCATCAGTGATCCTTTAAAATGTGGGTTTAATGCTACAGTGAGTACTGCAGTTGCTCTAAGACTGCGATATTACCGAGGACATCTTTTTCTGCTTCAATGATCCCAAGAGATGTCTTTTACCTTTACTTTTTCCACAGCTTGGACTGAAATATGCATTTGCTTTAGTTGAAGCCTTAGCCCTTCTTATGTTTAAGCAGAAGTGCTGGTTATGCAAATATCTGCTTGAGGAAGTTTTACTTGGTGCAGTTTGACATGAGCTGTCTTTGCTTCCCACCTTAGTACATATATATGGTTATGTCACATGACAGAACTTCCCAAGTCCTTTTTAACTGTATAGTGGTTGTTTCAGATTAGTCATAGGTGTACTGGTGAGGTTTTAGGCACTCTAGGATGGGGAAGTAAAAATCTATTTCCTTACCTTTTGCCAGAGTCTTTCTACCTTTGACAAGACTAGATAGTTAATAGCCTTTGAATGCTATAGTTAGAAACACATAACTTCATATTTACGTGAACTCTCAGGCAACTATTAATCTGGAACTAATCTAATATCAAAGCTTTCCACTTAACAGAAGTTTTCTGGGGTACTCTCAACCTTCTGCAAAATTGGACAGTTGTGTTATGTTATCCAGAAAAGTCTGTGGTTATCAGTTTCAGCAGGCATCTGTATAAGCACACAGAGTATCTCTTATCTTGGCATGCATAATTCTTCATGGAACACACTTCAGAGCAGTGAAAAAAAAATCCTCACTGATGGAAAAGCACAATTTTAATTAAGCCAATTTATTACTTGCATGTTGCTAGAAACATCTTGAATTATTATTCTCTAAAAAGTAATTTTTTTATGTATATATTTGCAAGGATCTGAGAAATATTAGCCATACACTGATAGAGAATAGATGTGTTGGGGTTTTTTTGTTATTTTTAAATTCCAAGTAAATAGCTGGGTTTGTAAGGATAGCAAAAATAGTACTCTAATATCTTAAGAGGGTCATAAAGACCTTTGAAATGCTTGGATTTAATAAGTGGATTTAAGTAAAAACAAGAAGAGAAATAATAAAGGTAAGTCAGCATCTTACAGTGGACTGTAAAATGCTACAGAATTTCAGAAAAAACATGGCCCAAACTGAAACCAAGCTGAAGTCAGTAGGAATCTTGTACAACCTAGTGCTCAGCTGCTGCAGGTATGAAATCCACACATGGAGAGAGTGCAACAATATTTCATGTTTTTTCTTGTATCCCAGAGTGTCCTACTATACATTTCTATTGTGTTTATAGTGTCTTTTGGCTATGCAGTGTTAGCAATTGTCCATAGCCTTTTACTAATCCTTCCTTTCTCGTTTATGCTTTATAAATTAAATATGCCACTCATTTCTCTTGACAATCTTAATTTATAGTTGAGCTAGTTTCCCAGCTGTAGCTGGTTATGGTTCTCAACTATGGCTTGTGTGTGAGACCAAATTGTACTTTTCATGAACTTCTTAAAGATGTTAGAACGCACCTTCGTCTAACTCCATGTAACAGGGTGGATCACAATACAGTCTTGACCAGCTACCCTATAAGCTCACCATGCCTTTGTCATGTTTGCTAAGTCAATTAAGTCTTATTCAAATACCTTCTGCATTCTTTGACAGTGAAGAAAATGTCTTTGTGGTAAACTAGAGCAGATTCTTGGGTAATGAAATTTCTAATGTGTGCATTTAGATAAGAGTAGAAAATACTCAAAAAATTAAAGCCCATCAAGTAACCTAAACATCTAGTCATTTGCATGTTGGTACCTCTTACTTACCTTATTGTTTCATTCTTTTGAATGTTATGATTCTCCTGAAAGACACACAGAACACTGAAGGTCTGTGTGGTTAACATTTTAATGAATAGATGTATAATGGCTGATTCTTAGCACCCTAATTGACATAATTCTAACATGCAGTGGCCAGAGTTTGATCCTTGGAACCATCTATCTGATTTGCATGAGCTACTTGTGCACTAATATGTAGCTAAAGGTACAATAAATGTGTTAGTGACGACATTGTGGTATAGAGCTCCAGGTGGCCTCTTTAGACAAACAGAGCTTTCATATTAGGGCCTTGATACTATCTACAAATGGAATGAAAAGAAAGACCTTTTCTCTAATAATGTGTATAAACACTGCCATGGATATTTTGTTATTTTTAATTGCATACAAGTGCAGTAAAATGAAAGCCAATATTGACATAGCTCTGCAGTGAATGAAAAGATGATCATTATCATTGCAAGTATTGACTAGTGTGCATTTAAGTAACTTGGAGATTACTTTCCGCTGACTTATAGTTCTGGTTGGTTTATGTTCCTTTATACTTACCAAGAAATTCCCCTCATCTCTTTTCATGTCTGTTTGCAAAATAGAAATATACCTAGATATAAAAAAAAAAAATAAAACTGTTCCAGTAAGCATGACCAAGCATCTGCCAGAAGCTACCCTGAGGTAGGACATACACATTATGGTCAACCACAGTTATCAAGCTGTTGTTAATCAATACTTTTATTCTGAGCCAGTGTTCCATTAGTGACATATGTGATACTAACCCAACTTTTGGGTCAAGGAGCCTGTGCAGACCTTAAAGTTTCAAACACCTTTCTGAATAATTAATAATTATGCAAAACAGGAGTATTGGCTCTACATGAAACAGCATACTAAATTTAAAATTATTAGTAAATAGCAAAACAAATTGTAACAAGGTAATCAGGCAAGTCAAGAAAGATGAAAGGTGTTAAATGCTTCCCATTCCTAATCTTCCTGCTCAGGAGCACCTTCAAGCGTTTTCAGTCACTGTAGTGGGAAATGTTTTCTTTCCTTACCTGCCATGCCCTGATGCAACTTGAATTATACAGTCACAGTATGTCCCTTTAAAGCTAAATAAGTCAGATTCTGTTTTCTTCAGAGCTATTAGACCTGGGATATGAGCTTCAGACCTTCCATGTGTTGGCAAGAAGGGCTCATGTGGTCCAATGCTTTAGCTTGGTATCTTCAGTGCTTTGAATATACTGAAACAACGTAACCCTCATAGCAAACTGGGAATAAGCAAGGTTTGTGCTCTGAATGTTACTATTAATTAAAGGGAGCTTGAAACTGAGAGTATAACTGGGGAATGGTAGTGTCCATCCTTGGCCACTGGCTTGTTTCCTAATAGCTCAGTAACTATGAAAACTGGCTTTACCCGATGCATTTTATGGTCCTTTTGTCAAGGCTAAAGAGATAATAAAGGCAAATCCTCAGGGAACTGAACATGTGGAGTTTTTTAGATGGCCAGTGAGAGATGAAGTGGATAAGTTTGATCCCCAGGATGTAGTGTCTGTTCTGTAAGCAAACAAAAAACTCTCATCCACAGATGTTTGTTCGGGCATTTCCTCCCAAAGCTATTTTCATATATGAAACCCCATAAAGTTTCAATGTGTTTTGTAGCTCAGCAACCGGAAGATATTCAGGCACTGTCAGAGAAACGCTGATCCTACATTTCATTAACCTGTATGTCCTCTTTAATTTGGAGGACACAGTTATGCTGTGCTGTATCTTTTATAGGGATATCAGGGTGCTGATTTTTACAACGTGGAAAGAAGAAATAGAAGAGTCAGCAGGACAGGAACCTTTCAATGTTAGTAGCCAAAACAATAAAATCCATCTTAGAATTACCACTTTCCAGCAGCAGTATTTTCAACAAAGGCATTAAAGTACTGTTGAGCTGCTTATACATGAATAAAAAGGAATAATCACTGCTTGACATGTTACTAGCATTTTTTTAAATTTTATCTGTTTCCTAAGTTTAATCTAAATTTGGAACTTTTTGAAAGCCACTTGTAAGTGGTGTATACACTTATCTTATTATTATTCATTAATGGGATTAATGAGTGTACCTCCTGTATTAAGCTTTGAAAATGCACCCCCTAGTCCCAAAGCTTCTTTATTTTGTGAATTGATTGTCAAGATAATCCACATATATGCAAAAAAATTCTAACGTATTAATTACGTATCTCTTTATGGGCCTGAGTTGTGCTCTGCATTTATCATTAGTAAGTATTGTTTCTATCCCTAAGGGCGTTCTAGCAAAACAGTGAAAGCGAGTAATATGTTAAAACGAAGCTTTAAATGGTTATCAGTTCTGTTTAGGCAAGACATCTTGGATGAAAGAATCGACACTATCGTTATTAAAAATCATAAATTCATTCATCTGTAATTTCAAAAACAAATAGAGAAATGAATGTATTATGAAGATCAAAGTAATTGGAATAGAAGTACTTGTGAGTTATTGAAGCTGCAAGCAGCTTTCTGAACTCATGATATTCTGACTCACGTTTTTTTTCTGAACTGAGCAGAAACTGATTGGAAAGACAAACATCATGTGTTTCAGTTTAAAGATCCAAAGTTGTCTTGAAGGCAGGTTCATTTTCAGAAGTATCATTGGTGTTCCTATAGAACTGAAGTTTTGCAAAGGCAGACTTTTCTTTCTATTTGAAGACAAATGGAAATGGCCTAGAATTGCTAAGAACAAAACTTAAGAGCTATCAATTAAAATGAAACAATAGACTCTCTAATAATGTCATATACTTTTCTTGTCAAGGTGTATTTGAAGTCCACTTCAGCATCTTCAGAGGCAGTGCTCATGCCTGTCAGCAGTTTTCAAGCTGGGATGTAGCTTAAAGGGCAAGTTTGAGTTGGGTTGTTTTTATTACTTTTTTCTGCCCTGACATTGTGCCAGGTGTGTCATCTGGTCAGCTTGCCTGCTTTGCCCCTGAAGAAGTCCCATGTATATACTATTATTTTACATCTGCAAGATTGTTTGTGGTTTTTTCACTAGCATGTTTTACTCTCCAAAGGTTTAAATTTGTTTTGTGAGGTGTTTTTCACTCCTTGAGAAAAACTAAATTGACAGAAGCATAAAACATTTGCTACCTCTCTCTTAATGACTTTTCACTTCAGTGTTTTAATTGCTCATCAAATGATTCTTCTCTGCAAAACTGTGTTGTTATAGAAGAGTGCTGGCTGTCTGCAAAGATAAATTCCAGAGGTCTTATATTGGCTTAATGAAAATATGAAAAACTATTATAATTTTGCAATCAATAATACAGTATTGATCTTTCCCTCAGCTTAACTCTTGATGTATTAGCAAAATCTAAGATTATATCTCTAATGCAATGCTAAAAAAAAAATGGCTTTTGATCTAGCAACATGTTTATTTTTCACTAATGCAGCACTTATTGTTAACTGATTCAGTTCAAGAACAGAATAAATTTTTGTGCATATTGATGTTCTAAAACAGTCTTTTAGACACAAAATTAGCATGAACTTATGAAAATAAAGTTAGGGAATCAAAAAGCATTTTGCAAAATACCTTATTTCACATAGGTATATATTTTCAGAGACAAAAGTATAAAACTCCACAACTTCATATGGAATTCAGTGGGAATTCAGACCTACTTAGGCTTATGCAATTTTAGCCACTGTATTTCTGTGTCAAAATATGTAATGTAATTTATTTTTTTTAATTTGGGTTTGTTCTGCATATGAGATATTATTGAGAGGATTTTTATCATATACGTGCCTCTAAACCAGTCTTGTTTCTCAGTGCAGTGGATTAGCTTATGTCTTCTAGGACATAATTTAAAGTGAGTTTGTTTCTGTGCATGTCAACAGGCAAAGAATTAACGCAATAAATAGAAAATAGGTGGCTGTACTAGCCTGACCAGAAGAGAACAAAAGTTCTTGTGTGAGCTACCGAGCAGTTGTGCCTGACCTACAAGTGCTTTAGCACAATAAAGTAAGTAATAGACTGGCCATTAGCATGGTGTATTTCACGGTACATCCAGTGGTTATCATGGAGGAATATGCAAGCTTGACATTATTGAGCACTGGGCCTATATATGTTTGTCTTGCACACTTCTGCAGTTCTCCTATAACACATGACAGCATTCAGTGCTCATTTTTGTATGGATGGATATCAGTGTCGTTTAAACTTGCATAAATAAAACAAGGAAATGGTATTTCTTTCTATAAGGTATGACACTCGAGTAAAGTGAAATTTCACCTCTTTGCTTTGCAATGGAGGCATCACATGTGTTCAGCTGAAGATCAGTGCAGTGTGTTTTTGTCTGTCTAGCAAACTGAAGAGCAATTCCATGCCAGACCTGCGGCTCTCTATGGAGAGCTAACCCCAGCGTGTACATACATAATTAACTGTAATTTCAGTATAGCTCCTCAGATTGCCATCGTGAAGACTGTATTGGGCTGGTTCTTGAATACATTGATTACAATAGATTACTCAGTAGCAGAGAGGCACAGCTGAGCAATATTGCCATGCTCGTGGCATCAGGACTGCTGTTCATAACTTTATTTGAGAAAGTAATGTCCTACTGATAACGCTGAACTTGATGATGCAGAAGGTGGGAAGGGAGAAAATAAAAAGGCATATCCCTCTGATGATTGATAAATCTTATTTATTTGCCTGTCTTTCAAAAGGCTATGTAAACACGTTGTTGATATTTTCCATTTTTTCTTTGAATTAATGCAGACAGTTGGTTTGTTGTGTCTCCTGCCTTGAGGATTCTCCTCTTTTTCTCTGCCAAATTCCTGAAATCATTGTTCACACAATTTGGTTTATGTAAAAATTTGCACTTGCACTGGGTTGTGTATGCCACCCTAGGCTGTGCTTTTTTTCTGCACTGATACATAATCAGTTCCTTTGGTTTACTTTGTCACAGAAAATGTATATGCCAAGACTGATGGGATATGGAATAGTCCCTGTTAAGGCGAGCGGTGGGGTAACACTTAATGGCTGCTACTGGCTGGCAAAATGTTGTATGTAAATTTATGCATTTTGCCTTCTTCTGTGGACAGATGGTAAGTTAAGGCAAACCTAAAGATATATCCTCCCATTATAATTTTGTAAAGCAGCATAGCAAATTGTCAGTTTGTACTCTATTCTAATGGGACACATTTTTTGACTGCTGGGTTTGCTGCATGGCACTAAAACTACGTGAATTATAGCTCGGTGCTGTATCCTGGTGAATCAGTGTTTACAAGTGTCTGCAATCACACAGATCAGATTCCTGAGTGACTCTGCCTGTGAAGGATTATCATTTCAGGCATCTTAATCTCCTTCCGTTAGTGCAGATGTCTAAAAATAAAGGCCACAGTTGTGCTTAACTTTGTGAAATCCAGCATGCAACTTTTAACTTGGCTGACTTCAGTGGCTCCATCCAGCCATCTCCTCCTTCTGCTTCCCAGGGGAAATAACTTTCCTGACTCAGGTCCATTTCAGTCCCTCTAATGATTCTATCCACCTCTCAGTGGCTGAAGTGTCTTCCCTTTTGTCCTTTGCCAGTCTCCTTTTGCCAATATATAAAGAGGTTGCTATTTGCTCTAAGAAACAGCTTGATATGCATTTCTGCACTAAGCCTGGGAAACATTATTGTCCAAAACCAGCAGCTGAGGTACCCTTTGAGACTGAAGAGCCCTAACACCCACCTTGACAGAATTGACTCAGCATATCAATTTGAAATTTCAGCCTCACTGCTGACCCCTCATATTGTGTAACTTTTGGGGTTTGAAATTTAATCTTGGATCATATCTGTTTCTGAAGTTTTATTTATTAAAAAAGCAGGAGAATAAAGTCATGTTAGAAGAAAATTTCTATCGAATTCCTGGAAAGGAATGGATTTTGGGTTACCAAGCAGTGCCCAAGCCTTTGGTTTTCCGATTTTGAATAAGAAAGCAATATGAGCAGCAGCTGACTTGCTGATCTCTGTCTTCACTTAAAAGTCAGAGCTCAGGCATTAATTTAGAGGACTGAATACTTTTTTTTCACTAGAGCCTTTACAGTTCTGCCATTCACAGCTAATGCTGATACTCTGCAGGGCAGTAAATATTACAAGTGAAAGAATGCATCAATGCTGATTCTGCTTTTAATGGAGCTAGTGGAAGTTTAACCATTGCTTGTAAAAGGAAGAAGATTAGACCAAAAAGATATATGTGTTAAATATGTATCTCTATGATAGAGCTTTATTCACACCATTTTTTGAGTATATTTAAAAAAGACAGTTTCCAAGGGCATTGTCTTGTTTTTAGTATCTCCATAATTAGTTTCTATTTATGGAGCAGATCAAGATAAGTAGCTAGTAGATGTCTAAATGATACAAGCTTTCAGATGTAAGAATATCCTTGCTTTAGCTTTATGCAAATATTAATGCTTTTTAAAGGACTACAGGAGGCATACAGACTTTCATTTTTTTCTATGTGATTAATACCAGCCATTTTTTTTTTTTTTGCTTTCATTTGTAAGTGCTTCAAACTTGGCCACAGAAAGATAAAATGGGCTTATATGTATTTAAAGATGCTTAAAGAGTGAAAGAATTGCAATCCTCATTTTTTCAGTCATCTACATCACAATATTGGATCTGTAATATGAAAGTTCTGGTTTACAAAGTGCTATTACCAGCACTTGTTTCCATTTTTCATCTTGGAAAAACATTTTATTTCCAACTTAAGTTCTCACTACATCATTTTAAGTTCCCTTTTATTATAAACAGATCTGTCTCAAAAGGTTAGGTAACTTATTGCTTTTGACTACATAAAATTCTTTCAGGCAGTTATGCTACTAAAATATTAGTTAAATAATATGTTGAATTAAAAAAAAAGTGGTGAGTTACTATCAGCCTAATGACAAAGCTGTGTGCTTAAATGCATGTTCCTGTGAACTGTATGTTAGTATGCTTAAATATTCTATTCTGTATAAGTTCAGTATCAGTTAAAAGATCTTTGTAGCACAAATAAAATGTAATTATTCCCCTTTAATGTGATGCCAATAATGAAGTGGTAAATGCATAAACCAAAGGCATGTAGGTGTCCTAGATATCATTAAGTATAGAAATTAAGGGCGCTATAAATAGGGAGATGCTCATATTTAAAGTGTGAGCCCTTTTACAGAGCAACAGCAACCCCCCCTACTCAACCTTTGAATGACCTCACCACACTGCCTTAAAGATCAGATAATAATGGAAATATCCTTTGTTTATAGTATCCCACAGAACAAATGGGGTTCAGTAGTGGCTTTTGTATTTGGGCTATGCAAAATTTCTCGAATAATTAATTTCAGCCTTTATATTGTATCTTCCATTTTGGGTTGTAAGGGAGGAGGGCTTCCTTAGATTTTCTTTTCCTGTTAAACACTTACATTTAATGTAAGGAGTCAAATCCAAATCTTTAATCATTAACAGGTCAAAGAACTGTTGAAAAATAAAAAAGTCAGTCAATGCAGTTTAATAAAAGCTACATAATCCAAAATTGTGTGCATTTATTCTGTTGTATTAGCTATAAAGGTCTAAGCCAATCTATAAATCATAGAGTTATGTAGGTACTTACCATTTTAAAAGCAGCATCAAGTGGATTTGGTGGAAAATCCCCAAGGTGTAATCAATAAATGATTAAAATGATGAGCCTTTACAGTATTTATTTTGAAGTGCACCATCTGAAATCAGAGGAAATTTACTGAAAGTTATACATTTTGTTGAAAGAAGGATTGCTCAGACATATATTAACCACAAAATCTGTGTCTGTTGCCTTCTACAGAGTACAAGGAGAGTGATTTATTTTGAGATGTCTTTCAGCTGGGTAACTAGGAAACTTACACTGTGCTACATGAAAGAGCTTGGATTTCATTTTGTGAAGCTGGATTCCAGTGCAGTGAATGACGGAAACAGATGGAGTAAGAGGAGGACAGATGGGTATCAAAAAAATTACAGTCGCTGTTCTCAATACCTGTGCATTAACTGCTCTAAATCAATTTATTTTCATTTACTGAAACAGAAAAATCAAGACTATTAAGCCAAAGCATGGCAGGTCCCAAAATTACTCTATGTTGAAAGCATCTATTTGTAGTAGTTAATAAGAGCTCTAGATGAGCTCCATCAGAGAATAAAATTTTCTGTGGGCAAGAATGTCATCCCAAGTCCAGTCATTTCATTCTGTTAGGGAGATTTAAACATCAGTGAATACTGGGGGAAGTTTAGTCAGTTAGTAGTTGCTGGGCTGGACAGCTGTAGTTTTCTTTGTAAACATGTGGTGGGCTGCTGAAGTGATGTGGTGAGTGCTAAGGGGCTGCTCCACCACAAGGGCTTCAAGCAGCCAGGGAAGGAGCTGAACCTGTAGAACTCAAAGTAAAGGCTGAGAGTGCAGGAAGCCACTTTCTCTCTCCTGCAGCAGCTTTGAATAGCAATACGTGAACGGTGCGTTAGAAAACCAAACCAATATTGCTGCATATATACACACCAGTAGTCCTCATTTGCTGCATGGCACAACTGCTCTGTCACATACTTGACCTTGACTTGATTTGATCATCCCTGTGGTTAAATAGGAAGTTCAGCTGTGAGCCAAATAATTTCCTACTACCCCTCACCCCATGAGTTACTGCTAGCTTATTTCTGGTACTGTTGAATTTTTATATGAACACCTGTCCATTAGAAATTGGATGGTGTTCATCCAAACAATTTACACTCATTTTAGAATGTTTCACAATTAGTGGATTCATAAAATTGTAGAATGCAAATAGAAATAACCCTTGTATTTAAAATACTTGAGATATGAAGAAACACAGGTTAGAGTATGTAATTGCTCTCTTTCTTGCTGAATTTATATCAGGATGTTTTATGCCTAGGGGTACTGCATGAATTGTCACTGTATTGTGGTGCAGCAAAGAAAAAAGTATGAAAAAATCTCAGTAACTTGTATGAAAAAAATCTCAGTAACTTAAGTACCCTGGAACTGATTTTCTCTCAGATTTTGTCACAGTCCCCTTTAAGTTTTCCTATGAATACTTTGAATTAAAAATTCACAGTTTTATTAATTTTGCTCCTGAAAAAAATTTAATTAAAAAAAAATTGGAGTTAGACTCAACACTTTTGTAACAAAACATAAATCAAATATGGTGTTATGTTGTCATATGTAAAAAGGTGGGTTCAGCTTTGTCCCTGAATCTATTAAATGCAATTTAGAGCTTAATGTGGCAAACTGAAGTTTTTACCTTTGTTAGCTGTTTTTAGATTCCCTCCCCAATACTGTCTCATTCAGAGTGAGCATTGTTATGCTGGCTGTTATCAGTGCTAGAGGCTGGGTTACAGTCTTCAGCCACCAGCAAATCCTGTTCAAAATGCATCACCTCCTCCTCCCACCTTTAAGCAAATCTCTGTTGGATGGGGATGTAGCCTATGAATCAGGCAAATTGTTCAGAAGGGGTGTGACTGGATAAATAGGAAGCAAAATGGTTTGCCTTGGCTTCATAACTGAAGTGGAGAAGAAATCATTGGTCACCTTCCTTCAACTAGGAAATATCAGCAACTTGAATGATTTTCAGAATGCCTCTATTTATGCAGATGCAAACATACTAGTTGCAGAAACATAAGAACAGTTGCTATTATTTTTTTTTTCCACTGGGGCTTCTTGCAAAATTCTGTGTGTCCACAGTAATTGAGCTACTTCTGCTCTCCCACAAATCACTCCTTTTCCAGTCTGAGTTTGGAATAAATGATATGTGAAGTATTTCCTTTAAGCAGGTAAGCTCTAAACTACGCAGCATTCTTAAGCCATGATCTGAAACAGCCAGTTTAAAATCTTGATCAGAGTCAAAACAGTGAGAAACTATTTCTGATTTTTATAGTTTAAAAATGGAAAGTAATTATAACTTAATAATTTTAAAAGCACAGGATTGATTTGGAAATTAAACTCAGATTGAAATTTACTATTGGCTGCTATAATTCTTTTGAAACCACACAATCTTGCAACACAATGTAGTGACTCTTCAAATCCCCATTAAAAGTAATGGCCACTAATAAGTCTGCCCTAACAGATAACCCTTCACTCCATCGAAATCTGTCAGCATTTAGTGTCCAGGAGCATTTTGGATACTAGTATGGAAGAGCGGGGTGATTATTTTGGTCTATATAAGTTAGACTCCACGAGTCTTGGGCAAGGGTAGAGGCCATGCTGCTGTCAATAATTCTCAGCAGTAAGTTTAAGTGATGTGGAATTTCATTTATATATTTGATTTGTATTCAGCTCAGGCTGAGATTGCCCTTTCTCAAACTGTCTGATCACATTTAATTCCCTGGAGGAATGCTTTTAGAAAAGACAGCAGTCTTGTATGACGCTCTTGCTGATAACTAAATTTGGAGCTTCTTACCCTGACATGCAGAGAGAAAGAATGTGTATGCACTGCAGAGAAGAGGGCTCTTTGCTAAAGATCTCCTGGCAGTCCTCAGCTGTTACGTGCTGAGGACTGGTTACCCACGGACTAAGGCTAATCTAAGTTGCAGCAAAGAGGCAAACTCTCTAACATGGTCAAAGCTTTAGTGTTTGATCTTGTTTCTACCCACTACAAAGGCTGGTATGCTGGTTTAAGTGTTTCCTTGAGCGCTCATCCCTGTGGGTCTGGTTATGCTTTTCTGCTCAGAGAGAGAGAGTCTAAGGCATTAGCTTATTAAGGGAATGCAAGGTGACTGTGAAACAGCTGTGGGGCATACATGTCAAAAGAAAGGTCACAACCTTCTTAAAAGTACAAATGGGAATAAATGCCCAGTGTATTTGCTGCTTTTGGAGCATCTGTCAAGAGTGTCCAGCAAGATTCCCATATAGGAAATTACGCTTACCAAAGAGTTGTTTATCCTGTATTTCTGTCAGGCATCCAATCATTTGCAGATGAGTTGAGCTTCATCATCTAATCTGCCAGTTGAAACAAATGTATTCTATTCTCCATGTATATGTAATACATATGAATTAGTTTAATGGACTAGTTAGAAAGTTCAACCAAACAGCAGATTCCATTCTGTATATAAAATTAGAATCTTACATTTAAGCTGTAGGTATCAAATTTTCAGGTAATGAAAAACCTTTCAAATAAATTACTTCAGTCTGGTTCTGCTTTGCTGCTTCACTGTTAAGCAGTAGATTAAAAATGAAACTTAAAGCTCAATGTATTTGGTGGTTGGTAACACCATTTCTATTGTATCTTTGGGATTGTTATTATTCTTACTTGCTTATTCCAAAATACTTTAAAAAGTAAAAAAGGCCCTGGAAAGCACTTTTTCTCCCAACAGTGATTGTTCTTGTAGAAATTATTACAATTGCAGCCTCTTCTTTGAGAGGGGAAAGATGGAGGTATAAAGGCTTGAGACAAGTTTTAAAATTTTCAAGCTATGGCTAAAGCCAGTTTAGATCACTTGGCATAGGCCTGAGTGAATGTAGGGACAAGCTGAGAGGAGGTGGTTTGTTCCATACAATGCAAAATAAACATAAAACCCCATGAATATGATGAAAAAACCTACAAATGAAGGTATAAAGAAACTTAGACTGTAGAGAGAACAGTGATTATTATATATAGTGTAGCAAAAACCCAAAGGGCCACACAGCAAAAACTCCCCAAAAACAGAGAGAGTGTAAAAGAGTTGGGTCTAATACGAGAGGTTTTCCATAGGTAACATCTGTAACATTCTTAGGTAACATTCTTTTGTTCCAGACTCTGATTCCATGATCCTCCACATGTTTGGTGGAAAGATGGGATGTTAGGCTTTTTGGGTGAAGAGGAAAAAGTAGCAGCAATATCCAAAACTATTACAAGAACATTACAAAAGAAATAGGTAGGATGAGGAGTCTGAAGATACTATTTTGAATATTTAGCTCTAACAGTCAAATGTTAATAATTTCGAGTGGTAGAAACAGGAATCAAAGCACCTTGCTGACTGTATATGGTTAGTATAGGATCACCTATGAACGAGAGAATTTTTTAAATATCCAGTTCTGAATTTCTGACAATACTTTCTTCTCCCTCTTGGCCAACTGCATTAGCAGTATAGTAGATTATGTTGTTTTTCCTTGGGTACTTTTAAAATTTGTATGTGTGAAATATCCTACAAGTACAAAATACTGGTACTTAAGCAAATAAGAAGGTGTTAAACAGACAAGCTTGTATGAGGTGCCTGATTTTCTGATGATGAATGTTCTGCAGAATGACTATCATGATATATCCTCCTACTTAGTACTAGGAGAGGGATGTATAACTAAATAACTCACCACACATTCATTTTCCATAGCCCTTTTTCCCTCCCAGACATCAAGCTTGCTAAAGAATATATCTCTGCAAAGGATGATGTCTGGTGTATGACTTGTTCTATGCCAGCAATTTTTCACAGATATTTGTGTGACCTTATTCCTTTGACGCCATGCAAAAGGAAAGGTGCAGGATCATATGCCATTGTACGCCTTTGCATTGGAAAGCAGGCATTCCGATGCTTGATTTTTGCTATGCATTTAATCAAGCTAGAGCAGTTCAGTAAGCTTCAGCAGTAATACTTTTAAGTAAACAGAAGACAGTTATGAGCACTATTATAATTGCTGTACTTCAAGCTGTTGATGAACTAGAAACCACTGGTGAGGCTTAAAACTTAATTTTTTAAGAATGAGATGTGTTGTTATTCTTACTTTCTGTAGCTGTTTCTGTAAATCTAGAATTGAATCTCAAGTTTCAGTTTGTTCCGGTGGTATTTCTTTATGGAAATGTCATGTATTTTATTCCTAGAAGATCTTGAATTGAGGGCCTTTTAAGCAAATCTTTTCCTTGTAAAGCTGAATGGAATTGTAGATACACCCAATTCTAAACTTAAAACCTCTTGTGAAATGCTTTTATTAAAATATAGACTCAGACTTAGGAAAAACCCCAACATCTTAAATTAATCTAAACTAATCTAATAGAGGATTGGGCACGTGTTTGCCTGTATATGGCAATGTAAGGCCGATAAATCTGACTGTAAATATCCATTTCCTTTGTAATGACTGCTGTAGATCGAAAGTGGGACATCTGTATGCCGCCTGAGATGAAGTGGCTGCTTTATCAGTTAATAGCGGCAGCAGAATTTTGACCTCTTTTTTAAATAGCTGTTCATTGCAAAGTTCATGCCACTCTCATAAACTGAAGCTCTACTGTGTTTAGATTAAATAATGATCCAAGTTTAGTCTTGCAGCCTACAATTATTTGAGTTATTTTTGCTTTGTGCTGAAGTCAGCAGAATTTATCACAGGTCAGGGGCTCAGAATTGGCTTCTTGTGTTTGTTGAGCACTGTAATTCCATGCCAGCTTGACTTCTAATTATGTTCTGACATCTCGCTAAGTTTGTCTGTTTTATACAGAGTGACAAAGGCCAAGTATATTTTAAACAGAGGCTTATCAAAATATTTTACTGTCTCATTAAAACTTTTGGCCAGTCTGATCTACAATTTCATCTTTTTTTAATGCATTTCCATTTTCTCTATTTTGACGACACGTGCAGAATTCAGAGGAGACATTACTTTGTAAAAAGTGTCTGCTTTTGTTACAGTCATTTTATACTTATTTTATTATTATTGCATGAGATTTGTATTGAGTATATAATTTAGCTTGCTGCCTGCTCTGTGTTCAATCAAAACATAAATTCTCTGACATAGCACTTTCATAAAAAATAAAAAAGGAAGTGCTTAAACAGGATAAGGTTTGTTTTAGCATAGTGTGCCAATATGAAACATCATACTTGTGGATGCACGTTTGAATCCCCTACAGTCTGGCAGCATCTTAAATTTCTTAAATAGCTGATAAGTACTTGGTTGTTTATGTGAAGGGTTTCAGGACTTCTGCTGCAGTTCATAACACAAAGGCTTCTGGCACTGTTAAGACCCTTATTGTGCTGGCTGGAAGACCCAAGGCAGAACAGGCAGGGAGTCAAAATTGCTGCAACAGACGTGAAATCCTGGCTGCTCTGACTTCAGTAGGAGTATTGCCATAGATGACAGTGGCCAAAGCTTTAATCCACATGTAGTCCTCCTTTGCTGATAATCCTAGAGTATGCTCCAGGGAAGCTTTTGCTTCTTTGCTGCCACCCAAACTACATCTGTCTGTGCAGAGAAGATACGAGTCTCTTAGGGTGCCACACTGCCTTTCACAAGCACAGCACTTCTGGGAAGGAAATCAGGACAGAGTAGAAATAAAACCCCAAATGTCTGCACATGCTGTCGTGTTGCTCATGGCCTGAGTCATTCCCAGGAACACAGATGAAGCCACCTGAAGTGAGCAAGATCAGCTCCTTGAGGCTGCAGTGGAGGGAGCCACTAGTGGAGGGAGCCACTGAGTGGATGCAGCCAGAGCATCTCCCGGTCCCTGCTTCTGCATTTGCAGGTTATCCATTTAGTGACAGATGTTGAGTATGTGAAGCAACAGTACCTTTACTAATTCAGTCCCACTTAGCCCATGCAGACCAAGTTTTCCACGTAAATGTGATCTAGTGAGCTATTCTCAGAGACACTTCATAAATTTTTATGTTAAATGACAGCAGCAAATGGGAAGTGTTTGATACTTTTTTTGTTATGTCAAAGGTGTGAGGTGTAGAGTATCAGAATTTGCATTTAATCGGTGCTGGTTAAAAGGAGAAATAACATCAAGTTGTGCCAGGGGAGGTTTGGGTTGGATATTCAGAAAAAATTTCTTCACAGAAAAGGTGGAACAGGCTACCCAATGAAGTTGTTGAGTCGCCATCCTTGGAGGTATTTAAAAGATGTGTAGATATGGCACTTAAGGACAAGGTTTAGTGGTAGACTTGGCAGTGTTAGGTTAATGGTTGGACTTGACGATCTTAAAGTATTTTTTCTTTTTCTTTATGATTGTGTAAGAAGAAAATCAGGTAAAAATAACTCCTTGTCCTTTAGGAAAATATGTTTTATTCTTTCCATCAGCTGAAACTGTTACTATTAGAAGTCTTCTCGAGTTGTCTGTTTTCCAACAAGTTCTTATTCTCTTATGCATCCAATCTAAAGTATCATTTTGCTGCTTTGTGAAATTGAATCAGAGACTTTCAAAATTCAGAATCCCTTAAAGTTGTAAATAACACTCATCCTCCTATCAAGTAGAAAGTAATAAATCATTACTGCTTCACAGTGCTGGAAGTAAAAATACTCTCTGTTAATAGTTGTGTTACTGTCTTAAGTCTTTATTTAAATAACGCAAAAAGTAATTTAAAACAATTTGGGGAGTTTTTTAAGAGTTCGCGTTTGCTGCATATCACTGTGCATCTCAAATGGATTGAAAGAAATTGCTGTTGCTGCTTCTGTGGTACCAGAAATTAAATTCAAAGGTTGTTTACACAGCTAATAGTTCATTCATTTCATATTGAAGGTGGAAACTCAGTATTTTTATCTGTAATGAACTGGCAAGGCTTGTTAACTTCAAAGCATTGCTACAGTGGTTTATCCCATATGAATGAGAGTTGCTACATACAACTCTCAAGACATGTATTGTATGTTACAAAGGATACAATACATGTATCCATTGTAACACACAAGCCTTGTGCTCATTTCACTGAACAACATAGTAAACAAGTAATGGTGCTATAATTCACTTCCCAGAAAATTATCAGACTCATTCTGTTACTTCAATCTTCACAGAACCTACTTCCTTTCTACAAAGGTCATAGGCTGTAGTAACACAAATGTCACTTCCTTGTTGGGGAATCGTAACTATTACAGTGCACTCCCATTTTGGGGTGGGAATGTGAGCAAGTCTGCTACAGCATTATTCTAGATTTATCTCTCAGTCCCTTCAATCGCTCTTGAATCTTTGAATTCTTATAACATTCAATTCCCTTCTAAGAATTCAAGTATTAATGAAGTAAATAAAATAGTCTTGCATCACTCAGAACAATCAAGAGTGTGCAAATATGAAAGATGTATTCTGAGACAACATTTCTGGATTCTGATACCTTTATGGTGCATTTTGGGAGTACAAATTAAGTGGTGCTTCTTCTGCACTTCAAAAGAAGTTCTGTTTGTGTTGTATCTTTATAGAAAAGGTTGGTCTTTGAGAGGGCATCCTTCCAGAAAATAATTTCTGCCTAGGGTATCAGACTTCTTCTTTGGGTATGTCTGTGTGTGGCTTTTGTTACTATGTATTTTCTAGTCTTTCATCTTTTGTTTGTTTGTTTGTTTTGCCCAACACTTATCGACTTATCACTAATTCCTGTCTGAGCATCCTTCATTGTATAATGACACCTTAGGCCTTATTAGCAAGACACTGGATGTTTCTTCAGAATAACTCACTGCATTTTTATTGTGATGACTACAGGATAAAGCAGTTCCTATTCCACAATAATTTTGTTCATTCTAATACCTTCTTCATACCAATTCTGATTTCACATCTCTACTCCTTGAGCTATCTGCATCAATTTAATTTTTGTATGACAAAGCACTATACACATCTATGCAGGTCTATAAATAAAAAGCAATAAACTGACATCTTTCACCTGTATCAAATGTATTTCATACCTTTTTTTTTCTGGTATATTTGCTATTAAACTTTTCTCTTTTTGTATTTATTGCCTGTCTGTATTTCCCATGTCCCTCTTCCCCTTTTCTGTCACTTGACAGAATTTTAAGCTGCAGATGAAGTGGAATACCTGTTTTACCTCTGTGCTGATGGGCTCACACGCAGGCATTGCAGACAATTTTTCTGCTTTGGCATATAAACTGTCTCCAGCCACGTACATTTGCTTTCACACATATAAAGTACTGCTTCTTTCAAGCAATATGTCTACATGTGGGGGAAAGTTGTGGATCTCACTAAAATCTGTCTCTGCAATGAAGATCAGGCTAAAAAACCAGAAAACAACAATGGGCTGAGAGCACTGTCAACTCAAAGCTCTCAATTATCTTACCAGGCCACTTACTACATAGCAGTATCTAATATCTTTTAAGTGTCCATGTAATACTCTTCCTGTGTTTCTAAGATTCAGGTGGATGTTCGTGTAGTCTTTTTTCAACACTTAACTACAGCTGGTCACCTGAACGTAACTGGTTACCGGGGTTGAAGATGTGTCTTGGCCTGCCTGATAGCTGCCAACCCGTCAGGCGTGGGAGCAAATTGCACTGATGGCTCTAGGACGCTCAGCAGGTTGCTTTGGTTTTTACTCACACTACACATCACTGTACCTTGTCCTTGTGGCTTGCTTATTATCCCTGCTGTTTAGTCCCTGCTTCCTGCTCTTACTCCTCAGGGTCCCACTTGCAGTGCAGTCCCTCTCTGGGTTTTGCTCACTTAGCTTCTTTACCAGCAATACTAATATTTCTCAAGCTCTAGCATTCCTTGGTTTGTCCAGTTCTTGAATTAGGATCATTTTAACTAGATCTCTCATCGACTAAACAAAACAGGAAGTTGAGCAGAGACTTTGATGACAATTCCTGTATGAGGCTGGACTTAACACTTCAGGTTATTGTCAAGTGGTCTGTTGATCCCTGTTAATGCTGTTTATTCATGAAGGTTTTTTATAACTTTAGGTATTTTGGCCTTAAGAAAGTAATTTTTAACTGCTTTAAGACCTAAAAGTGCAGTTTTAATTTACAGCCAAAAGAGATTAAGACTTCCTTGTAAACACTTTTAATTGAAGGATCTGAAAACCTACAATGAATACCTTGGAAAATATTGTGAGATTTTTAACAGAATCACAAATTCTGGTGATTATACAGCCTGTTACACCAAACACGTGCCAGGATTTATAAATCCAAGTAAAGAGTTACAGAGGAACAAGGCAAAGCAGTAGGTACCTTGGGTGTCAGCATAAGTAGTTGAGGCATTTCTTTGAATTTTATTCTCCTGTAGCAAGATATATAAGTAAAGCTGGGTCTCTGGGCTGTTTTAAAATGTAAATGTGTCAACATTAAAAATAAATTATGGCATATGAGAGGATGGAGAAAAAGACAAATTCTCAACAGTGAGGTAAATCAACATGCTGTCAACTGGTAACAGTCAGATCTTTAGGGCTACTAGACTGCTACTTGAGTATTCATCCTTTTTATTTCCTTTTGCAGATGTTAGGCAAAATCCTATGGAATTTTATCTTAAAGCAATATCACTGATATGTGCTGTAGCTATGATCTGTTCAAAGAACCAATCAAATGACACAGTGCATCAATTGAACTGCAGTGCTCACTGCTTCTCTCTTCATAAAATAACAAAATAGTCAATGGATAAGTAAATGAAAAAAAAAAACAGAATTCCAGGGCAGAAGCAGAGAAATGTCCTAAGTAAAGATGCAGCTCAGTTTAATCTTGTGTTCACTTCTAATGCATAGGAGTATAATCCTGTCAACAAAGGGAGGCATTTAGACAGATGAAAATAAAAGGTATTTGTGTGCATAGGTTAGGTGAAGACTTTTATATTACGGAGAGGTGCTGTGATTTTAGCATTAGTGTTTCAGGTGAAGAAGGGAGCTTTCGGCTGTTTAAGTCCAAGAACTGAACTAATTGCCCACCTTTGATCTTCCCACCTTGTGCCCCTATAAATACTGTTTCACATTATCCCATATGTGCAGCAGTAATCTTAGTCCTATTAAAAAGCTAAGTCTGTCTGGAATATACAATTTTGCTATATGGCTTTCATAGCCATGTGCATTTGTCACCTTTTACACTTCATTTTGAAACTGCAGGTATGGCAGCTGGTACTTTTAAAGCCAGGAAGTGCCGGTCAGCAGAAGGACCCTTGCCAATGTGTTTATTTCTGTACTAGGATTGTTTATAGTTCATTTTATAAGCTTGAAAATAGAAGATTCTTCCCTAGCAAACTTTTCCTTTGCGTTGGATACCTGTACCTCTGTTTTACTCCGCTGCAATTGCTTTTGTTGCTTGCAGAACTGATTCCACAGTTTTTCCTCAAATTCCTTCCCAATGATTACGCAAAACTGCAGAATTCAGCCTTTAATTTTTATCTACCCTTTGAAAGAAATGAGTCTTAAGCAATCACATAATTTGTGTCTATTTAGCTCTTAATCGCATGCTTAAAAATATCTAACCATTTTTTTTCTCCTAAATTCAGCCAAATTTGAAAAAATTACAGATTTCCTAAAGATCCCACAGACACTTCTGAAAACCACCAGCATGAGTAGAGGAGAGACCAAAATGACTTTGCCTGCTAAGAGAACGAAAAGAACAACTCAGTGTTGCTGATTCTGTTTGACAGCAGAGACTTGTCAGTTTTAATATACATACTGACACTGTAGTGGCACAAATGGAGAGAGCAGGGGCAGTGGGACAGGGAAGGATGTTGCTTTTGAAGATATTTCTGTGATATTCCTGTGAGGCACAGGAGCATCACCTGTTATATCAGCATATCTCTGAATGTTGGCCTTTTTTTAAAGTTATCTTTACTGCAGCGTGGGGCAATTATTTTAGTTAACAAACTGTCTTGAAGATATTGGGAAACTTAGTTTAAAGCACAATCCTAAATGCGAATAAATTTAGCAGGCTCTACTATGCGTTATTCATACTTCCCCACCCCGGTCCCTGTGTGGACAAAATAAATTGGAGGAACCAGAGAGTTCTTTAAAATATGGAAAAAATATACGTATGTTAAATTGGAGGCAAGAATAACTCAACTGCAATATCACTTTTTAATTGCAAACTTTACTGTCCCTTTTTGATATCACTTGAATTCATGGCATTCTTCACTTTTACTAATGGAGGCAATAACATACATTGCCTGACAGCATGCAGTATATTATATAGTATCAGTATGGATGCAGTGCTCAGGTTTATCCTCAGAAATGCATATCTGAAGGTTCTGATTCTTCAGATTTGTCTATCATATTAAGGTCTCACAGGCACTACCACACAAGCTTGTAATCTGTAGAACTGAAATATGACATAATAATCTAAACAAAGAGAAAATACAAAAGACCACTCATAAAAGAAGATAAAACCTTAGTTTAGGGCCTTCTTTTGCTTTAATACTTCAGTACTTTGGTGACTAAGTTTTGTGTGTGTATGTGAGATCTAGCATTGTAGGCTTGTTTTGTGTAACAGCATGCTGGATCACTTTTTATTCATATTAGGTTCTTCACTTCCTATTTTTCAGAAGCTGTTTCAATGCCAAATAGTAGCAATCATCTGCCAGATAATAGATAGGAATCTGGGATTGTGATGAAATGTAACTGTAGCACCTGCACTTAAATACTAATTAAAGGACACCGACTCTGAGATCATAATCTGAGTGTTTATACTAAACTCAATTCATGAACTCATCCTATCCATATAAGACTTTTTTCATCCCTAATTCTTGTCTTGCATAAAAATAGCTAAGAAGTTCTCATTCAAAGAGAATTTCTGTCTCAAAATTCTTACAACATAAAACAAAGTCTTCTGAAAGATTTGATCTTCCACCCTTGGAATGCTATTGCAAACTGTTCTTATGTTAGTTTGCAAAGTGTTTCATTAGTTCTATGAGAATTTTTATAATATGCATGTATTAGATGTGAGACAGGAAACAAGCCTATATTTACGCTTCCCAGAACTTCTCATTATCATCAGAAGAGTTTCCATTCTGTTGCTAGGAGCTTAGCCAAATTTTTCAAATATTTGGGCTGAAATGTGGGTTTGTATTATACAGACTTTAATTATGTGAGAGCACACTATTCTTCTCCAACTCTTTCCGTGCCTGCTTCATTCAGGTCACAAGATGGATAGTACTCATTTAATAGGCAGTTTGCAAATATGTCATCTAAAAATGTGCTTCATTCAGTTTGTGGCCCCCTGGCTCACTGCAGCATTCAAATATTTCTCTGAATATGGCACGATTGATTTCCTTGTAAGAGCGATGGGATCCACTGAAACTGCAAATGTTAGTGCCTCTGTTTTATAATACTTTTCTGACATGAGTGTTTACTATTATTATTTCTATTTTACAATGTGGTACCATGGCACAGTAATACAGCCTCAAAAGCAGTTTGGGTGACTAATGTGAAATAATTGTTCCCTTATTTCTCAAAACCACATTTTTTTAATATTTGTCCAGAGCTGTAGTTTTTAAAACTAGCAAGTCAATTCACTTAACTTGTACCTAAGAATTCTAACAACTTCTGCCTTTGTGTGTCAGGCTGAGTGCTCAGAATGCACAGCAGCTTTGACTGAAGCAACATGCCTGTGTTCATGCAGCAATCAGTGGCAGAACTAAGAAGGAAATTCAGTTCTCTGCTCTAATTTCTTTAGCATAAGAGCTAGACCTCCTTTCATTTCTGTAGCAAAGGAAAGTGGGATTACAAACATCAAGGGTGTTCTCTACACAGCTGGCTTTCATCCTCTGAACCTCATCTTTTCTGTGCACTGCAGTGACAAGACTTTTCTTTTTAAATTAAAAAATGCTGATGCTTGATATTTCACAGATAAGTAGGCGTTAGCGAGACATGTTTTATTTATTTATTATTTATTGAGTAATATGGAAATCTTTCTCACAATCTTTGCTCTTGAGTTAAGCTTAAAACCCCCATTGGCATTTTTAGTCAAATTACTTGCAAAATGCACATGCTTGGAATCTACATGATGCAGCCCATGCCGTTGTTTGTTTTAAAATTATGTCAGTATTTCAGGACCACATTGAGATACACTGGAATGACCTAATGACACATTTCACAATTCTTCTTGGGAAACACCTTCAACACATCTGTACTAAAAAAGTGATTTGATAGTGGAAGCTGGAAATTGACTTCTCCCGCACTCCCCATTGTTAATGTGAGAGTCAACTTTTGAAAATTTGGAAATACAGAGCCAAGAGCTTCTCTTACAAGGTGGTAAAGTGGGCAACCCCCGGCTGTGGGGCTAAAAGTGAGGGCATATGGCCTCAGGTGCTGAGGCTGGTTTAACAACCCATGACCATGCGGGCCTGCCCTAATGTAGTAAAAGACAGCTTTCCCATCTGTATTGGTTGAAATATATGCTATACTATGCTGGCATAGGCATACTAACTTGGGAAAACAGTCTTTTCTGGAGAGTTATTTTAACGTGGATCAGTTCATGGCATGGTTCACAGCAGCATTTTACAAGCATTACAGCACTTCAGAGGAAAGGCAGGAAATTCTTAAGCCAGCTTTTCACTGAAGTCCATTGATTGTGGAATTATGACTGAACCATTGCAGTATGACACCTAATTAACATCCTAAATCCTGTCTATTCGTGTGGTTAGTTACAAAGACTGTCAGTTCAGGTCAGGATTAACATTTTGTCTTATCCAAACCCATCTAGATGCTATACGGAATCTGTGTTTATGGCAGCAAAATTGAGTTATCTTGCTCATGTTCCATGTATAGAATGGTAAAGGATGGAGATCAGGCATTGAATAAATTCACAGGCAGAATGCTACTGCTGCTGCTGCTGCTGCTGCTGTTGGGTTTTTTTCCCCAACTGAACAGTGTAGGACATGTACATTAAGGGGCATAAAACCATATACACAAGATACTATATTAACTTGAATTAGGCTCCAGGAAAATCAGTGTCAAGAACAGAATGGAGAATTTTTTTACACACTGTCATTGATATCATATGGATGTGTGGCCAGCTGCAATCCAACTGAAAAGGAATCTGATCCAGGAGATAATAGTGAGGAAATTGGCTTTTTGTGTGTTTTGGTTTTTGGAAATCTCCGTAATGTACATCTAATTCATCTTTGAAGGTGTTCCACAAGAGTCAAGAATTAGGCTGCACCCCGCACTTTGTTATGAACTGTGACACCACAGGGAGGTGTGACCATGGTCACGGGCACAATATTCCGTACTTCGTGAGTAAATCGAGCCTTATGTCCTTAGAACTTGGCATTTTGATATTAATAGTGGGTACAGTGGAAAGACTTCAAAGTCACCTTTTTTTCAGAAAACAAATAATTCTTTTGGGGGATCCGAGTGTCTATTTTTTTTCCTTAATTTGTGTCTTTTGTGGCCTTTGCAGCCTTCTAGGCCTGATTCATGCATCCCTAGGGCAACAGAAAAAGGGAATATATTAAATAAGTACAAAGGTTGTACACATTAGGTATCAGTAGGAACCAGAGATTGGAGAAACTGCATGTGCTGAGCAGAATGAACAGTTTCCCCTTATTTTTTAAATGGCAGTTAGAATTGCAGTTTATTACAGCTAAATGAAAAAAAAAAATCAGCAAATCAAACCAAACCGCACTCTGAAGCAACTATTTTACCAACATGGTCTCAGTCAAAATTTCTACTTTTTTCAATTTTATGCAACTCCCTAGTTTATAAAGCTTTGTCTTTTTGTTTCGTATTTATGCTTAGCCAGTTTTTATGTGAATATAACCATACCTTTCATAAATCACAGAAGGGTTTGGGTTGAAAGGAACCTTAAAGTTCCTCTCATTTCAACCCCCTCTATATATCTGTGGATTAAAAAAATTAAAAGTAAGCATCCTGGCACACTTAGCTATACTCATAACTGAAGATGAAAAAGAGGGAGAACCATAAGTACTCTTTCCCAGTAACAACTTTCATGAGTTTCATGCCTCAAGACTCAAATGAAGCGAAGAGATTTTTGTCCCACTGAGCAGCTGTCAGTAAGAATGTTTTAAATAAATATTAAATGTCTTTAGTAAATGTTGTCTACACCTGAGTAAGAATTTTTCTATATGATATTTTACGAAGAAATATTTGTCTAGAAATAATCCTTCATCATTAGTGTTTGGAATTATTCAGTAGATTGCTGAAAGGAAAAAGAAATCATTTAGACAATGTAGTGTTGCAAGGTGACACGCAATTATAGACCTGCAGCAGTGTCAGCCAGTTAGATATTATTAATTTCTGTTAACTTCATGGAAGCTTGCTTTAATGTTCAGGAAAGAAGACTACAAAATTGAAAACATATAACTGGTTGCAAAATTATTCTCTATTTTGATAACCCAAGGAAAAATAACTGTCTTGTAAGATTAAAGACACAAATTGTCTGAGATTCGTAATAAATAAAATATAGATTTTATTCCTTCCAGTGAAGCATGCACATGAATTCTGTGCGTATTCTTTGCCAGCAATTAGAAGTAAGCATGGTAGAATTTTCTTTCTATAATCAGTGTCACTTATCAACGTTTCTAAGGCAGTGCTACTGCAGGCTTACTGAAAGGTTTGTGAAGGACTGCTGACAGACAGATTGTCCTGATGAACCTATCCTCGCAACACAGAGAAAAAGACACCTCAAGGAGCTTCAATTCACTGGACCACTAGAATTTATTCCAAAAATAGCGGTTTTCACAGCTAACTGCTGTATTTCTAAAGGGATGTGTAAATAGGAACAAAGGGAAGGTCTGTATTCTGTGCTGTAGTACTTTATCTGCACTGCTTGATGACAGGATGTGGCCAGCAAATGCACCTGAAGAAGTTGAAGCTGGTAGGCCATTAGTGCCTAATGTGTTTGAAAAGGAGATCCAAGTTCTGACATGTCCTGACTGAACAGCTACATTTGTACTAGAATTCCACTGGGGTTATTTTTCTTTTAGTTTAAAGGGTAACCATAGTAAAGTACTTAAAAAATTTTTCTTGACCTTACAAAGGCACTCACTAAAATTTTTTCTTGCTTAAATCATGAAAGTGACAAGCCTCTTCATCATATCCCAGAAATTCATTGCAGGATTCATTAGCATTCACAGTGTCTTAAAAATGTGGCATGAACACTAAACCTGATGACATCACAATCTCATCAATTTGCTGTGGCAGTTCTAGCTGTGGTTGCTTGCTATGGCCTGGGAGCTAACACCAAGCTGAGTTAAAAACCTCATGTTAAACAAGAAGCTCCCTTGATGAGGCTGAAAAAATTATGAATGCAGCAAAATGCTTGGAATTTTTTTATAAGGTAGCTGGCAGCATGTAGTTTTTCACTGTGGCTAGCCCAGTGACATGAAGTGAACTACACTTCCCTGTGGGAGTGCTGTGTATGGTATTGTCTTGGATTCATCCACACCAAGATAACACATAAGAAAGGGAAAATCTCATCTCCCAACCTGGAAGGAAAAAGACCCGCAATTATCTACATGCAATATACCTCTCAAGTGATACTAAGAAATGCACCCAGCACATAGATTTCCAGCTGGAAGAAGCATTAACCTTTAGGATGTTGTGAGGGGTGATTATCCTAGAATAATTATCGATATTATTGGGGGAGACATAATGGCTAAAGAATATCTAAAATGGGTAAAATTAACACAAAAACCTCTCAAAAGGGTTTTTGACAAGAGAAGAAAAAAGTCCACCCCTTCCCTCCTGTTATTTTTTTCTGATTAAAATGCATCCTAATGACTGTATTTTTCTACTATTCTGAATCAGTCTTGTGCTTCAAATGCTTTTCTATTCTAAACCACTCTTCCCACTGCACCATTCCCATTTTGTAAACAAGAGCATCACAAGCACAAAGATCAAAGCACACTGGTAAGAGAATGTAAGTAGCAATTCTGTAAGAAAATATGAGATCTTTCTTGGAAAGGAAGATATGGCTAAGTTGTCTTAGCATTCACTAGTAGAAATAGAGCAAAAGTTTTAAAAGTTAGTTTTCAGCTGTACTGTTTTCTAGAGTTGTTTCCCAAAGAGTTAAGTTCTGAAGGATTTCTTTAGCATCCAGTGGAACTATTAATTCTAGCATTCATGGAATTCTGAATGAAATCATTGCTACTATTAATAGTATTGCTGCCTTTGAGTTCAGATGAGAGTAACCATGGACGGGTGAGTCAGTGTAGAATTCATCCCTCTTCAGAAAGGCCTTAGTGAGTTTGTGTGCCACTTTGATCTTATTTCAGCTCTAATTCTTAATGCTGCAGTGCTGAGCAGTAATTTGATGTGTGTTGCTGGGAAGCTGTGTGCAGCTGGGCAAATATTTTACCTCCCTCAAATTTGTAAAGGAACTCTGCAATGCTACTGCCTTTCAACAGTGGCAGGTCTCTTGCATTTATTACATATCTCTTGATAGCTGGTGTTTTCCTTAAAGCCCCAACTGCTCAATCAGGGTTTCAAAAAATTGCTGTGTCCTAATGATTACTGAAAGTCTCAAAAAAATGAGCAAATGTATACCAACTCTCAAAAATCTGAAATAAAATAAAAACAGAAAAACAAAGTGAGTAGGCTTTAAGTTCTTGGCATGTGAGGGGAGCGTCTACAAACACTTGGAGGTGAGTTCTGTGAAATTTCCGGGGCTATAGAAGAGGTGTGTGATGTGTGCACTTTCATTTTGTGTATTTTCCTTTTCCTCTTCTCCTTCCCTGTAAAACCCTAGCAGTTTTTGAGTCACCTTGCAATGATGTACCAATTAACTGATTGCCATATTGCTTAAGCAATGCTTGGAATAATTGATAAAACTGGGCACAAGAAATGTGTAAAGAAAGAGGCACCTACTTTTGATGCTAGTGTGCCTTGTTTTCACTATGAGGAGAAGAATGGGATCTTTATGTTTGGTCATTTGAGTAACAGCTCAGTAACTGAGACTGTGCTACCTTTTATTGGTAGGCTTAGTTGGTCCTGAAGAAAAATATCCCCCAATATTTGTACAAATTTTAAAATTCACCTGTTTCATGCTGTTTGCTTTCTATGAATGTTCTAGCAAATAAACTTTACAGGAGTGTTCACAGAAGAATACAGTTGAAGTTTATACTGGAGAAGAGAGTATTTGGACAACTCATATGGGTTATAAGAACAATGTTCAGGCAAACACAGAACAAAACCTAATACATGCTTAATTGGTTTCGCAGACTAAATCTTGAATAATAAACATTCACAATGGGATTGAGCTACAAAAGAGGAACTGTTTGCAGAAATTATTTAGCAACTAGTTGTAATGAATAATAAATATGAGAAAACTGTGATCCACTCACAGGCATTTCATTAGTAAGTAAAAAAGGCAAAAAATCTCAACTATGAATGGCAAGTAAATTATTAATCATTTCCACAAATTTACTGTTGTGTGATCATGTGCTGGCTTTGAAATGACTCAGAGTAGGTATGTGATTTCTTCTCACTGGTTTTGTGTTATTTTAACAAGCCAGGTTCTGAGTTCAAAATGCAGATACTGTTCACAAGAGTTATAACCCCCAGTAAATTATAAATGCTAAGCACCATATTGCTCGAGGCATTTATCCACATGTAAAGTCATAATCTAATATAAATGAAAGGGCATATTTGTCTTCAAGCATATAAAAATGCTCGTTGACTGTGCTGGACTCTTTATGGATCTGAAGGAAAGCATACCCCCAAGTGTTCGCTGGATCCCAGGTTAGATGGCAGAGAGGTGGCTGGGGCAGACCTTGCCACAGCTAACGAACGAGAACGCCCAAGCTCTTTCTGAAGTGTCATGGAGCATGATGTGGTAACAGTGGCATGTTTCACTGTGCTTCAACAACGGGGGCTTCCCTCTTCACACAGGCACAGTACTTAGGTTGGAAGGATCCTCTGGAAGCCAACTGGTCCAACCTGCCTACTCAAGCAGGGCCACCTAGGGCTGTTTGCTCCTGACCATGTCCCAGTGGGTTTTGGCTTTCTCTGAGGACGGAAGTTCTACTTTAAATGCGGTAGGGCTTTCATGCCACAGGAGTAAATGCTGCTGCTGGATTACCATGGTGGTGAGAGGGATCCTTTGTGGATCCCTAACCATTGTAAGTGGTGATATCCTATTTACATGCTACAGAATGAATACAGCGATATTTACTGGCTGAAGACCACTGCAGGGAAAATGGAGCTTTTGTGTTAGAAGGAAATTTCTTTGTGCTTTCTTGGCTTAGTTATCTCTAAACACAATCAATACACATTTGTGGTGTAATGATTTCTCATTGTTTATAAAGCTTTTGTGAGAAATCATTAAGGAAATTAGGAAGATATGTATTATTATTTATTACACTAAAACCACACTTTTAAGCAGAACAGTAGAATTCCACTAGTTGAGTCACACACAATGAATGTAGGCTCACCAAGAGAGAAATCTCATGTACCTGATTATAATTTTTCCAGTATCTTTCACAGCATTCTGAATGGGATACCAGATCCAAAATATAAATAAAAATGCTGGGTTTTCCACTACAATATTTATCAGTAGAAATTAGTTCCAAAATGTGTTACTGGAATAAACTATCTCGGAATTGGAGCTTTAAAAAAATGAATAAATAGTAAAATAACATTCCATGGGAAATTTACAGGACTTACAGTTTGTGCATGAGTCCATAAATTTGTCTGTGATTGTCAATAACTGGCAGCCTTTTGTCGTTTTCTCACATTTTATATCCAATAAAGCCAAAATGCAGTTTTGAGAGGATATTTCTTCCCACATGTCACAAGGACATATGCTGGTTTTATAAATTACTATATTACTTTCAGATCCCAGCTTGTATACCACTGAGAGTAAAATATGTTATTAACCATACATCTATATCACACATTTATAGAGAATGATAAATGATAGTTTGCTACATGTCCTTGAGAACTCCTTTTTTCTCAAATTCCAGAAGCATTTCATTCCAGTCCAGTCTCTGAAAAGCTTTTTTGAAAGGTTTTTTTTCTTGTGCTTTTTATATCTTCCTATTTTTAAGATACAAATACTTTAGATTTCTAGATTAATGTGTTCTGTATGTAGGCTTTGGGTTTCATGTCTCTACAGTGTTTAAAAATGAAATAGCAGTACTACTTTAGATGTTATTTTGCATCCTTACTGTTGTTACGTCAGTGAGTGTTATGTTAGGGCTGGATGAATTTGGTGTTTAACAGGAAGGATACATGGTATTATTAATGAATTAGAATTCTGTCACTGAAAAACTGTTCAGTTACTTTTCATCTCTCACAATGGACTGTGATCAAAATTCCTATCCTCTAATGGAAAAGCTTGTGCATAAAAACCTAGTGAATGTAATGTTCATTACTAGACCAGGTTCTGAAATACATGTTGAATGTGTGAACAGGCAACTGTAAAACATTTGCTTTCAAACATGTATGGTCTCAAAAAAATAAATAAAAAAGATCTTCAATTTAAAGTATTTATTCCTGCAGCCACTGCAGTGTTAGTGAGCATGATGAGCAATCACCTCTTTCAACTGCAACAAAGAATTAGACAAAGCCTTTTCAGCTCTGGGTAACAGAAACTGATGTCTAGAGTGCCTGGCAAGTTTTTTCTTCTTATCTGCTAATTGCCAACTGCTCATCTTTTCACTGTTGAACTGTAGTGTTTCTACACTGAACAGAAAGAAGGTGGACAAAATTTACACCTTCTTTACCTCAGTCCCCAAACACATCTGTTGGTGCTTTTTCAGAAAATCTGAAGAAAACATCTTGAATTTCCAGCACTGATCTTGGCAGTTAGAGAACTGTCACAGTTTATGCTTTGAGACAGCCAAACTTCCTTCTGAATAAACCCTACCGCTTACCCACCTTTGTGGATAATAGTAAGCATTACTTAAGACCAGGAATAACATGGTTTTAATATGGAAGACCAAAATGCCAAGTTATATTGGAATTGTCAAGTTACAAAAAACTATATGATCTCTTTGTTCTGATATTGATAATTACCTGTTTCCATTATTATGTCTCCGTACATAAGACCCTAATAGCAGTTATTTGCCAAGTGAAATGGTGATGCCACTCCCAATGTTATTTAGCCATTGTACCCAATGAAACTGTAATAATGGATGAAGATTTTAAGTTTAGAAAAGGGTTTCCAGTGGCCTAACTCAAATGTAGTCTGGTGGACAGTGTGAGAAATCAATTATGAACTTCCTTCATTTTGGAAATATTATAGGTTGGGCATTTTTAATTGCAATATGGTGATGAGTTATTTAGTGCTATGCTTGATAAACTGTGAAGAGATGGTAAATGGAACACCTGCATGTTTTGGACTGGGCTAGTTTCTGTGTTTTAGCCTTCAGCAAGTTGCTGGCTAAGTGGGTAAATGTGCTGACAGGGAACCAGGGAAACTTCCTTTTCAGAGGCTGGTTCTCTTCACTTCCACTGGAGATCTGTTTTTTGAATTCTGCCGTCATTTTATTGCAATTGTTCAATTCTCTACATAATAGTTTGATTTTGATAAATCAGCAAATTCTCATTAGAAAACATTACTTCTGGTGCTCTTTCTCTTTTCTTTCTTTGATGTACTTTTACAGGATAGAATGGTTGAGGTGTTCTGCAGTGCTGCATTCCACTAGTGTAAGCAGGAGTAAATATATAGGTGGTAGTTATTTTTATCAGTGCTCACCTGACAAGACTTTTTAAACAACTATTGGAAATATATATATACTGACTATACTAAAAGTATAAAACTGCCAGTCAACCAAGGTGTCAACTGGATGAAAAAGATATCGGGATGCATTTAATATGTTTTCAAGGTTCCATTAAAAGGAAAATGCTGTGACTGGACTTCCGAGGCTATTACATTTAGTGTTACAGCTATGTCCTTACATATTTAATCTGATAATTTAGTAACATATCTAATGGAAGTTCTTGTGAACATTTTTTGTTCTAACATGATTCCAGAAATCATTGAATGAACATGAGCTCATTAGATTGCTGCTGTTCAGACTCTAAGAACAGTCAGAGAAGGAATGGTCTCAATATCCAGCCTTTAATTCCAAACCATGTACACAGGGCAAGACAGGCTGAGGTCTAGTTATCCTTTGTAAACAGTTTTGCAATGCAGACATGATCTCAAAAGGTTAGTGTTGTACGTTCTCACTGCTGCATGTCTCTGCTTTAATTTAAGGCATTTCCACTGGGATGCAACAGTCAACTTTTCTCATTTGATATTTACTTTATTTCCTCTGTGATTTAAACCTGCCTACATTTCAATTTCCTTACCCCTTTTGAAAATTCAGTGATGACTTTT
>JAWWMP010000171.1:19293356-19366521 GCA_035047865.1 Dendrocincla tyrannina | reverse complement strand
GAAAATTCAGTGATGACTTTTCCCCTTCCACTAAAAAGTCCTGAATTTTTCTAGGATTTTTATCTCTTGTATAAGTTGGCAAGGTTTTAGTGAACTTCTTGGAAATTTTATTGCTTCTTCAATCATTAAAAATCTCCTCAAAGTTTAAATGTAGGACTGACTTGTCACAGTTCTTGTGTGCTGAAAGATTAATCATTGCTGAAATGATATTCCCTGTCAGATACTCCCAGATTTCTTTCATAATGCATTTCTGGGGAATGTTAGATAAATGAGAGACATTAGAGTTGAAGTAAATAATACAGTAGAAGCAAAATAATTTAAAATGATGTATAGGCTTTGTTTGTATAGTAAGGTCATGCTACAGTATTATCCTTGCAGCTTGCTGTAAGAGACTGAGCTATTCTAAGATTCCTATGGAACAGTTAAAATAATAATGTTGCTAATCAAAAGGTGTCTTTTGAATACTCTGCTGCTTTAAACAGAGCTACATGCACTGGTTATGGTTTAAAACGGGGTTTGTTGTACCCTTCAGGGTTGGTGCATTGCAGTTGCTCAGTCACTCAATATCTAAGAGTTGGCTCATGATACATTTTTTGTCTTACTTTGCTTAAGATGTCTAATTTGCATTCTTTTCAAACTGACATCTTTCCCTTTTACTGTTTCAAAAATTTCCAGTTGATAAGGAAGTGCTGACAGAAGTGTAGGTAACCAAACTGCTCAGTTAGGGATGCTTTTGCCTTCTGGCCTCTATATTTATCAGTGCACGAGTGACTTTTAAGACCTTATGTTGATTACTCACTGGTTGTTACTGAGAAGGAAAATACCCTAAGAAGTACTGCCATGGCCAGTGGAACTTAGTAATAAATACTAGTTTTGTTTTGTTGCTCCTGTTATGCTCTTCTATTGGCTGCATGTGATAATTTCAAATCTGATTTTTGTATTTTGTTTAGCCATCAGAGTCTGTTTCCTCTCCCATTATGAATATGTTTCAACATGGCATTTGGCATACAGCAAATGTGTGTCCTAACTTTGTCAGCCCTCTGGACTGGACATTGTCTCTCTTACACAGACTAGGATCCTCTACACTCAGAGAGGGGGGTATGCAGAAAAAATGTTCTGGACATGCGCAAGTGCCTAAGAGATCACTTGGGCTGTGAAGTGACATTGCTGACCAAAATGTATTGTCACCAGTGCTTCAACTAGTAGGCTACCGATCAGGATGAACAAGTTAGTTGTTGCCAGTGGAGGAGATGGGTTGCTGGTAATCTTTACCCATGACCCAGCTTGGAAGGAGTTTGGGGATAGGCTGCCACTTCATGATTGTTGATAACATTTTACTGCAAGTCAGTGCAAGTTCCTTTTCATTATGAACAGAATCAAGGTAAGAATTCCTGATCTACCTTAGCCCTACAGGATTTAGTGGAATGCAGACCATTCCCCTTCTCTTACAGATGAAGTGAAGTCTCCAAGCCTGTGCAGATGTACCTTTCTTCTCTTACTTGCTGAAGGATGAGCTGTAACCAGCATCAGTTTCTTGTGGGGAGGTTGGGAGGGTCTTGGTTTTGTGCTTTTTTGTTTTATTTTATTTTTTTAAAATCTCAACACCTATCTATGCTCAAAAGCTCAAATGAGCTTTTTAAATTAAGATGGCTGTAAAAATATTTCATGTCAATTCTCTGTGTTTTTACTTTCCCTACATCTAGGTCCTTGCCTTATTTATTATTCGTTAAATAATTAAGACTGTCTGTACCAAAATACTTCATTGTTGTAAACTGCTACATGTCATAGTGATGGATTGGCAAACAAATGTTTTCAATCGTGTAGTAATAATTTTAAAAATTACAACTGGGCATTAAATGAATAGCTAGCAAAGTTAAAGGATTGTACAGCCAAAGGTCAGAATAATTGTGGTGCTGTGAGTACTTCTCCAAAGGTTAACTCATTCATTTTAACTTCAGTGGCATTTTGGTGGCCTTTTAGAGAAGCATGCAGGTCTGTAGTGGTGCAACATTAAAATACACTTGACTTGGATTTTAGGATACTTTGGAAGAAGATTGTGAAGGAGTTTTTATATTCAGATTTCCATGCAATTTAGCAGCAGTGTCCCTACATATTTCTGAATTTCATTTAACTTTCTTGGCAAGCTTTTAGTAGAAAAGGGAGAAATTATAGTTTTCATAATTGCAACTTGAGATTTATTTTCCAGTCAAGGTCAGGCCTTATGTTCTTTGGGAAATGGGTTTTGGTTCAACAGACACTAAATCCCGTAAAACTATGAAAAAATCATTAACTGATTGCTCAATCAATCCTCCCAATCCTTAGGAAAGCTACTGAGATTTATTTTTTAAAATAAAGCAACATGAATAACAATCAGTCATTTTAAGCTGGCTCATTATAAACAATTGTAGGTCTTTTTGTTTTGGCATCAATTAAATTATTAACAAATTATCATATTAAACAATATATGCATTCTAAGAGATCTTAAAACTGTACGTGTATATCTGTTTATAAAGAACCAATGAAACAACAGGATCGAGAAAGAGTAGGTCCTTTAAAATATGTATGTTCTCCTTTCCAGTAGAAAAGGCTTCTGCAGACACACCAGTCCTGGTCTGCACTGTAGGCAGGTATGAAGAATCTTTATTGTTAAGTTATAAAGAATTATAGCAGTTGTGTTGACATTTTTCCTTGATAGGGATATTTAGTTAAAAGGAACAGGTACTGCACTCAGCTGCAGAGATTTCAATTAGGCCTGAAGGAGGACAAGACAGTTTTCTGAGGTCACAGAATTTCTTGTAATCTCACTCTTGTCTTGGATGATATTTAGAGGACCTTTTCTAAACTCTCTTTCTGAGTTGTCCTCATTACTTGTGTAATTCCACTTGTGGCCTGCATTAAATGTTGCTGATATTGCAAGGCCAGGAATGGATTAGTACTGATTACACATTAAATTCAGTATGCATGTCACAATATCAGTGGCAAATAAATTTCAGTGCTTGCTGAGACATTTCAATTAGAACGTTGTGTATCATTAAGAACATCTTTGCTTTAGCTCCTCTTTTTCCTAACTGATATTATCCCTGCCTCACATGCCACTAGAGACCCAAAGTGGGAATCCCTTTTTCTGCAAAAATGTTACACTTAGGTTTGGTTTTTTTTTGTAGGGCACTTATTGAAGACTGTTTATTCCTCTTCCTTAGGTGAATGCTGTACCTACACTGCATGGCAGGCAAAGGCAGAGGGTGCAGCAGCCTGTATAAATGTGCTGTGTTAGGTGCTCTCTGATCTCATTTGTCCCCCTCCCGAGCCTGACAATGACAGACCATTGGGAAGCTGAGAATGTTGTGAGCTCTTCTATATGTCTGATGACCTTCCTTCTTCATCTTGGTAGGATTTCAGGGAGCTGAGTTTGCCAGGGAGGCATAGAAGCCTGTGTGCAACCTCAGCAAACAGAAAAAGGATTTTTTTCTGCTAAACCAACAAATAAGTGAAAAGCCTGTATGAGCACCAGGGAATGAGAGATGTGGGAGGGGCCTCTTGACTCAGGGCATCTTGGTCTTCTGAGCCAGGTGGGGTCTTTTCTATCCCAGTAGCTGTAGCTTACCAAGTTCATCACTGTGAGATGGTGTTGGTGGCATCCAAATCAGCAAATGGTGAGTCAGGCCTGTTTATCCTGGGCAGGAACAAACTGTAAGAAATCTGATTCTTGAATTTTATATTTGCAGTGTTAGCAAGCAAACTCTCATTTGAATGTGAAACTTATTTGCTGTCTTTTATCTCTTGTACTTCATATTCAGTTATTGAGTTCCTGAATTTAACTGAACGTTAAATTCAGTCTGTCCATTAAAATGCATGTCCAGATAGACGTGGCTATCCAGTGTTTTGTGAATTGCAATTATGGTAGCAGAGAAGAGATGACTTGTTGATTGACACCAATTGACTGAGGAATGTGATTTTAGAGAAGGTGCTATCAAAGACGACTAGGAGTAAAAGAAGAGTTCCTTCTGTAAACAAAGACAGTGATTGCATAGGATGCAGGAGGTTGTATCTGCGTGGTGTATGATGCAAAGCATCCACACAACCCTGCTGGGGTATCGTGCCCAGCTCAACTCTAGGAAACACTATCTTATTTCACATGAGCTTGACACCTTCAATCAGTTACAGCATTCTAATGAAGAGCAATGACATCCATGTTCCCAACACTTCATCATTCACCCCTCACTCAGGTTCAGTATCCAGCTATTTTCCCTGGGCATTTTTCCTCTATGCCTGACCATCGTCACAAACCCAGCACATTGTAAAGCACACTTCACTCTCCCTTCCTCGTGCTCCACTGCCAGTTCTTATTTCCACATGTGCCGCTGGCTGTCCTGTCCTTTTTTTCTGAACTGTTACGACAGGACAGGTTCCGTAATGTTTTTTTCTTCTCCCCAGTTACTGAAGCTTCTTTTCCTTACTATTCTCACTTGTGTCCTTTCTGACTTCTTGAAGAACAAGCTCTTTTCTAATTCTTTCTCCTCCCCTGTCTACAACAGTCTTATTTCCCTTAGTTTTCCTCTCCTGCCTTACTCACTGCTTGTCAGTCCTCCCCTTCCTTCTTCCTTATTTTTTTCTGTTTTCTTTCATTTTAGAATTGAACAGAATAGGTGAGTTAACGTATCTCTCTTATATTTTTAAACTCTTTGTTACTCAACACCAGAATATACAAACAACTTTTGCTATTTCAAGTAATTAAAAATGCTTTTAGTAATTAGTATGAACATAGAAATGCAACTTTTTGGAGAGAAAGCTCTATTTGTCATGCATGTAGCTACTATTTATTTAGAAAACACTTGCAAAAAGGTTGTTAGATAATAGGGTTTTTTTCTTTTCCAAATGTGCAGTTTTGACACCATAGATACTATCATAAAAGTATATTTATATAAAATGTTTTAGATTTTGTTGGTCCCACAGCACTTTAGAATATAAATGTGGAATTTATATACTAAACTTTTAAATACTATTAAAATGTCTACTTGTCAGCTCAAATAAATAATATTTTAGAAGTATCACCACAAAAGAAAACGTGTATGCCTCTTTACATATCAGGGGAAATTTAGATATTGCTGTGTGCTGGTTGCATTCCATTTGTATATGTAATTTATAAAGTACTATGTGGCAATTGCTAGTATAACCCTCAGAAGCCAATAATAAATAAATTTTTATGCTCAGGACAGCATGATTTGCCTCTCGTGAGGTACAACAATGCATTGTAACACTCCATTGTAGTGCAACAAAACCCAGCATGAGTCCATGCAATGATGCTGGAACTCAATTGCAGTGTAGCTTAGACTAAACCTCATGTGAGCATGTCTGATTTACCCCATTCCTCTTGTACTTTTGCAAAAAACCCTGCCTTATGGAAGAGCCACAACCTTCAAAGTGTACCTCAATATAGGACAAAAATTATTTCCATGTATTCAAATGACTTTTTCAGCCTCTTAAAATAGACATGCCTGGATCATGGATGGAATGAAGCTAGTTGATGCTCACCTGAAGGGCCTGTGCTAAAGCTGATACAGCAAGGTGTGGCCCGAGCAGGGTGCTGCCTAAGCAAGGCAGACTTGCACTCAGCTAGCTTAGAGCACAGGCAGAATGAGTCCAAGGCTGCCTGTGGGAGACCCAGTCATCTGTGTCTGTGTGTTACCCTCACTTAGTAACATGCTCAGACCATGACTACGCCTCAGATAGGCCTGAGCAGGAGGAAGAAAAGGGAAAAAGAAGTTTCTTAATCAGTGTTTTGGATGCATGGGCACACTGATACCACTGTAATGCTTCTGGGCTCTCAGGCTGGTGCAATTGCTTGGCATCTTTCTGCAGCAGCGCTGTGCATTCCACACGGCATTCCATCCACTTTGGGACTTGGAGTATGATGGACCTACTGGCTGAAGGTAGTAACCAGCTGTGATACATCTGTTTAGTACATTGTGCGGGGTCATGGGTTATCACACTGGAACATAACTTCACCTCACGGTGCAAATTAGTCTGCGATAGAAGTAGTAGTGTGTCACTGCCCTCCCTCAAATGCCAATTAGGAACATTTTCTATGTCATTGTAGTACAGGTCACTTTTTGGATTAGCAGTCTCAGCTACCTCACAGAAGTACTTTTCTATTTGATCATTTTTATCCAGAGGATAATGGAAAGAGTGGTTCTGTGGCAATGTCCTTCTTGGCACCCTTTGAAGGGAGGAATAGAAATACTAGTGTTTACTGTAGGTAAACACTATATGTCTCAGTCTCTCGATGCAAGAATCAGTCTCTTGTGTTTGCCATGGAATACTTGGATATAGTATGCTTTGGCAATTGCTCAATTGACGAATCAGCTCTAAAGAAATGATAAACTCATGCAGCATTCTGTGTATTTGAAATGCAGAGGACAATCAGATACACTTTTTTTTCCCTCTAAGCCAAAAAACTCAGTGAAATATCTGAAAACTACAGCTATATGAAAAAATAATTTCTCACAGCTCTAAGTCTGAAGGAGAAAAGAACTTGTTTTAGAATAAGTGTTTTTATTCCCCAAAAAATTAGAAAATAAAAAGTTTTGATACAATACTAGTATTTATTAGAGAATTGCAGGCATGACAGTGCTTTAAAAATACTTGCAATGAGATTTTAGAAGGGAGGAAGCAGGAGAGATCATTTCAACCTCTCTTCTAGCATTTTACTTTTAAATACTTGTACAGTCACAGAGGGCAGGAGATGGAGGATGACTCTCAGATCTGAGAACTGGAAGGTGGAGAGGGCATGAAGTTACCCCTTCCAAGTGAAATGAGCATTAACAGACACAAGGAGAGACACTGCTTTAAAATAGCCATTAGCACCATGGTGGCTAAGGTAATGTCTGGGAGGGAAAGAGCTGAGGTCAAATTAAGGTAGTGGAGAGAACAGAACATTTTTTCCTACAGTTTGTCTGATATCTGATGATTTACTCCGTTCAAAGACATACAGGTGTCTATTCAGGGGAACTTTGGGCAAGGGGGTTGGCAATCATGAAGCTCACATGTCAGTAGTTCCATTTTTACTTACCAAAACAATTAGATAATTTTTATGTTACAATCCAGATGTGGACACAGAGACTAAAATGAAATTTCTAATTTGTCTGAAACTTCTTACTCAGCTCTCATGAGGATCACTGGGTAACATGTCAGTGTTTTTTATAGCTTGTTTCCTCTTCACCTTGATGTGATTTTTTGACGTTGTTTTATCAAATACTCAGTCATATGCCATGTTTTTCCTTTCTGAATGTAAATATTCTTTCTCTGTGTTAATAATGTATTTTTGCCTTGCCAGTTTCTTGAAAGAGCATATTATAAAACTGGAGATCACTGAAGCTAGATGGTGTTTTGAATATGTTATATCTTTCAGAAATCCTAGTTGGCCTAACAGCGTATGTTGTGCTACTGATTAATTATAGTCACGGAACTGATGCTGCAGCTATCATGGAGACAGTGCTTAGTGTTGAAAGATAATCTGTCTTCAGGAACTTAACATCTTTTTGCCTGCAAAATGTTACTCTGAAATTTTTAATTTTCTATCTTTCAGCTCAAAAGCAGGGTTCATTATGGTTTTGGGGTTGCTTAAGTCTTCAACTCTTCCTTTCAGCATAGAAATAGCCAAAATTCACTTCTCAGTCTGTTCACTACATACGCTTCCAGATACTTTATTTGGTTCTCAGATAAAAGAAAACAGATTTTACAAAAGAACAAGGGGTTCTTTTATGCATCTGAAGAAACCTATTTTAGAATAAAAGTTGGAAAATTCAGCATAGCACTCAGAAAGGTAGGTTAGGCCAATTATTGAACGGATAGACAGCCCTAAGTGACAGAATGGGTTTCTGTGACCATGTGGCTCTGTTAAATTGAACGTTTGGAATATAACTTCACATAAATGTGTACCTGCTGCAGGTTGATTTAAAATGTCATATGAAAAGTCATACATCTTGAGCTTAATTCCAGGAATTGAGCAAATGGAGATGATCTATAAGGGCAAATTATTTCTTCAGTTCCCAACTTCTGTCTAGTTAGAAAAGCCAAGATACCACTACAGTTGCATCCTGAAAAAGGTTTATTCTTGAGATATTCTGCAGGGCCAGCCTATTCAATCTTTTCTCTGGGGGACTCTGAGTGGATGGGAATCCTAAGATAGCTATTTTTCATCAGTACAATGTCTGTCTTACACTGCTGGAGCTCCTAAAGGAGGCTAAGATGTTATTAACTACTGACTTATTTATGATCTACAAGTAGCTTCTATACATGCATTGCTACATTTCTATAAATTCTTATTTAACTGTCATCAAATTCTGTCAGGATCTTCCATCTGACTGAGCTCTTGGATATTTGGGAGTTGGATTTGTTAATTCTGTGTTTTTAGAGACACTAAATTAATCCTTTTCTAAGGTACAGAAGTGCTCTATGATCGCTGTTTTTGTACCAAAGCCGTTAGTCTGCATCTCTTGCCTCCCTTCTTCACAGAATGAGTTAAGCAGTCCCATACAAGTCACAGTTCACTGGACCTTTGATTCCCCCACCCACTAAGCACAAGGGACTCTTATAAAGATGAACAGTCTTGTGCTTCATTTGCACAAATTCCCCGCAGTGACGTGAGCTGGACAATGTCAGCATTTAGGAGTTCAGCAGAGCTGGTCCCTCTGGGCTCAAGGATGTACATGCCTGTTGAGAGACTCCCTCAAGAGACTCTCTCATTGCATGAAGGTTCAGCTGCTGGGAGGGATATGATTCACCCCCAGAAGTGGTGGCAGTTTTTGAGGTTAATTGTGTTTAATTGAATCTGACTCTGCATTTTCAGATAAACCATATAATATGTTAATTTGAATTTGCTATCAAACTTCTAATTCTTGGTTTAAAAAAGCCAAAGAAATTGCATGAGACAAAGTCCTGTGCTGTAATTACTGCTGGCATTTTTATAGAGTAAGGAAATTCAATTCCTATTTCAAAGATAAGGGTTTTTTTTAACAGAAACTTGGCCATAACATATATATAAATTTAACTCATAGCAGAAATAGAAGAGCTGGAAGACATTTTTAGACATAAAAGAAAGCTTATGGAAAACAAGAAGACATGATATTAAAATATATCATAAGAATGTAAGAACAAGAAATTACACAAAGGACAAAGTTGTTGCCTTTTTTTCAAATACCTTGACTTTGGAAAAAAGGAATGTATTGAGCTATAAAATCTGTATGCCCATGTATAAACATTCATGCAGTCCTACATATGAATTATTTCTGCCTTCCACAGTAAATACATTTTTATGAACTACTACCACGGAAGCTAGGGGTAAAACTCATCACCTTTAAAGGCAGTGGGATCAGTCCTTAGCTGTACTTTGTCATAAATATTTTCCAACATCAGGTATTAGGATCAGGGATGTCTATTTACAATGAGTTATTTCTGTATTGTCATCGCCTGAGAACTCTGTTTAGCATTAACTTGAAGCATTTGGTAATTATTATTACTGTTGCTTCATTTAAGCCTTTAAGGAACGTGTTTTCAAAGAATAAAGACAGTGTGACTCGGATCACTTCCAGCTGCCTGCCTGTTCCACACAAACAGGCCCTCCTGCATGTGAGAAGGAACTGTTTTGCACAGCTGAAGGGTTTTGGAAAGGAGTCACTTGCACCTTCCTCTGTAGGTGAAAAATCACTTCTCAGTGTTTATGGAAACAGGAAGCCTATGGCAAGTCCTGCTGCTGAAGGAAGGGAGACAGTAAACCTGTAGGAAAGGGCTATGGAAAGCTGTACTGCAGTACTTTCAAGAGCCTATTTTACAATCTAGGAAATACTTAAAGGATAACTGCCATTAAAATTAAGGGTTGAAATGTGTACCCTTTCTATTATTCCAGTAGCTATATATTAGTCTAGCCTTTTACAGTCTGTTTCCTTGTATTCTTCACATTGCCTTCACACAGGGAAATCTCATATTATGCTCATCATTTAGGACCAGAAGAGTTGAGTGGGGTCAAAGTGAGTTTGTTTTCTTTGAACACTCAACACCACTTTGTGTACCTTATGTTCCAGTTTTTTTGTATGCTGAATAAAATCTTACCTGTGTTATACAAGACAGATAACTTCAATGAAAATTTTTAAATACAAAATTGTAAAATTTTGCAGGGGTACTCGTATTTGCAGAAACTGATTTTTTCTTTCTTGTGTAATGCTCTCTCTGAACTCTCTCAGTAGATGTATGTTGTCTCAAAACATGCAAAAAAAAATAAATTATGTGTGTTACCATGGCATCATCACTACTTGAAAATGTTTGTAGTGGTTGTGTTTTATCTGTGGCAATCCAAGAAGGTGAGGTTGTAGGAAGAGAAGGTGTATTTTGCTAAAACTAGCTGATATGGCTGGGTAAAATAGATGCACTTTTGGGAACATAATGTTTTATAGGTTTGTTGATTTTTTTTCCCCTTCAGGTATGTCAGTTGGTCCAATAAAATACATTCTCTCTGCTTAAAAATGTTGCCTTGCTTGTAACAGTTATGTCGCTCCCAGCTCAGTGTTTGATCTGGGAAGTCCCAGTGGTGGATGTTAATTTATAGCTAAGGGTAGTGTTTTGACTCTCTGAACTGGCCCTACGTTATGTTATTAGATTGATCATAATAGAGATGCATTGAAAGGAGACTTTTCTAGGGGAAACTGACAAGCTGCCATGGTCACTGGAAGAAGGAAAACCAGACCCATAATGTCCATTAATGTAATTCATCTACAATGAGGAGAAAATAGACTTATGTAAAGTTTTATCCATAACTAGGTTTTAGCGAACAGAAAAGTATTGTGAGGCTACTCCCAAGTAATTACAATTATTTTCTTACCCAGACCTGTAATTTTGTTTTACACTGTGCATGGCAGAACTATGGGGTTTTTTTTTTAGGTTTTATAGCACCTGCATCAAAGGTACCATTCTTCTGCTACAACAAAAATGGCAGTAAATTTTACATTAGCAGGTCAGTGCTAGGTAGAGATGGAATTTTTTTTTTTATCCACAGGAATTCACCAGCCCCTTTAAAGATTGCATTGTTGATGGTTTCATATCAAGGAAGCACTACTGCTATCTCCCAGTCATGTTAATAGAGAAAGCAATTCATCAACACTGTGCTTACACACTCTTTCAAAATAAACAATCTGTTACATTAATTTCCTTGCAGAACAGGAAAAATGACAGATTGTATTTTGTATTTGCAAATGATTCCAAAGTTTGATGTAGAAAGCATTTATGATCACAGTGAAAGAGTAAGTTTTGAAAAGAAAGCAGAATTTAAAAAAATATTGCAGCTGGAAGGTTCTGTTACAATTCTGGAATATAATTAATGAACCAGTTTTCAACATCTAGAAGCTTAAATAGAAATCAGGGCTCTAATTGCAAAACGTAAAAAGTACAGAATTTTCCCAGAGCCTTGTATAGAGGTAGATTAAAGTCTTGAATTCTTATTTAATTGAATACTTGCTCAGTGTGCATTCAGAAATCAAAATATTTTCCTGCCTTCGCTCCAAGGCCATAGAACCTTGTATAGAGGTAGATTAAAGTCTTGAATTCTTATTTAATTGAATACTTGCTCAATGTGCATTCAGAAATCAAAATATTTTCCTGCCTTCGTTCCAAGGCCATAGAAACAACAGCCTACAAACTGAAGCCCTTCAATGTGAGCATTATTTCTCAAGAAAGGTTGCTGTTATCTGGCAGAGACTTTAATATACAATGCCAAAATGGGCTTTGGAATATTTCTCTTCCTTCTCTCCTTTCTCTAGAACTACCACTATTAAGAGGCAGGCATTCATTTGAATGTTTTGGTGTTTTCCCCTGAATTTTCACTTGGTTAGTGTGTTTTCATGGCTATGGTTTTATCTACTCCTGCCACAAACGTAAACACTGTGTCATCTTCTGTATTAGACATGGATACTTTATAGAGATATTACATGAAGAGGCGCATGAAATCCGATACTGGCATAAAGTCCCTGCCAGGGGCATCTTCACTGAAAGCACTGTTTTTATAATGCATATTTTCAATGATTTTGTACAGTGCTTATTCCTGCACAGGCAATTTCTACTAAAAACCAACTTTTTATAACTTGGTGCCAAAAATAACTATGATTTTCAAAGAAGGATGAAGACCATGGCTCTATGATTCATTCATTTATCTGTCCTGCACAGCAGTTTGTGGCATGCCCCAAAGTTGGAGCAGCTGGATTAACTTTTGCCAATATACATGAAGGCACAGGCTGTTCTCTCCACCCACAAATCTGTACAGCATGTGATTTTCATAGAATGCAGTAGTTAAAATTTAGCTGCTTGTTCTTTTCCTTTGAAAAGACTGACAAGATTAAGCATTTAATTAAGCTTGTTGTTTTCCTATGTTTTATGTTGTAACATCACTGAAAAACTGCAAAATAGCTATTGCTGGGCAGAATAAACCCATAGGAAAAACCCCCCAACATTTCTACAACGAGCATGAAACCGAATTAGTCTCCAGTCTTAATAGGTAGGTAGGATGCAAGCCTTTAGTCCTTGTGACTTCCATGGAGGTTTTACCTGCAGCAAACAGCCTGCTCTTCAATGCTTGGATATTAGATTTGAAATATCTGTCTTACCTAAACACTAAACCAGATACGCCACATTACCATAAAATTCTAGCTCATAATGGAATAAAATTAATTGCTGTAAGAACTCAGACTTTTTTTTTCAGTAAAAGCCAAGACTATTACTGAAGTGTGTGACTCCATAGTTATATGAAAATATGAAAATTATAATCTTGTGTATACCTGACTTAATATACTGTTATTTTAGAGGTTAGCTGAAATGGTTTGAACATTGTTTTACACCACCACACAGTGGAACCTGCTGCAAAAATCCTCCAGACACTCCTCAAGTCAGATGATGCATTCATATATTGTTTGATGGTGCATGGAGATTCTAGTTCAAATCCTGAAGCCAGCTGCTGATCAGCAAGGCTAATTATTTCAGACCAAGCTTTGGTCTTCCAGTTTTGGAGCCAGATGAGCAGCTAGCTGAGACTTCTTTGCTTATAATCTATGATAAGGAGTGTGTATGTTGTCTCAGGAAAGAATCTTGAGCTGGTCCTAAAGGTTGTCACTCAGTTCTGCCTTGAGGAAGACAACACTTGGTTTACCCCAGTGGCTTAGTCAGTGGTGTCACTAAAAGTTTTGTTTAATCACAAGTTTTTGAAAAGAATATTTAAAACTGTAAATTCATATTCACAAATTAACACTACTGAATTGCAAAAAAGAGTCTATGTCAACCTTGTAACTCCTCTTTCTGTAGTCAAAGGCATGAGGTAAGTGTAAGATGAACAATTTTACATACTTGGCTACATCTTATTTAGTTCATGTGGGCTGTTAGACATATCAGCACGTGAGAAAGCCACTTTCTTTTAGACTAGTTTCTTGGGAGGGGACACTGTTGCATAAATTGTCAGCAGATGGGGCAGCCATGGGTGAAATAGTCTTTCTTTTTAAATGTCACAGGATTTAATGTTAGAGTATAATTGGGATGAAAAGATAACTAAGCTCACCATGCCTTTTTGCTAATACATTATTAATATACAGGAGTGTTAAAATATGTTATATAAAGATCCTATTCACTTGAAAACTTGCCTCACATGGCAAAGAATCCCAAACTGTTTTCTTGCAGAGCTCCTGAACAACAATTTTGGACTTCTTTCACAGAGAATTTAATTTGTAAGCAAAGTATACAGCAGAATGGAGCACAGTACGGAATTCATGAAATACAGAGCTTTAAAGATTATTTTTTTAAACCAGCAAAATCCAACATATATAGAACCCAAACACCACAAAAAAGGCAACAACTGAGAACTGATTTTGAAATTCCAGCATTTAAGCCTCATTTGAGAATTTTCTTTCCGTAATTTGACTTGATTAAATTTAACAAATAATTTATTGATATAACGAATTCACAGAGAGTTACTAACTCTCACCAACCAGTTAACTAACCAATTCACTGATGAAAGCCTTTCTGTCTCAGTGAAAAACTAACATAGAACATTGTTCTACACTGTTGTGTCTTGAAATTTTAAATTCTCCCATTACCTTTCAAGTAAAATACAGTAGCAATAGAGAAGCTTTTTGCAGACATCATTACATTTCTGATGGTTTCTTTTTGAAATGTAGTTTTTTTATGGCAAGGGTTATATAATAGAATCATGGAATCATTTGAGTTGGAAAAGACCTCTAAGATCATCAAGTCCAACCCTTAACCTAACTCTGCCAAGTCAGCCAATAAACGGTGTCCCTAAGAGCCACATCTACATGTCTAAAATGCCTCCAGGGATGATGACTCCACCACTTCCCTGCACAGCCTGTTCCAACCCCTGACAACCCTTTCCATGAAGAATTTTTCCCCGGTATCCAATCTAAACCTCCCCTGCCACAACTTGAGGCCATCTCTTGCCTTGTCACTTGTTCCGTGGGAGCTCCCTCAGCTGCTCCTCATCAGGCTTGTGCACCAGCTTCACTGCTCTTCTCTGGACACGCTCCAACACCTCCATGGCCTTCCTGAGCTGAGGGGCCCAGAACTGGACACGGTACTCAAGGTGTGTCCTCACCAGTGCTGAGTACAGGGAGACAATCACTGCTCTGGTCCTGCTGGCCACACTATCCCTGACACAGGCCAGGATGTCACTGACCTTCTTGGCCACCTGGGCACACTCTGGCTCATGTTCAGCTGCTGTCAACCAGCACCCCCAGGGCCTTTGCCACTGGGACACTTTCCAGCCACTCTGCCCCCAGCCTGCAGCACTGCTTGGGGTTACTGTGGCCAAAGTGCAGGACCCTCTTACAGTTGGCCTCGGCCCATCATTCCAGCCTGTCCAGGTCCCTCTGCAGAGCCTTCCTACCCTCCAGCAGATCAACACTCCCACCCAACTTGGTGTTGTCTGCAATATATTTATGCTGGTTTTGGTAAGAAGACAATTGTCATGAGAAAGGTGACCAAATGCATGAATTAGTGTTCCAAATGTATGTATTTTGAAATTATATCTTTCCTTAGGTTTTTTTCCCCAAAATGTTTTTAAGTGTTTTTCCATCTGGAAGATAATACAATGAGTAAAGGAGACTATAATACACACACACACACACACACACATACAATATATATTGTAAGTATTCAACTGTACTTTGACATCTTCTGGGGAAGTAGTCTTTATTACACAGCTTTTGCCACTAAGAATCATTATAGAAAGAAAGTTTAAAAAAAATATTCCCATAGCCCTTTGTTACTGTTTCACATTTGAAAAAAAATGTTGGGAAACAGTTAAAGGACATTTCTCTTGTACTTTATATCTTATACTTTTTGCTTATTTCCAAATGGAAAACAGCTACTGTATTTGTCATCTTTTAAAGTGATGATGTTTTTTCACTCAGGAAGTGTTCTTGCCAAAAAATGATTTGCCAAGAAATGATTTTCCAACACAAATGCTTCAACTTCTACACTAAAAAGTCAGAAATGTTTCTAACCAGAAATACTTTCCAATAAAATTAGACTCTTTAAACAAAACAAAAAACCTCCTTTCACTGAAAATTTGAGTGCCACTTTGCTGTGATTCAGAGGGTTATAAATTCTGCATGCCTTGGGACTGTTTTCTTTATCAGTGTGAATATGTGAACATTTTTACAGCCAATAATTTGAAGTACTTAGGAAGCTAAATCTTTGTAAATGTTCTGGAAAATGAAGTCTTACATTTTAAGAGTACTGCCTCTAATTTTAAATGAAAAATAAGAGAAGGTTATCCAAGCAATATATTATCTTGTCTTTTTCTTTCGCAAAGAAGCAAAATAAATAAAGGGTGCCTATACTGATTAATCAAAATAATAATAGACAGTGGAAATGTTCAGAACTTGATGCAAATTCACTTAGTCTTCAAATCCTTTTACCCATATAATAATTTCTTCATCAATTATGTTCTGCATAATTTATCAAATTACCTTAATCTATATTCACACTCTGAGTTTACAAAATGTCTTAGTGATACAGAATGGCTGAAATAAATTACAGAGAACTTTGGAATACTGCACTTTCTAAAAGAGCCATAGTAGAAAAATATGGAAAAACAGATCCATCTGATAGTATTCGGAGGAGACGTTTAGCATGAAGAAATTCTTCTTTCAAACTAAAAAGTTAGGATTAAAGAGGACCTCTAATTCTTGCTTCCAAGAAGAAGTAATCAAAGATAACCAGCCAGTTTGACAGCACTGAATTCTATGCTTTTTTAATAGAGTATCAGTTCAAATGTATTCAGGCTCCCAAGGCAGTGGAATGCCAGGCAGAGCAGGGAGTTAGAATTCTACAACAAGCAATGTGTTATTCTGTTGAACTGTAGGGCAGCCTCCCCATCTGTCAGTGCAGTAAGCTCAGCTCAGTTTTTTCTAGGCTAAAGGAACTGGATGCAGACAAACTTATTCTTAAGTGACTGATTTAAAGGTGCGGATTCTGAGAAATGCACACTTCACAGGAATTCTGCCTTTCCTGTTGAGCTGCCAGACAGTAGTCCAAAGCGTATACATACTATGCCTAGGATGCCTATTTCGACAAGAAGTAGCTGAGGGAAAATGTCCTCCATAAGACACCTTCCACTCTAATGGAAATTGATGTTCACTCTGAAATACTGCACAGCTGAAACTCACAACTGGAACTCCCTGCAGAAGAACCATATGGCAAGCTCAGGTGCTTCCAGGTACTGATCGGTTACTTTGCAGTTCTTCTCCTGGTATTTGCAGCCTAGCATTGGAACAGAAAAAGAACTGTGCTTCAAAGAAAGAGAAAAATATTAAAAGCCAGCTCTTCTATTCCAGCTGGCTAAAAAAATTCCTTAAAAATTTTCAGAATTTATCTATTTCTCTCAACCATATTTTTTTCTTAGTTGAAAAAAAAAGCAACAAAATCCTTTGATTTTCAAGTCTGAGGGATGCTCTTTGCTTGCCTCTTTTATAACAGAAGTAAGTTTTCTGCCAGCTTGTCTCCTTGTGAATTCAAGAGAAAGAACCTTCATCATAGTTAAATCCCAATGAATTATAGACAGGTTTTAGTGGTTTTGTTTGGAGTTTTGTTTTGTTTTAATCTCAGAACAATATAAATACTTCATACAAATTCTTTTTACTAAAAAACAGAGGAGGAAGAGCTCAAGGTGCATTTTTCCTATAGGAAGGAAAAATATGGCAAAATATCTCAGCAGTAGCTCTTCTGTGAAATAAGGGAGCCAAAGTGAGAGTTGCTCTCAGAATTAAATTACTGCTAATTAAGCGCTCTCTCTAGCATGAGAAAAAAAGCCTTTTGTTCTGCTGGGCTCTTATAATTACTGATAGTCATACAAATCATAAGATAAAGTCTGTTCTTGTAGAAATGATTTGTAACTGATATAGGCATAGCAGGTAAACTTAACAAAACTGACAAAACCTGACAGTAATTATTTCTTGTAAGTTGCACTCATTCTGTATCTGAAAAAGCATCTTTGACTTCTTGTGTTTAGGATGGTTTGTTTTCTTTTATACATATGATGACAGCTGCAGTTGCTTCCAGTATTATAAGGGCTTAAATTGGCCATCATCAGTTTCCAAAATTTAAAGCACCTCTTAGAAGTCATTCTTAATGTTGCTTTGGGAACCAGAAATGAAAAGTGGAATTAATATGCCTTAAAAAGCTTATTAAAAGAAGATTGCCATTTTGCAAAAATTGGTCCCAGTTTTTCTCAAAACATCATATTTGCTCAGAACTAAAAAAATGTGAAGTATTTCTGCATCTTTTGGGGTGACCTGTCAGGAGTCCAGACGAGGGTTCCTATGAATGTGTTTTCCATTCCGTGAAAATTCATAAAATCCAAAATGCTGCAGGAAAATACTTCTGATTTATGAAAACAGATCTTTAGAAAAGCTGTTCACTGGAATATTTCCAAACAGTTCTCTTTATCATGGTTTCCAAGATATCTGGGCATAATTTACTCCATGCACATAGGTATCAGCAATATTTCTAGAAAAAAAAATCATCAGACCACAATTGTTCTTCCCAATATGCACATGTAAATCCTAGCTCTTGAATTAAGTGTGGGCAAAGGAAGACAATGCACCCCTTAACTTTCCAGGAGGAATGAATACAAGTGTTACATTCCTGTTACCGGCAGTGTTCCAAGGCTGGTTAGTTGTCTTTTGACAAGACTCTTAGTTTCAGGCAAATGTAAGCAAAATCCAGATAGAATGAGTGATTTCTTGAATTACTGAATCATTTAGTTACAGTGGTATTTACAGCCTCCTGCAGCAGTGGTTAAGTAGCTTTTCACTGAGAGGAAAGAGCATGCTCACCAGAGCTAGTGCAAAGGAATTGTTCTGGCCATTGATGAAATCAGTGAACATCAAGTCAAGAGCCATTTGGAATAAGTCAGGTCTGCAACTCCCTCTCCAATAAGGAACTGCTTTGACCAGTGCTCAGAAAAACTTTTCAAGTACTTGTGTGTTTTGAGTCCATGTTCTAGGCTAAAGCCACAAAATTTCACTCCTCAGGAGGGTGAACTGCAAGTGCACAAAGTAATTAAGCATTAGCAACTGATGTATGTTATGGTACTGGCGAGGAAACTGCAGAGAGTATAGAACAATTACCTCCTGCTAGGAAAGCTCAGAGAAGCTCTTGTCTGCTTTTTAAACATAAGTTATAGAAAGTAAGAAGGACAAACTGTAGAAGGCACATGCCTGAAATCTCTACACCTGATAAGTGTAACAATGTGAGTATAGAGGCTCTGATAAAAACTTCTTAGTATAATTGTGTGGTCTTACCTGCTGTGAAAACAGAGCAAATACTGATGAGCCTTCTATCAAAAATTGTAGCCAAACTCTTTTGAGTTTGTTTTTGTGTGTGACGCAGGAATAGGAGAGAGAATTTTTACACTGGCAGTGTAGACTAAAGGAATTGTGCTTCTCCTGAAGTTCACGATTAAAGCTACAAACTGTAAGCATAAACACAGCAGCAGAAAAATGTTAGGGGTTTAACTTCTTTTAATCAGATAAATTCTCAAGCACTGCAGTCACACATACACTTACCATCAGTAAATAAGCAGAAAATCTCCAAATTCTAAAAAGACAGGTTTTAGAGTAAAGGTAAAGATGATCTTCATCTCTTATGTTAAAATAGTCTTCCAGAGCCCAGTACAGCATGTGTGTGAATTTATTCCCACTCCACAAGAGTTTTCTGGACAGAGCCACTAGAATACATAACACACTCTGAAAAAGTGGAGTAGCTAATGCTTTAGTGAGAGCTTCTCTAGCAGATGTTTTGGCTGAGTTTATAAAACATCCTCAGACAATCTCAGTTTCATTTGAACAAAATAGTATTTGCGTGGCCTCTTCCTTCTTTCTGCATATAGCTTATGCTCTGCTTGGCTTCATGGTTCTCAAGACTTCCAGGTGCTATTCACCGTGAAAAAAAAAAAAAAAGAGAAGAACAGACAGTTCTTCAAAGCAGCAAACAGCTGGGTCTCAGCTTCTAAATTTTTGCATCTGTTCTGATGAGTTTAATGCTATTGAATGTTTGGCCTAAGGCATAGGAGATCTGCTGGGTACTTGAGAATGAGAAAGACACCCAGAAGCTATACCCAAAAACCAACAACTAATGCAGCTCTAACATCCCTTGTTTCTGACCAGACGTACTGGCTTTCCCATGCCCCTGGAGTCTGCTTCAAGGCAATGTCTAGTTCCCTTGTATGTTTGTAAAATACTGCATTTGGAAAACAGTAATTGAATTACCAATGTGGATTATATAATGTTTCCAGAAATTCTTCAATCATAAAATAAGTAACTCCTGCCCACTAAATTCAGTGCTGGATATGGGACATGTATTATGGGACTCTCTGTTGGGATTATCAACTATGAGTTACTGTGCAGTGAAAATGATTTGTCTGAGTAAGACATCAGAATTGGATCTACAGGCATTGCAATGCCTGAATTTGTGTTTCACAATAGAAAGATTAAAGTTCTATTAGATTAGATCAAAGAATAGAACTGAATTGCTTTTTCAGACTCCCTTGTCCATCGGATTAGTGACATATATCTGTATACTTTGTTCTCCTTAGTCACGAGGCTTTATGTCACAATTGTGAATTTAATTCAATGCCTCTTTTCTTTAATTTTCCAAATAACACTGGGAGTTGGAAAAAGTTATTTTTTTCTTATAATTCTAAAACCCCCCCTAACTTATGCTTAGCCAAAATTTACCTTGGGAGTTGCAAAGCTAGTTATTTTTTGTATTTAGTCCCAGCTTACTCTGCCCTTGGTTTCACCTGGTCTATACAGCCCCTGCCACAGGAGAACAAATACTAATTAGAGCTGTGAGGTGCTAATATGCAACAAATACCTAATAGTAGTATCGTGAACCTGTAAGAAAAAGTACTTCTGAACAGATGGTCTGAAGGCCAGGAGCAAAGTAAATCAGAGAGGTTTTACATATATCTGTATAATCATCCCAACTTTCGCATTATGATTTTTCCAATGAAACAAGTACATATTTGGAGGTTTCTCTATCACCAACAGTAATTTTCTGCCTTTGCAAACCTGCACAAACTAAACAAATAGTAATAAGAAAGGTCTTGATCCTGTTCTCCCTGATTTCATTCAGAGTTTGACAATGACTTGGAAATGATCGCTGCTGGATGGAGAAATGCAATGGGCAGCAGTTGTGAATTGGAGTTTTCTTAGAATTATCAGTCATTGTTATTGTTGACTCTTTCCTTAACCTAGTTTGCTAAAATAAACCTGTGCTTCTTAGGACAGGTTCTTATCTTGCCTTGTATTACACTAGGATAACTTCCTTGTTCGGAAGAAAATCACAAGATTGAATTGGTAGAATTTTCTTTATTGGGAGATTAATTAGATAATTTGTGTAAGATTAAACCAGAATAATTATCAAAATTATCAGTACATTTTAAGAGCATGTTGAAATAAGAGACAAAGCAGAAGAAACATTTATTTATAGTATTCTCACAGAAGTGGGATTGTCTGCATCAAAAAATTGAAGTCAAGGAGAGTCCTAGGCAAAAGCACTTATGCAAGTGAAATCAGTATGTGTCTTGCTAATTAAGAAACTAACTTTATAAAGCTCTTACTCCACATTGTTCTCTTTTCCACTCTGTTGAACTTTATCCAATGATTTGTGACTCAGATCCTGACAATGTAGATGTCTGTGTTAGAAATGTACTGGCTTCCTGAGAAGCAGAATTTTTTAGTATACTTATACTTTCATGATTTATCTTACAGGCACATTAAACTTCAGAGCCTGCTGGTTTCTCAGTTAACAAACTTTAAAAACTGTTCTATCACATAAAAGGATTATACCCTTTCCAGTCTCTCACATCAAACTCTGTGCACCCTTTTGTCCTGATGCAGATGACATTTTCAATCTTTATTTTACATAGCTCCTTCTCTCTGCCCTGGGTGCTCCTCTGTGCCAGTCCTTGATTCCCTCTCCCTTCCTGTTGTTTTTTGGTTTGTTTCTCTATTTTTTTTTCTTCTGACTGAAGGAAGTTTTTTTACTGGTGAAAAGGCCATATGTGAGGATGCTTCTCAGTGACTCTCCAAAAATCCATCTTTCCCTTTACTGAAGATTTCCCCTCCTCTCTTCCTGCTGTACTGGAACTGCCCAGATGAGCCAGTCAGTGCCTTGCACCTCCAGCCCGGCCAGCTGCAGGCAAGGCCCTTGCAATGGGTGGCTGTGCCTGGTGCCATTCCAGCTGGGGCTTGACATCAAGGAACAGAAGCTTTCCTTGCCTCCCTTCAACATTGCACCTTGCCTGTCAAATGCTGGGGCAAAACCAGTGTAACTTACATTCTAAACCATCTTTACGGATAAAGACAAAGCACTCTCTACTTCTAAAGAAATGTTAACTTGTAATTGAATAATTTTAATGACTATAAAAAACTTAATTCTCCAGATAAACATACATGTAATGAGGGTTATTACCATGCAACAATAAACCATCACTGCTATTATAAAACCATAAACTGTTATTCAATATACTATAAAATTCAAAATCTAATTGAAAGTGCTAGTTTAGCATAATTCCCACAAGCCATCAGTCTTTAATATTGTGAAATGAATGGGGGGTTTGTCAAGCTATTAATTGTTACTGACAAGCAGTAACCACTGGAATGAAACTCCAATTATCAGCAGCCATTAATCACCTTTACTGTCATCTGTGATGTCAAAAAAATCAATAATATTCTAAAAAAGCAAAAAGGAATTTATATCTCTTATGTTTTAACTCACTTTATAAATATCAGATGGTCTTTTGCTGGGATAAGCAAGGAATTAAAAAAGGGTATTTTCGTTCCTGTTCAGCCTTGTGTTTTCCATGTTTAAAAAAACCCTCCCACTTTATTGAATTTCGATGGAAAATAAATACCTTGCAGATTTATTTCTATACAGTTATGTACAATTTATAACATAGTTGTTGCTAGCATGATGTTATTGCAGTCACTGGCTTTAAAAATAAGAAATTATAGCAATCATCTGAGCATGCAGTTCACTAGTCTGTTCCAGGAAAGCACTTAATGTTGCTCTTAGGATGCAGCTTAATCAGGAGATTAGGCTGTAAACAAGGGTGGCAGAGCCTCACTCAGAAAACATCGTTCTGTGCTTTTCATCTTGTTCATTTCTCAGATTCTGCTGATTACATCAAATAATTGCTTTACTTTGAACCTGCACAGTATAGCAAAAACATACATGTACATCTTTGGGAATAAAATGATAGGGAGCAGTTCAGTACTAGTGAGGGGACTGGCCAAACGTGCAGTGTAGGCATGGCAGGAAAAAAGCCTCATATGTAAAATGGGATCTGCTCACTGAAAATTTCTCCTGAAAATAAGAAATAACACTATTGGACTGTTAAGGACATAATGTGGTCTTACTCTGAAATGATATTGAGGTTTCTACTGAACTGCAGAAATAGAGATTATACTGGGTTGATCAGGAGACTTTGCCAGTTGTTTACCTTGATAATCTGTCAGCTTTTGCTGGCAATAAAAATACTAAAATCTAGTATTTTACTAATAATAATGAAGCATTTTAGAAGCAGAATAAGGAAGAATTCAGAAACATTGGTCCACAATCTTCTATGAATAACTTAACTTAAAAAAAGCACTGAGATCCTAAATATTTTGTTTACTATACTGTGTTTTTCACTTACACTTCCATCGACACTTCATAATCCTGCAAAGATATAAACACTTTAACATGAATCAGCAGAGCAGGTATAACATCTGTTCATAATGTACTGCAAATATCCAGCAGAGTATGTTTTTAGAAGAAACATGTGAGAATTGACAGTTGAATATATATCCAAAGAAGCCCTAAAATATACATAAATTGTATCTACCCAGGTCTTAGGCACCTCTCAAGCATGGAGCAGTTGTTTAATTTTCAAGTTTAATAGTAGAGGTCTACTTATAAAATTAGTAGTGCCTCTGGAAGTGCCTTCTGGAAGTGAAAGTCAGAGGCTGACCATATCAACAATTTTATTATTCCAGTTTATATAACCAGTTTTCCAAATTTTTAAGTACTGCATTATGACTAAAACTGGGGGGTGTGTGCTTGACAGTATGGTTTTCTAGTGTACAATATACTATGGAATAGATCATGTTCTCTCCAAAATTCTCTTAAGATATGGTCACTGTTCAACCTTCGTTACTTATAAACTGTGGTTGGATAAAAATACTTCTGATTTCCTGCTAGATGTAACAGAATGCTCTCTCTCTGAAGCATAGCAGATTTTAGGCCTGTCTGCGTTTTCTTGAACTAACTGAGGACTTTGAAAGTTTTAACATCTAAAATAATCGATATTATACTATAACACTGTCATGATCAATTAATAAAAAAGATAACTGTCTAAAAGAAACGAACTACTAGAAAAACCTTTGTCTTCCATGAGAAAACTTTGGAATATGATTCTTTCATTAACTTACATTCCCAAACTCTCCCATTTATCATTTTTTTGGTGTTTTTCAGAGTATGAGGCTTGAATAGTGTGTAAATTTAGTAAAAAATAATAGTAGAAATAATTACCATGCTATGATAAGATTTTAGTTTGAAAAATGCATATTGACATTCCATTTCCCATTCAGTTAAATATTTCTATCTTTTCAGCAGAAATTACTAAGTATTTAATAAAAGTTATTTTCCATTACCAATTTAAAACTGCTGCACTGAAAATTTATCATGACCTAATGCATTCATTTATGCTCGTTGTCAAGGTAACAGAGTTTATCAGAATAGTAGAAATCAAAGTATTTAAAATGTAGTTGTAAATTTACAATTTATTATGGTAAGGTAAACACTAATTCTGTCAAACACGAGTTATTTTTCATTAGTAGGGAATTGAATACATTTCTACAAGAAAAATATACAAATATTACTCTTGTAATAATAAACAGCTTTCCTTGAAAGAAGATAATAGGCAGATGTTTGCTAATTTACCAAGTATATTTACAACACTGAGTCTGTAAACTTGAGCTGTCAGTCAACACATATTCAAGATTGCTGCTCACTTAAAAAGGAAGAACACCCTTGAGTACAGCTCAAGAACTGGCTTTTCCCCTCCTTCTCTCTCTCCCTTTCTTTCCTTATCTCTCACTGAATAATAACTCTCATTTAGTGACATCAGTCATTTTTGCCATCAGCCTATTTAATGGCTGGAATGGAAGCATGAGTGGCACACAGACTGAAACGTGTGAAAACTTCCTAGCTCTTGATAACACAGTGGAGAATGTTTTACAAGTTGGTGTTACCACGAGCTGAGAAATGAAAGTGGATGCTGTCATTTGCACAGCAGTGGCAGCTCAGCCCCTCCTGCCTTGGGCAGCAAGTACTTAAAAATGTAACCAGTGCAGTGTCAAACCCTGAGACTGGTAAACTGCACTGGTTTGGGTAGAGAGGGCAAGCTTTACAGGGGCCATACAGCCATGAGCCTCTGTGTTCTGTGAGGTTCTGTTGCTTTAAATGACCTTGAGGCACTTGAATGTCTTACCAAAAAAAAAAATTCTCTTCCTAAAAGCTGGTAAAAACTAACAGGAAAGCAAAGTGCATAACCCATAATAGGAAATATTGAGACTTACTAGAATTTATCTTTATTTATTCCTGCTAAAGATCTGGTTGAAGGAGGTGATCTACTTTTTGGCTGCTCCAACTGAACACATGAACAGATGATAGTTTTGAAGGTGTCATCTGAGTATTGTACAGTTATCGTGCATAATTTGAAAAGGTGCTATTCCTGTAATTTTAAATGCTTTGTCTGATGGACAATGGCATTTACAGCCTAACTTCAAAAACCAGTAGGCCTGTATTTTAATGTTATTCGATATCACAAAATCTGTCATTTAAAATTTAAGTGATGACTGCAGAATAGCTCCCAAAGAATGACCTAACCTTGTCTGGATTTTGTTCCAGAGTCAGACAACAGCTGCAAAGATGGTAAAAGGGGTGCAGCTCAATTTATTGGCATTGGAAGAATGGAATTTGCAAGCAAATCCTGTCATGTGAAATACGAAGTATTTTTTCATTGAACTTTTTCCTCAAATCTTGATAAAGTTGTGGTCACGTTAGTAACAATCTGCTTCTGAATTCGGATATATTGTAAACAGAAAGACTTTTTAAAATTTGGAGTTTCTGTTTTGGAATTTCATAGGCTCTGTGGACAGCTCACTTACCTGATATTAAATGACCACAATTAATTATTATTCTTTTACTTTAATAGCTTTCAGCAGATAACCCCCCACACTTTTTTGTTCCAATAGTTTATTTCATGGTTGTTTTATAGCTGTGCATGTGGACTCTCTTTTAGAGATTACTGATTCAATGTTTTCCCCAGCTTACCCCATGTAAGACTATTTTGACGTAAAGCCATATTTTGGGAAGGTGTGCAGCACTGCACACAGCATTTGCTGACTTTTGAGGCACCCTGCTTTGAGGTGTCTGTAGGCTTTTACATATGGTGGCTCGCAATTTCTTCCTGTTTAAATATTCCCAGTAGAGTTTATTACTTCCCAGAAGCTGGGAAGTAGTAAAGCACACTTTCAACTCGTATTTAGTTCCATCTCCATTTCAGTTACAGACCATACTGATATAATTAAGAACTATGCAATTTGCCCTTATTATTCTATATACCTCGAGTGTGTTCTGTTCTTCCTTCACTTTTAGTGCACTCCCCAAGGTAATACAAAATAATAACATGCCATATGGCAAATGCAATCAGCTGGAACACCACACTGCGTCTTTTATCATGTAGCTTTTACAATATGACATTCCCAAGTTTGTAACTGATGCATATTGCATGGCCTAGAGAAACTCCAGCTGTATGATGCTGCTTCTCCCATTAGAGGCATCCTTGCTGGTACCCTGCATACGTGCAGCAGCCATCAATCACCAGGTACAAAGGAACAGACAGAATGTTTCAATGTGTGCCACTCTTACCAAACTGCAAAGACTTATCATAAACACAATACTGCATTATCATGAATTGTACAATGTATAATTAATATGATGGAACAGTAACAATGAGTTTTGATGACTTTCTTTTGGGTTTTTTTAATGTCCTTAGATCTCTTGAGGATTCACAGAGTGTGTTACTTCAGGTCAGTAATGAATTTCCATAGATTTGGAGTCAGTCTTCTGAAACATGCTGTCTGGAAGCATTAGATGCTGTTCTATGAAAGTTAAATATAAGCATAAGATTTTGCAGATGAGGAAAAGCACTTCTACAAGGCCAGACTCTAAAAGGATTTCTGTGTGCCCAAGCTCTAAATGAACTTTCCACCTATCACCTGCAGGAAGGGAGAGGTGGGTCATAACAGATGGTGATTTTCTGCAGTGCATTTTTAATGCCCCAAGAGATCAGCTCAAGGACAGATTTGAGAACTTAGAACTGTTGAGAAAAAAGTAACACACATAACACAGCTCTCTTTTACTCCTCCGTCAAAATATTACTTGTTTGGCTTCCTGCAGCAAATAGTACAATGTTTTATTTAAAGGAAATGAAATTAAATACATAAAATGGATTTTATTAAAAGAAATGTCAAATACCAGTACAGTAAATATTTTCACTGAGGGTAATGGCAATTTTGCTCAAAAGGTAAATTCACTGCGTAAGTAGGGTATGTATATGTGTGTGTGCACATATGCCCATAGACACATATAGCAGTAATTCTCAGAAATACCAGGAAGGGTAAGATAAACATAAACTATTTGATACACTTCTTTGTACATTTTACACTTTATACAGAATCACCTGAATTCCTTACCTGATTTTTTAGTAACTGCTCTGTCCTTTTGTCCTTAATTTCTCTTTCTTGCTTATCTGCATTGCATGTGCTGCTGCTCTCCACTGTTTGCTTGATTCCTTGTCACACATGAAACCGATGGGGTCTCTATATTGATAACCCTGCATTGACAAAGAACCATGAGTTACATACGGGTGAAAGAAAGACTTTTGGCATTATTACTTTTCCTTCCGTCTTCCATGAAAACAGACATAGAACAATTAGAGACTTGGGGTCAAGTACTGAAGTAGTAAGTTTGCAGCTGTGAATGCTGTCATATTCTCATATCGCTAACCACTTAGATCTATGCACAGAATGTACTTATATACATTTTTTCTGCATAAAATGTGGCAACACAAACATGTAGAAATAACGTGTTTCTTATAACACAAAATGTGTGGGCTTATGAGAAACAGAAACCCGTGTTTGGCAAGTTGTCCTTTGTAAGCCCAAGCAACACCTTTAGACCAACCAGTCAGACATGTCACAGGCTAGTTGAGCTGCAGCACTGATCTCTTTTCTTTTAGGCCAGATCTTGAAGTAAGGTGCCTATCTGAGACACCCCTGAAAGGTTCAGTGAGTTTCACACCATTCTAATCAGGCTTGGAAGAGTTATTCTTAGATTGTAAATGGTAATTTTGTATGTTGCAGTTTTAAGGAGAGTTGTCTGTTCCTTTTCTGTTTTATCAATGTTTGAGGGTTTTTTCGTCTGGGTTTTCTTGTGTTGAATTTTTGTTTTGTTTTTGGGTTTTGGTTTTTCGTTGTTATTGTCGTTGTTTTGTTGTTGATTGGGGGTTTTGGTGCGGGTTTTTTTTGTCTGTTTGGTTGGTTTTTTGTTTTGTTTTGGGCTTTTTATTTGTTCATTTGGTTTTTTGTTTTGGAGGGGTGTTGCTCCCTCCCCCCGCACTTATATCTTGGCTTTTTCCAGTTCCTAACAATCCCTCCTCCATCTCTTGTGCCTCTTTTCCCCACCTTTGCTTTTGAATAATGATGCCTTCAGGCAAGAATTTGTAAATTAAAATTGTATTGTCCTGTGCTACGAACTTAACTATTACCAGCAGTCTGATTTCTAAAGAAGCCTCTGGCGTCCTTCAGTAGGTCCAAGATAAACACCCATATGTGGAACCTGAAGATGCTTATTTGAAATGGCACATTTTTGTCATACAAGCAGATACGAAAAATAATTAAAATTTGGGAACATAAAATGGTGCTAAGGAATTTTAATTGTATTAAACTGTCAGTTGTTGGGACACGCTTTCTAGAACTAAAAGAATATCTCTGAAGTAATTTTTACATTCATGGGAAAGTTATTTGCCTAAGGAGGACAACAACTGTATTTGTTGGCCCTTTTCTGGGAGGATTTATGTCAAAATGAAGACAAAACCCACAGAAATACTTAAAATTACTTCCTTTAAATGGTTCTACCCTTCAATGCAAGGAGTCCTTGAGTGTCCAAATCTCAAGGACTGCACAACCCTCTGCACAAGCATGACTGACAACTGAGCCTGGACTGGCAGGGAGAGACACCCAAATATTGTATGGTGGACAGAGTCCCAAGTAAAGATGTAATTAGCCTAAAAAGAGCAGAATTTGAGTTCACGTTTCCCTTTGTCTCTCTGCCAAAAAGCTTTACATATAATAAACAGAGTCATCAAAATTCATTCTTAAGAAGTGACAGTTAGCTTGTGCATGATTTATTGCAGTTCTGTGATTAGTCTCCTCTTCATACACTTTAACATGTAGTATGTGTTTCCTTAGAGCTTGCCACATTTTATTAAGGTATCCCACTTTGCACAGGGAGGATATTAAATGAAAAGCATTCTTATTTACCTGGAAATTTATGCCATACACCAAATACCATTTTATCTCTGATTACTTAGCAGGAACCATCTGTCATGTCCCCACCCCCACCGTGCTGAGGAAGGCAGAGACTGAAGGTGAGAAGTATATTTACTTTTGACAACAAAGCCAGCTGTTGCCTATCTTTAGCTGTAAGGCAAACATGCTGGAAAAGGTGACTATCTGTTGTAGTTCTAGTTGTACTGGGACCAACTATGTGTGTTGATGACAGCAGACCTCTTAAAATCGGGAAGAAAATGGCTTTATGGCTTATGTCAGGAGGGCATGTACAAATACAGCTCCAGCTGGGAGCTGGAACCAAGAAGAAATTTCGGGCTACAAAAGTATCGTGATGAATTCCAATAAGAATCTCCCCCTTCTCCTGCCTTCCTTTCAGTAGGAAATTGTATCACAAAAGCAATTATTCTTCTCTAATGATAACACAAGATTCTGAAATTAAGCACAGCAGGTAGAAACATCCAGCACAGAATTCAAAAAATGTTGCATATTCATATGCTGAAACCTTTTCCAGTGCTGACAGCTCACTATTCCAGGTGGAAAAGGTACAAGCTCTGCTGTTCATCCTGCCAATTTCCCTTCTTAAATCTCTGGCACTGTGTTTTGGGGACTGTGTACTCAAACCTCTGTTATTCTTCCATCATTTGTCAGATTAAGAAAGATATTTACAGAGCCAAATCATTTTGACTTTCAATAGTATTGCAGAAAATAGCTATATTTTCAAATTTATGGGAAAAAGGAAAAGGGGGATTTCTTCACTAAACCCACATAATTCCCCCGTTACCTTCTTTCATATTGTACAAGGGGAGCACTGTGCTAAGATGTAAATGTACCTACAGCATATTTCAGGATCACAGTATAAACACTGGCGGCAAAGGGCACTTTATGCAAATGTGTTTCCTGAGTGATGGCTCTTCCTCCCTGATGATTCTGGCAAGACATAATAATTTGGGAAAGTAAGTGGAGTGCCCTGCCCTTCAGCTCTTTTCTCCAGAGCGTGTACATCCCCTTGCAAATAGGATTATGACAAAATAAAAGGTTCATTTAGATGGGAGCTTCTTTTAAAATATGTGCAATGTATCACTGCAGAAAATAGCAGAGATAAAGCAGAGCTATAAATGCTCTCTCTTCTGCTTTTAGGAAGAGAAAACACACCAACATGCCTAACTCTACATTGCACTCATTTTCCATTTACAGCCCACCTGTCAGTCCTATTATCGTTATCTAGAAAAGAATTTACGGTAAGTCTTTGCTTCAATCAGTTTCCATGGTAACTTGGTTCTGTTTTAAAACCTTTACATAAAAATGGCTTGGTTAAAATGATAATGAGCTGGTGTGTTTGCCCATACCTGAACTACACCTTTCCCGTTGCTCAAACACAATCAGATAGGAGTGTCACTCCATCTGCTCTAGGTCCTTCAGCTTCTACAACACTCTTTCACTAACTAGGTTGGAGCAGATTGCCATCTGATCATCTCAGAGATGTGGAGGGTTCAGGATACGGGCTCCTGTTTACACGTTACATGCTGTGAAGCAGAGTAAGGCATGCTGGGGTTTGGAGCCTTGTTGGGGGACAGATCCCTCTGCATGTACAGCACCTACAGTGGGGCTGAACACGCCAAGGACCGTGGCATCTGTCAAGATAGAAACCAGAAGAGGCAGGCTGTCTCCCTTGTAGAAAACACTTTTCTCAAAGGTAGGAAAAAAAAATTCCCTTCAGGCCAGATCAAGGGAAAGTTTAGAAGAATACTAAATGTAAGTTTTAATTGACTCTAAGAATATTGTGATAATGTCCCACTATTGTAGATTATGTGTGTTTTATCCAACCTTTACTTGTCCCTTATCCTAGTTGCAAGCTCATCTCTCATAATTTCTCATTCTCTGGCCCAATTTGACTTAGTCTTTGACAGTCTTTTTCATAATTCTCATTACTTTATACCATCTCAAATCTTGGCTAGGAGAAAAATCAACATTCTTTTTAATGTAACTTAAATGCTTCAATAATACCACAAGTTTCAATTACAGGGAAAACTTAAAAGAACTTCTAGTGTGTATCTGTTAGAGCACTTCACTGATTACTCTGAAAACTTGCTGCATTTCATAGGAGACAGCACTTTCAATGTGATATCAGATATTCTTAAAGTTCTGTACTAGACCTGCTCTTGTATTGGGTAGCTTAATGTTTGTATAGGAATTTCTTGCTCCATTAGTGGCACTGATAGACTTTATGAAAAATAATTTTACACATCTGTATCTTCCAGGCAGGCATTTAAAAAGCTGCTGAATGCAAGTATACACCAGTTAATTTACACTTGAGTTTGTTCAAACACTTGGTAAAGATTTCATGTTTCGGCATGGGATACACACTGTTATTTTCCCATGGTAAGTGCTTGCCCAGCTGGTCTGTATGAAGCGTCTTAAATAGTAGAAACAGGTCCATAGTTTGGACCGTGTGAGATCCAAATGCCTCATCCTTAGCAATACACAGAAGGGCACTGCTCAGTGATGTTCCACATCTCCTCATTTCTGAAAGGTGATACTACACAAGGTGAATGCACTCTATATCCTTACAAGGGTTTACTTTTGTATAGACTCAACTTGGTCATCCACAGATTCCTCTAGATAATGTAATCTCCCTGAAATTTACTTGCTGTTTAAAGAAAGAATCAAATAAGGAAAGAGTTAGTATCCTTGTCCCAAACCAAATAATACGGGTGTACTAGAAGTTTGATTTAGACCTACGTAATTCCTCCCAAACCAGCTTGAAAAAACAAGTTTTCAAATGCATTTTTTCTAGCTCTTATTTTTAGCCAGCAGTTTAATTTACTCCCTATGTTCTACCACTGTCCTATAGTCATTAATTTCTGAGGGAAGGGCATTGTCAAATCGGGGTATCATAAATCTACTCAATTCCTTTCATCAGTCATGGCAGTAACGTCTTCACCGCACTCCTGTGTGTCAGTAAAGCATGACCTTCTCTGACTGATCTGTGCAGGTTATGCTTAATTGAACTGTGCTTTTCCAGTGAGCATTTTAACTTTCACACAATGATTTTTCAATAGCTGATGTCCAAACAACCAGTCTCTGTTTTCTGGGTGAAAGAATAAATAACATCTGATCCTTTCTCAATTGAAAAATAGTAGTTGCGTATTTTTAATACTTTTAACATCTTTTAACTCAGTTGAACAATTAAATATGCTTACAATTTCCATGGGTTTTTGTTCCTTTCATAATTGTTTCTGTGAAAAAGAGGACTGATTATGTGCCTCTTTACTCTTACAGCATTATTGATCCCATCCTGATGCTAATCAGTGCTCCAGAAATACTGTAGCTTGATGTGAAAACTGGTCATACTAGTTGGCTGCTTGAGATAGGAAATTCCTTATTAGACATGGCTTTATTATAGTTCTTACTGTATTTAATTAATCTGGTAATTACTGTGTAGTGCAACAGGGTATATTTTCTTTGTCCTGAATATTGTTCATCTGTATAGCAGATCCATTGCTAACTGCAAAACTATCTTAAATATGTTACTTAGCATTTCAGCCTCTGAGTAAAAATGACTGTTAAATTAAGAGCATCTTACTTCTTAACTTTTAGCTCATTATGCTGACTTACACTTTAAAAAAAAAAGTCCTTTCTTGGTTATTTTTTATTTTGAAATGTCTTTTATCATCTTATATTAATTATCAAGTATTTGAGAATACCAACGCCTATTACTAATTTAGTTGCCTGCTGGTAGGAATTCCAAATAGTTAATCTCTGTACCTTAAATAATTATATGATTTCCCCCCTGCTTTATGGCTGCCCTCATATGCTGCTCGACACATTTTTTTTTTTCATTTTGCACACAATTGATAAGATTTTATTTGATACCTATTTTCCCCCTCACTGTGTTTTCTAAAGATACATATAGTAATTTGAAAGCTAGTTATATTGAGATAAAAGTAGAACAAAACTGTTTGGATAAAATAATTAAAGCTCAAATATTTATGCATCCATGAGCCTCCACATGACAAAGCTCTGACACCTCTGCTCACGAAGGCTGAATGGGCTGTGTATAAACAAGGATGAAAATTGAGAATGAGTGTGGTAAGAAGTTGACTGTGCTTGTATTTCCATTTTGCTGCCATCTGTGGTATATGCTCTTGAGCTGAATGAAGTGTGCAATGGTAATAGGAACCTCACTGTCACTCCCTTTTTTCCTGGGTCCCTTGCTCCTCTTATGCCCCACGTAATGCATCCTCCAAACTTCCATTATGTCCTAAACTTTTAAGATACCTCTCTCTCTCTCTCTCTCTCTCTGATTTAATTTCCCTTATGCAGAGTATCTCCTCTCCGTGGTTACACGTGAGAAGCCGTATTTTGGAGTGTGCTACACAGAAAGGGCAGAGCAGAGGAACACCCTCGGGAATGTTGTGGGAAGGGAACGGGAGGTGCACAGAGTTAGGAGAGTGTGAAGGCAGGGAAGGGCAGCACTTTGTTTCCTCTCCCTGCCTCCTTCTCCTGTGAGTAGCACAGCCAAGACAGGAACTTGAAAGCAAGTTTAGCAGAACCACTAAGTTGCTTGCTGCCAAATTATCAGAGTAGGAAGGCTCATAAAACCGAATCAGACACTTTCCCTTTGGCATATGTTGTTTGAGTCAGAACTGTAGCACACAAATAGTCTTAAACTCTTTCACTTCTGCTGTTGTCTTGCCTCCAGTCCTCCTCCTGATATAGGCACTGTCCTAAATGCTACTGATTTTTATTGCTGTGAGTAGTAAATGATAATTATTTTATAACAGTACAGGATAGGATAGAACGAATAGGTGCAATGGGTAGAAGAATTAAGAGCTTCAACCAAACCTTCAGGTACACTTCAGAGACTACCAAGCTCTGTTCTGTTCTGGAAGACCAAAAAAGGTTGTCAAGGAGTTCAATTTCAAACTAGAGTCATACTCACTCAATTTAATGAAGGGATTCTTGTCTCTAGAAATTCTAATGATCACCATTGAGAAATGGGTCTAATCTGATCAATGTTTTTTTGGTTTTTTTTAGCAGACCTGTTTTTTAAAAAAACACATTCTGGTCACACTACAATTTTTAAAGTTCCACCTTATTTGGAAGATAATGGGTTATCAATGAAAATAACAAGCACAAACAATGTTTTCATGTCACCTGATAGCACTGAATAAGTCGATATGGATAATTTCAAACTGAGTTTGCTGTCTCAAAGTGACAAAGGAAAAGTTAGCCATTAGGGCCGGATTCTAAGAGAGTTAGGTCAGTGAGCAGGACTCAGGGTAATTCAGGTTTTTTGCATGGCTTCTGGATTTTTTTTCCCTCTTCTATAAAAGGGACACCATGGCTCTTCCATAATTTGTGCAATGGTAAGAAGTATATTCTAGACTCTGTGATTCCCATAAGCTCTTATAAGGAAGAATGAAAGAGTTGCATTGTATGCAAGTATCTAAGCAGTAAATAGAAAATAAATCATTCCTATTTTCTGGTCAACTGGCATAATTTTATCTTGGTTTACTCAATGATTTGCATCTTCCAACATGAAGCTTTTCAAGGACTTTACATAAATAAATCTAGTTTAACGTATAATTCTTCAAAAATTTATATCAGCTCCTAGATAATTCCATTTCTAGAAAGAAATGCATGTTTCCCATATTACTTTCAGAAGTATTGTATAAGCAATTCCTTTTCATCTGTGTACTGAGAATCTGGGGTTTGGGGGTTTATTCATAAAATCCAAATTAGGTTGTTTGATTTTCCACCTTCCTTTCCTTCTTTCAAAAAGGTAATTTGAAGGAAGCACAAAATCAGATTGAAGAAGTCAATTTGGGCTCTTGAGAATATATGGCAATTACATTTCCTTTTACAAAGGGAAAAGAATTAATCTTTTGTAAATTACAGATGTGAAAAGAATCAGCTGTGGAGAGGTGTATGTCTTAAATGAGCTACAACAAAAAAAGCAGGGTCAATCAACAAGATAACTATCAATCCTGGCATTGTTCTAGAAAATGGGGCAAATGTGAAATCTAATACACAGAACATTGTGAAATCCAGTGTTACATATGCCATAGATATGTGGCTGATTCACCATCTTTGAAGTCCAGAGTGCCTTGTAGATAAATGTGCTTTTAAACTAGAAGTAAAGCTCAAAGGGAGAAGGGTTTGATAATTTTTACTGAGATGTCAGTTCAGTTGCTCAGATAACTGCTTAGAAAAATAGTATTAGGATGAAACACAAAATGTTTCACAAATCTGCCAATGTGTAAATGTGTAAGCTTCCCTGGCCACCTGTATTTTTTCCCACCACCTCCAAAATCACAAGTATAAAATCAAGACATATTTAAGACAGAGTAAACCATAACATTTAAAGGAGTTCAGCTTTAAAAGGGAGAAAACAAATCAAATATAATTTCTGTGAGAAAATTAGGGTAAGACTTTCCAGAAAAGCAGAATCCAAACCACATGTTAAGGAGGTGACTGCTGATCTGAGTCTAGTAAAAATTTTAAAAAAGACTCTGTAAAGCAAGTAAGAGTCATTTGCATAGGTGATGTTTTAATCTCTGTGCTGTTCAGGTGTTTGCCTGTCAGAATTCTTCTACCCTACCTTTCCCCTCCACTCCAAACCCTGCAAATCTCTAACACTATATATGTCTTTAATACACATAAAATTATCTTTCTAGCATCTCTTTTATACTCTTAAACTGCTCAGTCCTTCATGCTCCATATTCAGAACCTTCCACAGCTGACTCTCATTAGGAAGACACTGTAGTTAGTGATCAGTAGGTCAAAATCCTTCTGAATCCCTATCCAAACTTAATTGTTTTGATGGAGGAAATTAATAGGGAAGCACAAAAATATGGTGCTTTTTTAGCAATTTTGTTTCAATAGTACCATAATAATGGGACTTGGTTTTCAATTGTTACTAGATTTTTTTTTGTCATTTTTTGTCTGATTCTGAGAAACAGAAGTTGCAAGACAGTTTTTTTTTTTTGGTTCAAGAAGCTTAGTCATTGTGTGAGTTTGTTACCTTCTTTACTACTATGAGGTTTACAAAACCAGTCACTTCTTTAAGTGAAAATTAAGTAAAATCAACCATGCTAGACTTAAAAACAAATAATATTTTTCTTTTAACAAATGTAATGAGTGCTGGTGAGGGGGAGTTACAGAGAACAGAGAATCCTACAAATACAATGCAAGAGCTTAGTGTTTTTAAAGTCACTTCTCCTTATTATGAATATCCCTGATGGCTGCCTAAGATCAATTAGATTTAATTTAGTCTATTATTCCTCACTGAACTTCTGCTCCTCAGTCTTACAGTAACACATTTTATTAACAGTTGTGAGAGGGCAAGCTGAGTTGTGGAGTTTTTAAAATCTGGATAAAGAAGGAAAGAGGAAGGAAATCATGAAAACAAATGCTGGTTGAATTATGGGTTTTTTCCTCTTAGGTTTCCTTTTCATTTATCTGACTATTACATTGGGAAATAATTTTTGGTGTTGTGGGGGTTTTTTTGTGTCAGATGCCTAGGTGGTACAAATTAGCTACATTGACTTCACTGATGGAGTATGGATTTGTATCCCCAGGGAATGGGGACCATAAATGCGTAACACTGCATAGCATAAAAACCTTCTCATTTAGCAGAGATTATCTATCTTCACGAGGATTTTCAGGTACTTAGTATCTTGGACTAAGGAATCAGCACTTAGTGGGAGCTTTACCACTGCCTTCGCTGGAGCTAATGGGGAGTATTCATACCACTCAACTTTAGGCTACTAGCTCAGATCAGATGATTACACAGACATTTAGAAAAGGTAAAGTTGATTTTTTTTTTGTGGTCTACGTCCTTATTTAACAAAAAGGAAAGAACTATATTCTGTTAAGCTCTTTTTTGAAATTCAAATGATGTTGATACCTTAGGGAAAAGACTAACTAGAGGCTAAGAGGGTTTGCATGAGCTCCAGATGATTAACCTACTTTATACTGCTCTCACCATGCTGCATTGGTTCATCATTATCTTTTAGCAGTGTCTTTAACAATTAGATAAAACAGCATTTATCTCTTTTCTATATTTAGGAGACCTTACACAAACTAATCTTATTTTTCCTTTATTTTCCATCATGCTTGGCGTATGGTGGAACATGTATAGTAGAATTAACGTAAGAAAAAAACCTCTCAACTCTATCCTTGACTAAAATTCAGATGAGTTAATGCTTTAGTGTCCCTCCAGGCTCAGTGTCCATTACTGCTGAATGAAATACTATTAAGTTTCTAACCAGCAATGAGCAAATTTTAAAATTCAGTCAGACATTTTCTCACTCAGAATCTGGTTAATCAGTTGATCTCTCTCCTGAAACATTAGAAAACTGACTGGGAAGTCCAGTAAAAAGCAGACAATTTGGAGTATTCTGTCCAGAATAAACCAGTCAGTTTTTGTGGTAGTTTTGTGATACACTCCTGAGTATGCATGATGATTTGACGGTGTATTTCAGTTCATAAAACAATTCTGCTAAAGGTAGGAGAGCTGCTGGGTTGTCATTTATTATAGATGGGCTTTCTGATGGTGAATATATCTTGGGGGAGAGAAGAAGAGTTTTTGAGGTTTGTTTCCAGGCCTATCGGCTGCTATCCTGCAACTAGACCTATCTAATTTATCTACTCTTCCTTTCCCCTATTTCAAGGATATAAACTTTGGTCTTCAGCTTTTCCAGACAGTATTTCAGAATGTTTTTAAATGACATGGGAATTTGCAATGGCCAGTTCTGCTCTATGTGCAATTCACAGAGGAATCTGACAAAAAGACTTGTATTGTTTCACTAGAAAGTTTTCTTTTTGTATCCTCACATTCTTTTATAAAACTTGTAGTATTTTTTTTAAGAAAAATACACTAGCTGGTTCTTACAACACTGTGCTTGCTTGAACCATAATGTCACAAGTGCTATTTTTAACTTCTCTTAGGATGCTAAACTAACGAAGAATTCAAAAGCATATTCTTGAGCAGGTTTGCAAAAAGGCTACATGTAAGAAAGGAAACATACAGCTGTGCTTATTACTGTGCCTCATCATACCAATTTTTTTCTGATAGAAAATTAAGTCAGCTTGTTATAACATAGAAATACTATTAAGTAGAAATACATTTAGACATCTCTGAGAAAATCTTCCGGAGCAATTTATAAAATTGTTATCTATAAACCAGAAAATTGCAAAGAGGTTTTTTTTTCACAGGGAATGCCACCACAATACCAGGCCATGTCACTTCCTTTGGGAGAAGGAACTTTTCTATGCCCAGTATCAGAGCAGAGTCAGCCTTTACAGACTCAAAGGAAGGAACCAGTGGTAATGGAATACAGAAAATGGAACAGCTGAGAAAATGGGAAAGTTTAGACTTACGTACATTGCTAGGTTGGATAATGGATCTGATTTTCATTCAACTGTGTGCTGAATTTCACAAGAATACCTAATCCTTCCAATTCCTGGGACTGTCAGGGTAAAGAACATAATTTTCGCTGGACTTTAGACAATTATCAAATGACATTGTCAAGAGTAATCCGCAGGAAGAGCTGATCTTTTTTTTTCTCAGTCTTCCTGTATACAATCAAACAGAAATATCTCTCCCTAGAGAGACTTAGTTATTAAAAAAACCTTAAATACTTACTAAAACCACACAAAACCTTGAAAACTCTTATGTTAGATCAGAAAAGAGCAAAAGATACTGTGTGACATCAACATGTCCTACATGAAGAACTAAGGCAGGGATATATTTGTGATGGCAAAGACTGGCTAATTCTGGAGACCTTTCATTTGAGAAACCCGCCACATTTAAGAAAATTATATATTGGAAGCATTTATTAAAAAAAAAGGAATCCCACATGTAGAGTTCATGCATAATATTCTTTTTTAAAACAGCTTCTTCTAATTCAAGTAATTCAGTGCCACGTTTTTAACATTTCCCAAGCCCATATGTTTCAGAAACTACGTATTTAAATATCTCTTTCCCAGAACTGTAATAACAGAGGATTTCATTAGCAACTTTTAGGAGTTTAAATTATTGCAGCAGAAACTGATATAGTACAGTGCACAAAGGAAAAGAGAGAGTAGTTTCCTCCCCCCCAGCATATTTTCAGTGCATGTTGCATGATTTAAAGGGAGAACAATCACATAAATGAACTGTGTTTTTCTGTTTGAAAAGAAATAAAGCTAGATTTATATCCAAATTAAGAAAGTGTTATCAAAGTAAAGTAAAAAATTCTCTCCAACAAAACCCCTGCATGAATACTAAACACATACTGTGTATTCTGCAGGTAAGTAACTGGTATTTGAAAAGGTGAAAAGGTAAAAAGGTGGGGTTTTTCAGAAAGAAACATGCCTGCAAGGTCTCACTCGTGTAGTACAGACTCAACTCTTCCACCTCCATACAGTTCCGTGTTCCCTGGCCACGGTGGCAGCGTGTCAGGTACTTGCTGGGCAGCCCCTCTCCTCATCCTGGACCACACGAGCTGGAGGTCGTGCATCATAGATGGGTCAGCGAGTGGTGCCTGCAGTGTATTGTCCTGGGACAGAACAGAGGCACCCGCATTGCATTTCCATGGGAAATTTGTTGCTAGCTGTGCAGGGGTTGGTTTGTGCCACCACCCTTCCAGCCATCAATTTTCTCCACTCACAGTTGTTATTCCCCTGCTGTCACTAACTTTGCTAGTCAGATTTGCAAAAGAAAGGCGATCACTGTGCTGGATTTGAATATAGGCTTTTAAGCCATGCCAATAGTGTTTAAAATTACATGCTTACTATTAAACAATTAAAATAATGTAAAACTATCCATGCACTAGCTGTTTCATTTTTATCCTTCACATGACCTCTTGAGTCCTTCTGTGCACTCTGAATTGCAGCTGAAGTGCAATTATTTTTGACAACTCAAACACTGACTGTGTCTCTGCTGCAGAAAAGAACTTACTATGGGATAAGAATCTATGTGGGAGCCCTTAATGTAGGTGGTCAGCTCACACTGAGCCTGCCTAAACTATTGCCTTTGGCTTGGCGAACTGGTGCTTTGCTTGGGTATTTTTATGCAAACTGCAGCCTACTTTTACAACCCACCTCGTAGACATGACCTCAGTAGTAAACCTTTCATGACAAAATAATAACTCAGAATTTGGAAATCTGCATGGTAATGTTTCTGTTGTGCTCCAGATGCTACCATGATACTATCTTACAGGCATAAAAAGTACTTTCTCAATGTATGGAGCTTATCAGCTTTTTGTTAGTACAAATGTTTAATTGGCTCAATAGCAAAATATTTTGATGACAACTAGAAAAAGCAAAACTAGAATTTTATTTAAAACATAATTCAAACAAACTCATTATCGGACTGCTTCTGACATGGTTCAGAATTGAGAAAGAAATATAAGCAGACACATTTACTATATAGTACTAAATATTAAAACAGAGAACATGCTGTAGCATCATTCCTAATGTACTGCATAATGACTGGAAGGGGTAATTGGCACTGGCTGTGACTTCAGTTCATTGCTAGCCTCAGCCACTACTGTCCAAAGTTGCATTTTATGCTGAATGCTGACTCTTCTGTCTGTGGAGAAACTTTCTGTTCACTCTAATTAAACTGGATAATGCAATTCATGAACTGTTTCTGGATCAGTGCTCTCCTTACTTTAATGGAAATCAATGAAAAATAAGTAGGCTTCCACAGGAGGAAATAAAAGCACAAACTCAATCTCAGAAAAACAGCCCATGAAGATTTGTCAAAAGTAGAGCACATTGGTGACCTGCAGCCTTTCCCAGTCTTAATGCACGGTGCTCGCCTTGGAGATGCTAATGGCCAGATGGTACTATTTCATGTTACTTCAAAATGAGTTATCAAATCCTGCTGCTAGTACACAGCCAAACAAGCCAGAGTTTTAAAATAAGTTATCAAATCTTGGCACCGGTGCACCACCAACCAGTGGTTTTGCAATAGAGCACCGTGGAATGACCAAAACAAATCTCAGTAAAAAGGAAACCAGAACACTTTTGTGACTGCAATTACAACATAAAAGGCTGCAGTTTGTTCCATGCAACAAATCCACTGCCTCTGGAAGCCTCTTCTCCAATGTTTGTTACTTAGGCTTTCCTTGCAACCTGGAAGATATAATGACTCCTACTAAGAAACAGAAATGCAGCACCACATTAAAGCCTCCTAGTCCTTCTCCAGTTTGTTTCCCTTTGCCTGTGCAGGGGGAGCTTTAAATGATTTTTGTTTCTTCTGTGGCCTAAAGCATTCTTCCTTTAATGCAGTGAATAGCTCCCTGTATTAATCTGGAGAGACATCCCTTGGGTAGTAGTGCGTGATGTGCTGCTCTTAAAGGAAACCATGTGGGATTTTGGACAGTAAAGCAGAAATTGGGTTGCTTTCCTAGTTTTAATAAGGTACCTGTTCAGATGTAAGTCTCTTTCTTATTTGTTGGCAGAGGGTGTGTAGGTCTTTTGTAACTATTGTCACATGGTGCAATAAAGGTGGTTTCCAGTTTTCAACATGAAATAATTTGGAGGGAAATAATAAGAGGTTTTGGTGTGAGCCAACATTTCCACTACTTTGTATTTGCTATAATAAGACAACTTCCTTGTCTGGGTATCTAGAAGAGCCCAAACTTTATGACAGTGTTCCAATTCTGTACTGAAAAAGGATTTTCCCAATCTGTCCAAATTCTAGTTTAAAAATTCTAGTTTTTAAAATTCTGCAAGAATCTTTCATAAACAGGTTCTGAATATTTCTCTCAATTAATGCGTGCATTTTATAACTATCTAGGTTGTTTAATAATACTTAGGTTTATATGGAGATTTAAGCACATTCTAGACTAGCAGCAAAAGCCCTTCAGTCCTGCAGGGGCAACAAGGTGGATGACACAGTCCTGTGCCAATTGCGCACGAACGATGCTCATCACTGGGATGGGTTGGCAGGGAAGATGACCAGGCCTTCATCTTTAGCTAAAAAGCCCAAGCAGGTCTCAGATTCTCTCTCTCTCTCTCTCTCTCTCTCTCTCTCTCTCTCTCCTCTGTGCACTTTTCTCTGCCTCCTAACCTGCAATGAAATTAAAATTTCAAGCCATTAAATGCAAAGGCATAATTTGTTTCCATGATGTGAAATGGATTCCTCCAAACATGGATTGTCTAGATGAAAAAAAAGTCCAACTTATCCGTTAAAATGTTAAAAATAGTAAGTTGTCCTTAATATTTTATCTGATAACACATACTTCCTTGGTAGTTTTGAAATTTTCATTTTGTAATAACTGAGATTCCATCTGCTTGATTGAGCTCATATCTCTTCTGTGCAGTAGTAGTATTTGTTGCTATCTAAGAACTCCCTTACAAGAGGAAGAAATGGGCTCCAGTTCCTTCAATTCCTACAGTTGAACAGTAGGGAATTAAGGAATTCCCATGAAAAGCTTTCTTTTAATTTTGATGACAGGATGCAGATGAAACAATGACCAAAAGATTTCTTTTGTGAGGCTAACACTTGCCTTGCATGAAGAACTGCATTGGAGTATGCCTAAAACAGATGTCTGTGGTTCTGTGTCTGCCTGAGGTTACTAGCAGTTCACCTGAAGTAAGAGGCTTTCTGGTGTTTCTCTCAGTAGGTATCTAACAATTTAGTCAGAGTCTAAGCTCAACAGTCATTATCTACCTTAGCTGTGTCACCTCCAAATGATTCTTTAAATATTTATAACATAAAATGTTTAAACATGACAAATGCAACCAAAATCCTGTAAAATTAAAAAAGGCATTAGAGCTAGACTACAGATTCTTTAGCAATGTGTAACCGATTTTCCCCAAATGAAGTGAGAGAGTACTTAGTACACCTCAATATCAGACTCAAAGTTCCCTGAAGTTATTCACCTTGAGTGAAAAAAACCCCAAAACATTTGAATTCCAAAGTGGCCACTGCTTTTACATGGCTTTATTCCATTGTAATAAGTTCCTGAAGCCATGCATAATATAAATCCCTGAACCCTTACTCATCTCTGCCCTTGTATCTGTCATCCTCCTACCAGAAATAATTAGAGTCATCTCAAATTCTGCATCTTAATCTGATTAAATAATTTCCATGTAGATTTTAACTTTCAGGAGTCTGTTTATGATCTTCAAAGCCATTTCATCTGAAGAAATCCTGTATCTTTGATCGTATGGTTTCAAAATGTATCCTATCATACCAGTAAAAGGAAATTAGCATTTAGAGGACACCTTCAGGTAATTCAGAATCCTAAAACAATAAAAGCATAATTACTTGAAGAAATACGGATTAAAACAGGGATCTAGTCCTCTTCTTTCTCATTAAGGGAATATTTTGCAAAGGAAAGAGCCCTTTCTGAGATTTCACATATATCACTAAACCATGTCGTGTCATCTTTCCGTGCTGGCACAAAGAGATTGCAGATTTGCGAGAATCAGAAAGAGATCAAGGACATTCTTAGAGATGAACTCAACTATGTCTTTTGTCCTGCATATTTGGACTTCTCTTTTATTCTGCCTATAAGTTTGAACAAGATTTCTGTGGCTCAGGAAAAATTCAGTGAAAAAGTAACACAAAAAGGGGAATACGCTGTATGTTGTTCCCTTTGTACCCTGTACCTGTGTCTTTGCTCCCAGGATCCATAGCGTGTTCTGAACCACAAGAAAATTTCCTTCTATGGCAACAGTTTTATGCTAAGAAAGAGACAGAGAATATCTGTGGTGGCAGCTTGATTTACTCTATGCAAGGCACAAATGTGTGGGGTCTCTGTGGGAAGAGAGAGGGAAGCAATACGTTGTGGGAATTCAGTGCAGTCTGCAGCAATGAGGTAACCAAAACATGGATACCTCCATTGCAACTAATAAAATCACACTCCTACTTCAAAATCTAGGAGAAAAGAGAATCAGAGTATATTCAGAGTTGCTGCTCTGTCCCTGTATTTCTTTTAAGAATAATATTGTCCTGCCCCATGAAACTCATTAAGGTACACATTATTCACAAGTTGTGATGGAAAGGCATGTTATTTAAGATCCTTCACTGACCATTTACGTTAGGTTGTTGATAGTAGTTTTATTTATGATCTTTCATTGTTTTTTTAATCTACCATGTATCAGACAATTTATCATAAAGTTGTAATGAACTCATGATTCAGTGCCATCAACAGCTGCACAAACAACACAAACTGTAGATCTTCAGTTTCTAAAATTCAATTTTACATTCAAGTTTAGACTGTAAGTCATCCTGCCAAATGCTATTTCATCTTTGTGCAGTATCTGTAGCTGATTGCTGGGCTACCTTCTAATATTAAAAATATGAGACACTTCTGAAATATTTTCAAACTTGATGCCTCAGTGATTTATGCGATTATATAAACAAGGACTAAAAAATGTCATTGGTTTGCAGTGTTGATTCTTGGGGGCACTAAAACATTCGATCTCTCTCTAAACTCATTTAACCAAAATTGTACTATCTGTATACACATCTAGGTAAGAAGGCAGGAATACCTATTCTCTTCTGTACTGCTGGACAGTACTAAAATTTATTCTATGTTCATGCTACCAAAGGCAAAAAGACCTTAAGCACTCTTTTGCAAATCAAATTTATTTCTCCCTACCTTAACATTTGAATTAGTGTATTTTATCTCAACTATTCAGTTTGTTTCTATGATACACTAAAAACAAAAACTCAATTTTAACCGTAATGAAGTTGTTGGGTGAACTGAATCTAAATGCTACAACTATTTTTACAAAATCAAAGGATAGGAAAGGACATCACTTCAAAAGGTTGTGAGTAGTAGTGGAAAGTGTATTAGATAAAATTATAAACTGAAATGACACTTGATGCAGTGACTATTTATAGATAAATAATGAGTAGCCTTGTAGGATTTGAAAAAACATTTCATGCCTTTTAATGAGTAAACAATAATTCTAAGAAAACAACATGATGAGGGTTTTTTTATTGTTGTCTGAGCAGTCAGTGTGTTTTTAATGCACAATTTTTGGATAAGGGGTTCTAAGGATAATACTTTTTGAAATACTGTATGTGCGTGCCACAGAATCCATTTGAAAGCGCTGCTCCTTGTGATTTTACACCTCCAGCAGGATATAGCAATTTAAACTCTCTTGCTCTGTCAAATACACCATTTATCTCAGAGATTATTCAGCAGTACCTTTCTTTTTAAGCTTGTTAGCACCAAGTATCCTTCAACACATTGGGGTTGGTTCCCTCTTACCATGAATTAAAACCACTCCCTGAAAAGGGAATTACTTTGTCACAGTTAATTCATAATGAATAAACATATTTTAATTGAAAAATACAGTAATTTGCAGCACAGAATTGCCAGTACCATCAAATATTTCCTGTAAGAATAACTAGGATCTTTGAATTAGGAATACGTATTTGCTAACAACTCAAAAAATAAGGAAGATTAACTAGAAGAAACTATCCTTTTATCATGGTGTAATGAGAGGAATAAATTTCCTTTAGTGTAAATGAAAATCAAATGTGAAAGTACAATTGTGAAGTCTGCACACAGATGCTGCTAGAAAAAATGTTTCCAGATATTTCCAGGAACTCACTTCATCTCCTTTCCTAAACTTGGCAGCTAATTGCTTTGATAGACAATCTTTTATAATTTGTTTTTTGCCAAAGATTCACAAAATCTACTTTGAATTTTTTTAAAAATAAATGAAGAAACCCACCTCTTTTTCCTGACAATCAGTACCAAAACAAAAGTACACTTTACAAATATTTTCAGTTCTAGACTTGGAATTTCTTCAGCTTTGTTACTTGACAGTGAATCCTACCATTAGAAGCAAGTGCTGAGCAGAACACAGCTGCATGCTAAAGGAATCCAGCGTGAGGAAATGAAAGGGCCTCCCCAAAGTAACAAAACTGGCTGAGAGTTGTACATGAACTAGTGTTGCACAGATGGTCACCACCTACTGATTACCAGAGCAAAGCTAATTCATTGGAGTCTTTTGAAGAGGGTGACCAAGGTAACCATCCCAGCCTTTGGACTGACAGATTCTCTATTCAGCGTGTTAATTAGCAAATTTAAGCATTAATTCAGTGTCTATGGAGTGCCTTATGCACAGCAGAGGCTGTTCTTGGGAGTCTTCAGGACAGTCGGAAATTCCCCCTTGTAGACCTGCAACAATTAGTCAAATGCTTTGCTGTGCAAAGTCAGATGTTCAGTTGATCCCCGTGTCTTTTGCTGGGCTCATTTCTACAGAGACTAGCTGGGAAGTTCCTGGAGCAGTGCTGGAATTTGAATTCTAAAGCAGGTGTCTGACTGCGACATACTGAATGTCACGGATGAGAGGGCTGCAGGTACACTAGGATTTTGGTAATACAGACTAAGTGCAAGGCTTACAAAAGGCCGTATTTGCTGTCCCTGTAGGAAAGAAAGACAAACTTAGAACTGACAGTTTCTACTGAGAGGTTGCTATGAGACTGGCCACAAATTTGAGTCTGTGGCAGTCACCTTACTGTGGCTTTCCTTATTCCTGTGGTAGCACAGTTGAACACCCTTTCAAAGCCTTGCTTCAGTACCCTCTCTTGAGAGTATCCAGTACAGTATAATCTGGTAAGGGTGCTGCTAGCACAGTCTGCAAGATCACAAAACTAATGAACAATGTAGCAAAGGAGAGAATTAACTTTTTTCCCCACAACACATTTAGTAGCTTAAATTCCACAGAACACACATAGACAATATTTTTATTCGCCATCTCATGTTGATAAATGTAGGAAAAAATGAGGAGCTTGATCCAGTATCAGATGAAATCAAGGTTGTCCTTTGCAGTCTTTCTTTTACTCTCTCTTCTCAAATAGACAAAATGCTTGCAGTTAAAAATCAAATTGGAACTGTGACATGTAACTTTACAGTAAATCATATTAGAAAGTTAAACATTATAAACAGGTCATTGTAATCTTGTTATCCAGGCACTCATTTCCTTATTCTTTGGCTCTAAGTATTTGGTGCTATCTGGCCTGGTTTTTTCAGTTTTCCCTTTTGTCTGTTTGACCGCAACAGTGAGAATAACCACTGCATTTTGTTCAGAATGTATTTTTGGTGAGGTAATTCTGTTTAGTCTGGCTAGATATAAGTTGTCTTTCTTCATGCTTTCCATGGGCAAATATGATTCTGTTGGGCATTTTTATTAATTCTACACACTTTTATTGAGACGAAATGATGCCTATCAACAGTAGCTTGCCTGCCCTTCCTCTGCTGCCACTTACCCTTCAGCGTATTAGCAGCAGGCCATGTTGGGTTCTCTCGTGGTTCCCATATCAGTTTGCTCTTCTACTCCATCATTACATTAACTGCTGTGTATGTGTCAGTCTCTAGCTGTGTCTACGCAATATTTTTAAGGTATACTACTGCTTTAAGGGGGACTGAAACATAGCTGTCTATAATGCAGCACTGAATCCATTTTCACAAGCCTTAGCAGAGCATCATTTTTTCCAAGTTTTCTTGCATCTCTGTGTTTTTCTGTTAAGAAAGAACCCATCGCTAGAGCAACTAGATTTCAAATAATATTTTAGCTGAGAGGCCTTTTATTATTCTGAGTTCCAACTGTGTTGTATTCTGTTTTTATTGGAGAGCAAGAATAACTAGTTGTTAATTGCATCCTTCTCTTTTGATCCCTATTGTTTTTTTAAAATTGTGGGCAAGTTAAATCGCAGAGAAGAGGAGAAGTAATATGGGAAAAATTAAAAGGTTGTAGGGGAAAAGAAACCCAAAAAATTAGAAAAGGAAAGAATAAAGAAAAACTACTGGGAAGTAGAGGGTTTTGCTCTAGCCTCGATACTTTTATATGAAATCTCATAGACTGAGCATGACTGTCTCCCCTTTCATTCCTGTGTCACGCCTTCTGCAGTGAGGTACCAATACCATTTGTAGCACAGGTCCAGTCCTGCCCCAGGACCCCACATGCCTGAGTCAGCTGTTTATCTGTGATCTGTCAGCCACACCAGCTCCCAGGCTGAAAGAGGGCAGTGCAACTTTGCACCTACAGATACCCTTCCAAAAACTGCCCTGCTAAGAGGCACACTCCTAATGATGCCAGCCCTTCTTTCTCACACGACAAGGCAGAGTCACAGCACTTCTGATTCACAGGACTGAATTCCCGCATACCGCATGGACTGAAAGCCAACAGATGTCCACTCCTGTTGCAGGAGCCAGTGTTGAAGTCCAGTGCATAGAAGAATGCTTAGAATACAGCTCTTCTATAAGGTCACAAAATCCCCAAGAAGTGATTATGGCTCACGTACGTTTGGGGCAGGAGTTTCACCTGTAAATGTAATTTCCATATGGGGTCAGCCTCTTACTGCTTTCATTTGCAGCAGTAGATGTCTGATATTGAGTATTTTGGGAACCTCACCTAAAAGAATTTCTTCATAGTCACTACATTCTGAAGTGAAAAGCAGGCAGCATTGCATGCTTCTAAAGATGACTGTGCTGGCTGAACTGCAGAGCATTTCACCTCCTGATAAACAGACTGAGTGCATTGAGAAGAACAGCTAAGCAGCTAATAGGGGGCTTTTTGACTACTGCTTCTCTTTGCCACATTCCTACGTGGGCAGATGGCCACCACATTGTCAGTCTCAGCGGATTCAACCAGGACTTCAGTGTGCAGGGAAACTGAACTGCACTCATTTGCATTAGAATTAATTCCTCCAGCTCGTGGTTTTCAGCATGCTGGTAGAGTGTGCGGGTTCCTTCAGTGTATACGCAGCACACTGCTATCAGAGGAGTGCCTGGTAAAGAACACAAAATTCACCGGGACTAAAAAGAAAGCATTGATGTGTTTAGGTTTCCACAGGCACATAGCTCATAATTGCCATGGATTTGGGGGATTTTTAAAATTACAAAATGCAGTAATTTCTGCATTCTGCAAATGGCTGGGGAAGACATGTTAAAGAGTGCCGGAACCTTTACACTATGCTGTGGTTTTGCTTCTATAGCGAAGTCAAAGCTGTTGGTATATTCCAATGTTTAGAATCTTTCTAAGATTCTAGGCATGATTTGTTTTCTGCCATTACAATAGTGGATACTTTGCTCTCTGCTTCCTTTCATTGCTTCAATTGTCATGTAGCTCAGTGTGCTGCCTCTCTTTTCTTTGGTTTTTCTTATTTATTTTGTATCTTGTGATTCATGTTGCACAGTATTCTGGTAGGGATGTGAATTTCCATTTGTTCTGTCATGTGAAGACTGACTGTACTATCTTTCTTTGTTCACTCCTCCTACTGATTCATCTCCAAATTGCAGAAACAGTGGGTTTCATATGTATTCAGATATCTTCTTGTCTAAAGTATCAATACAAATGCATTATATTTAGCCAGTCACTAATCCTAGTTTGAACTGCAGCTTAACTACATTTAACACTAAGCTAAATTTTAAGTCAAAGGTTTTGGAGATCCAAAATAGAAAACAAAGCATTCTGCAATTTTTCATGGAACTAATCCTTATCCCTACCAAAATCAGTTGGGTTTAATCAAAGCACTTTCTATCAATCAAGTAAAAAAAATTTAGACCTTTTTTTATTACTTATTTAAAAATTGAATTCAAAAAAGGTGTTTAAAAACAAATAATACACAGCATTTTGTTTGTCATTTTTAAAGTGTCATATTAGGACATATGACTAGCTGAAATATTTAAATCATAAACTCTAATTTCAAGAAGCATCAGTTTTGTTTTATAAACAATACTTTGCAAGAATTTGTTGTTTGACAGATTTTGATTATTATGAGTATATAGTTTCTTCCTGAAAAGACATTGTGACAGAAAGCTTTGATCAGCTCTGTTGAGAACCTAAATGATTAAGATGTTGCTTAACACATCAGTAAGCAAGACCAGCACTCCCAGGCTCACGGTCTGCATCAAGAGGGCAGAAAACATCTTTACTGACACAAGGACAATTACTTTAGCATTGTCTTTTACTTTTCTCTAGCATTCAAGCTCTGCAGGTAGCTGTGTCAAAAAGAAACTTCCTAAGTACTTTTTGGAGTTACACTGTCAAAGAGATGGCAGGCTGTGTCACAACCTTCTAACCAGGTCATCCTTACAGCTGCTCACACCAGGCTGCCAGCTGATAAAAGCTTTTTTTCTCATACTGCCTCCAGGTAACAAAAAAATCAGAACAAGTTTTTTTCTTTCCTAATTATATTTATATATATATATAAAAATAAAGGAGGCTGCTGAGTTACATGCAAATATATATATAATTTAAAACTTATTGCTTGACAGTTTTCCTTTTATGATGTTTTTGAATTTTATACAGCAAATAACAAGATCTTACACTCCCATGATTGACTAAGTTAAAGTATTTGGGTAGTTTTGGAACAGCTTATAAGTTGTGTAAAGGCTGTGTATACTTTTGATGCTTATTTCAAGTACTGAATTGGCAGAAGGGTTGGGTTTTGTTATGGGACTTACACTTTCTAGGAGAGTTTACTATAGCAAGAAATCTCACTATCCTCTTACTGCTTTGGCATCCTCATTTACTTAGTAGTGCTGTAAACTCAGTAAAAGAATTGAGCACCTCTGCGTCTTTACAATGCTGTACAATGGCTTCACCAAAGCAATGCAGAATTGAACTGTATTCTCAGCTACCTCTTCAAAATGTGACATTTCCTCCAACAGAGCTCAGTTCAGCTAAGGAGGAAAACAACTCATCCATAGTGTATCAGGAAGCTTCTACACAACCGTAACAATGCCAGCAGAGAGATACTTAATTGCATCTGCCTAGACATTTTCTGTCTTTGTAGCAATAGTTTAAATCGAGCTTGAATCAAACCATGACAGCACACTACTGTGATTAGTGCCTTGAAATTGTTTTGATATGAAGACAGAATCTAAGTCACCTATTAGAATTTACTCTTCCCCCCAAAAAATGTGGAATACTTTCATCTTGGACGACTTGGCAAGTGAGGACCCACGTTTCAGTGAATGGCTGCACCATGTACAGCCTCCCATCACAGAATCATAAAAAAATTATAATAATTGTGTTCCAAGTGTGAGCTCATGGTATTTTAAACACTGCACGGCATGTTATCAAGTTTTCTCTTTCATCCAGTCCTCCAGGTTTTGATATATTATTTATTGAGAAAATTCTCATTGCAGTAATGTTGGAATTCAGAGTGTGTTTTCTGCCCTGTTCTTGTTGCTGCAGCATCATAACAAAAGACAGACTCAAGCTTTTAAGGAAGTTGAACTGAAATTGTAATGTTAATAGATATAAGCTCTGCACAAGCAGCAGCCTCCCATAAGTAGCAGGATTCTGCTACTGCTTCAGATTTAGTCTTCCATCTCTGAATGGTCAGGCTATGGGAAAACTGAAAGTTTGTGTGCCACAGCCATGATTTGCCACTCTTCTAAGTGTTAATAGCACTACCCGCCCTTTGTTGTTGTTATGAAGCCATTGTCCATTTGTTGAGGGGTTAAGAAACATCACCCTAGTATTTATCTGTCATATGGAGAAGGGCCAACAGCGGGAATTCTGCAAAGATATCTTGGAGACAGTGTGAACAAGAGCATCGACTCCAGGCTGAGTTGGCTAGGAAAGGAACAAACCCAAAAGGCTTATTCATGTCTCCCTTTTGGTTATCTCTGCTATCAAGTTACGCAGTCTGTGTTCACAGGCAGCTGTACCTTACTAAAGATAAACGTTAGGAAAAGAATGACAAATGCTCAGCACTTCTGCACATCATGGTGGATATATGCTGCATATATGAAATTGATTACTTATAATTACATTAAAACACCTGTATTGCAAAACAGTAATATTTACAGAATCACAGAATATGTTGAATTGTAAGAGACTCATCAGGATCATCAAGTCTGACCCTTAGCCCTGCACAGCACCATCCCCAAGAGTCACACTGTGTGCCTGAATGTGTTGCCCGAACACTTCTTGAATTCTGTCATGATTGGTGCTGTGACCTCTGCCCTGGCAAGCCTTTTCCACTGCTCAGTCACCCTCTGGGTGAAAACCCTTTTCCTGACACCTAACCTAAACCTCAGCTTCATGCCCTTCCCTTGGGTCCTGTCACTGGTCATGAGAGTGAAAAAAGAGATAAGTAGCTGCTCCTCCACTTTCCTGCTTGAGCATGTCGAAGGCCACAATGAGGTCTCCCCTCAGTGTCCTCCAGGCTGAACAAACGGAGTGATCTCAGCCGCTCCTCACAAGACTTTCCCTCCAGAGCCTTCACTATCCTCGCTGCCCTCCTCTGGGTGCTCTCTAATAGCTTACTGTGCTTTTTATGATGGTGCCCTGAAACTGCCCACAGTACCCGAGGTGAGGCTGCACCAGTGCAGAGAAGAGCGAGACAATCACCTCCTTTGACGGGCTGGCAATGTATTATTTACTTTAAAAATAAAAACATAAAAATAGTATTTACTTTAAAAATACCATTGAGCATTTTTTAAATGCTCTGAATATTTAGAAGGCCTTTTGAGTCATTACTAAGCAACACAAATAGATGAAAAAATCCTCTGGTGGATTTAAAATATAGATGCATGAAGAACTTAGTAAGTTATTAGTTTAAAAAAAATTTGACAAACATGAATATCTTTGTCTCAATGGCTGCAGCAGCAGTATTTTTAATGCGCTCTATTCTTTAGCTTTTAGTATTGGTGTTAGACTCCATAACTTACACTAGTAATTCACAACAGAGATTAACCTACAACTTACATATTATGGATTTACTTTGGGACTATTCCCCTTATGATTCTTTGAATGCTCATCTGTCCATGCCTGATTGTATTCCTTTTTTTCTCAGTTTGTTGTTTTTTTCCACCATCCCTTCTGATTTCTGTGTTTCTTTTGATGGATTTTTTTTTGTTCACTAAAAAGTTCATAGAGATACAGAGTACAAGGATTCCATCACCTGCAGTTTACTAGAAATCCTGACCTGAAATATTGAGTATCTGTTAGATGAGTGCTTGTTCTGCCTAGAGGACACTTTAGGAGCTCTGCATGAGTAAAAATGTTTTCATCTGATCCATATACTGCATACTCATTTGGAAGTTATTTATAGATGTGCTGTGCTGTTTCCATTTTCTACCCCTTTATCTCTCAAGATTAGTATTGCTTTCTGCCTCTTTCTGAATTTGGGCATTTCTATTATTGTAATTCTTCTACTCCGATCCATTATTGTCTACCTCCTTTATTTAATACAAGTCATTAATCAAACTTCATACATTTGGGCAAAAGGAAGAAACATGATACAAATGGATGCAGTTGCTGTCACATCGGAAACAGGACAGATAGTGTGTTACAGTTCTACCCAGGCTAGTAAGAAATTGAATTCATTGTGCACTCCCAAATGTTTGGGGAAAACATGGAATAGCTTTGTGGTGAGTTAACCACAGATAATTTCATGTTCCATTCTTCCTTTTCTTTGTAAGACACAATGTTGTAATTCAGCTGTAGCTGTACAGTCACCTTTATCTGTTCTGAGTTCAGCCTCTCACTGGAGTGTGATTCCCCTTGTCCCTTTTACTCATGGCCAGCCCCGCACCACCAGGCTACCATTTGCACAGCCAGACATGAATCGCATCATGGACTAATCGGCCTAAAAACTAATCTAGCAAAAAAAAAAGCCAAAAAAAATCAGTTGGCTCAGTCAGGCTCACTGCAATGACATGCGATGCTGGGGAGACAAAGGCAATGATGCCTTTCAGCAGCTGCCCATATGTATCTTGCACTAAAGCAGCTGTGGAATTAGTGTAATTAGGCAGTAGACCTGGGAGACAGGAGGAAAAAACCCTACTGACTGAGCTGGAGGATCAAGGCTCCCCTTTTCACAAGTTCACGGCTCCATGTTCACTCAGGAAGTGTTCAAGAAACACTGGACTTGCGTGAAAGAGTTATTTGCATTACAGTCATCAAAAAACATTTTCCAACACAATACTGTGAAGATCCCAATTTTATTTTCACTTCAACAAAAAATGATTCAGCACCCCTTACTCAGTTTAACAGAGAAATACCAGCATAATATAAAAGAAAACCTGTCCCAAAATATTTAATATGTAGGAGAAGGGGTACTAAGTTAATCTTAGCTTACAGTAACAAATTGTTTCAGCAAAACTACATGGGGGAAGGAATTTGGCTGAGCTCTTGAAACAGTGGGAGGGGAAATGAGCTGCTGGAGGTTGAAACAAATTGGTTTCTGAGGCTCTTGAGATGTCATGCCAGCCTTGCAAGCAGTACACTGTGCATTGCTTTTGATATTAGATAGTCTGTTTGTACAGAGAATAAAATGCTCGATGGCTGTATCTACTAATTTTCTTCCAAACAAGCAAAAGTCCTTGCTAGAGCCCATATTGCCCATAGGACTTGAAAGTGACGGCAATATGCAGTGCATTAGTATAATAAAATAATAATAAATAAAACATGTTATGATTTGCAGCTCTATGCTTTCAGAAAAGCTCTACACAACTTTTCCAGCACTCTGCTTTCAGAAATAAAAAGAAACTCACTTGAACCTGGCCAGTTCAAAATGTACTTTTGGCAGTGGAAACTTTGAGAGATGCAGCATATTTGGCACCATTTGTATCTGTTGGCTTTGATTAGTTCTAATATAAGCATTTCAAACAAAGATAGGATGTTTTCTTAGCTCTCTTGGAATGTTGACATTAAATCATCCATAGCAGAGGGATACTTGTCTAAGGATCGCAGAGTCTACTTTGCACTTCCTTTGGGGAAAGAACAAAGATAACACTAGATCTGCTCATAAAATAGTCCACCTTAGGAACAGAAGCACCAGAATAATTCCAGTTTTTGGAACCCAAAAGCAATCAGTACTCAGAAATAAAAGATTAATATCTAGGTAGCTAGAAGGGTAAAAGAAACAGGGAAAATAAGGAATGTTAAGGATGGTAATGCAATTTTACTCTTGGGGAAAGAATTTCAGAACAGGGTCCTATGGAACATTTGTAGGAACAAATGTAGAAAATTAGTAGGAAGAGAAACATAGAAAATTTTAATCTTGTGAAATATTTGCACGTTTTAGCTTATTATTTACATTTTACAGTATCATTTTCTAGTTATATATATGACTTTAATAGCTTTAAATATTTTTATATACTATTTCTTTAAATTCTTGTATGCATTGAAATACTTCATTACATTAATGTTGACAGAAGCACAAGTACCAGATTCTGCTCCCAGTAATGCTGGAATCATGCAGTTCACTGGGTGGAGTTATTCCAGTTGCAACAGGGTCACTAAAAGTAAAACTATGTCATACTTTCTTTCCATATTCAGTTGAATATAATTCAAATATTACATGGGCTGTGTGGATTGTTTTTCACCATAATAAAGATTAAGATTCCACACAAGTACTCAGGTTCTGGGGGAGAAAAACATTCAAAATCATGTACATTTTTTGTTAAGGACAAAATTAAATAAACATTCCCCACCATAAATAACTTGTTTTCCCACTATTTATATATCATTCATCGATAACTTACCCATGCTAGAACTTCTACAATAAAGACATTCCAGGATTTGCTCATATATGTTTTGAAATTAATTATTAATGTTATTCTTTTTATCACCTGTGGTCAAAAGTATTTACAGAAACTGCATTAACAGGAACTATGTATTATGTATTACAACTCACAGGAATGACTAAAGACTTTCTCAGACTGGTGGCTTAAACGTAATATTTTATTAGCAAAATATCATAATACACTGAAAGATTTGTAGACATCTGAAAGGAAGTCTCACCTCTGTTCTTGGTGTGATATATTTAGATTGAAATGACTGGTTAAAATTTCAGAAAAGAAATAAAAACCAGCTGCTGTGGAAGCAGGGAGAGGCAGGGCCTGCTTCACACCTCCAGTGGGCAGCCTCATTCCCAAGAAAAAAGGGGAGAAAAGCAACCAAAAGCTAACACTTCCATAGGAATGTCTTACATTTCTTGCTTTATATGCTGTTGCACCGGTTTTCATAGTCAGAAATGCAAAGTTCTCTTCAGGGTATGTTTTTAAGCACCTTTAATGATGGTACTTCTGGTCTGGATGCACATCCAGTTTCCATTACTGAAACGGCTTCATAGGATTTGGTTTTCAAATTACTAGCATGTAGCATTAAATATTTCCTACCAATCTGACTAGAAGAATATAGAAATGGAGAGAGGTATTTCCAGTGACAGAAAACAGGTATGCTTCTTCAGTAAGTTTGCAAGACTCCCTTGTTTGCCAATACCTTTATGCACATATTTATATTTTTTAATTATTACTGCGTTTAATTTTGACATAATGAATCATTTTCTCTATAAACACATTACTCAGGATAAAACAGTGCATCCAAATAACTTTTGCTCTTTGTCTTTTTCCAATACTCTGATAGCATGTCTAGAATTGTTCTCACTGTTTTCCTAGAAATACTGCATTCTAGTCATTTTAATAATGATTTAAGAGGGGCTTTCAGTGAAAACCTTCAAGTAAGAGTGTTTTGAGAGTAGGTAATATTCTTAATTTCTGTGTGAAGAGCTTTGGGATTCTTTACCATTCATCTTCCAAACCTAAAATATTAGTTTTCATGAGCTAAGACTTGTTGTTTCCTCAGCTTTGTTAATAATATCTTGTGGAAGCCCCCAACCCTGATTTTACCTCTGTTTTATTCATCAAGGGAAAAAATATTCCCTACCTTTATAGAATGGCAGAATGATTACAGCCATTTCCAGTAGCTTACATAGTAACAAGATTATCTACAAATGGCACAAACCTACATTTCTGTAATAACTGGAAAAATGAAGGAGGAGTAGAATTTATCCCTAAGTTTACTTCCTCCCGTATTTCTGCATTCGGTCTGTAAAACTGATTTACTGCTGTTTTTTGCTGCTGCTGCTCGTGTTTTGAGATGTCTACCAAAAGGAGGAGAAAGAGCAAAGAAAACTTAAAGAATCTAGAAGCAAACCTCAATAAATCAACTATCTAACCCTAAATATAAGGGGGTTTACACACCCAGCATCCCCTACCTAGAAAAGTTAAATTTTGTTACAGTGCCTTCATTTGTTTTCGGAAGTGCTTCTGTGTTCTGTTGGTGCACTTGCATTGAAATTTGAGAACCTCTGCATAACATGCTGCAATAATTTGATGTCTGTTAAAAAAAAGTTACATCTATAAATGTTCCCTCAGTAATACTACCCTTCTCAGCCTCTCTCTATTTCTACATAAAAAACTGGCATATACTTTTTTAGAAAGAAAGCAGTCATGGCATGAAAAATTAACAGTTGTCTTTAAAAAAATCATATTGGAATGTCTGTTCACTTAAGAGGTGCCCCTGTGAGTTCATCGTCCTCCTTTTCCTTTTTCTTCTTTTCTTTAAAGTCTTATTATTGAATGGAAACAGTGCATTTAATTTTCTTGAAAGATCAGAGGCATTAATGAGTTTTCCAAAAGGTGTTTTTTCATATACATCATACCTGTAAGCTTTCCTTTGAACAGACAGAAATAATCTGGGATTACTATTGTTTACAAAAAAATCCATGTGGCTTTTCATTTTAGCTCTGCCAGCAGTGGTCTTGGCCACAGAGCTGATCAGACTTAACAGACAATTTGATTCACAGTAACTTGCTGCCTTTTACAGTCACAGAAATGCTGTAGTTTTAATCTCCTTTCACTTGAAGTTAATTTTTTTAAAGAAGAAAATATAAATGATGAAATGTACAATGGAGTTAGTAATTTCCTTAGGAAAGCTTAATATCTTCAATGTTTTCTGAAAGTTGTATCTCAATTATTCATAGACACCTATAAGAAAACAAATGTTTTAGTAATAAATATGGGCTTAGATACACTTGGCATACTAAAAGATTTTTTTTCGAAGTAGAGCTATTACTCTTCTCTATTTTTATCCTTATTTTACTGTCAAGCTTGTGCAAACATCATTAAATCTATCCTTGCACCACCCTTCAGAAGATATTTGCTGCATCAGGTCTTTGCTATTTAAGATGTCTCTGGCAAAGCAAATAAAACCTGCAACTCATTCACAGTTTTGCTCCATATTTGTGTTCCTTTGGTAATAACAGGACAAACACGGGATGAAGTTTGCAGGTGCATCTCCTTTGCCTTCCGCTACCAGTAAATGAATAGATGCTGTGTTTGCCTTAGCTATTGCAGGTGATTTCTAGTATCCCGTTTCTCTCTTGAAAATATGTTGCCTCATGCTCCACACTTTTTATCATCATTTACATTACAAAAAGCTGTAGCTGTTGAAAGTCCTGCTATCACAAGGACTTCTACTATATGGGAATTTAAATAACTGCAGTACCACTGTAAAGTCTCATGAGGAATTTCTCAAGTTTCTAATAATTCAATATCTATGATATTTTTTACTTTTTTTTTGCCACGTCTGCTGCTTGACATACACAACAGAGTTCCAGTGTTAATATGGGATACCAAGCTGCTCCTTCCTCCATAGGTTCTGTTGCAAGGCAGGACGCAAATGTTTTTTCTCTGGAGACTTGCTGTTAGGTCCTTATCTGGAGTGATGTTTGGAGATGTGTCGATATTTCTGTGTCATTCTTTTTCTTATTATTGATCTTCAGGATCAAACTTGTCAGTGTTTGGATTGGTGTGACACTCCTCCTGCCTTTTCCATCATTTTCTCAGTCTTGGGTCCTGGTTGTGTACATTTGTCTGAGAAAACTTTGTTCAAATGTCATCACATTGAGCAATGGCGCAGTAAAATTTGAGACATCTATTTCTGGACACAGGATTGAAAGGAAAGAAAACTGAGCATCTATATGAAATAAGTCTATTCTCCAATCTGAATAAATAAAAAAAATACCTTTCCTGGATTGTAGTGGATCACATCCACACTGTTCAGCATTACTTGCAGCAGTCAGAGCAGACTAACTGCTTCATTGTATTTCACTTCTGTTAGTGCAGGGCATTGTCAGTGCATATCAGTGGAGCTGTGGGTTAGATATTATTGCTTCAATCAAACTGTTTGGTGGTAGACGATTTACATAAACTACTGTGACCTTGTATTCATTAAAACCACTAACATCTTCATCTGGAGACATACACATGACCTTGAAGCAAATTTTATTTGGTATTAGATGTGCTCTGAATGTCCCCCCAAAGATGTGTGTGCACAGATATCGCAGCTCTTGTATTTCTGGCATTTGCAATTGCTAAATCTTGTTCTGAGTCTAGCCAATCAACAAGGAGAATCTCAACTAGCACCTCAGGTAAAATGGCATATAGGAAAAAGATGCTTCTGGAGATCTTGCTCCTTGGTATATTGTATGACTAGTTTAGATTCTGTTTCTCCGTCCTAGAAATTATTCCTTCAGCGTAGAAAGAATATATGTTCATAAGTCTGTCATGTCTGATTCTCAGTTTTGAGCAACAATGATCTGACAGATCAGTTTTGTGCAACCGATGTTTTCATATTTCTCACTGGCATGCTTCAAGTATACACTTTGAATCTGATCTACATCAGCTGTAAACTCTTTCATTTTCTATTTTGCTGGTTTAGCACTCTAATAATTTTAAGATTTAGAAATAATCTCTGCCAAAGTTATGCCATATTGCCATATTTGGCACATCTCAAAACTGCAGTTTATGTAAGTTCTGAAGACTTCGTCCCCACACCCAAAGCTATCCTATTAAGTGGACAAGAAAATAGTAAGGATTAAGATGAAGAATCATACAGAAGACTGTAAATCTTAAAGCAGCCACCTTCCTTTAATTCCCATCCTCTGTTGCTGTGGCAGGGTGCTGACATTAGTGATAAGCTCTGGGCAAAGCTGCCTTCTTCCCGGTTCTTCAGATGAGCCACAGTACTGCAGTGAAAACTCCAATGTCCCGTAGCAGGAGCAGTAAATGGAAATGGATGGAGGTGCCTCTTCCCAACAAAATCCATGTACCTATGGGCTCTCCCCTACCTGTGTGAGAGTGCAGGAAAGCATGCACACGTGCCCATTGGCATGGGGAACAAGGCCATTTGTTTACCATCCTGATACATGACAGGAATTGCTGGGGCAGCTGATCCCCAACCTGCTTCTCTCTAAAGCCAACTTTGCCCAATCCAGTAGTTGATAAGTAACCAACTGTGTAGGAGCACTCAGTACATGCTAAACTCAAATACATGCTATTACTAGTGACTACCAGGCTCTTTTTGTTTGACAGCTTTCTTCATCAAGGTGTTAGGAATTTTGGAGAAGACTGGGCCTCATTATATTAAATACTGTGCTCTGTGCTAATGTACTTAAATTTCCATTAATAATCTGAAGCTAATGGTATGCTGGGCTAGCAACTTAATTTTATAAGATAAAGACTTGACTATTCCAAAACACTGAAGTCATTCACTGGATATGGAACGAATCTAATTCTCTTATATCAGAATTTATGTGATATTAAATATATTCTGGCAGCACAGTGATAAAGAAGATTACAAGAAAATAGCGTGCAAAGCTGTACTGGTTGCATCCATCTTCCAATTACTTTGGGGAAGTTGTTTTTTTTCCCACTTAAGCCTTGAGTTTAAAGAACCTCACACAAAATGCAAGTAAAAGGACAGGGGATCAAATTTAATAGCTCGTGTTTGTTACTATTAAGAAATAATAACAAATTGGTTGGATCTATTACACATCATCAGATAAGAATTCAGGCAGATTATATCAAAGAAACAGACACTACATTAGTAGTTGGAATAATATTAATTGATACTGGTTTAAATTATTTTGGTACAGTACATCTCCACACATAATCTTGACTCATTAAATAAAATACCATGCTATGACCCCCAAGTTTAGCCAAGTGCTCTTACAAACAGCAGAGATGTCAAGCACCAGTGTAAACAGCATTGCCAAATCCCTGGGTTCCTTTTATCTTTGGCTGGTTTTTGACCATGGGCTGTTATTGCCAGGCCAAGGACAGATAGCTGTAATTTGTGCCTCTTCACAGCTACCCAGTTTCCTGAACTGGAAAATTGCTGACTGGATGGCATCCAGCAGCTGCCCAGGGCTGTGTTGGAATGGCCAGAAACTGGACAAGGTAATCATTAATCTGAGCCCGTGCTGCTTGGGCAGCTCTCGGACTCGCTCCTGACCTGCCCAGGGCATTGGAGAAGCAGGATTTCTGACAGAGAGGCTCAGTACTGCTCCCTCACAGATCTGAAGGAGCTGGCAGGGCTTATGCCAAGCACTCAGCCATCAGTAAAGGGCAGAGTAAAGGATCCTGAATAGAAGAGAATATATGAACACAAGAAAAGAGTTGGCAGGAGTCATTGTTCAGGCCTGATAGTTTTGTTTCTTTGCCCCAGCCTCCTACAGACAGTATTTTCTTTTAACCCATATCATGCTTTTGAATGCTTATACTGCATATATTGTCAGTGTTACTTTTATGTATTGCTGTTCCTTTTGTTCATGTTCCAGCCTGGAACACCGAGTTTTCTTCCCAAAGTCTTTGGGCTAGAGAAAGCTGCAGATGCCTCAAATGCAGTGTCTTGAGCCCTCCTGTTAAGTGCAATGTTGTGCTTCTCTGTAATATCCCAGGTATGAGCACATCAAGGGATTCAGGGCAAGTGAAAAGGCACAGAGCTGAAACTTACTTTCTTCTAAGGCTTGGAGCACTGTCACCTCAACTTTTACTGAAGCTTATATTATACTATTAAACATGGACTAGCTTAGACTAGTACGCTGTATTGATTAAAGAGATTGAAAAGAGAATCTGCAGATTCAGGCACTTGGGCTTAAAGGAATTGTATATATACAGAAGGAGTTGTAATTCCTTTTCTTGGGCCTAAGATATGAAAATAACTTCACAAAATGAAGCATACAAAGGGGAACACAGGGCTTATTTTTTTCTTGCATGTATTGTTTTTTTGAAAGCAGTTGTATTAATAAAGGATCATTGGAGACATTCACTGTCTCTAAATCTCTAGTTTTAGGAAGCTGTTCAGCTGATCTTATAAAACATTAAGCATTACTTGTGATCTTTGATCACTATATTTTAATAAAACAGCTCAACCCTTCTTTCTTCTCTCCTCTGCTTCCCTACTTCTGGAATTGTTTTTCTAGTTCACCTTTGCTTCTAATACTACATTATTTATATAAATAATTTACACTGGCCAGGTTTACAGAGTTTGACTTCCCCAGGAAGGAATAAATTCAGTTCATTCAACAATCTCAATAAGACAGAGTATGTAAAAGTGCAGCCAAGCTAGAGAAGTCTTCCTGATCTTACCCCTCCAAGTGAAGTTGCACCTTACAACTCAGTTGCAGTGTTTGGGTCCCAACACATGGGCTGTTGCCTGCACACAGACCCTCCCAGTAAGGACTGAGCTTTCCCTGCAAAACTTGGGCTAATGTAAAACCTATATGTGTTTCATCATGAAATAAATGTGAGTTCAAACTCAAGCAAAATCTTTATACAATCCTCTAACAAATCTGGATGGATTTAAATCAAATTTGATTAGAATAATTTTAAACTGTTTCTGATTCCTGTTCCTGACTGTTCCTCTTGCAAAAAGATATGTATGAACAAATCCAGCAGATTTTTTTTGTTCTGTCCATTCAGAAAGCAGGTTTTACTTTCAAGATTTATACACTGAGCATTACTGGCAATATGATGCAGTTCCTTATAATACTAAAAAATTCTCACTGCACAAAATTTGCTTTCTAAAAATTTTACTTTTGCTTTTCTGGTGTAGTGCATTATGAGTAAATTTATCTTAAAAAATATAATTTGAGCTAGTACTATTATATCCATACCTTGTAAGAGTAGTATTTTGACAGTTACATTATTTAAACCCAGTATAAAATATGGAAACCCTGTAGGGTAGATTATTCTATTGGAAGTACTCAGAAACTTGAGTTCAACACGCATGAAAAGATGAACTCTTCTATTTTCAAAAATTACCTTACTGTTCCAGAAGAAGATGTGAAAAACAATCTGCTTAAAAACATAATCCAAAACTTACAGACATCAGTAGATGTCTCTAAAAAAATGTACTTACACACACTACTCTGACAATGGCATGCTGTATTTTCAGACTTCTTTAACATATGAAGATCAGTAAGTATTTAATCATATAATTCTGTTTATTTAATAATTTTATGTAGCAGAATGACAGAATTTTACTGAAACATTATTATTGCTTTTCATTTTAAATTGTTTATTGAACAGACTAATTTTGACCTTTAGCTAAAGATAAAGTTATCCATAAAAGCAAAGGTACTTTGTAAAATTTCAGGTACTGCAATTTGTGATAGCTGCTACAAGGTCAGCAGAGCTTTGAAAGTTTAGCACTCCCTGTCTACTGAAATTAATTCAAGACATCTGTTTGGATTCGAGATGCACCAAGAGACCTAGTGAAAATGAAGTAATGACTTCATTAATAATTTTAAGTTTTAGTTAAAGTTTTAAAAATATTTTTAAAAATTAATCATTTTTATTATTGTTCTAAACACTGAAGTTACTCCTGAGTTTTGTATTATAAACACATAATCTGTTGTTTGTAAATTCTGTCTATATGGTAAAACAGTTATAAGCTAAAATTTTTACTGTATTACATTTTGTATATACCATGTCCCTAGAAAGAATACACAGAAACCTGCAAAAATTTTTACTCTATTATTTTAAAGCATACACCATTTTATTTCTGGAGGTGTGGGGTTTTTTTTTGTTTTGGTTTTGGTGTTTTTTTGTTTTGGGTTGTTGTTGTTGTTATAGAAAAAGCTCTCTCAGGACTTTTGCAGGGATTCGATACCATTCAGTAAATGCAGTTAGTACAGGTAATAGTGCTGTGGAACTATCGATATTATTAGCCATAGAGTCATTATGCTGGTGATGCCATCCATCTGACATGCACATTAATCCTTTGGGATTTACAGCTGAGACCAGTTCTTTATTGATCAGCAAATTTAAGAACACGCAACACACAAACACGAGAAGTGTGTTCTGCATCTTCTCTGTGGAGGTGCCTCCAATTTGATTTCCTCTTGCTACCCAGAAAATGACTTAACATGTTCTCTTCATGCATAATTTTTCAAGACTTTTAGTCTTTGTGGTGATATCAGGTATCTCTAAAGACTGTTTTCTCGATTAGTTCACAAAGTGGACACAAAATAGCCACAGCACAGTTTTCATTAAGTCCATGCCTAATCTCTAGTATGAAAACTTGTTCCACTCCCTGTAATTTCCAAACTCTGCAGTTTAGAGTTTAACTCCCAGTGATGATCCCAGTTTGTGCAAATCCAGGTGATTTTCCTGAAGGGCTGTCCAGTGAAAGATTACGCATTCCTGCCTTTTAGTGTTTACAAGAAACAATTCATTAGATAAATCTATGCATGCCATTTTATTTATACATTTTCATAAACTGAAGATCAGGCTGCATATTCTATTTGTTCTTCAAGATTATGGCTCTTTTATCATATCACTGTTTCTAATGAAGCACATTTCAGTGCAAAGACTAAACCCCATGTTCCATGTATGGAATTAAACAGTTAATTTAATTTTTACATTTTTGTACTTAATTGTTACTTTTTGTATGGAAAACTTGACAAAATGGCTACTTATAAATGGTTGGTTAGGGAGATGATTCCTATTTGTATAGCGCACTTGCCCATGGTGTCTCTATAGTCCTAGGAAGTCTTTCACCAATACTAGGAGAAATTAATCAGTTTAAAAATGAATGGCAGTGTCACACTGGAGACCATAATGAATTTCACAGCATAGCACCATTTCTGTGTTTCAAAGAAAGGTCAAAAATACTCAGGGTATTCTCAACCAGACTGCAATCTCATTTATATATAATGAGTCTCAAAAGGTTATGACTTTACATTCATTATGCTGTCATTACAATCTGTATATTCTTCCTCTAGCTCCCAAGATCTATACATTCTCCTAATGGAGTCAGTATACTTATTCGTTAGAAAATAATTTAAATTCCTATTGCATTTAACAAATAATACAGGCTGTAGGTGTTAACAGTTCACTGTCTTTTTCCTCTCAGATACATCTCTCTGTAGTGTGCAAGCAGCATGCACAGACACGCTGCTCATACTAGGTTTAGAAACCATCAACAGGAAATTCTGACATGAGGGTGTACCTTTGTGCTGCTATTCATCACCTTTGTCACCTAAATAATATTCAAAGGCAAATTCAGATTTATTTCTAGTTCTAAGCAGAACTTCTGTCATAGTTCAGACACAAACGCACTTGTGATCCCTTTACCTTTCAAATTCCTGCTCCAGGACAATTCACACGCTGTGACCCAGCTGAAACTCATGATTTTTGTGGTACCCTATCCCTGCTGTAGTGTTGTGCTAACAGAGCCTTGTTACTGCAGTCTCCTGAGTGCCCAGGTAGGCTGGGCTGTCCAGCCTATGTACCCCAGCTTGATCTTCCACATTACCTGCCTCTCACAGGAGGCAGATCTTGTAGGCTGCTCTAGGAGGTTATCCCTGTGTCTGAATGAATCCTGCATTACCATGCCATGGATAGGTGAATTAGGATAGCTCTTTTCACACATACTATTTTTTGCCCTGTCATTACTTTCTTAATATCATAAAGTCACAAAACAGTTTCCTACCTTGACCCATTGACTTATGTTCAGATTACTTTGTCTAATACCCTCTTTTTACTTTAGCTCTGTAGAGTGAAACAGTAATATAAAACAGATAAATCAATGTAAACATACTTTAGTTGTATCTTATACTACATTGTATAGCAGTAAAAAAAGGAATAAAAATATTTTGAGGATATTAATATATTCACAGACTATTGTGAGCAAAAGGATTAAAAGATATTAAATTATTCACTTTTGTGAAGTATTTGCACAGCGCTACCAAGTGTCTTCAAGAAACATTTCTTGTTTTGTACTTAGCAATTTAACATAATGGATATTAGGTGATGATGGACGGACAAGAGGAAAATCTGGTAAGCAAAATATCCTTTGAAAAATGAAATGTGGACTTGTTTTGGCATCACTAAAACACGTTAAATTGCAGAGAGCATATATTTATTTGTTCCCTAATCCCTAGTGGAAATCACAGTCCTGAAACAAGTAGTGAGTTTTTTCTGTGGTGTCCACAGGGGTTGCAAGACGCTTAGAAATGATGCTCCAATGACTAGTCTGTAGGTAGCCACTTGCACTCCCAGCAGGGAAACGGAGGCCTAAATCCATCCTGTCCTACACATGTTGACACTTCATTCTGGGCTGAACAAAAGTATTCATTTCCAGGGAGGATGCAGAGACCTGAGTATTGCCCCATGGGCTGGGCCTCAGACTCTCAAAAAACACCTGAGAAGCTTTGTATGAATTAATCCAATTATCAGAGCTGTCAAGGAGTTAGGAAAAATAGGTCCCAATTTAGGATTTAGCTCCTTGCCTAATCTCAAAAAGGCTTAAAATTTATATTTTTATCTGCCAGCATATCAGATTCTTACCAGTGTATTGGAGTGTCAGTATGCTGAAAAGGACCTGTGGAATCTGGTGGACTTTGCATTAATAGTAAAATATCAGCTGAAGTCAGAGATTGGTTGAATTGCCAAAGTTTCAGCGTATTTAGTATTCACATCTTCCTTCTGCAAAATACTCAAGCACTAAGGATTTTATTAGCATACGGTAGGGCATAGAAATATTTCAGATGTCAGCCTAGTGGGGACACCAGTGAATCCAGCACCTCTCTGTGTTGTGGCTGTCGTATGTACCCACATGTGGACTTGTGATGCACATTCAAGCAATGCACAATTGGGGATTTGTTTAAGTACTTTGGTACTTAAACCTGACACGCAGTTTACATGCACTGACCCTGCCATGAAATTGTAGCCTGAACTCGTATCATGTTTGGTGTCTCCTGTGAAGCATCTCTAAAGATGAAAATCCACTGAATTTTGATATTTTAAAGAAATATCTGGCTCCAGAATTGAGGCTGGTTCAATGGTTAAAGTAAGACTTGGTGGAAAAAGCAAAGAGCGAATAATTTCTCCTGAGAGGTAAAAGCACAGTAATTGCCAGTAAAAGGAAGCAGAGGAAGGCATATAAAGACAGAGCTTAACAGGTAGATGTTTTCGGATTTTGGTTGTGTTTTACAGCTAGCAGCATGGAGTCTTTCCATATGGGAAATACACTGCAGTCTATTTTTTGGATAAAAGATGTGGAAAGCAGACTAGTAGTAAAGTTGCCAGTAATATTTCTGTAGGTGAACCTTGAAACTGCAGGCTTTTTACAGTGACATTAGCTCAGGCTTTTTACAGTGACATTTGTTTTTCATTCCACAGCCAAAGCAAGGCTGTGCTAAATGAAATAAGTTATAATTACACGACAAAATAAGATGTATCAGGACACTGATATATACATGCTGTAAAATGTGGATATTATCAGAAAATTACCACTTCACTAAAGAAAACTTTTATGAATTCTGAAAACGAGTTCTTATTTTACTGGCTAAGATTCTTTTAGCATTCTCACAACTTTTAAAGCTCATGTTTATTACAAAACATATAGTTGACAGATTAATATAAGGGAGCACAGTAATCAGTTATATATATAACTAGCATGTCAGTGTTCTAAGTAGCAGTTCATCATGTATTACTTCTAGAAAATATAATTCAAATGAGTAATCTCTGTTATGTCAAAAAGAAATTCAGACTGATTCCATTTTTGCCTTTCATATTTTTTATAATTATTTTCATGAAGAAAACTTCACACCACTACAATCCAGTATAAAAAGATGGCATTTACTGACCAGATCTTCACGTACATTATCTAATCCTTGAGAGTTATCAAAATGTCAAAAAAATGGTAGAGTTTTGTCTGCTATATCTTTCGCGAGATGAATGAGGCAGGCAAATATTTCAGGCTTGGAACTATTACTAACTCATCTGACTGAGGTTGTTATTCTGTCTGGCCTCATTGAACTGTTCCTTTCCAAAACACTCCATCTTATTTTCTAATAATATTCTATGTTTTTATTGAGTGAAATTATGACACAGTGATGCCAGTCATGAATTTTTTCAGAGGAACAAGGTTTAAATCAGACATCTGGGCAACTACCGTGTTTTTTGTTTCATTGGCTACCTTGAAACCTGTGTATCCAAATTCTCAAACCAGTTTTTTATTTTTGAAGCAACTAAATTCATACCACACTGCACAGCTTATCAGCTGGCTTCCTTGCTGCAGAACAGGCAATTTTTCAGAGTGAGCAATGATCTCGTACCTAGCTGGCATATACAGAGCTGTATTATGTCTGGACAGCCAACGCTGTCTTGGTTAAAAAAGTCTTCACAGCTACTACTTCCATCAGTTTTTCTATTGATTCCAAATTTTTATCTTTTAATTAAGTAAATCTGCATCCTGATATCATTATCTCATGCTCACTGCTATATGTGTCACTCCACATTTTGGACAGCATTTGACAAAAATCACTGTTGTGTCTATTGTAGGGTTTCTCCTCCTTTAGCCAACCTGCCAGCCAATTCTAACTTTTCATTGTCATCCTCAACAGCTTTATGTGCTAGGTTAATGAAAACAGAAGAAACTGCTGTTCCTCCTGAGTCCTGAGAAGGTTCCATAGATAGGAACCTTTCATTTTTAGGCTCTATTTTAAAATAGATTAATGACACAAGAGTCACTGTCAACAGGGTAAATGCAGACCCTAAAACAAGCCCCAGGAAGGTTTCTGAAGAGAGAGTTTGGGTGAGGTACAGCATTAGACAAGATAGAGGGTGGGGTATATTTGGATTCAAAGAATCGCTCACATGAAAATGACATTAAAGGGCTAAATTTCTCAAAAGGCCCAACTTAGGTCTCGAAAGTCTAGGGTAGATGCAAAGATTACTAAGGTATTTTTGGAGTTTAAGAGGTATTACAAGCTACATGTAGCCATTGGATGATGGTCAAAACTTTCAGCTGTAAGCACAGAAAGTTAGAATTGCCTTGCTTTCTGGTAAATGCCGGTAAATGTCAGCTTGAGGCTTCTGAATTAAGCCACTTTGTCTAATGCTATTTGCTTTCTGAATGTAACTTTTTCTCAAAATAATTTATTTTGGACTGTCACATATAATGCCTCTTGTCTTCTGGTACTACACAGTACTGTATCATTTGTCATATGCTGGAAGAAAATGTGAAATTTGAATCAATACCTTTTCTTGTTACTGATTCTCTAGCATTTGTGTTGCTTACGGGGGGAGTATGAAAAATCTTGCTTTTAATGAAGTGCTGTTTGATGCTAAATGCTGCTATATTGTTGCAGTATCACTCATAGTAGTATTTTAATATCTGATTAAGTAAAATAGGTAAATGAGGAATGTAATTAAAATGCTATTCTCAACATCTAATATAATTAAAGAAATTAGTCGAGTGACGGATCGGTTCACATACTTTACAGAAACGTGACCAAACCCAGCAATCCTATCTCCCTCTTGAATAGTCAGCTGATTTCAATGTGGTTTAGCCCTCCATAGCTGCAGGAAGTACAGCACCGTTTTCTTTTGGGGGGCATTGTAGATTAATAGTGTCGTTAAAACAAGCCAAAAATAGCCAGTGTTTCAATCAGTTCAAATGACATGAGCTGAAGTTCTGAACTTTGTCTCTACCGAGACCTCCTTTTTCAGCTTGAGAGGTCTTGACTCACCAGTCAGGCAAAGAAATCCACTCTCTGTTGAAATATGGGAAATATATAATCACCCTAATGCCCTGACACTGACTTACCACTTCATTAAGCATTATGGCTCTCTGGACTCAATCCTTTGGACACGATGGGGTTTTTTTTGCTGTTTCCAGGTAGTCAGTTAGACTCTAGTGTAGATTAAAACAGTTGAGTCTGTGTCCAACAACTAGAGGGAGATCAGCTCTTCTTTCAGCCTGACTTACAGTTAGTTGGTTAAGAATTCGATTTTGCTGATTATTAGGTAGAGTCATAATATCCATGGTAAAGAGGATTGTTACATGTAATGCCAAACAGAGGACAGAGAAGTGTGATTTTTTCACTTCCCTGTTAATTTACCTGAAGAAATAATTCTGATAACCAAGAGCTGGCAAAGTCACACCCAGTAGGCACCCTCAGAGCTACATACTGTCTTGGAAATGTATGTAGAAAAGTGATTTGCCCACTCTTTGTTATAAAATAAAAGGCACATCATAGACTTGTTATTTTAAATCAATGTTATTTTCTTAGCTATTTGTTATCTAGGCATTGTCTTAAAACATAGACCCTGAAACAGGGCAGTAGTCCCAGGCAGCAGATCAGCATTCTAAAGGGCACAATTTAATGAAAGTAGGAATATCTGGGGTTTTAATACATATGTATATATAAAAATTATGTATATCTCCATACATAATACATTACGAACTTGTTTGTATATTATATATCTGTATACGTGCAAGCCTTACAAGGAGTGGGTGAGGGGGCTTGGTGTGTTTAGCCTGGACAAAAGGAGGCTCAGGGGAGACTTCACTGCTCTCTACAACTGCCTGAAAGGAGGGTGTAGCCTGGTTGGGGGCAGTTTCTTCTCCCAAGGAACAAGTGACAGAACAAGAGGAAATGGCCTCAAGCTGTGCCAGGGGAGGTTTGGATTGGATATTTGGACAAATTTTTTCAAGGAAAAGGTTATCAAGCAATGGAATGGGCTGCTCAGAGTAGTGGCTGAGTCACCATCCCTGGAGGTACTTAAAAGACGTGCAGATGTGGCATTTGGGGGCATGGTTTAGTGGTGAACATGGCCGTATTAAATTAATGATTGGACCTGATGACTTTAAAGGTCTTTTCCAACCTAAATGATTCTATGATTCTGTATACACAAATATAATTTACATATTATATAAATACTATAATTTATATACATGCATACCTACATACATACACAGATACACATACACACATATTTCAAAAAAATATGCTATTTAAAAACTATGTTCAATACGCAACCTTGCTGCTTCGCAGGGACGCAAAAAATTCTCTATCCTACTGACAGGGAAGGTAGACCAGCATAGGAGGTGACCTATATGAACAGACAGGAAGAGAAGGATAACCTATATAGCCAGTATCCAAATTTCACTGAGAACTGAGAATGCCAGCTTGTTACCTCCCCATTTCTTCATGACTCTTCCCATTTCTGTGCTTTACTTGAGAGTTCTCTGTTTCTTTCCCTCATTTTCCCTCTCCCATTTTTCACTCTTTGAACTTTTCTGTCTTCTCTTTGACTTCAGTTTGCCTTAAAGGATTCAAAACAGTAGCAGTGAACTTTCAACCACTGACATTCAAACAGGATCAAAATGATGTCAAAGCAGTTCACACCTCCCTACCAGTATGTGTTTATGGAAAATGACTTGACTTCTCACTTCTTAAAATGTAAATGCTTGTTACAGAAATATGTCATAAAAAGGAGATAGTAAAGAAAGCAAGAGGTTTTATTCTCCACTCCTTACTTCTCATGCAGCTCACAGAAGGTGCCACATGTCATTTCACTCTAAAACCTGCTCAGGCTTTGATCTGAAAACATCTGGAATATTAGATCTGTGTCCTGTTCTCCTTGGGTCATCCAGGAGTGATCTGGAATTTTCACAAATGTTATCTGTGGAATAACTAAGGCATAATGGGCATAGTAATTCAGTATTAGTGTCAGAATTAAGAAAAAAAAAACACAAAACAAACCAAAAAAAGGACCTTGAGAAAAAAAAACCCAAACAATTAAAACTGTGTACATATGCAGTCTTTCTATTCATTCATACAATTGCATTAAGGGAGGAAAGAAAAAACCCCCACATTTTTCTGTGCAAAATGGTGATGAGGGTATCCAAATAAGGGAGTTTCTAAAGTCAAAGGATGGACATAATGTGGCTTCTTTCTGGCATTTTAACCAGTGATGTACTTCAGTAATCAACCAGTTCCAAGGCACCTGAGCTCCTCATATGCTACCCTAAACCGCTAGTCTGTTGATTTAAGATGGCATTATTGTCACTATCATATTTCAAATCCATTAACAACCTCCCTTTCAGAAAACTGTGTAATTTTTAAAGAAACGCCAACAAAAAGATAAAAATCTTTCCTTGTCAGGATGTGAGAATGTTCATTTGCCTTCTCAGAGATTTTTACCGCCTTTTCCACAGCTTGACCTCACATTGCTCTTTTCCTTGCGAATTTATCTTCTCACATAGAAACTATAAAACAGCCATACTGGTACCATTACCTCAAGGATAAATTTATATTTGCTTAATTTGCATGTAACAGAGTATCTATTAATATTCAGGCAGACCACTTATTTAACTGAGTAATGAATTATTTATTCATTCATTCACAAATACAACATTGCATGAATCATGGCTGGACCTATTTTTACAGTGTAAAAGCACAGTTGTGCTTTCTGTATCTTTTTTTTTGGAGGGGGATGGGGGGAGTTGGTTTTTTGGTTTAGTTTGAATTTTTTTGTTTAACTTTGGAAGGGACCACTGGAAGTCATCTGGAGGTCATCTAGTCCAACCTGCCTGCTCAAGCAGGGTCCCCAAGAGCACATTACTGAGGACTGTGTTCAGATGGATTTTGGGTATCTCCAGTGAGAGACACTCCACAACCTCTCTGGGCAACCTGTTCCAGTGCTCATTACCCTCAGAGTGAAGAAGTTCTTTGTTGCGATTCTTAGGGTGTCTTGCCAAGGGTCAGGAGTTGGACTCGATGATCCTGAACAGTCCCTTCCAACTCAGCATATTCCATGATTATGCATTCAGGTGGAACTTCCTGTGTATCACTTTCTGCCTGTTGCCTCTTGCCCTGTTGGCACCACTGAGAGCAGCCTGGCTCCATCCTCCTGACACCCTCCTTTCAGATACTTACTGACACTGATGAGGCCCAGCTCCCTCAGCCTTTCCTTAAAAGAGAAGCTCCCTAATCATCTTCGTAGCCCTCCGCTGGACCCGCTCCAGGAGCTCCCTGTGTCTCCTGAACTGAGGAGCCCAGAACTGGACAC
>JAWWMP010000171.1:19254436-19293256 GCA_035047865.1 Dendrocincla tyrannina | reverse complement strand
CCCAGGATACCATTGGCCCCTTTGGCCACAATGGCACTCTGCTGGCTCATGGACAGCCTGTTGTCCCCCAGGACCCCGGGTCCTTCTCCACAGAGGTGCTTTCCAGCAGGTCAGCCCCAATCTGTACTGGTGCACAGGGTTATTCCTTCCCAGGTGCAGGAGCCCATTGCAACTTATAAGCACAGAACTTCAGCTCTACTTTAATAATTATAGAATAGAAAGTAGACCACCTCCTATGTTTTTATACTCTTAAGTATCACTTACTCATCGTTCATCCCAAACTATTCAAATGAGGGATATTATTTTTCTGTTGTTGACGTGAATAGATCTAAAGCATTTTCTGGTAAGATCTTGAAAGATGAAAATGAAGAAAGAGGACTAAAATAAAATGAAGGAGCCAAAATCGCAAATGTTCTTCTCTACTGCTATGAAGTCCAAAAACTGGGCTATTAGGAGATGATAACTAGTAAAGAAGAATTATTGGAAATATGATAAATAAGAAACACAAAAGAATGGGGATCAAAGATGTGAAGAACTTCCCAACCAAGCACTCTAGGTAACTTTCTTGTAAATGACAGCTTAAAAGTTCCAAACGGTTGCTGGCATTTTCTGCCTTTTTCTAAGTATCAGACTCATGGAAATAACACTGTGCCTCAAATTTCCTAGTAGGAAACTACAAGAAGAGTGAGAATGTCTTTGCCATGCTCAGTTAGTGAGTGTGCTGTGTGTATGGATCACAGTGCCATCTGAACAAGGCCACCAGATGGAGGGACTGTGGCAGGTACTGTACATTGGTCAGGCTGAACATTTGGAGAAACCTTGATGCTGCTGCTTTCACCTTCTCTTTACCCCCATTTCTGAGAGATTTCATGGAACTGTGTTCATGCCTTTACAAAACTAATCCTGAGCAGTTCAGGAACTCCACTAATTATTTATTTTAGCATCTTAAAATGAGCACAAATATTGACAATATATTGAATATTAAAATTTCTATAGCATTTCCTTATTTGTATTATTTAAACAGTGTTTTACAGATTCTGTGTTGTATTCTGATTCTCCTATTCCTAGGAAGACAGCAAGTTTACTTAAATACATTTATTCATCATGTCAACTATTTTAAAATAGATTAATTTCATCTAATCTTCATTAATCCGTGTAACTATTTTCTCCTTGTATTTGTACACCCCATGCAATCCATTTATAAAAGCTTTCATTCCTATACTGCGAACTGGGAAAATCTCTAATGAGTTGAAAGCTGTAGTAAGAGATTTCCTGTTTTGTTTCAATGCCTGCTAGAAAGTTCTGTGTTTGATAAGTACAAGGACAGATGTAAGGAGCAGTGACCTGAATCTCTGGCACTAAACTTACAGGTCTTACTACTGGATTTTACAAAAATCCAGTACCACCTACTAGCCTTGAATGATGGAGCTTTCACTCTGAGAAATACCGAGTTGATACATAGGATTTTAAAGATCAGATGCGTATTTTCAAAATGTTCTTGACACTGTAACTCAGTAACCTTCAGGAGTTCCCACTGGATTTCCTGATGGTACTGGTGTTTAGTCTAGTCTGGCCCAGTACTGCAGCACCACAAAATCAAACTGAAGAGAATTTATTTGAGAGGAACAAGCTGCATGGGGGAATTCAGCATTCTTCCTTAATAAGTCTAATGATTTGTTCTACTTCACCTTTGCCTTTTGTTTCTTAGTTTCTCATTCACATGCTTTCCCCTGTTAACCAAGTCTTCTTAATGCTGAAATAACAAACAGCCTAAATTAATCTAGCATTTAAAAAGTTATATGAAACAACAGTTACCTAAGGAGGGAATTTCTCTTTGCTTTTTAAATTATGGGAAGTAATTTTCTTGCAGCAGAAAAATCTTGATTTTCTAGTAGTCTCTACTTCTCCATGGAGTAATTTGATAGCTCAAACTCCAGCAGAGTCAAACCATCTCTGCACTAGTTTTACACCTGAATTCTTCTTATTAGTCATTCTAAGAGCCATCCTGTAATTATCTTGTAAGGAATAAATTACTGATATTAATGAAATAATAATTAAAATCACTTCTGTTACACTTGAAGACAGAGAAAACACTCCTGTGGATGGCAAAGAAAATGCCAGCGGGTCAAGGAAATCTTGTAAGTCCTATTTTAAATATTATCTTACCAGAGGAAAACGGATCTAACACCAGTTACATATTACAGATGAGGGCTGGGGTTTTTTAAACATAGTTTTTTCTTTAACATGAACAGTCATTATGATCACAAACCTGCTATACACAGTTCATTTGCATTGAAATCTTCATAGCATAATGGGCAAATAATGATTAACTTTTATTTTTTCTTTTATGGAAAAATAAGTGTGTTGAACAATTTTTGCAAGGTGCATGCAACAGTAAGAAATTATGACTAGATACACCATATAAATTCTTCAGGATCCTAAATAAAAATTGAAACTGTGATAGGAAAATAACATTTAGAAAAAAATACCTTTTCCCCCCTCTTTTTGGAGCATTGACTGCTTAAAGGAAGAAAAAGGCCATTTTCAGTAATAAAACCAGAATATATATTGTGCCTAATATGACCTACTCTTCACACTTAAAAAAAAATCAATATTTAGAAGCAGCAAAAATCTCAGTATTGATTATTTTATATTTCATCAGTAGCTCTATAAAATGCATGGTGAGATTTTTCTTTAAATCAGATTCAGCATAGTTTAGTCACAGGACCCCCTTTCAGTTTTATCTGAAACGCATGGTCAGTATTTTACTTACATTGCAGTAGTTTTAAATCGAGGCAAACAGGGATGCTTAGAGATTGAACCTCGATAATATTAAAAGACATTCTTTTTAGTGAATGATAACAGTTATAATCTTTCTAGAGATATAAGCCTGAAAGTTTCATACCTGACCTGATTTAGTAGTATTCCATAAAATGAATCTTAAAAAATAATAATAAAAAAGCCATTTTTATAAATTTGCTGCTCATGTTAGAAATCTCAAGAGTTCTTATTAACAGAAAATTGCATTCATGTGATCAAGAAAGCTTTTGTCATCCTGCAGGTGAAGTAAGTCTGTGTGGAGTCATGAACTAATTTGAAATTATTTGAAACAGCAGCTAAAACAAAAAGAGGCTTTCTTCAGATGAGCTTACTAAAAAGAAAAATACCACTAAACAAACTGATTATTCATGTGAATAGATAGTTCCTATGAAGAAGATGCAGCCAGCTCAAAGTCCCAGATGGGGCACTGCCCGTGGGCACAGGTGCCTGAAGCAGGACCGCACCTTGCTGCACGGTATTTATTCCTTTGGCCCACATGCAGGTGGCCCTTACAGCAGTCACTTGAGTGCTTCCAGATGCAGCCAAGCCCTCTTAATTGGAACACAAATGGAAATCCGCATTTTTTTTTTCCTATTATTAAAAGCATGTCAGCATATTAGGAGGTGCTGTAGAGTTCAGCTGACTTCCCAAAATGCGTAGAAGTTAGCTACTATTAGTAATATATAATATACAAATGTATGTAATCGTACATATTTTTGTTTATGTATAGATCTTTGGAATTATGTGATTTTTAATATATACATATTTGTTATTCATCTGTGAAAAAAAAAGATGAGACAGACTTCTGCATAAGGGTCACTCATTCTCCATAAATATGGCTACCATACATATACTGCCATAAATAACTGTGTGTACTTGTTGATCAAGGGCATTGAGAGAGTGCTTAAGGATGTAAACTGCTGCTACACACTTGTTATTTCAAGTTAAAAGAAGGGCAGGGAGAGGAGATGTTTTTGTTGCTTGATAGTTTTAATTTGGTGATATTTTAAGAAAGTAAATCCTTACAACTGTATGACAAGCTATAACTTAACAGCAAAAAGTAGTTTTCAATGGTACATCAAACCTCTAACTGCTACCATCTCAAACAAGTAATAATTTTTTACAATGAAGAAATAACAATTCACTTCCCAACACCTAATTTCCATAAAGAATAGATTAGTTATTGTCTCCCGTATGGGCACTTGCTGGAAAAATACGTCCAGTACATCCTGAATCAGTGGTAGAACTGCTACCTCCCAAGCAGGCTTTGCACTAATTTATTGTACCGTAATTTGTTAAATGTCAAGAATTCCTGCAGTATCCATACTTTACTGATATTGTTAGACCTGTGCTTCTTACTGAAAGATACATATTTGCATTAGCCATTGAATTCTTTTACTTTTCCAGATCATTCTGTGCATTTATTCTTCTGAGAGATTCAAGAAAAATCCTACAGTAACTTTTAAGGAAAAACATCTATAGTCTTTATTCTATAAGAACGGCAGCGTCAAACATCATAGTTGAGCAATCTTAATGCTTCCAAAACTAGAAGCACTCTGGCATGCACATATCTAAATTATAAATTTGTAAATATTTCATATTGCTTACCAATATTTCTAACGTCCTTTCTACAGTTGATGCCAGTTGGTTTCAAGAACAAAAAAGGCCCTGAGTTTTCAGGGAGCAGCAGTGGTGGTTCAGGAGGTGGTCCTCACTGGCTCCACGCTCAGCTAAGGTCTTTGCTCAGCAGGGGACACTGGGTTCTCACTGGTGCATGCTCCTAAATACAAAACCAACATCCCATCTCCTTCACACAAAATACGCAGCTGCTCTAACAGATGGTGACCTAATAGAAAGGTTAGAAGAAAAAAATCAAAAATGATGATGTTGGTTGCAAAATATACTACTCGTGTCATGAGAAGGTGGAAGTGCCCTGCAAGGGCAGTTGTGAGTTTCTGAGTAACTACTGATAATCAGACATATCAGCAGAAATCGAGGCAAATGGCTCTTTAGTGTTTCTAAGTACAGAAAAATTAATACCTGTGTATTTAAGAAATTTATTAGATAACATCAGTGCTAGTCTAGCACAATCTAGACTGTGATGTAGCCAGTTTACATTCATCTAACAAGGATGTCACTAAGAATAGTTTCTCTTCATTGAAGAAGGGGAATACGATCTATGTGTGCCTTGTAACGCCAGCAGATTATAAAGATAACAATAGTATTAGAGCTGTCTTAATAGATATTTGGTGCTATCTAGATATTTAATTTTTGTAATGTCTTCTATTTCACATGCTGCATTGAGAACAGCTGGAGCAAAGTATTATGCCTTACCCCCAGGCCTGTTCCACTTGTCACCTAAGACTAACACCTTGGCACAAAGGAGCTGAACCTTTCTTAAGACAAGATTCCAGCTATTCAGATATGTGACAGGCGCCTCATGGTTATTCTTGGGTGTTGCTTTCTGGCACAATTCCCCTTTCTGTTTAGGTAGAACAGGGCTTTTTCCTTTTTGCAGAATGGGACCTTTTTCCTTTCGCAAGTTCTGAAGCTTACTTAAATGATGAATGAATAAGCTCCTCCTTTCAGAGGAACTAAATACTTTAGACAATACCCCTGAAGTCACTTGGTAAATATTTCTGAAGTAACAAGGGATTGTTCATGCAGTGTATACAGCCTCACTTGGTATGGGTTATGGGTAACATGAGCATTAAAAATAAACTGATATAGACCAGGCCAGCTGAGGTCCAGCAAGGGGATACCAGCCCTGGAGTCCTGACAGAATGTGGCTTCTGGGGAAGTCAAACAGGACAGAACTTGTGTGGTAGTTAATGAATTGAAGCCAGTTTTGGTGTGTCTGCCATGCCCTGCCAAACGTCTGGTTCCAAAAGGTCTTCCAGGGTCAGGCAGTCCCAGCTGCAGCACCTGAACTGGCTCCACAACTAAATTCTTCCTCGGTCTGGGAAAGAGAGCTTCTTCCAGTCTGTTTTCATTACAGATAATGGAGTGTTGATTTTAATGGTTCAGAGATTTTTTTTCCCCCCTTACTGGAAACACTTTAAATAATATATCATACAATGTTTAGCAAACTTGGATGTGCAAACCCTGCCAGTTCCAAAATGAGATTGTTAGTGCACAAAGAACATTAAGAACTTTCCCAAAACCATTTCCAGACAATTTAATAGACATCTGATTTTCTTTGAAAAACAGAGTTATCTTTGAAAATGATGGTGTACTACCTATTGTCTGTCTTTGTGCAATCGAGAAGCACTTTAGACAAATGTTCTCTACTATTCTTTCTTTAGATTTATGTGGCCTTTACAGGGTCATTTATTTTATAAGAGTGATATGAAACTGCAAAATACCTTATTTGCTCATACTTCATTTAAGTTTCTAGTGAAGAGTCATGTCTTCAGCTTTTGGAAAACATTTTCTTTTTCCTCATCTGCACTAGAAAGACTTGCTATTTGTATTATGTATAAAAAATACTTGGCTGCATCACCTTCATGCCTGCATTTTTTAAAGACAAAGACTTGCAGTCTCTATGTTTTGTTGTGTTTATTTTGAGAGACAACATGTTTGATCTTTAAATGGGTGTTGACTGTGGGTAACTGAAAGCTCTGTATGGGCACTATGGGAAAAATATGTCCCACACGTTTTGAAAAACCATCACATTCCATATCTATAGTTTAGATTCATATTCAGCTCTTCCTCTTTTCACTGTCATTCGTTCTTCCTGTGTTAAAGATCTAGTGATTTCATTCCTCAGTCTTCCAACTTGTTTTTTAAAGTAGTCTTGCAACTTTAGCATCAGTGACAGACATGTATTTCTTGTGTTGTACACTTACTTGAATTTATTCTGCTTTTTATCTTACTCATGTTTTCCTCTTCAGAAAACTCCATCAAATATATAAAAAAAGAATGTTCTTTTTCTACACACATTCTGTTTCTGTAAATTTGTAGGTATCACAAAGTAATTAACATGTAGCTATTCCAGCCCGTAATACTTTTTCATGCTATAAAAAGTCCAGGTGCTGCAAAAATCAATGGGGAAACTCACATTAATGAGCTAAGATTTCACTGTTAACTTGTTCTAAAAGAAAAATGCCAGTTTAGCTGGTCCCAGATTATGGGCTACTGTACAGTGCAGTGTCCAAAGATCAATATGCCAAGCCACTAGAAGAAAAAAAAATCATTGTAATTCTATGTGGTGTGTTGTGAAGATAACGGTTTTTATAGAACAAACAAGTCTTCCCACCCTTTCTCTCAAAAGTGAACTCAAGTGTTTCTGAAGAATGAATTGTACTGGTTCTAAACTCCTGCAGACTGTCCTGAGCAGCCTTGTCGAGACTTGCAGATTCCATGTCTCTTTAGGTCAGAGACATTCTCTAAAGCTGAGAAGGAAAGGAAGCTTGACATGAGCCCTCTTACAAATTCCCTTGAAACATCTACAGAAAGTGTCAGTAGCTGCTAAGCCACTGTCTCAGCACAGATGCTTTGCCTTCTTCCTCAGCCATGGCTCAACATCCAGATCTTGACTTGACCTCCATACTAAATGGCAGTGGGCCTGTGCACCGCCTGCTTGAAATGTGACTGCACAGAATTAGCACGGAATTCAGAAAATTAAATCTAGTTCTTTTAAGTTTCTTCAAAACACTTTCTCTCACAAGAAGTATTGTGTAGTAATATAGGGAGTAGCTCAATTGTGAGACCTAATCTATAGTTTTTAAAACATACAAAATAAAAATATGTTTTTGTATTATTCTGATTTTACATAATTGAGCACAGTCTGTACTGGCAGAAAAAAAGAAGCTGTCGGAAGTAATTTCTTTTACATCTACAATGGCACATATTTTTCTATCTAGTTACAGATAATTATATGCAATTACAACATCTTAGTAATCTCTGTGAAACAGCTAATTTAGTTGTCTTTTTTTTCCTTTTAATTCTCTCCCTCCACTTTCTAAAGAGTAATCTGAAATACAGAATGGGTAAGATAGGGATTTCCCAACAGTTTTTAATGATCTTAAATGTGGACCATCTACATATAGCATTTTTATTGCTACAAATTTTGTCCAGGCATTAGAACCCTTAGTGTTGAGCACAGCTCTCCTGTACCCCACAAAGACTCCAACCGAACGGAGTCAGTGCACGATCCAGCTACACTGACTGGTCATTTAAAATTCCAAAGAGCCGAATATTTCTCAAAATTTGTATTAAAAGCACCTCCCTGAAAGTCTTTTCCCCTCTATGGCTTTTATTTTCATGTGAGTTTCAGCTTTACAGATGCCCTCTATTTTAACTCTTCTTGGCCCTTGCCTTCTGGCCTTGCCCGTCCATCTCCACACACGCTGTGCTGCGCCCAACAGGCCCCTACCGAGACTGCAAGGTCACTGCAGATCTTCTGCAGTCTGTGCCCATGGACTAAAATCCTTCTACACTGCAAGTGTGGGTGGTCTTTTAGCAAGCAGGCATAACAGAGTACATGAAAGAATGCTTCAGACAAAAAAAGAGAGAGTAATTTGTTTGAAAATTTTTATAATGCCTTAATTAGACTTTCTAATTAATGCTTCTAGAGCATCTTAATTCTGTCTTCCTCAATCAGGAGAATCAGAGAACTTCTAGGTATCTTTGAAAATCTTGGCCATTACTCAAATTACCTTAATTCCAAAGAGATTTCCTCTTGAAACACACAGATTTTTTTTCTTGCTAACAACAGACTTGTAAGTTTCAGTGCCAAAAAACTTTAGCAAATTGTCAGTCTTTGCTACAAACAATATGCAAGCAAAACAGCTTTGAATTTGTAGTTTAAATTACCCATGAAATACAATGGAAAGACAACCTTGTCTTGTAACAGACCCAAAAGGCTTCTTAGGTAGACTTCATACACTGTTTACAGGCATGCCAAATGAATCACTATCCATATATAACCAAGCATTTATAACCAAACATTCTGAAATAACTCCTTTCCTAAAAAATACAAATACTGTACAAGTCAGCTGTGAAGAAATTCAGAAGAGGGTTCTATGTATGCAAGCATTAAAATGTTTCTTTTATGCCATAAATTAAGTGCCCAACAGTGTACCAGCCAGGTGTCAGAAATGAACAGTGAACCAGAAGAGATGTTTTCCATTTCTTAACCATCCATGACAGAACTGATTGGCTTTTTCACATATACTGGTACGAGCAGAGATAAAGTATTATCTCTCTTTAATAACTGTCATTGGACCACATTTGTTCAAGTGACTTCAGTATGATAAATATTTTGATGTTTAAAAAGATATATAATTAAATCCTTAGTTTAAGGATTAAGTTCTATTAAGTTGTTTTGGGTTTTTTTTGAGAGTATTAGAATAAACTTTTGGCAAGGGGTTTAATTTAAAATTTAAGCACAGTATAAGCACAATGTGCGGTAGGTTTTTCTTTTTTCTTCGAGCTACTTGACTTTTATTCACTAAATGGGTATCTTAATCTCTTAGGTACTGTATGCTGTTTCCTATGAAAATCTGAGTTCTGAATCTGACTTGATTGCCTTCCACTGTGGTTTAAGATGGAAGAGACTCAACAAGACTGTTCCACTGTCAAAACAGTGATATAAGAATTCATCAGTGACTGGTCACTCTTCACAGTCTGCTGTATGGTGTAGCATTTCCTATGATCTGTGAATTATGTGATCAATGTGCATCAAAAAAGCATGACAGTTACAGAAAACTGATTGTTTGCATCCCCTTCTTAACACTCTAAATAACATCATCTACTGGCCAAAGATAAAAAAAAAGGTAAAAGCCTTGCTTTGAAACACATTCCGATTAATTTTTCTTCGGTTGTGTTTCTCCCTGCTGGCCAGCCCGTGCTGATCCCAGCATGAGACTCTTGTACAAAGGTCAGCATTGCAAGGTGAGTGACCTGTCATTAGGCAAACAAAGACTTAATTGATTAGTCATTCAGGTCAAAGGGAGGTTTCTTTCATGGTTTTAATTGACCTTAGGTAAGGTTCATAATTTGGAATAGGTTGCTTCAAGATTGTTCTCAGGAGTGAACTTGTTAAAATCTTTGGAAGTTGAACTTCTCAAATCTCCTTTGCCATGTGTTCAGTTTTTAATTTATTCATTTGGAATGTGTCTGCATAATTTGGTTGTATGTTGGCACTGAGTGGTTGTGATTTTCCTTCTGCTCTGCTTTATCACTAAAATAATAATACATGAACTGTATCACTGATCCAAAGTCATCCATCCTGTGTCCTTTGTAGCCTTATGATGAGTAGGCAACTTTACTGCTTTCATTGCAAAAAGCCACATTTTGATCAGGAAGCCTTTGGAAATCCTTCTGAACTCCAAGTTCAGAAAATGCATGTTTTAAACACTACATGCTGCATTTGAACCAAAGATAACTCAGTGAATTATAGACGAAAACATTACCACTTCTACACTACTTGCTATGGTTGTAGTTCCTCCTTTCACGACCTTAGTGTTCACTTAAGGTACCAGCTGTATATTAATATGAAAGAAGCATTATCCTGACTCTAAAAAAATTTAAATGCCAAGTTAAAGAGCATTTTTCTACATATTTAACAGATATTTTACAACAATAGCAGAGAACTACCACTGATTTTTCGAATAAAAGGATTTCCACCACGCTTAGAACATCTTCTCATCTTCCATTACGATGCTTTCCACAGTGAGCTGGCAAAAGGAAGGTATAATTATGCAAACCTAAGAAACTGTACAGTTCTCTTTAAACAGTAAGTTATCTTCTTTGTAACAAAAAGGATTCAAAACCTGATTCCAAAAGCATATCACTCCTGGGGAAGGTTGTATTTCCCTAATTACTCTCAACAGCTCCATTTCAGGATTCTCAGCACATAAAATAGTTTATATTTGGACAATACCTATGACAAACCAGCTGCAATTCTACAAATGCTGCTTATTGTCCAATTATATAAATGTAACTCTTTCAGTCCTGATGTAGAGAAATACACAGGTTCTACATCTTCAAAATCACAGATGAGGATTTACTAATACAGTCATTTGTTTTAATACACTGTTGTGAGATCTTTATATTCTCTACACCTCAGTAATCTCTTATGGGTTTCATACGGTCCTGATGCGAATAATGCAGGCCTGGAATAAGAAGGGCCAGGCACAGATGCAGCCAGCTGAGGTTTGGCAGCAATGTAGCAGTGGCAGCACGAGGCAGTGGCACTGGTGATGACTCAGAGGCCTGTGGGGCGCTCCTTGTCGCAGGGGATGCTTTGGGGCCCCGCTGCCCTCTCCAGCAGTGCACATGTACACTGTCCTACATCAGCCCGTGCTCAGCTTCTGAATTACTGATCTGCAGTTATTTATTCTGCTCAACAAAATACTAAATTGTGTTTTTATGTTGTGGCGCAAATAAAGCCACTAAAAGGGTTGAGTGGCCATTTCAAATTAATTCTCTGGCAAATGTGCTGCAGACTTCATCCTTGGCAAATATTACTATACTGTTACTGAAGAAACCAAATCTAAAAAGGACAGGATAGGTTGTCAGTGTTTGCACTGGTTTTAGCTAACAAAACTATTATCCAGAAGCATACATCTACCATGAATAGTGTTAGGACCATAAACAGTGATTAACAGTAGTATGCAAGTATCAAACATTTGTACTGCTAAAGCCAACCGTATTGCTCAGGTGCTTGAGGGATTCACTTTGGCTCAACTGAAATGCTGATTGTAAAACAGATATTTAGGAGTTTAGTTATTGCTTATATTGGTACCACAGAAAAGTTAAAAGCTTAATGTCAGGTATCTGGGATCTTTAAGAGTGTATATTTGAGTGAGTGAAAATGCTAACTCAGCTTGCAAATCTTGACTTTTGTCCTTTTCAAAATAACCCACTTTTGCAGGCTACCTGCCCATTTCCGCTCTGTTTCCTCCTTGGTCTCCCTCCCATCTGCTCATCACAGTTGCACAGCTATTGCCTGTGGAACAGCAGCAACTCTGCTTAGGAAACACACCCCAGCACCTCCAAGTTTCTTTCCTAACTTCCTTGCTGAGTTACTCTTTATTTCTAGTCTGTGGACACTTCCTTCAGTCTTTTAATGATCTCTTGGCAGCCTCTCCTGCTTCATCTCTGTCCTCCCTTCCGAGGTACTTGCATGCCGAGGTACACATGCATGACCTGGAGCGGTCACCTCCTGTGTGCCCTTCTATCCTCCATCCCTCTGGTGGCAGCCGCACTTACCAGGATCCTAATTCAATCTCAAACTCATTTTTTATTGCTTTTTCTTTATCCTTATGAAGGGAAGATGCTGTGGTTCTCTGCTAGGAGTGAAACGCTTACTAAAGAAAAGTTGAAAAGTATAAGAATTTTTCTATTTGTACTTCTATTTCCATCTGTTTTGATTTATGTTGTGCAAAATTTAATTGATAATAAGACATAACTCAGAATGAACTCATTTCCAGCTATGTCAATTTATATTTAATAATTCTCCCATTCTTTCTTGTAATCTGTTCCCTATTTCAAAAGATTAGAAGGCTCAACATATGCTCTTTTCCACCAAAATTCATCAAAGCCTCACAAAAGTCAGCTCAATAGCAATAAATAAGTAGAAGGAGAGAGAGCACAACAAACAATGAAAACTGTTTATTTGAATTCACTATTACAGCAGGTGACATAGATGAGGGTTGAGTGCCAGGTGAGTGCACTGGAAAATCACTGAGCTTTCCTTGTTTCATGGTGCAATGTTATACAGTTGTTACAATATGGTATGCAATTTTTTTTTGTACGGCTTGATTCCTTTTTTAGTGTCTTCTACTTTTTCCTCAGACATTTTATTCAAATTCTGCTTGAAAAAGGTACAGCAGGGATGCTTTGACAAAATCCTAGAGTAGTGCAGAAATGGAATATGTATTAAAAATGTGTTGTTAGATTAGTGCCCATAAAATGAATGGATATGAAGATATTTCTAAAAGAATGTATTAAATGCATTCTTTTCTTATTCCGATCTCTAAAACCTCTGCTTCATTGTTATCATTTGAAGCACATGGTTACAGCACCTGGAACCAATCAGTCAATTGAAACTCATTCTTTCACATGTATTATTAATAAGAAAAGGATTCTTACAGGAGATTAAAGGTACAGTAAGAACTTTCACTACCTCCCTGCATTCTCTGCATGCTCACTGATGCTTTCAGGAAGAAAAAAAGATACAATGAATTAAACTTCTGCCATGCTTCACTCTTCAGAGTATAATTGGAAGTAAAAGCTATAAAAATGTTTCTTTCACATGAGTATCAGGCAGTAGGTTTGGTAAGAGTAAAAAGAGTGCCACTTTTATGTAATTAATACAGAGATCTGGGTGGTTATATACCCTAAGAAAGTATGGCATTTCACTGCAGATCTGGGGTGCATCACCTCAAGTGATACTGGAGAGGATCCAAACCACGACACTGCCTTAGCTAGACAATTCAAAGCTGAAAAGGAGCATCAAAATTTCACGTTTTAGAAATGAATGCCAAGAAATCCATGAGCTTCTTCCATGCCACCTCTGAGGAGGATATCCTTGGGGTGTGCATAACACAAGCAGTCATCTTCCTTACTCAGTGTAACACAGCCTTTCACCTGGGATCAGTGACCTTTAGGAAATTCCTGTTACATGTAGACATAGACCATGGATAGGATGATTCAGGAATAGCATTAATCAAGAATAAATATCGGAGGGTAGTATATTTTAGATTTTTTAGATCTTGATGCAGTAGCTTCCTTGGCAAAATGGCTATCAATACAGTCAAGAATAAAGTATTTACTTACCAGAATACCTTAAGAACAAGGTAAGGAACTGGCTGCTTTGCTTAGGTTAAATGTTTAGATTATGGAAGCTCACATTCCCTCCCTTTACCTTCTTTGCCCAGGATACATAGGTGTATAGTTAGGATATAGGCTTCAAGAATAAAAAGGTCGCGTTTGTATCAGGGAAAAAATGGTAAAGAGAGGTGTGAATGACAAGGCCAATTGCCCAGGGGTGAAGTAGTAACTTTTTTTGTAACTGATGATGACTTGGATAGGAACCATCCTCTGTCTGACCTTATCTGCTAACTGCAAGTCATTCCCACTGCAAACAAGGATTTGCCCTGTCAGATTGTCAATACCATCTATCTCATATTTATTACAAATTACCCCTTTTCTCACTGTTTGTGCTGGCTTTGGCTGGGCCTTTCTCACCTCACTGTAAGAATGCAGTGAAGTTCTGGCCTCCCTGTTACCAGACTAAACCCCAGCAAGCCTGCGGTGTGGGCTGATGAGGAAAATGACATAATAGGTGTTGACTGTCCTGCTTCCACACATAAATAAAGTCAGGAAAGGTTGCTGTGGCAGTCACGCATGGTTTTGAGTTCAGTAAGTTCAACACACTGTCCAAAGTGGTGTTAGGAAATACAAAAACCACAGGACTGGCTGGGAGCTAAGTGAGAGGCACAAAAGGACCTCGTTAGCAGATGCTGCAGATGGTCTAATCATAGAAGGAAGGGGCCTGATTTTTCTGCTTATTGTTAACATACAAGTAATTCCACTTACACAGAAATTACAATAGAATAAAGCAAATGTAGTATCAGGAGAGAGCATGTGCAATACAGCTTTCCTCATTTCTCTAAACCAATATTATTATTTGGGGAAGAATAAAGTGTGGTTATTTCTCTTAAATGTATTTATTTATTTTATCATCCAGATGACAAGGCAAACCAAATTAGTTTCACTTTTCCCATGGTCTTCCTAACCAGAAAACTGTCTATGTTTTCCTGGTAGCTTTTCCTTTTACTAACGTAGGCAAATAATTTTTCAGAAAGCTAAAAACTAGGGAATTGTTACCCTTGGAATGCAGCTGGAACCAGACTGCCCCTCAGCTTGGTGTCCTGAACCCAGACACACCACAGTGTTACATGGCATTGCTTCCAGAGGGCCTGGAATGCTATTTCTTCCCAAAAGCAGGTTCATTTGCCCTAACAATTAGCTACCATCAATAAAATTCAAAGACTTCCAGTGACAAAAAAAAAAGCTTTGAAATGAAAACAGCTATTTACAGCAGCTCCAGTCTGAAGACAGCCCGGCAATTTGCAGGGGTGTGTGAGGACAGGAGTGGCTTCAGCTGCTCTGGGAGGCAGGACAGGGATGCTCACACAGTCACAGGCTGCAGGGAGATCTGCTGCAAACAAGGCAAAACCAGGGAACTTCTGCGTGAGTGGAAAGGAGGGCCACTGATGGATTGTCTTAGCACACTGAAGATGGCTTTCACAAAAAAATGCTGGACTTTATTCTCAGTGACTGTGAAACCTTACTCAGTAGAAAAAAAATTCCTACTGCCAGACAAGTAAAGGCAACTGGAAAAAAAGTTCTCTTGAATTCCAAGGTTCTTCCTTATGTTTCTGTATTTCCCTTTAGTGAAAACCCCCAGATAGCCTGTTCCACACATTGGCCAGAATTTTTAGCAGTTATCACCTTGTTAATGCTACTTAGAAATGTAAACTTCAATATATTTTTAGTTACTGAGTAAGATTTTACCAAATTTATCAGTATATAACATCCTTCTTGATGTTCTGCTGTAAAATATGAAAATGTAACTGTCAGAAATAACATGAATGTTATTCCAATTTTTTTAATTTAGTGAATGGCTCAGTTTTAACACATAGATCTGAGATTACTTATGGGTCTTATCCGATGATTTTTTTGGGTTTCATCTTCTCTTGGAGATATAAAATATCTCATTTTTGATCAAATACATTTATCTATGTGACTCACTGCAAGATAGGAGGATGATAATTCTTTCCCATTGTAAATATGCCCCATAACAGTTTACAGTGCTATGAGTACTAGTATTATTGCCATCTAGGAATCTGAGCATGCAAGCAGCCATGTTTTTAAAAAAAGCAAAAAAACCCAAACAAACCCCCCCAAATCCAAGCATGTTTTTTATTAGCATAATCATGAACAAATACACTCCTGCCTATATGACATAACAATTTTTAGAGCAAAAAATGCATTAGTGAACATGAGCTGTCCAACAAATTAATTGGTTAGAATTCCATATAGATATTTTTCTATTTTTGTAAAACTTCTATGACATTCCAGATTCATCTTAAGAGTACAGTGGTTCGTCTCGGGGTGGGTTGAAGCAACAGGCTCTGAATAGAACATTTCCTCAGAGATCTGCACAGGGTTCTCTGAAGAAGAGGATTGGATTGGAAAGTAACACAATTCACTCTGTACACAGAACACAGAGCAAAGGGACAATTAATCCTATTGTGTCAATCATGGAAGGTCCCAGAATCTTTTTAAAGAGATTTACACAATAAAGTTATTAGACTCCATTGATTCCATGAAGCGCTGAATGCTTCAGTTTGCACAAGCTGTAGGAACCTCTCTGAGGCAGAGAGCTCTAGAGGCCACTGGAAAAGATCAGAAAGAAGGAGAATGCATCAAATGATTAATATCTACAAGTTAACAGCAGCCCAACTACTTCAGTAATTTTGAGACCCACACCGTAACACGAGGGCCCAGATGTCACTGGCCAGAAATTGAGGGTTGACACAAAGAATTCCACGACATTTCATTTTATACAACCACAGCACCAGGAAAGTTTATATACAGCTTTGATACAGAAGGGAAGGTGGAAAAGGCATTAGGACAATCTGGCAGCTTATGCAGACTTCAGATGCAAAGCAGAGAGGCCCCGGTGCCTCCAGGACTGCACCACTCATGCTCCTCTGCCATCTCCTCCATGAGATTGCATCAAAGTATTTAAAGGGAAAGATGGAAATACTAAAGACGATTTAGCTGGATTTTATTAGTTCTTTATAATCTGATATTCTAAACTAAACCACAGCTGGGTACTGACTGACAATGACATTATTAGTTGTATTAATGACACACCTTAATGCAGTAAAATTGTATACTACAGAGTAACTGGTCTTGTGAGGTTTTACTATAACTATCCAAAATTCCAAACATGGCTTTAGTTTCTAAGGACTCATATAACAAATCTTTGCATCCTTACTAATTTTAGCTAACTTTATTTGTTAACCCGAGTGAAAAAAAGTTTAATGCTTATGAAAATTTAAAAAAATATTTGTAGTTTCTGGTTCCACAGTTTTCATAGCTTTTAATTTTAATTTGCTTTTAGTTTTTATCTGTATTTTTAAGAAAGATGAAGAAAAATTCTGTATTTAAAAAATTAATGTTCATAAGAAATGGTTTAGCTGGAGGAGAAGCTTTATTGATTTTTAGGGCTGAGATTTGGGAATTGAATTTTTCTGGAGCATAAAATTTTGTTTACTGGTGGTTGATAAACTGCAGTGTCACCTGCCAGCTGGCTTCAGTTAAAGAAAGCTGATTGATAGCCCAGGACATACATATGAAGAACAAAATTATAAAAATCGTAGAAACCTTTTTTCACCCTAGGATTTGTCAGGCTAGGTATTCTTTTGGCTTGAACAGGATCATTCTTATTATTTACTGCCTGCATTATTCTGTCTCTTACAGGTAGCAATCACCACTACAGTTTCTCTGTACTAGGCTCCTAACATTCTGTGCAAAGAAAGCAGTTTGGACACACTATACAGTCTCTGAATGCATATCATCACACAGCATAATTTAGACATTTATCCATGTGTCAACTGCTATTTCATATATTCTGTATGAAAACACCTGTGTTAAAAAAGTACTCCAATATTCAGGAGCAAATAATTACATTAAAATAATTTACATGTTAAATGCAGAGGTAAAAAGCAATAGCTTCTGCAAGTGGTTTTTGGGAGGGTTTTGTTTGGTTGGTTTTGGGTTTTTTTTTAAGTTTCCAAAGTAATCTAATGACTAATTCCTTCAGCTTTCTATACACAAGAATTAGTTTTATGAATCTTGCCTTAAGCTTTTCTGTGCTGTCTACGGTCTGCAAGCAACTGCTTTCCACAGCTATTAATCCTGTTTCCTGACTTGTGCTTTGAAACAGTTTGGTCTGGCAAAGGGGATGCCCTTCTCAAAGGGTCAGAAACCCAACTCTCCTCACCAAGTTTTGCACTTGAGCCAATAAAGGACTGGCAGCAAGACCAGGGAATCCTGTACCATCATACCAGTATTTCATAGCCATCTTTTCTGTCATCAGATGTGTACCAAAGACTGTGAATAGCAGAGAGTGATCTCAATTTGAATTGGTACTAACAGTGATTTAGAATTTAAATTACAAGTAATTTTCTGGAGGACTATTGATTTCAGTGAAAAACAATGCTTAATTAAACTGCTATTATCAGACAGGAGCACCTTTATTAGACACACCTTTTTGAATAATTCCAGGGGGCTCTGAATACGAACAGATTCATAAAGACTACAGAACATATATTTAGTACAGTCGTTCTGTTTTGGTTTGAATATTTGTAACATAGCAGATTAGACCAAAGAAACTCCTTTGAATGTTTGGAGAAAATAACTTGCTAAGAAGGCTACTATCTGCTTGTCAGGAGTGGCCAACAAGATACATTAAGGGATTACATTCATGAATATACATGGTCTGCAGGCTGTCCACTAGCCAGACATATGGACACAAAGCACACAGTATGGACAAACCCTTCTGAAGTGTCTGGCTTTAAAGGCCTCTCTTTTGACTACAATCTCTCACCATTCCATGCCAATTTTCAGTTCTAGGAAAGGGAAACATTGATCTCTCCTTTACCTTCCTGATTCTCTAATACAGGCATAGAAGAGTTTCCCCTCTGCAGCGCTATTGAAAGATCCTTGTCCTGCCTCACATTCCATTTAGAAAACAGGCGAACAAACCCTTCTTTCCTATTCATCAAACTCTCAGAATGATTAATTTTGGCATTCTGTGTTGACCCCATATCTTATGATACCAAACACAGAAGCAGGAGAGTAGGAAAGTGCAAATGACTCTGCTGCTTTGTGGATGCTATCAATCTGATCGGTCCCATACTTCAGAAAAGCAGACAAGGAGCTCTTAGCTGTTTACTTCCTTCATTTATCATCAAGGAAATGCTGATCCCAAGTTTCCTCAAGATTAGTTGGCAGTTACAAAAAATCCCCACAACATAAAACAGAACCAAGTCTGCACTAAACATGCATAACCCACATGGAGCATGTCACACCTGTTCAGCAACTGCTAAATTAATACAGTAAATGTTACTGATTTGGGTACATTTATCAGTTAAAAAAACCAAACAAAACAAACAACCAAGAAACAAACCCCCTCCCCCCGAGTTCTCAGCTTCTCTTCCCAGAGGAACGTAGAATCACAGAATGGTTGAGGTTGGAATGGACCATCTAGTCAAACTCCCCTGCTAAGGCATGTTTTCTTAGAGCAGGTTGCACATGATCACATTCACATCCAGGGAGGTTCTGAGTATCTGCACAGAAGGAAATACTCAGAAAATAGAGCTGTGAGTGGGACCAAGGGAATTTGATGAGTTGAAACTACTCTGAAATCTAATATTTGCTTACCGAATAGCAATAATGGAATCTTTACTAGGAGCAGGATTGTTAGACCTTGGCTGTGATTCACTGGAGATTATATTTCATCTCACTGCTCTAGATCCTTTTCTTTTTCTTACAGCTCAAATAACCAGTTTACAGCCATCCCAGAGTTGGATGGAAATGCTGGGGTAAACACTGTAGTGAAAATTAAGGGTGTACTGGCAGAATAAGATGCTTCGCTACTGTTCAGAATCTCTGCATCACTTCTGCACATCAAGGCCAAACTTTTTAATCTATATCTAAACACATATACTACAAAAATGACAATGCAGAGGTACTCCGCCTTAGGCAGTATAGCATCCTCGAGTAGCTACAGGGCTGTCACGTTGAAACAGCCTCCAGCCCCAGCCCGTGGCTCCAACACAAAACAGCAGAGAAGAATCCTCCCTCCCAGGTCTCTGAGCAGCCCACAGTTTATGCAGCCTTTTGCAAACATGCAGGTATTATCTAGGGAAGATGTTCAACAATGTAGCATTAAGACTACAGAATATATGTCACTAAAGGTGCCGCAGTCTGACCTTGAAATGGCTTTGAATTATTCTACTGGTCAGAAAATTGATCTCTCTGGACATTTAAGAATTGTATGTGTGTGGTGTAAACCAACCAAACTAATTGAATTCCAGCCCTTGTTCAAACACAGCACTTTAGACAGCTCAGACACAGTATTCAGAGATATTTGTAAGTATTAAGGGAGCAGAAGCAGTATACCAGTATTTTCCCTATGTCAGACCTCAAATTCCTGAACATTTCTTGAGAGTGCTCAAGATTTGCATTTAAGTGCCTACACTTTGGGTGACTGCTGCTCTGGAAATAGAGATTTCACAGATGTTCATTTTGCCTCCTGCAAATATCTGAGCTTTAACAGCTCAGTGCCAAAGCCTACCTAATTTTCTTTCCAACAAAACAAGTATCACAAATGATAAAATTAGTACCTACTACTATTACTGTGTGGTTTTCTTCCATAGTAGTATGTAAAAATTAAAAAATACTGGAAGTGCAAAGACAACTTGAGACAGTTGCAAGGTATCACTAATCACGTTCACCTTACCAATTCTTATTGGTGATAAACCCCCGGATTCTCAGCTGACCTAAGGGATCGATCAGTGGATTGTCAGTAATCCCATCAGGTAAGAAGCTAAAGTCTATAAAAAATACAGTTTACTAGGAGATATTTCCCTTGTTTTAAAAATGTTTTACAAATTCATATTTCATATTTTTTTATTTTCATATTCATATATCTGATATGATCTCAACCATTAGCAGCAAGCTTCAAGTACGTGGAGAAGGGGCTGTTGTCCTTTTTCATATTTGCACGGCTTCACACAAAGGCATCCTAGTTATATACATGTAAAAAAGAACACTATAATAATAACATGCTATGTAATACTATTATATATAATACTACACATATAATGATACAATGGCTCTAAAATGAAATATGACATCTGAAATAGGTTCCATTTTGCATTGGTACATGGCTATCACAGAAACTATGTTGCTGAACAGGCTTCCGTGAATATAATCACCAAGAATACCTCCAGCAGTGTATCAATTAACTGCAATCTGCTATGAATGACCCTGCTGGACATATACTTACTTAAAAATCACATCTTCCTTCACAGACTGTGCTGGTTTGGGCTGGGGTAGAGTTAATGTTCTTCCCAGTGGTTGGTATGGGGCTGTGCATATGAGTTTTGCATTTCAAAGTCTACACAGTGACCAGAGCCTTTGGAATGAATTTCAGGTGTTGCCTCAATACCAAAAGATCTCTTTAGGAAAAAAATTCTGGACCTTTATGAAAAAATTACAGAAGTTAAGCTGGAAGGATGCTAAAGGAAGAGTCAAATAAACCTAAAGGTTGCTTAGAGAAGAGGAAAAAAACCCTCTAAAATTTAGAAAAGGTTGGAGAAGTCAGTAATCTGCCAAAATAGATTATGAAGGTTGTTTTTGGAAAATCTTTGGCTTAGTTATAACTTCAGCTGCATTTTGGTAGTATCTGCTCAAAGTTTTGTGAAGGCCAAGTCCAGTAGGTTTCAAATTGTTATTAGGAATAACACCATGTTTCAGACAGCTTACAGTAAGATTGCACATTGAAAGCATCTTTCAAGGTGAGGCAGCTGAGCCTAGAAAGCTAAAATTGGCTGAAAACTATAAATTTATGCCATGCGGTATTTCAAGAGACTGTAAACCCCTTTGTTGCAGTTTAACTGCACAGAACAACTATGTCCTATCTGAGTTCTAGCATGGCCTAAAAATGCTATGAAATACCTTTTGTTTTCATCTGAACATCACACTACTTGTTGGGTTATTTAATCATCTAATTAAAGAGCATTCTTAACATTTTTTATTTTCTAATTCACTTTAAACAAATGCAATAACTGCTGAGGAAAACACACTTGATCTCTGTGTACAGTATGTGTGAAAAACTTGCACCAGTGCTCAGAGGAGTAGAGCAATTAACTTCAAGACAGTATCACTGTATTGATTCAATAACAAAAAAAAAATTGTGAAATTTTAACTACTATATTAAAATGGAAATATTTAGTGGTATTTGGGTAATTTGGGAAATTATTAATGCCATAAAAATAAGAAACAAGTGATATGGTTGTATAATTTATGTATTGCATCTACAGTTTTAGTAATACCGAACTCTTAAGGCTATGTTTTCAACCAAAATAATTCCAATTTTACAGATTCTGAAATAAAATAACAAAGTTCTATAACCAAGTAATTATAAAGGTTTCTATTACAGATGTTGACGTTTCAGAGCTAAGTTTTTCTCAAATGCAGTGGGGCAGCTTCACTTTGGAGCAGGGCCAGTCTGATCCCTCTACAATTTATCCATAAAAAACATACTACAGGCAACAGACTTCCAGTCAAGTGAGCCTGTCTTAAAAGAAGAATACATGATCTTGGATTGTCAGGACCTTGTTCATTCCAAAGAATCTGTCAAATACATCAAAACACAGGTTTTATTTCTTCTCATCTGGTCTGTTCCTTCCTCCGATCTAGTGAATGTATTAATTTTCTGCTCACTGACGAATCATGTAGGACTGACACGGTCCTGTCAGCCTACGTGTACTGCACCTCGTACAGCATAGTGGCTCTGTCACCTGACTTCACTGAGAACATCTGTCTCACCTTCTTACTCTGTGCGCTGAGATGTGCTCTGTGAATGTGTTATTCAGCTCTAAGCACTCTGAGGTAAATTATCAGCACCGTGCATTGTACATGACTCCTATTATATCCCACAGATACAGTGTAAGCTGCTCCCTAGCAACTGCGGCAAAAATGGACCCCTTTAGGCATTTTTTCCAGCTGAAGAAACCAACTTTCTATTTTATGAACTTCATATATAAAACAATCTTGGCTACTGTCAGCTCAAATTGTTCTGACTAATGGTCCTTAAGATGTGTTTTTAGCCCTTTGCCTAGTTTGGGTTCTGATCCTGAAGCTTCTCTTGCAAGCCTCCCACCTCAATGATTTTAGCACCAAGGAAAAAAAATATTTTTCCAAACCAAGAAATATCTTCCCAATAAAAACTAACCATTTATAGAAGAATTATAATAATGAAATAGAAATACATTTTAGATGGAAAATGCAACTTCCAGCATGCTGGCAAGAGTGAACACTGAATTTATTTTGTGGAACACCAGAAGGAGTCTTTTTGTTGGACTTCATTCGCACACTGAATGGGATTGCAAATATTTTCAAAGGACTGTAAGATTTTAAGTAAACTATTGCTTCTTGTGTTACCCCAAGCCAGAAATTACTACTTGTTGGAAACACTACATTCATGCTCATGCATTCACCTTGTGAATAAGATGTGGCTGTTGTGAAACTGTTATTCGTATAACACACCATAAAATACTTTAAAGGGAGTAACAGAATAATAATAGCTAATTAATATTTCACAAACAAACAGAACCTTCCATCAAATGGCATCAAAATTTAGGAATCTCACCCACCTCTGCCAGGGAAAAGGGTGTGACAGCAGACAGTTAACTTCTCCATATAAGTCAAGCCTTCAAGTTTTATATTATCAGGCTGGTCAGGCTGGCACATTTAGGCAGTTGCTAGTTTGGCACTGTTGTGTAGGGTGAGCCAAAACCGTTACCAAAAAATAAAGAGGGAATTGCTGAAAAGGGAAGGACTGGAGCAGACAATGCATCTTGGATACCTCCTGGTACCAGTTTGTTTGAATGCGGACACTTCCTCTGTCTTCCCACATAAAATGTCAAGCTAACTTTAGGCATCCGTGTACTTCTGTGGGTCTGGCTCTTAGGCTGCTTCCATTAGGTTCCATGATGAGATTATCTTTGTTAGACGGTTGTACTTAACGTGGTGGCAGCCACTGCGGACCAGGACAGCCGGAGCAGAACACAGTGCTGATCTTATATCATGCAAAGGGTATTTCTTAGAGGTTGAATCCCTCGATATCTCAAAACCCAAGAACCTGTGTGGTGACACAGGCCCCCCTGCAAGAGTGCTGTGGTCACCCTCTTTCCTCTGGTCTTCCAGCACGGTGAAGCTGTACCGGGTTCTCTTACTGATAACTCACCAATGATAACTACACCTCCAAGGTCCAGCAGTGATTAGATTTTGGCATCTGCCTTGAGTCATGTCTAAGGTTTAGCTTTTTAAACAGTGTAATAATAACATAAGATATATCCATATACACAGAAAACACAACCTATATAGTTTGAAGCAACTTATTGAGTTTTAAAAAAAAGTTCTATTGCTGCCAAAAAGAATTATATTGAGTCCATGCTATAGTGGTACATACAGAATCTATTAAATTGTACATGTTTCAGGAGTAACTTCTGCAGAAGCACCATACATTTGTATATAACTATACTAATTTTCAGCTTCTAAATAAAAAAAACACTTGTAGAACGAAAAAAGAAATCCCTGGCCACAAGATCCTATACATGTAAAGAGCTACATACCATCAACTCCCAAGAGGTGGTTGTTTTTTTTTCTGAAACAGTAAAACAGTACAGGGCTCATAATGACAGAAAGTCAGTGAATACACCACTGATGTTTTTTTAATATTTTTTTTGTGCACCTGAGATGGCATTAGTGAACTAACTTAATCTGGACATAAAAAGAATAAAGCAACAAAACCAATACCAACCAACCAAACCTCCCACAAACCCTATCACAATATCCTCTTTTAACAAAGTGTAAGGTGAATATCTGACTTTTCTGAAAGGATAGAGAATATTTCAAAACTAACTTCTGTTTCTTTATTAGCCTACAGCTCTTTTCTCTCAATTTTTTTTTTTCTCACAACAAATATTATAGAGGACACTAGAGAAACTTGTATTCCAAATAACATTCATGAATGCATTTTCTCTCTTGCTGCCTTTGTTTAATAAAGTCATACAAGAAAGCAACAGACATTGAAGAAATCGTAGTTAAGGTTTTTCAAGCAGTCTTGCTACCAGAATTGTTGTTTTGTACTCAACATAAAAATTACAAGATCTGTAAAAGTCACATGATTGATTCTGGGTTCATTGAAGAGGCAGACAACTCAATTTAGATATTAAACTATTCTACACAGTTGTATTTTCTCAAATGAGTCAACTTGCATACCAAGAGCTTCGTGCTGCTGTGATTATATTGCTTCTCGTACAAGAGTCATTTGGGTATCTTTGTTTAGCAGAGAGAGTACAATTTCAGTGTAGCTGTGTTCATTCAGAGTAGTTTACTGAATATTTTGTCCACATTAAAAATAAAAGCACTGCTACTGTCACACTGTTGTCACTTGTTGGCAATTTAAAATCAACCCTGAAAAACTTTAAACTGAAGGCAGTAATTAGGCAGAAAAAAGCACATGTGTGTAAGTTTTCTTACTGGGCATTGATACTAAATTATATAAGACAAATAAGACAACACTGGCACAAATGAGATTAATTCAAGTTTCTGCTACTTGTGCTATATTTGTTTTGTGGCCAAAGAGATAAGCTCAGCTTTTACAGATGTGAACACTTGTGATCACTACCAAATTCAACTGAAAAACCACTACCTCACTTTCAAAAACACATCCTCTTCAACATTATTTTCTAAAAGGAATAGAGCCCTCATGCTTCCAAAACTGCTAATCATGCCTAACCAGTTCACCTGTATCCTTTCTATCATGCTTTGAAACATATGTCCTTCAGTTGCAAATGGTCTAAAAATAAGTATATGCATGCATTTTTATCAATTCAAAAGAGAATTCTTACAAAGGCTTAAAAATTTAGGATCTACATCAACTTCCACTGGCATGAAGCCTTGGAGATGGTCAAAGACAGCAGTTCCACGGAGAAGAGCAAAGAGCACCTGTTAGCTAGTCACAGAAAATAGCAATTCAAACAGTAAACAGCAAAACGAGGACAGGCCGGTTTTCCTTTAGGAAATTCTATCTGTCTCTGCAACTGTTACAGAGCTCTAGAGGGAACAAAATCTGGCCTTTGGCTAGAACAGGAGAAGACAACAAACACCACCTCTGTTGACTGATACCTCTCTGATAAAAAGCAAAGCCTGTGCTGTGTGTGACTGCACTTCAAGCGTCTTTCTTAATGCCCTTTAATAAAACTGCCCCTGAAAAAAAGTGTAAATGAAATTCACTTACAAGTTTATGCCAATTTTGATATGACCCCAGAACAGGGTCCTGGACACCACCTCACTTGGTGAGGCAGACACGCATTTTCTAAGAAGTCATATGTCACTGCCACCTGAAGTCAAACACTAGATGGAAATTGGCATATTTAATAAAATGCCACTGAAATAAATCCTAGTTAGAACACTGATAAATGACCAATTCCTGAACCAAAGTAATCATCTTCAGTGTCAACAGATAACTATCTGGCACCCAAAAAATGGCATTTCCATGAGAGCCATGTACTCATCACTTGTATATTGGGTAAACACTGGAATTTGAACTGCATTTCCATGAGAGAGTTCAATATGGTATAACTGGCACGGTGTTATGAATTCAGCCTTGATGCACAGTTTTATTAGTAGTACTAGAGTCTTCAGTTCAGTGAGATTCTCATTTCATGAACAAACATCCTATTGGCATTTCTGTGAGATTTATGAAATTTAGGTCTGCAAGGTCAGGGCTTCTGTATATATCTTAATGATCTAATTAAAAGAAAAATTGTTATACCACTACACAAGATATAATACAGGAAGAAGCAGGAGCTGGCTGTTTCCCTTTTAAGCTAACAGGCACAAAAATTTCTAGGCAACACCTTCCAGTACAGTTCTGTATTTCCTCATAGCATGAAATAACTGGGTTATACAAACGACCCAAATGATGAAAGAGGTATGCATTTGAAAGGAACAAAGACCATATGTATGTGGCACGTCTTCTTATGTATGAAAATCCAGTTGGATCAGCAGAGAAAAAATAAAAATAGTTCTGCAAACTTTACACTCAAAAAATCAAAAAATAATATAAAAGCCTTCTAGGAATGCTCAGACCATCCTCACAAAACAAAACATACCACTTTATTTCAAAATTCCTTCAAACTCTTAAAATGTATGCCAAGTTTAATATTAACTATGTTGCCAATTAAAATTTCTAGCCCAAACTCAGAGAGTTTTCACTGTTTTATCGCTCTCATTATTTCCAGAACAAATATAGTATAAAAACTGAGCAAGGTGTTCTTGACAGTAAACAAATACTAAAAAAGGAAATTCAGTACAGATAGTAAACACACAGGCTGCAGTTTCTGGGGCTAAGGAGGGTATAAATCCTCACAACATTGTGTTCAAGAGAAAGCTGTTAGACTTAGGTAGCTGAAGCTACCTAAATCCTGAAAACCGGATTCACTGAAATTTAGGGAAGTCCTGGGTTTTCATTGTCATTGAAGAGGGGAAAGGACTCAAGACATTGAATTTAACTGAGGTCTTAGAGATCACTTTTACTTGGTCCAGTGGGCTTTGGATAAGGACTTTAATGTGAAACTCACTTGGCAATCAACTACTTTTAGTTTTGAAAAATAGTTTATTTCTATCTACATACTTGTGTATTAGCCTGCCTTTTATGCATTTGTGAACATTTAATATGGTCCTTTAATTCTTATGGTTCTGTTTACTGTAACTACTCTTTGCATAAAAAATATTTAAGCAGAATAATTATGCTGTTTGAAGAATAACTCCAGAGCTATAGTTAATATTCTTCTCTAAAGATGCACAAGGTTATTACAATATTTCATTACCACAAAACAATGTATCTTCAGATAGAGGCAGTATTAGCTTGTAATATTTCTTGCAACCATGGTATCAACCTTTCCTTGTAAAGCAATTTAATCACTTCCATATTGGTTATACATGAAATATTAGTGCTGTGCTTCATGGGTAACACATCCTGAATTTTCCTTACAATACAACTGTATTACTTACAGAGTCAGAAAACCTATTTGTCTTTAAGGATGGCATTGCATCACATTGGCTAAAAGAACTGGTTTTCCAGTTTAAATCCTCAATTCAACCAGTCTGGGGTTCATTATTTTTTAAACCCACATGTCGTCTCCATCATTCTTTCAGTTATCTTTCACATTACCACCTATTAGAACTGTTCAAATACCACAAGTGTTTGCCTTTTGAGACAGAGAACAATCACATAAATTTTGGTATACCATGAGACAACCTGGTACTTACACATCTGATATTAACTATATTGTTATCTAGCTACTATATACCAAAAGAAGATTACAACAATTTGTATTGTTTTACATGTGAAAGATGTGGCCATCACCTTCAAAAGCTCAACATGATTTTATTTTTCAACAATGAAAATATATAAAAGTCAAACAAATTATTTTTATCCATGAAAATAGTCCACCAGATAACAAAGAAGAGCTCCCTTTATTAATACCATGCCCTTCTTGGCAAATCAGGCAAAGATGTCATCCCATGAGTTACAAAATCCGAGCACATAAGAACAACATGTATAAAATAGAAGCAATTATAGAATTCTGAGGTAGGACACAAGACAACATAATGGATTAACAATTTAGGCATGCATAAATAAATACATACATACAGCATATTTCGATGGCTTTTGAACTGAGAAATGATGAAACAAAACTTTTGATCAGCATTTTGATCAGCACTGTGGAAATATCAGGCCAGGCTCTCAGGTTCGTGGAGATTCCTCTCTGCAGGAGACGTAGGCTATCACAGAGCCAATTAACACACAGCTCCGTGAGGCTCCGTGAGGCTGTGGTGTCCTCAGCACCAACACAAATTTGGTGCCATTTGGCAAGGGCTCAACCAGGGAACCAAGCTGTAGTACCCTTGAGCTTTGCCCACCCAAGCAAGTACAAGTGCCACCAGGTACCCGTGCACAACCCTGTGTCCGAGAATACTTTCAGACCCAGCAGGTCTCATTTGGCTCCCCTTACTGATCTCTGCTGCTTGAGACCAATTTGTTGCCATGGCTGTGATATGATTCTGAAACAGATCCATCACATCCAGCCAGGACTGGGGCTCTTGATCATCTCTGGCCCAGGAAAATCTGCTCTGGTGTTCAGAGCTACAGGGAATCCAGGAGCCAAAACTGTTCAGCGTGACTGTGCTGAACTGTGTAGAATCTTCTTAACTTGTTCTACTCAGTCTCAAAGACTGTAAAGAAACAAGTACTACTAAAAGCATTTGTACTGTAATTAATACCAAAACTGATTTCTGCTATTAATCACTGTACTTTTCATTCAGAGGCAGTTTCATCATACAAAATAGTGGATATTTCTATCTGCACACACATGCTTTGTCTTAAAGAGAATTACAAAACACTTTTAAAAATGTAAAATCAGGTAATACTTTTAATACAGCTGCTTGAAGCCATGTTGTTAAAACTGTGACTAAAAACTACTGTCAAACAACTGCAGGCTGTGTAAGTGGAATCTTGTTTTATAGGTCATACTGGACCAATAACATAAAAATTGATGGTTTGAAAGATGGGAAAAACATATTTTTAGAAGTTTGGGTAGGTCTATAAAAGTTGGAAAACTCACACAGAACTCTTATTGGTATCTTGCTAGAAAGAGCCGCATTAACAACAATTCTGATAGTAGAGGCTCCAAGTTAGTTCCAAAATATCAGGTAATACACAGTCAGTGTCAAAACCACCTGAGCCCAAAAGATCTTAAACAAAAATTACAACATGTCTGCACAATTGTCAGTGAAATGAATACAAAGTGCATTGGAATTGCTCAGGTGTAACTGACCTGTTTGCTCATGTCACAAGTCTCACTCCAGAGCAATCATCCCGCAGGGAAATGAAAACATCCAGCAACCTGGCTGAGTGACCACACGGAAAACACAGACATACTTTACAGAAGGCAATATTAACACTTGTATGTTGCTTACTTTTTTTACTGGGTTATAAAGTAATTTTCCTTTCTCAGAGTTTTCAAATTATGAAGGAGATGATATCCAGGTGACCTCAGCTGTGACACATTAACCAATACACGCCCTCCCCAGATTTTGTGGTTAATATGTAAAATGGGTGTGATCTGGCCTAGGCTCAAACTCCTGTGCCTTGGTGCCTGCCTCTAAGTGGACCTGTGATCCCATGACAGACAGCCAGCCAGAATGATCTGCAACAACTCAGCCAGCAACAGTCAGATGCCTCAGTCAGAAGGCAGTGATGAAATGCAGCAGCAGGCAGAGGCTCCGGGGAGCTGTCTCTCTCCTCCAGGTGGGCTGTCTTTGTTCCTTGCAGCGCAACCAAAACATAGCAGAAGCCAACTGTGACAGGCGCCTTGTTATATGATCCACCACTTCTGCTGCATCATCCGTGCTCATTCACACATTTTACTGGACCTTCATACCCACTACAAGTGCAATATCTTCAGAGGAAAGCTATTACTTTTGACAGTTATTTTCTGTGAATTTTTACTGAGCTGTTTTGGAGTGTGTAGTTTTATGTTTTACTTTCTAAAAATATTTAATGAATTTTGTTTCAGCAAATTGAAATGACAAAATGTCTGAAAGTGGACAGTTGGTGCTATGGCATGACCTTCTTCTCCAAAAACTTGCATATGAGCCTTTTGTTTTACAGCCAAATTCTCTTGCTGCCTATTTTTGTCGTGATTGTTCATGACATTACAGAACTGCCTAATTGTGTCAGATGTAAAGAGCAGTTTTATAATGTGAGCTGGAGTACCAAAATCAGTTTGCAGGAGACTTCAGGTGCTATCAATACCAAATCTTAAAAGAGAAAGAATTTTCTACAAATGAAAAACAATTCACAGCAAACATCTTATTTTGGAACTTCTCAACAGAGTTGTCTGTTTACATTTTGAGTTAGTACCAATAACAAAAGTATTTCACTTCCCTATTATAAATGAATAAACAGTACAGAACTTCTACAAGTTAGTTCTTACACTACTAGTTTGTTTGATGCCTTTATGCACATTTCTTTTATCTAAGCCCACACCTATCAAGAATTTGTATTTTCTCCTGAGAAATACTCAGAATAAGATACAGAATTACAATATTATAGGTATCTCCTCCTCACATGTAACTAGGACATAATGTGTTGAATTCTACTCCCATTGACTTCTAATTTCATATGGTAGATAGAATATATGGATAAAGCCATGTTTTTTCCCAGGAGCAGTATATTTTCCATGTGAAGTGCTTATTATGATCCAACTTGCAACATCAGTAGCAGACCAGATGCTCAAATGCTATTCCAGACTTTTCTAGTCTATTTCAAGGCCTGGTTAATCAATGGGAATGTTTGACTCTGTACAGTAATCTGAAAGCTGCACATGAAGATTTCCTGCAAGTAGGCCAGTCTCTTCAGGGTTTGCAAAACATTTTTTCACCTGAGCTGCACCACAGCCAAATATTTGTGTAATAGGTATTACAGAGCAGTAGTAGTAATGTGCTCTTTGACAGACTGATCAGGTAGAGCTGAATCTCAAGCCAGTAAACTTAAGACACAGAACTCAACATGATCTAGTTGCCACTAACTTGGTGAGAAACTTTCATTTGAAGCTTAGTTCATGTGCTGAAAACATCATACACTTGAATCTCTCCGCCAGCTTTTAGCAGTGCTCTGTTACTTCCTAGCTTATTTTAAGCAAACACAGTAACAAACTACATAACAGCAGAATTCTTATGATTGAGATAAGATGCATTTTCTGTGGCCTTTTAAGAAGTATCTAGCATACACAAAAGCTTGGCAAAAAGAAAAACTAGTAGCTTTGCTACGAAGTCTGAAATCCAAGTAAAATGTATTATTTTTCTACATGGAAAAATCTTGCAAATTCTGAAAGCTTTGTATAAACATTAATATGATAGATTTTCACAGCATAATGCTATGAATGTACTAATACCACTCTTACTAGCTGCCTAACAGACCTGATGAATTCCTGAGATTTCAAATACCTTCTTATAAAGCGTTCAAAGAAGAAATTAACTTCTTTGGAATATTTTGTGGATGGCTGCAACAGTGTGGCTTCATTTACATGTACCATCCTACTTACGTGAAAGTGTTTTTTTCTAGGGAAGAACATATTAAAATTTAGCTGATGAGTCTAAAGTACCTTGCAGAAATTTCAGATGAATGATTGCATACATCTTAACAGGAGAAGATACTGTCATAATTAAACAATGGAACACAAGTTCCACTTTTTAGGATGATAGTCGGTTTAAGGCAGATAAGCAGCACAAGTGGCACTGCTTTATCAGTATGCTGCTAAATGTATTCAGCACAAACTCAGTAATTACCACTGCCATGGGCTCTAAGTACTGGGGGATAAAAAGACTGTGCAGGCTATACACTAACAGTGTTTCTGTCTATCCTTCCAGGCTCATGGACTCACTATTCCACATTCAACTAATCTTGAGCTGCATCAGCCAACAGAAAGCTGACCATGACTTTGCAGCTGCTGTACACAAGGACATGTTTGCCATGAAGGAGCACTGGGTGAGTTTCAAGCATATCATGCAAACGGAATACAGCAAAACCTTTTCCGGTGGCAAACTGTCTTGTCTTGGTTGCTGCAGATGCCAGCAAACACCACCCGTTAGATACATCAGGAATCTGACTTTAAACCACCCATGACAAAATTTAAATAGGAGAAACACATTTATTATGTACTTGGGTATGTGCTAATTTGAAAAAGCTATTTTGGTGAACTGTATTGTAGTGCAAAACGAAATGAAAGAATTATCCTATTGGTGCAACTAACCACAGTTGGTACTACAGGCTTGCAGACAACCAGATTTACACAGCAGATGACCTCATCAGTGGATAGTAGAACAGCTGGGGCCTTTCTTCAAAGGATATAAAATGTTAAGCTAAATATTCAAATTAATAAAGCAATAGGCTGACTACTAAAATAGTCCTGTACTTCTGCCAGTTACTTGAACAACAGTAAATCAAGAAACAGAACAGCACTTCAGGCTGAGGTTTGACAACCCCATAAGGCAATTTTTAACTGCTGCCGTTCAACCATCTTGATGTCCTCTTGCATTTACCTTCACAGTTGTATGTCCTCCCTTGCACAGCCTTTGCAAGGTCCTCTGTTAAGCAGATTCAAGCTGGCAGAAAGTGGGTCTCTGTTTTGTCTTGGTTTTTTAAAACCAGTAGCTAGTGGTCTTCTGCCAGACTAATGTGCTGAAGTGCTCTGCAAAGCCTTAGGAAGGATGGAGTTACTGTGACTGCGGGAAGCAAAAACAGGATCATTGTAGACAGGCCGCTGCAGTCACTTATGCTGCTGTGAAACCACATTTATTACTAAGTAACACAGCACACTGATAATACATTTCTAGTGTTTCTTTAAACCTCAGTCTCAATGATGTTTGCAATGCAGCAGCTCTTCTAAGTCATGCTCTGAGTATCAAATGACTAGCCTTGTTTTGAACAAGGAACATGAAGAGGTCCTTTCTGCATGGCAGGCTTCCAGCTTAACCTCTAATACAACTGGGAGGGAGGAGGGGAAAAGCTTTGGTTATTATTGAAATGTAGTGCACAAATGGAAGGTGATTAATTAGATGGTATTGGAGTTAAGACTGTTGTGTAGCGAATCCATAGAGGCTAGGAAAGCATTGAAGTTATTTGAGTAAATGTTGCTTTGCACTCCAATATTTTTAAAAGCTTCTTTGGTTTTAATTAAGAATAATTTTAACAGCAATCAGTGTGGATCCAATACCATATGCTATCAATCTCAATTTCCCATTCAATGCAGCTGGAATAAGTACTATGAATGGTATTTTTCAGAGTTTTCATTCTGTTTCATCTGGTCTGGATTTCTGGACACAGCATTAACCTGTTAGTCTTACTGACGTTCAAAAAAATCACAAGTGAAAACAAAAGCCCATGTTACTTACAAATAATTTTTGAGATTTACAAACATTGTTGACTGATATGCCACAACACTTTGATTCCTCTAAGACATACATGCAAAAAAACCTCATAAAGAATGATACTGTTGGCAAAATTAAGACAAAGACAAGAAGTCTTTGAGGACAGAACTAATTCCATGATGAGGGCAAAGAGTTCCAGAAGTACCACGCAGGACTGAGAGTGGGCAAAAAGATGACAAATAAACTTCAGCATAGATGTATGTAGGCTCATGCATCTAATGAAAAATTATCTCAGTCACGTACGCACCATGCTGACAAACAATTGGAGAAACACATCTAGCAGTCATTATTGGCAGATCCCTAGAATTAACAGTTTTATGTACAACAGCAAGAGAAAAGCTTAGCAAAGCACTGGGCATCATGAGGAAAGTCACTGAGAAGAAGACAGAGCGTATTTATACAACCTTGACCCACCCACATCTCCAGTAGCATTTGAAGTTCTGGTCTCTGCATCTCAAGGACAGACTTTAGTCAGAAAAGGGCAAACAAAATATGAAAAGGATGGAGTCCCTGCCTTAGAAATGACTCAAGGGAATCTTCAGTTAGGAAAGAAGGCTGAAGTTTGATCAATCAAACCATGACTGTATGTAGTGAATAAACTAAGGTAAAACTTCTGTTTGCTAAATCCTCCAGTAATAGAACTAAGGGACCTTTAACAAAGCTAGCACAACATTAGTTTATAAAAGATTAAAGTGCTTCTTTATAAAACTAGTAGTAAGCTTTTGGAAGGTGCCACCACAGGAGGATGTGACAGTAGTAAGCACCAGCAAGTTTGAAAAAGACAAATTCTTGGTTTGCAGGTCCACAAACGGGCTCTGAAACACTGAGATATATATACACATACCATCCCTAACATGAAAACTAAGTGTGCAGGAAGAGTACAAGGGAATGGGTACATTAGATGGCCAGGTTTGTGTACAGCCCCTAACAGCATCCTTTAATGTCACTGTTGGAGACTGATGCCTAAGTATGAAGGCCCACTGGTGTGACCCGGCAGAGCTTTTCTGATGTTCTTAACTTCAGTTTTGTCCAGTATCTTCTGCTGAGCTCTCAAAAAAACAGAGCTTACACAGAGCTGGTTCTTATCTGCTGTGAAAGATAGAGGTCAGATTTGAATAACAGCAGACTTTTAGTGTAAATTCTAACATAAAATATCCTATGTTAAACAATAAATTAGTATTATATCTTTAAACAAAGACAAGGGTCAGACTCAGGAGGAAATATTTGTGTTAGTCCAGCCAGTGTGACCCCCACAAAGCCACAGATGTTGTTCCACAGCAGGATCAGCTATTTGAGTGAAAATGTAGCCACCTGCTGAGGGACAAAAGAAACAAACATCAGCCCCTCAAAGAGCTGAGCTGCAGAACTGCTCAAAGGGAAGAAAGGTTAGGCACGTAAGTCACTCGCATTTTTACTAAAGCAAGTCTCAAAAGATAGTAAGAGTTAAAGCCTACTGGTATTCAGATGGCAGTCTTAAAAAATTGAGTGCAAAAGCCAGTATCTGTAGGGTGTTTTCTGCCCTTTTACAAGAAGTGTTTATACATGAAATAGGCATATTATAATTGAAATATTTTGAGGCTACTGATAATACAGAACACCTGCAAAGGGAGAAGGTATGCTGGCAATGCTCCACAGATGAATAAATATAGCTCAACAGAATTCTCACATGGTTTCAGTTATATAGCATTTTTTTTCATTCACTGCACTCTTAACCATTAGCTCCCTCTCCAGTATTTGATAATTTCTACTTATTCAGACACAAAGAATGTATATTTATGTATTTCATAAATATATGCAGTGATACATTTTGTGATATATTAAATTATACACTTATATATGCATTAAATTATACATTTTAATTCTTAGTGGAATAAAAAGGACAGTTTTGATGAGTAACTGTTGTAGATATCTAGATTACTTCTATTAGTTTGGGAGGTTAAATTGAGAACTACAAAAATCAGAATGCATGAGGGTTAAATAAAGAGTGTCTGCTCCCCCCTACACATGCAATATGTAGCAATTTTACATTTTAGGTAAAAAATAGGTGATACAAGAAAAGGGGTGTGCTCCAAAACGAGATTTGTAATTCATTACGACACCCTGATTCATCTCTGTATTAATACTACCCACAAGCAGGCCCAAGGCTCTTGTACATCCTTTCTTGTTCCTGGATGTACTCGAGAAAGCTGATCTCAGCCACCAAGGTATCTGCAGTCTGCACAGCTCTGCCAAAATTATGCCTGCCTCCCTATCAGTCAAAGAACAACTTGCCCATCTTCACTTCTCTCCCTCTGTTGAAGAGCTGTGTTCTCAGCATCAGGAGCCGAATTCCTGTTTAAGAGCAGCTTTTCTAAGTTCTTTGGAAAGCATTCTCAAGAGTCGAAGGAGCTCAAGAAGAGCACTCTCAGTCATTCCCACATGCCCATGGCAGTGTTAGGCAGCAGCAGATACTATCACCATTTGGAAACATCTGAGGCCTGTGAATAAGCGACAAAGGGAACACTTGGGTACTGAAGCAATTTATATTTCTGTTTATCTGGGATTCTGAAGAGCTCCCATACATCAGCATTTAGAGGTACTGTGTTTGCTAACAGCTACGAGTCAGTATTTTAACTGCAGTTCAAAACCAGCATTAGCTTTTCCAAAAAGATCAGTGCACCATTGTTGTGATCTATTATAACTAGGAGATACATCATTCATTCATTCGTTCATCTTTACTATGAGCCTCTGCAACTCTTCAATGGTTCAACTGAATGTACTTACTTCTAAAAAGCACGCTACTTGTTTTCCCTAGCTGCCTCAAAAGAAATACTTTTCCTAGTAGTCATGGCAAATTACATCAATAATATTTTAGTATCCATATTTATCTAAGCAACTGAATAGGCAGCAGGTTGGAGAATATTACAGGATTGACTGCTTCAATTATTCGATTTCTTCTTATGTTACATGTAGCGATACTAACTTAAAGAAATTACTACCACAAAAGCAGCTTAGGAAAATCCAAGCTATCTTTGAGCGTCCTTTGAGTTGGGAGGCATACAGATGGACTCATTTACTTTTACATATAAGAAAACCATGAAAAGCAAACTAACAATTTCTGAAACTTCTGCATTCTCCTCTTTTAACTAGGTATGAGCATTATATAATGATAATACTTAAGAATATTAAGAAATGTACAGCTGATTAATATTTTTAACAAGTAAATAGTTAATACACTTATATTCACTTTAGTAGTGGGGCAGTCACTGCTCTAAAAAGTTAATTACTTATTAACAGACAGAGAAGTGAAACACTGAATCAAGCACCCTTCTGAAGTTACACAATTAAAATATTTTGATGTTTTAGAAAAGGTTTTCACAGAACTATGAAAGGAAAAAAGTAGTTAAGAAAAAAATTAGCTATGTAACAAATACAGTGGCATACATTCTTCTGTATGCATGTCCTCTTGGGAACAATCCCAGTGGAATGAGTGTCACAAAAAAAGACTACTCGTGCTGAAGGTTCTACAGTTCACCTATTCATAAATTAGATTTTTAGATTAAAATTTGGTGTCACTCACAAGGGAAAAATAAAAAACCAAACCACGAAAATTAGGGGGTTTCTTTCCTAAGGCAGCACATAAGGAAAACACAGGTGAGATCACGAGGCAGACTAGCACATATGAGTGCATCTCAGACATTGCATCATGACCACAGGCAACATACCTGGGTCAGGATTGCTTGCTAAATTAACCGAAAATACTCTAATGACACTGAATCAACATAACTACATGATGTTTCTGAAATACTGGTTTGAATATACTGCATTTGATGCACCTATGTAGATCTATCCAGAACTGGTGATATACAAGAATTGTCATTAGCAACTTATATTCTGTCAAAAATGTAACTTAATGGATAACATGCAGGGAGGGAGGGAACCATATTAACCTGTATCATTTATAAATTCCACATCTCAAATCTTTTACACTTAATTGTGCCTTCCCCACAGCTGTAAAAATGGGCTTCAGCTCCCCAAAGCAGTACATGTATGTGTAACAATGGTGTTTGCACTGGTTATTCACCCTTGCATCTATCACATGATTTTAAAATATTCTGAAAACATGTTATGAATCACGTGACTGAATGCATCCTTATACCAACTAGTGTATCAGAATACTCTATCAAGAAAGAGAACAAGATCAGTATTCCGAGAAAGTAAAAAAAGGAAGCTTAAAGCTATAAAAGAACAAAAAAACCTGAATCAAATGAAGAGCTCTTTATGTATTCTCCAGACAGTGTTTCTTAATGTTTTAAATGCCCAGCCCGACACATGCAAAATAACCCAGAGATCACAGGAACTATTTTCTCTTCAACTGTTATTTGTGGATTTATTCTACTTCCTACTGAATCAATGTCAAAACTCTTTATTTCCATGATTGAAGGATCAGGTACTTCATCGCAAAGTCTGGCAAGATTCCTTGAAATGTTATATAATCAAGATGCTGAATGTTTACGTTGACATCTATACAGACCATCTAAAGTCTATTTTTATCTAAATTAACAAGATTTGACAATCCTCCAAAGCCTTCCAGTAATATCTTCTATTATTACAAGTACAGCAGCTTGAAGAACAATGGAAAAGAGTGCATAGGGATAAGCGGGATTTCACCTTTGGAATTCCTCCGTCTCAATAGCCAATGGTCGTGTATCGACCGTCACCGCTACCCTGACTTTAAAATAACTTTTCTTTGAGCTCACTGTGTTGACAACTGTAAGATACAGTCTGCGGCCACACCACCACCATCAGCACCCCCGCCGCCTCCGACTGTGCGAATCGCCCAGCCGGGCGTCCGGGACCACCTTCGAGAACGACCCTCCCTTGCCGGGAAGTTCGGACCGCCGCCCCCCGCGGAGCCCGCCGGGCCGGGGCACATCCCGCTGCCTCTCCCGGCGGGGCAGAGCTGGCACGGGCCCCGCTCGGGGGCCTGCCGAGCCCCGGGGGGAGCGGGCAGCGCCGCCGTTCCCGGCCGCCGGGGTGGTGTGCCCCTCTCCGCGGCGCCCGCAGGCAGCGCCGGCAGCGCGGCCGGGCAGCGGCAGAACAAGTTCGCACCGCGCCGCCAATCCCGCCGGGGAA
>JAWWMP010000171.1:19150286-19254177 GCA_035047865.1 Dendrocincla tyrannina | reverse complement strand
TCAGCACGAGGCGCTAGGGACGCGCACGGGAGACGGGCAGCCGCCTGCCCCCGCCCGCACCTTACCGGCCGCGCTCGCCGCCCTCGCCCGCCTGTGCGCTCGCCGATGCCGCTGTCGGTGCCGGTGCTGGTGCCGGTGCCCGCCCCGCAGCCGGGGCGCATCCCTGCCCCGCTCTGCCCCTCTCCGCTCCGCTCCGCCCGCAGCCGCCGCCACCGCACGGGAGCGCAGCGCGGGCACCGCCGGGGCGCGCCCGCGCCGACTGACGGGCCTCGTCAGCCAATGGGCGCCCGCCCAGCGCCCGGGAGGCGGGACGGGGCGGCGGGCGCGGCCAATAGGAACCGGCCCGGGCGGCAGCGCCGTTTCCGGGCGGGGGGCGCCGCGGCGGCAGCGGAGGAGCGGAGCGGAGGGGATGGGGATGGGGGCGGGATGGACCGGGCCGGGGGCGGTGTGTACGGCGGGGCCGGGGCAGCGCCTCGGGGTGTCCGGGGCAGCGCCTCGGGGTGTGCCGGGGGCGCTGCAGCCCCGGCGGAGGCGGGCGGCGGGACCGTGTCGCCCATGCCCTGCCGCTCTGGAAAACGGGGACGGGGCTGGGGCCGGGCGAGCAGGTGGGAGCGGGTGTCGGCCAAGCCCCGCGTGCGCAGGAGCACGGGGCTCAGCGCCGAGGGGCTTTGTTAAAAAAAAAAAAAAAAGGGTCAGGATGTATCTTTTCCGGGGAAAGCCCACCGATCCGAAGCCGTGTCCGCCGGCAGCATCCCCGCCGCTGCCGCTGACCTTGGCGGGGCCGCGGCGGGCACAGGACCCGCTGCGGAGCGGGTGTGCCGAGCCGAGCTGAGCAGAGCCGTGTTGTGCGGTGCTGTGCCGTGCTGTGCCGTGCCGAGCCGAGCCGTGTGTGCCCCTCCATCGCACGGCTGTCCGTGCCGCGGGGGTTTTGCCGAGTTTGCGAGGCCTCCGCAGCTGTGCCAGGGCCGTGCCGCACCTGCCCGCACCTGCGATTAACGGGGCTCAGCGGCTGTGCCGGTGGGCCGGGGGTCTGTTTAATTTGTGTTTATGGGCAACACCCATAGTTCTGCACTGCTGTTATTCTGTGTGGAATGAGGGGTTTTGATGTAGTGTGGAGATACACAGGTCTGGTAAGGTACCAGAGGCCCTGGAGAATGGAGACCCAAGATGAACCATAAAGGAGAATTGGCATGCGGTGATAAGGACAGGAGCATGGGCTGGGTATTGAAGACCCTACGGCGATAAACAGCTCACCCATGGTCAGCTATGGAAATACAGGCCTGGAGCTGGACAAAAGTGGTTTGGGGGGTAACAGAGAAATAGTCTCTGACATATCTAAAGGGTACTTACTAAATGTACTTACTAAATTCAGGTGTAGAACTAGACCTGCAAACCAGTGAAGAAAGAGAAAGGTAGAAAACTCCGTTAGCAAAGATAAAAATGATCTGGAGTGGAACGTAGAGAAGGAAGGGGAACTCATAAACCTGAACATCGTATTTCTCCTGGCCAGGGACTCCAAAGTCACTGTTGTCACCCCGTCACACTAATGTGGGGTGCAACTGACCAGGAGATCCAGAGGAGCAGTGGAAGGGTGAGGGTAATAGCAGGAGACGAGTACAACAACTGCATTGCTACCACTTTTTCTATCATAATCATTAGACTCTTAAGATTTCAGTTATACTAACAATAAATGTCTCTTCTCTCTTTTCCAGTCTCTCTAAAAAGCCAGGTGAAATGCAAGAAAACATTAGAGAAACATGTTTTACTGCTGGATTCGTTTCAGTGTTCGTTGTTTCATCCACTATTTTGGAATTTGCTTGTCAAGTAGACCCCCTTGATTTGTACTTGATTTGCTGATTCAAAAGGGTGTGGAAGTTCATCAACTCCAAACGGCTTGCCATCGTATTTCATGCCTTTTTATGAAATTTGCTAAAATTTCAATCTTTAAAGTTAATCTGGTCATAAGCAAATGCTCATTAAGTTCTTAATGAGGGAACTTATTGCTAAGACTAATGCTGGATACTATTTATAGACAGAATTCCTTGTTTAGTCCTACCAGATGCAGGTACCCTCATCTCTGCTGAGTTCAGAACTGCTAGTACTGTTGAACAACCTGAAAGTCATGCCCTTTCCTTTCATAGCAGCCTTTTAATGCAAATTTTATTTTGGTGAGACTGATGCACTACAGTGATAGATTTCTTTTCCTCAGACTCTTCGACTGTTTACTTTGTTTTTTGTCTTCGGTGGTAATGAGGCATATGAGTTTGCTGTGTCCAGTGTGAAGAGTCAATACACCTGCTTTTGTTTGGAACAAAATAACGACAAATGTTTTAAATGCTTATGGATTTAGACACTGCAATAGCTCAGTCAAGGTGTCTTTTTTCTAGCAAATGGAATTATTATTTCAGGAACTACCTTAATCTTGAGAAACTATGGTGTTAAAAATGCATATCAAAAAGTATCAGATTTTTTTAATCTTTGTTAAACCAGGGAGGTTCTTTAACCTCTGATGTGAGCCATATCGTTATATTGAAAAAACCAAAACCCAACAAATATACTTTATTTACTGTTGACATTTTTACAAATGTTACAGTACTGACTAAAGCATTGAACAGTTATAATTTTGTAACTCCTGCAAAGAAGGAGGAAATATGAAAAATAATACTTATGAAGGAAGCTCTTTGTAGTAATTAGAATGTAATTGGTTTTAATATTTTAGACTTATCTATGAATCTAAAGAGAAATTCAGGTATCCTTTCTGAGTTTTATGCGCATGTTAAAAGAGCCTTTAAGGTTCAACAGCAGCTTTTTGCAAGCGTATACACAATTCGGTGTGTAAGTTAACTAAAACAACAAGCCACCACATAACAGCTAAATATCCTGTTTATTAGACAAAACAAATCAGAGGAAGATGTTGCTATAGACATAGAAGTACCAAATAACTGAAAGCAGACAACATGCAAGGAAAAAAAAAAGCAGCACACCTGAAATATGGATCTGTACATGAAAGTGCCTTACAGTACACATAGCATATTCCAAAGTTTAGCAGAGCGCTTAATACCCTGATAAACTGGGGGTCTTTTTTGTGTCCCAGTTAGCCCACAGGATTGTAATTTAGCCTTCAATTCTGTAAGTTGGAGGGGTTTGACAGTTCTCTCTGAAAAACGGTACCATACTCTTGAAAAGTGCTAAAGGACATACAGGAGCTGAACTGCTTATTCACAGCAGAAGCAGTGTAAGAAATGTAATCCCCATACAGCTCTGTCAGCAGGATTTCTTGTGTCCTGGATCAACAGGGGTAGCAGAAGTCAGGAATCATACCTTTTAAATCATTATTTTAGCTCTTGAAACAGCCAACAAGATGTGATCTGTTGGCTAAATGCTGGTGTTGGGCACCCTGACAAACAGTAGGAACTATGCTGAAATCCATCTCCAAACAAAAGGAAACAGTTCTGTATATCCTTTAGTCTTTAACCTCAGGTTTTAGGAGAGCAGGACTGTAGTACTGAGCCATACTGCATCATCACATCTTTTACATCAAACTGTAAAATAACCTTTTAGTGATAAACATTATTTCGTTCCTCCCTTCTGGTCGGATTCAAGTATTTAACTGATGCATGGATGCAGCATTGCCTTTACAGATCTGGAGGAGGATGATTTGATTATTTATTTTTAAATGTGTTGCAATTTGATGGTGTTATTCAGCCTCATTTGGTAACCCATTTCTTAATATCATGCAGATGTATGCTGTGAGATGCAAATCACAGTTTTGTGCTAGGTGCTATATAGACAAATAAGGAAACAAAGTTCTTGCCCCCTCATGATCTCTTCTGGAAGTGCACTGAGATCCCATTTCACACTGCATGACAAAGTGTTTCCTTTTGTTATTTTATCTCCCCTGTATTATGTCAGCTGGAGGGAGCCGATCTCCCCGTAAACAAAGCAAGGCAACTTCGTTTGTGTGCAGAGGGAGTCCTTCAAGATGTTTGTTTATCTGCACTGATCAGTTACAAGCACAGCTTCCATTTATATAGTGTCCTTCGTAGCAATGTCACTGTGAACATAATGAATATACTTACAAGTATCTAAAACCTCCATAAATATATATTTCTTTGTGACTGCCTTGAATGGTGGTATAGGATAGGCCTTTTGCGTGAAAGAATGGATGGGTGGTGGAGCATTTTTTCAGATCCAAACAATTCTGCTCTGCATGAGTGACCAGGACATATGAAGAATTTTTTTTTTTTCTCCATTGGTACAGTCAATTTAGATATTTTTATCTTTGTTTTAAACATACTAGGGTTTTTATTGCTCCCCACCCCATATTTAATTTTGTGGTGGATCAACTGTTTTGACAAGCATTTACACTAATACCTACGAAATTAATTATAGAAATTAATCCAGCTCTCAGCTGGGTTAACCAAGAGAGAAGAGCCTTCACATTACAGTCAGTGGCTGAATCCAGCTGGCAAAAATCAACGTGGTTCTGTTTAATCGTGATTAATGTTTTCACTTATTTTATAATTTTGCATGCAATTTTCTTTTTAAGGCACTTGGAGGATGATTTGGCAATTGCTACTCAAACCAGAGGGCTTGGTTCTGTGTCACGTGATTTGCTCACCAGCAAGGGGTTATGACCAGTAGTGGGATGTGTCTTGTTCTTAATTTCCATTTCTCGAAGGATACAGCTACCAGAATTCAGGATTCATGTCCTTTGGTACTAGCTCTGCAAAACTGGAATTGTCATCACTGGCACTATTTTATGTTTGACACATGGGACTGTTTCTGTTACCCTTATTTTCTCTGAAGAGCATCTGAAGAGAAATTACTCACGTTTCTGTTTCTGCGATGCCATCCACAAAGATAAGGATGTCTGCCCAGGCAGTGGCTGAAAACATTGGTACCAAAATTTATTCAGAGATCAATGAACTACATCAGGAATATTTGGCTGTGTGCTGTTGCTTATCATCTGGAAGAAAGAGTTGTCCAAAGTCTCAGTCCCAAAGAGCTTGTAAGGCAAGTAGAGGAGCAATAAAAAGAAAAATGGAGTATATGGGTAGAAAGAATGAGGGCAAAAACAGTGAAGCCACCACATCATGAAGCAGTTTAGTGGTACTGAGCTTCCTAGTTCTAAATATACACAGCTGCTGTTACAGTAATTTGTGAATGCTTGTGTTTCTACTTAGGTACACATGAGTATCTATTTATATACATACAGATATATGATATTCATATATAACATTAAAAGAACATTAAGTTTGAAAATGAGAATGCCTGAACTCAAAAGCTTTCTGGTATAGCCTTTAATGTTGTGATTTGTATTTTTCCTGGGACTCTTACCTTATTCAGAGCATAGAAGGGATTAATCCTACTACTTGCACAACTATTTAATATTTTGATTTATTGAATTATTAAAAATATGCCCTCAGGATTTATTGATTACAGTCTCCAGTGTATCTTCTAGCTGCTGCAGCAATTCAGACAGAAGTCCTAATAAATATATTCCCCTGGCTATATATCACCAGGACATGATCTGTACCATAAAAAAATAATGTGGCATGGTGCAGTGGCAAACTATATTGCAAATATAGTCAAAACAGAAAACTATCAAAATTGAGGCACTAGACTGATTTAAGTTTATTCAGATGAAAGGTATTTTTTAACATGGAAAAAATTCTATGCTCTTCCTAGGTGTTTTTCCTGGAAATGGAGGAAGCCTTTTTGGAAAAGCTTTAAAGATTAATCAGTCTGTCTGTCCTTTCCTGTGTGCAGAAAGCTTCTCCCCAAATAGAAAACATTGGACAAAATGAATAGCAATTGGAAACAACATTTTTTAAATGGCAAATGTGCAAAAATATTACTAGAATGGAATTACCTTTTTCCACAATTAAAATACACAGATGCCTGTGTAATATAGGACAAAACATAGATTTTTAACATCACAGCTTAGCAGGATAATATTACTTGAGTAAGAGTGTGTCATTTACAGAAATCACCCCAGAGCAGTGTTGATGTTTTTTTCTGCACCACCAACGCATTTAATGTATGTTAAGGAAGACTCATTCTGGAAAGTTTTTGAAAATTCTAGGATTTCTTTTCTACCATTCCAAGACTTGAAACGGGAGGAGTTACTCTTAATATTTTAAACCATAAGTCCAGCAGTCCATCAAGTGTGATATTTTGATGCTGGTCTCTAACACTTTCCATAACTTTCCAGTTGATTTAGAAGATTTGGAATTTCCAGAACTCAACCACTTTAATTGTATTTGACACATATGTAAGTATGTCTTTAGCAAATATATTAAAGGAGCATTAAAGTTTCAAATTCAAGCACTCAGATGTTTGCAAATGGTAAAATTAAGGTTGTCTATTTGACCTCATTTTATGACCCCATGAACTATGATTAATTTTTAGAAATTGTGGTCACATAACAGTGAATCAATAATATAGAAGGAATTAGTAAATACAGTAATACATGTACATACATTTGAACAAACTCAGTAAAGGTGCAGGAGGTGCAGAATTTCATCCATTAGTCATCTTTTCTGTGTAGCCAGGTCTTCATGTCCAAGGAAGCAGTGCTATGTCACTTCTGTCTCTTGGAGGTGATGATGAAATTTGTAGCTGGTTAAAGCAAATGGTTTGTTTTCTGCAGTGCTGCAGCAGTCTTGAAATGGCATCACATAGCATCACATAAACATCTGCACACCTAATCCTGACCTCTCCTAATTGATTGGAAGCTATTCAGAAGAAGTTTATAAAGCTGAATTTCCTTACACAGGCATTCACAAATAAGGTAAATTATCCTTATTAATTTTTTCCCCCAGTTTCCTGTCTCAGCATCTATAGTGCACATATACTTTCTTTAAAAATAAAAATATTAAGGTTTCAGAATTGCAGAATTTTTAGGGTTGGAAGGGACCTCTGGAGATTATCCAGTCCGGCCCCCCTGCCAAGGCAGGGTCACCTAGTGCAGGTGACACTGGAACACGTCCAGGTGGGTTTTGAATGTCTCCAGAGAGGAGGCTCCATGACCTTCCTGAGAAGCTGTTCCAGTGCTCTGCCACCCTCAGCATAAAGAAGTTCTTCCTCATGTTGAGGTGGAACTTCTTGTGTTTTAGTTTATGGCCACTGCTCCTTGTCCTGTCACTGGGCACCACTGAAAAGAGTCTTGCACTGTCCTCTTGGGACCTGCTTTGAGGTACTGGTGAACTCTGCAGTATATTAGTTTAAAACATTAGTATTTTAAATATAGTTTTCCATACATTATTGGACATACAGATATTCGTATCATGATGCCTCCAGGAGCATGTAAAGGTATTCTTGCTTCTTGTCTTAATACTTCCCTTAGAATAAAGCAATTTAGACTTCGTATTCTGGCCCTAGAAGCTGAGTTCACTCTGTTCCTGTTTGATGGTGCATGGGTAGCTGCCAGAGCCTGTTAAAGCAGCTTTTCACTGCCTTCTCTCCAGGCACGCAAAACTCATGGCTCACTTTGGCAAAGTAGTTTCCTCAGTCCAAGCCACCAAGACTCAATCTGTAGCCTTCAGTACAGGAGTACTGTCCTACCAAAGTCGAACAGCAGCTTATAGAACATAATAAGAAAAAGAGATGCTAAACAGCATACGACACTGTGCATGTGCTGCTTCCTCTCTAATATTGCTTTATGAAAAGCTGTACAAAACCCTTTAAGACTGGAACTGCAAAAATTGGGTTGTGTGTCCATCTATATAGGCTGAATTCATGGCTGTCTATTTCTGCCTTTTTGTCTAATATCCTGGAAAGGTCTTAACTCTTAACAGAGAGAAACTGGAACTATATTTTAAGTGGTAAGAGGCTATTTCATATAGATTATTTTTCTTGTTGCAATATGTGGACTGGTATTACAATTAAGATGACGTAACCTATTTTACCAACCAGAACATTGAAGGACTTTGTTTACCATTCCATCCCCTCATGGTACAGCTATACCTCCATTCCCTCTTAAAGTTTTTATCCATTTCATCTTTTGTACAGAAAATGGGTCCTTTTATTATTTTTGAGAGGTGACTTTCTTGGTCATGAAATATAGTATTTGGTGATTTTTATTTTTTGTTTCTCTAATAAGGTTGAGTAGGCAAACCTCCTTGTTGTTTTGGAGTACGCAGTTTCTGTGGGGAAGGAATGGCTCTTTCAGAGGTATCTGTTGTGATAGAATATTATTCCTTGCCAGCATCTGTTACATGTATCATTTTATCAGTCGAAGAGTAATTTTAAATGGGTATTGACAGAGATGGTTGCAGTGTAGAGAGACAAAAGGGTAAAATGGGTTTGAACCCTTTGAGGTTTTTCTAGGGTTTGGGTTTGGTTTTTTTTAAATTAAACAGATTATGAAATGAAAATCACCTGCTGCAAATGTGTAGTAGATTTTTCATTAATGTTTTTAATAAAATTGTAATGTACTTAGTTAATGGAACCCAGATTCAAAATAAATGTGAAGACTTTCTTACTCTCTCACAGCCTACTCTAAGAAAGGGGAGGTGAGGAAGCTGTAGGAAAGAGGTTCAGGGTGAGGTAAGGATTTGAGTTTTTCACCTCTTTTCCTGAAGCAGTACAGTACACAGCTGCTCATTTTTTTAATTCAAGCACTATACTGAAAAATTCAGATCTTTCATGGTTAAATTTTCATTTACTCTTTTAGAAAGTCCAAAAGTAGGGTCAGACTGATTATGTTTCCAAGCCCATTTTAACACAGATCTGCTCTCTAAAACATTTAAAAATGCTTTCCATGTCAAAATCATCAAATGTAACCCATATACAAGGTGAAATGCTGTGTGTGAAAGTCAATAAAAGTCACCCAAAGTGTTTAACTTAGGTGTCTCTTAAGGAATGAAAGCACAAAAAGACACAAAGGTTTTAATCTGTGTCTTTTTGTGTTTTCATGTTTTTGTGAATGTACCCAGGGTAGTTAATGTTCTTGCAATTATTCCTAACAGCTGGAGGTATACTTGACTGAAATGACCCAAATCTTTTATAGGTAATTCTAATAATTATCCTGCCCTTTGAAAATCAAGCCTGAACTATAATTATTTATGGGAGGGGTATTTCAAGAAATGTCTGTGTTAGAGTAAGTCAGATCCTTCGCATGGTTTTAGTGTCTACGCCGAGCTCTGTGTCATTTGAAATGATTCAAGTGGATCTGCCTGTTGATATGTAAGAAGGGGATGAATTCCTAACAGAAGACATACAAGGCATGTACACTTTTTGGAGTAATCAAGCATGTGCTTTCAGCAAGTCCCTCTCCTAGGAGGAGTCCAGCTGTGTAGTAAAAGTCTTACTTAGGTCCCTCTATAGCTTTGAGGATGCCCCTGACTCTACAAAGACTCCAAAGAGATTAGTTGATGTGCTGCATCTATAAAAACAATTCAAGTAGCTCTAAGTAAGTATTTGTGCCAATTATGTTAATGAAGCTGTAAAGAGACAGCAAATTTAGGAGTCCTCTTAAGTCCAGTGCTGGCCTAGCCATTAAATCAGACTCTTTAATCTCTCTAATTGGTGCTTTTGAGTATAGAATACATGAATCCTGCTGTGTTTTAAAAGCAATGGAACATCTTCACTAGCCAATAATACCCAGTGAAAATAGACTTCTCAGACTCCATGTCTCCTATACTAAATAATGATGTGGAAAAGTTTCATTGCACTGCTCCTTGGCAGTGCAGTTTTGCTGTTGAACAGTGCTTGGCTGCAGCTGTGCTGGAGATGGGTCAGCTCTGACCTCCATGACTGGAAGGGTCCTTTCCTAGGCATGGCTAAATATCCTGTCCACGAGGTGAAACCTGGGAGTAGCCAGAGGTTGTTATCTCGCTGACAGAGCTGGGGGGTCACTACCAGGACTCTTCTCAGGAGCCATCAAACCTCTCCTCACAGAATGAGGCTTTTACAAACTGATGACCAGTTATTTAAACTCAGGTACTAAGACTTAGAAAGCCTAGATGATAACTTAAAGATATTTAAAGGTAGACAGCTTTCTCTCACAAAAGGATGGTTCTAATGGTTCTTTTAAAACCATAAAGACCAGCCCTTTTGCTGTAGTAATTCTGTATGGTTTCACCAAAATGCATAAGGCTTCTTGGCAGCTAAGGAGTTACTATTAATTTAGTATTTCAGTTAGAGGAAATCAGTAAGATTGCTACTTTCTAGCTACAGATTTTATGCCAGTCCCATTTCCAGCTGCTGTATGCATTCTCTCCACAGTGTGACTTCTGTAGTGGTAATATATGTGTACATCAGGGTGACTCAGGCACACAGCATTACCCATCTCTTTTGCCTTGCTTGGAAGAGGGAGTAAGACTCAGTGAGTTCCAGCCTTATCTTGTCTCTGATTGCTTCTGCTCTAAGTTTCTGGCTCAAGTTCTGAAGAACATTTCTACTTTAATTTTTTTTTCCAGATAATTTTCATTCTTCTGTAATTCCAAGACTGTATAATGGGGCTTGTGCTTCAAGGAAATAGTTATATCATTTAATTTTTCCTTAACATTCATCCTCACTGCTGGAGGAAGAGAGAAGGCCACCTGCTGAGGGAAGAGAATGTAAAGCTAATAAGTTCACTAGAGGAAGGTTTTGCACTTCTGTGTCCATCCCATGCTGAACAGAATCTTGGTTGTGGAGTATCAAAAGAGATTTACCCCATGTTGTATGCCACTTACATATGTTGACTTTATATAATATTCCCTCTGGGAATAAAAAATTCCCTATAGTCTTGCTTCTTTGTACTATTTCATGAAAGCCTTTGTTTCAGTCATCTCTAGCTGGTCAAAAGGAACACACTTTTTCTGTAACTCGTTTTTGATTTTGTTTAGGAGAAGCTAAAAGGTTTGTATATTTTAAGGATCTTTTCAGAGGCATTAATTTCTTGGTGTAAATGAGTTTTTGTTATCATAACTGATATTTGTGACTCCTCTAAATTGAATTCATCAGAGTATGCAGAAGGATGGAAAACAGGACTACATTTCAGGTACCAATGTTGCAACTATAGCTTTTTGCATAATTTGATTACACCTACATATGTGCACATAAAAAATACCCACCACTTCACCCTCAAGGTCACTTCTCCTAACTAATACAGTCAAAATCAGTTGTATACCTAATGAGAAATTTTGAGGAATGGGGGAGGTTTAAAAGTTAAGTTCATGTAGAGGTCTGAATATTCTAGACAAATTCCACTGGTTTTCTTCAGGCATGCATTTTCTGAGATTTTTTTTTCTTTTGTCTCAACAGGAATTTTGTTGATGTTATTTTTAGTTGTGTTATCTACTCAAAAAAAAACCAAAAAAACAAAAAAAGTAATTTAGCTCTATTTACTAATCTCTTGGGTTTTCAAAAATAAGGTATCATGGTTACAACCAAACGGGGTGAGGAACAAGAGAGAAATCTGGCAGAAATAATTCTAAAATGTTCACATTTGGCTGTAAGCTAATGGCTTTTAATAAAGTTCTCAAATAAAGTGGTATTGGAGTGCCTCGTGTGAAGGCTGTTCTGACAACATTCACTTTAAGGGGTCCTTTTATATTTCTGCATTTCATGAGAATACTTTGGAGTAGTCTACCCTCAAAGTGTTCTTGTGCAAGAAATAACATGTATAGCTTTTCTTGTGTGTGTGCACATTATAGAGGTTTCTGTGTAGTTATAGCAGAGTGACATGTGGATGTCCCACTTACCCACAGTCTTGTTGCTTTGGGCAGTGAGTTGTAGTGCAGCAGATACTTTGTTCTAGAGCTCTGCACTATAATTTCTTAAATGTTTTACCATCAGCCTGTCTTTCCTGTGAATTATTCCAAACACCTCTTTCTGTCAGATGCTTCAGGTATTATTTTAAAAACTGTATTTTGATTATCCTTCCTTTTCATTCTGACACTTCATTTTAAAATAATTATTGCATGAAAAATTTCATAAACTATTAAAGGAAAATCATATGTATAAATTCATATTAAAAAGACTTCACAAAATACTTTTTTGTAAAGTGTTTTTTATTATGCATTATCAACAGTTAAATGATATGTTGCTGTTTGTGCAAGCTGAAATAATGTTGAGAGCAAATGTTAATCCATAAGGATAGGTTTTAAGGAAAAAAGTGCTAGGTCTCCATAAGTTTGTACAGGTTTAAGTATGAAACTGGAGAGCTGCTTCAGTTAAAATGACATTGAATTAGTTACAGAGACAATCACTAGTCTTAATTGCCCAATGTCCCCAAACCTTGTTCCAGTTCTGCCTAGGATGTTTGGTTTTATCCTGGTCTTAAATTTACACACTTTTTGATTTGGGGTTTTTTTCCTGTCATTGGGCTCTAGGAATATAGCAAAACATTACTGTTCACCAGCCAGCTGCAGTTACTCCTCAACAGTGAGTCCATTTCAAAGTAAGTTCTGCATGGTAATGCAAAAACACAAACAAAAAACAAACACCAACTCCCCAAAAGTTCAACGCAGATTTTCTAGTATGAGCTAACACAATAAATGTACATAATATGTCATGAAGCAACCCCTCAGTTAAAATAATAACACATAAGAAAAAACTTATGGAAATATTTTTTCTTTTGTGCACAACAGGTGCTTCTCGTCTGAAATTGTTACAAACGATAAACATTAAAATTTATTGTTTCTCCAGGACAGTCATGTAGGAAAATATTCCTTGCAATGTTCAGAAACGTAGAAAAACAGACTGAAAAAATTCTATCTTATGCATCTTTATTGCCTTAAATATAAACTAACCTGATATTAAATTCCTTAAGGAAGACTAAAATAACTGGACTGAACTGGACCTATTTATTAGATACTTTATAATGAGTGAAAAACTGCGTTGACCACTTAGCTTGTTTATTAATTTTTATCATAAAATATATTTCTTTTAATTTTTTCTTCCACAGTGAGCTGTTTGAACTTGACTTTCTTGTCTTGGAATGATGGAACAGCCGTATGTCTTGAGCTCAGTAAATCTAAGCTTGTGTTTATGTCATTCTTTGCCACTTTTGTTATTTCACTTACTCGACAAGCATTAATATTATTCAGTTCTGTGTCGTAATTTCCATGTTCTTTTGAATATGGGCTGCAGGAATTTTTACTTATGTCTACAGAGTCTATTAGACCACAGTTTAAAACTAGGTTGTCTTTTTTAAGAAAAGATGTTTTCATAGGGTCAGATAAAATAGTATGTAAGTTTTAGTCTTTTTGTATCGTCACATTTTGATTCTTCCCCAATGCATACTGACTCAGTACCAACAGGCGATGTTGTGTTAGTTGCCTTCTTTAAAACTAATGTGCTATTAGTACAAGACTTCTGTAAAGTGGCATCATTATTAAATTGAGCAAGATTATTAGAGGTAACACCATCTTCATCTTTTGAGTTCTGTTCATCCTGTGAAACAGCTATAGCGTCACTAGAATAGCTCTCATGAGGTTCATTCATCTCAAATATTTCTTCATTTCCAGACTGACTGTCCAGCTTTGCAAAGGCGTGCTGTGATTCAGTGCAAATCACATGGCTTAGTGTTGTCTTAGACATAGCTGAGAGAGTTGTTCCCTGTCTACAAATGTTTAGATGTGAAAAAGTGGTGTAATTGTTATTGTTGTTGTTATTCAAGCTGCATTCTTCGTGGTTCCTTTGTATTGTTACATCATCAATGTTAGTAACCTGTACAGCTCCTGAATCATCCATTTCATTAGTTTTTTTCTCTTTCTCCTTCCCAGTACTATTCACAATCACACTGTCACTTTTATTAGTGTCCTTTCCACTTTCCTCCCTATTCTGTGATGCTTCTGGTTTATTCAGCTTGTCTTGCACATTCCCAGCTTCCTCATCATTTCTTTTATTGCCTGCTTCATTTTTCTTTGCTTCATTTTCAGACGGAGAGCTAAAGGATGAGTGTTGATTTTGTTGTGCATTTGCAGTGTTATTTTTATTTTGCTCCATCACAGTTTTTTTCTGAGATTGTTCTTTGTTACCCAGAGGTTTATTTGTGTTTAAACTAGACTCTTCTTGAACAGAACCTTCTGGGGGCCACTTTGACTTGACTTTAGCTACTTCTTCAGTAGAAGATGTTTTCTTGGTTGTTTCATCATCTGTTGAAGGAGGCCATGTCATCTTTAGTTTACCTCTTTCCGTGGATTTTTTCAAATTATTATCCAAAACATCAGGATGAGCACCTTCAGTACCTGAGTGCAAGTCTTTATCAGCTTCTGTAATTGTTTTAGGATCAACAGGTATGCTATTAATGGGATTTGTTTCTTCAGCATGAGTACTGTCAACTGAGCTGTGTTGATCTTTAGAACGCCATAATTCTTTATGCTGCTTGTGTCCAAAACCTTCATCATAATTTCCTTTTGATTTGAAAAGCTGCTTAAAATGGGGTTTACAATAAATTTTCCCATGGAGAGATGCATAATTTCCCAAGCTGCCAAATGGAAGAAAATTTGTTTTATACTTTTACGTATCATAAGTTTCCATGAACTTTACATTTTATTTGCTATTTCAAGTACCTCTATATATAACAGAACATATAAAGAAAGGAATAGCAAAAAGAGAGTAAATTCAATATATTGGCCAATTCTGACCACACACCTCCCCCACTTTTACTTGCAAAGTCCCATACATTTTCAAAGTCAAAATGAAGGAGAAGAGTCATGCTTGGTGATTTAAGAAAGAGCATAAACTCATTCGGTTGTTGCACAGCATAAGCTTCAAATAGAAATGTTCTACAGCACTTCAGGGCTGTTTGGACTGTTTTCTTTCATTTTATTAAAGACTGAATCCTCCATATTCCTACAAAATAGCTGGAGAAAATACAGTGCCAGTATTTTTAGCCTTTGTACAAATTACAGAAATTTGTGTTTAATTATATTTGGATTCTGCTCTGAAATGAAGTAAAGGAAACGTGTTGAAATCAAAACTGTTGGCCTTTGCAGTCTGATAGAGCAATAAATCCTGCATTTAATATGAAGGTTAGAGAGTGGTTTACTAATGCAGAGAACCATCATAACCCTTTTTATGGATGAGGAAAATTAGAAGAAAATCTGGTGTGTGTTCAGATGTTTTAATTTCCCCCCAGGTTTTGGTGTCTGCTGCTTCCTGAAAGTCTGTAACAGAAGGCAGGAAGTAATGTGCAGAAGAATCTGGAAAGTACTGGGATGGAGTATTTCTTTAGAGAATTTAAAGGACTTGTTGCCAGTCACAGGGCAGATGTAAAGAGCAGAGAAGAGAAGAGAAAGAGAATTCAGGACACCTCCCTGTCAACCCAACATCCTACAGGCTGAATAATACAGTTGAAAATAATTTCCCCATCTGTATTTATATTCATAAGCAGAGTTCTGTGAGTGAACATGCAGTTACTTCTTACCTTAGCTGACTGCCACAGTGGTGACATCGGAAACACGATTTATGAAAATTCTGTTTGTCAGCAACTAGACATTCCATCGGGTAAACCCTCTGTTGACAGAGTTTGCAGGTTTCATTTTCCTGAATCTGCAGCTTCTAGAACCACATATTAAAAAGCTACAAGTTAGTTTAAGCCACACGTTATGATTGGATTTAACAAATCAAATGAATCAAAGTCCATATATTTTGATAGAACATTATTCATTTTCCATTAACTGGTATCTCAGGTGTTAATTATAGGGCTTCATTTTTGCTCAACTAACAGTAAAGCTTAGGAAGTGAAAAACTACTTACCTTTCCCTTTGCAGGAATCCATGCATTTGAAAGGACTATTCACTTCACCAGGTATAATACTTTCCATGTATTTGTAATAACTAGTTATTTTGTGAAATGAGATAGGATAATGAAAGGTTTTCTAGTATAAGTGGAATTGAGTATAAGGTATGTATAGTCTTTTCATGTACAATGTGATTGAAAGATCAATAAACACAGGCAGATGTTTGAAATTCTGATGAGGAGGTTTTGCTTAACTATGCCAAAAGCATATTAGAGATTACCAGTTTTGTGGTAACCTGCGGACTGTGCACTCATATGGTCCAGGTATTATGGACATACTTATTTGTGATTTTAAAAATTTTTGTTTTCAGACTTGATAGTTTTGTCAGTTAAATTTTAGTACTGAGATATCTACATTTATATTAGCAACTATATCAGATTCTTTCGTCTATGAAGCATAGTTAATTATAAAGAAAACTATCTCTCTGCAAAGTAAAAAATATGAATAGAAAGTTTTCTATTCATACCAGTAAGGGGCAGAAGGGTATAATGAATAATATGATGGATTTGGAAAAATGCCTGCTGCTCTTCTGTCTTGATCTCTGAATTGCTATGAAAATGGTACCAGCAGACAAATACAAATAGGGTGGACCAAATAATTGCTGTATAAATATATCTCCACTGATGATGATAATGCCCCTTTTTAAATTTTAAATTTTTTTTAGTATCTTTTTATTTTGCTCTATTTAATTCTTCAGGATTGATCTTGTAGTGTTAATCCTAATAATGATGGAAGAGAGAGCAACTCGAAGTTTTCACTAAATAGAGGTTTTCACAACAGTTCTTTGTCTTCAGCTTCTTGGCCTTCTGGTCTTCATGGAAATCTGTCTATATTCCTATGTCGTATTTTTGTACTACTTGTGTATCATTGCCATCAAATTTAGACTCAGAAACTGTGCTTTGCTCCGGTGTTACAGCAGCTGCTGTATCTTTTGTGGGACTTTGATCTTGCTTGTCTGATTTTTGTAATGGACGTTTCGGATGGACTTAATTCCTCTGAATCCTGTGTGTGCCAAGGCTGTGTTTCAGCTATTTTGCAATGCAGACAGCACCACTCATGTTTTCCTTCACTGAGATTACACACGGGACTTTAATTTTCACCAGGCCTTTGGTCACAGGTAAAGGCTGCGTTTGTCTGGTGTGTTGTTCTCTAATGCCACTTTTCAGTGTCTTCTCCATGGACAGCTCCGTTCTCCAGTCTTTGAAGCTGTCTCTGGGAACAGACTGCCTGAGGTTTGAAATATATTATACTTCGCTCTTCTGTGAAGAGCTCAGCTTCTCTTTCAGCTCAGATTTTGTCTGCAACAAGTTAAGGACATGCACTAGGTTGAGCTGCTCAAGTTTATCCAGGTTCTGTGCTTCCAGCGTGTGCTAAGAGTCCTTACAGCACCATTAGAAACTTCTGAAGTACAAGTTTCAGCTGATGCTTGTTCCTCAGTGGAGTGATCTTTATTCATAGAGTCCAGTAGCTGCATTTCAAACATCCGCCTGCCTGCGCTAACACCTCCTCTATGCAATGTGAGAATGTTGTCCCTAGTTCCTGCGGAGCCTGGAGCACGTTCACACAGTGCATCAAGAAGCTGGCTCTGAAACATCCAGGCTGTGTATTTAACATTTCCACCTGCAATGGTGTGGGGAGGAAAGGGTTGGAAACAGAAGATTTGGCGAGGAGATGTTTATTTTTAGTTGTTTTCACTCAAGATAACTTTGCAGCTGGGAATGCTAAGAATATTTTTTCAGTGTGGGAATTTTCACATCCTATGTTTCCTTTGGGTTGTTTTCTGTCTGTTGAAAGAAGTGGGTTTCTCTCAAAGAAGGTAACAGAATGTGGTTAAAGACTTAGAAGCACTCTTTTCCACAGGCTTGGGTGGAAGGGAGATAAAAGAATTTAGAATTGTAAAAACACTTCCTGGTGGTGAATTTGTGTGTGCATCAGGCCTTTGATGTGTAAGGCAGAGCCCAGACTGGGCTGATACTTTTTGCCCCTACTAGGCTTTGACTTAGCTCTGTGTGTGTCCCTGCAGTGGCGGAACGAATCTATTCTTCACACTTCAACTGTGAGTTGTGGCCATCTTGGTTAACCTGCATCTGTCAATTCCCAAAAATGGTTACCTGGCCTGCAATACTTCTGGCTTTATCTGGATCTGGAGGAACATCTTTAAGTGGAATGAAAGGCTGGTTCTCAACGACCCATCTTGCAGAGAGGACCTCTCCTCTCTGGATTTCATGCTCCTCTAAGCATTGTTTTTCTAGTCTTGTGAACATCTGAATAATGAATGCAAAGCCATTTCTAGCCTGCTGCACTTCTTAAGTCATACTCCATGTTTCAGATTCACCATAAAAATATTAGAAAATGTTTCTCCGTTTTCTTAATGGTGGGTGTAAACATTTATATAAATGTATTAGGTCACGTAAATTGGCTTGGGTACAGATCTGTGGAGAGAGTGGACTTCATTGGAGAGCTGGACTGAGAACTGACTGACATTTCCATTGGAGCTTTCACATAAGTGGTGGAAAACTTTTCTATGCTTCTATATTCAGGGTATCTGGAGCAAATAATTGCAGAAGTAGAAGTTTCATCCAGTTTTTCCTTTGGTGTAGAAATTCCCTGTAGTCCGCTTGGCGAAGTTGTGGCAGTAGATGAACTGTTGAAGGCAATGTAATTTCCTGGCATGTATTTTCCATCTTTAGGGAACAAAAATGTTGGCTTTTCTGTGGTTTTGGTTTGGTTTTTTTCTTCTCTCTCTCTCCCCACCCCCCCTTTTTTTTTTTTTGTTTTATAGGTATAGTAACATGGGAAGCAATTTTTCTATTCTTCATCAGAGCTAGTTCTGCAAGCATCCAAGCAATAGGATTATAATAAGATCTGGAAAGACACAATCTATCAGCTATTGCTCAGAATGCATGAAACCAATCTTTTGAGCTAAGAGCTCTGCTATTTGCACCATAGAATATATGTGAAAAGAAATGTGGAATTCATGCAAAATGGTGATTGAGCAGTATCAGAGTTTTTGCTGCAACAAATGCAGACTTTCCATTATAAGTGTACGTGAACTTTAGCTGTAGCTTATGCTCATTTTCATTTCTTCTGAAAGTGATATTTTCTATGCTTCTGAGAATCTGTGATGACATATTATACATATTTACAGATTCAAAATAAGCAAAGAGGAGACTAAGCAGAGGAGGACAGGAATACAGAAGTTTTCCCTTTTAATTGTATTTGTCCCATTAAGTACTTTTGAGCCTTCTAATGTACTTTATATTATGTTATGTGCACTTACTTCCTAAAGTCCATATATTCCCACCACTTTCTTAGGTTACATTTTATATCATAATTATTCAAAATAGAAATTCAGACTACATGACAGACCAGTGTCTTAACTTCTAATTTGCATAAAGAAAGATCTCTAATTAAAAACACGGACCTTTATTTCTTTTGCAGATGTTGTGATCTCTCTGTCAGAGTGAACAGCCTTTTCCTGAGCTGCCTTTTCAATTTGCTCTTTTAAAATCTGTGTTACAGTCTTTGGGAGCTCTTCATTCTGAGCTGAATTGATTGCTGCAATGGGAAGAAGAAAAAAAAAAAGGATTTTTTTTTCCTCCAGCCTTCATTTTAAGAAATTGACTTTATCAGAGAATTATAGAACATTATTACCTCAGAAAAATTGTGCTTAGCCTTGTAGAAGTCTAAAGAGTCAGACTTTTTAGAGTCAGATCAGGAACAGAAATCCATAGAGAACAGAATAGTTGTTGATGGGCATGATATAACCTGCTGTTTTGCCGTAAGTGATGTGGCAGTGCTAAAGGTTGGCTGGGGTCTGTGGTAGAACATAGTACCTGAAATCTAGTACAAGGACTAAACTGCAGCAGCAGCAGCAGCAGCACCTTACCACTGTGGGCGCATTCCACAGGCTTATTCACCTCAGCTGCAAACAGAACCTTTCTCAGCCACAGCTGTGTGCCTACAGGGAGCAGGGTTTGCCTGGGTTCTCAGACAGTTCATCAAGCCCCCATCCCTGTCAAGCAACTGAGAGCACATTTAAAACCACATCCTTGTGCAAAAGTAATCTCTTCATCCTGAATTCTAGAACTCACTTAAGTCCTTTTGAAGTCAAGGAATGTGCTTTTCTGATCATTTGGAGCATTGTGTGTTTTCATGTTTGTATGCTAAGAACGGTACATCAGTGTGAGTAAAGACAATTGTCATTGCTCATTTGTGAGCCTTTATTCTCATGCCACTTCTTACCTGTGTCATGCTGAGTGACTGTAGAAGCCATTTTTATTTCATGAGTAACTTGCTTGCCACGAGAAACCTGCACACAAAACCTTCACTTTAATACAGGACTTATAGCAATACGTAAGAATGTTCCATACTTCTGAAATAATATTTCAGAAAAATTTTATAAATTTTTTCATTGATATAAAAACATTTTATATCAATGAAAAATAGGAATGTAAACCTAATAATTACCTTGTTAAAACAATAATAAATTAAAAACACACAGTAAAACACCTTTAAAAATTATTATGAAGTGCCTAATGAGAGAACCTATCAGCGGAACATCCAGATTGTGCTGTACCAAGTGGTAAAGGAGGAAGAAACAAAGCAGATATGTATTGGCATCAGTATAATTATCCAATGAAATGATTATTAATTGATATAGTTACCTCCTGTGTTTGAGAGGCTTCTGTTTGACTTTCTTTGGAGGTCATTTCATTGCACTCAGCTTCCCTGGTGCTTCTTGAAACTTTTGTGTGTCTACTACTTGATGTCTCCTCAAGACAAACAAAAATAATTGCACATTAAGAGCTAATAGTAATTTTTGTATTTTTAATTCTTTTTAATATGAAAGGCTGTCACAAATTCTAATGTAAGTGGTGTAACTAGAACAGTCATTTTACAGCAGAGTACCATTGTTATTATCTTTGCTATTTGTTGCCGTAAACATTTTTATAACACAGAAGAAGTCAAGTAATTTTTGTTACTGCAGTAGACACAGGCCAGCAGATATGGCAAGCTGCATGAATAGATGGAGTGTATAATTGGACTGGGAGGGGACGAAGGTGACTAGGAAGACTGGTTCTGGCTTTACGTGCTGTGCTGTCAACTTGTTGCCTGCCAGCAGGCATGAGGCTAATGCAACTTTGTAAGGAAGTGGAATAATACAGCTACATAAGGGGTGATGGCTTCCTGCATATGCTTTGTACAGCTCTTCCAATGCAAAAATCGTGTTGAATTGCAATTATGAAAAATATGACCACAAGCTAAGCAGCAGATCCTATAAAATATACAGGTTAGCACCGTATCCACAAGCCTGACAACTGCAGTGTCATTATCAGGGCGTATTGTTGGAAGTTTAAAGCACTGTCCAAGACATCCGTGTAAACTGATTTCTGAGGTTATCTGTGTTTGGTTTGGCTTCAGATTCTGGCAGTGATTTGTTTTGTTATTTGAAGCCTGACACAAGACCTGTGTTACATGACATTACCTGTGTCCATAGGGTACTTTGAGGTTTAGCAGTTAGAAGAAATAAATCAGAAAGATTGGTATTAATAAAGCAGCAGTCCTGTGCTTCCTCTCCCATGTCAACAGAGTCATCTAACAAATAATTTCACTCATGTCAAATTATATTTTCTTCTTCCTTTGTGAGAAGAAAGCTTGTCTGAGTTTCTACTGATAATAAGCCTTCAAATGAAAGGAGCTTCTGGTCCCTCCAGCAAGAGCTTCCCAAGTGTTCAGTGTAACTTGAATGTGAATGGAGGCAGCACGGTGTTTCTGAGATTGCTGCTCTATAGCTAGTGCAACAGAGCACTGTAAACTTCCGGCATCTGAAATCCTGGCACCCCCTTGAAATCCAGCTAATTCTGGGGCAAGAAATTAGCTCTCTCTCTTAGTCATCCCATGAAAAAGCGTATATTTATGGGATTCATTTCACCTTCAAACTAAGGAATGCTTACACTGCTTGCATCTCCTTAAGTATTTTTGCTGAATTAATACAGGGGGGCCTCTGCTGCCTGGCCCATAATTTCTGCCATGCAGTAGGTAGTAAGGGCTTTTAGATTCTATGGCAGAGAAACAACGTGCATCCCTTCATGGGCTTTAGGAATTGTTTTGCACCTCTGTGCTGCCAAATCCTCTGTTTCAACTATAGGATGAATTAAAATCATACAAATAAAAGGTAGAATTTATTTTCTTATTACTAGCCCAGTAAATGATTTAGTGCATTACCTTTATCAAAATCAATCCTATTTGAACTGTCAAAGTGAATTGAGGCTTGAGGAAAGCACATCACAGCATGGTTTACACTTGCAGATTCTGTATGCATGACAGTTCTGAGGGAGCCGCACAACATATGAGGGGATGTAGAGCTAACCCCATACCAAGTTGAAAAGAGGCAGTTCAAAGAAAAAGAAGTGCAAATTTTCCCATCTATTCTCTCTTTAATGACTGTGTAGGTGTATGTATAATATGCCTTTTCATTTTATATGGATATGCTTTTTAATATATTTATGCATATATATGCTTTTTTCATTTAAGATGTGCTTTACTGTTCCTAATGTGCATGTTTTAAATGTGTAAGTCAAGCTCTCATTACTGAAAAACCTCATTCATGAGACACAAAATATGTTCGGAATAGTCATTATGTGTCCTTTGAATGGTGTGGAGTATTAAAAAGAAACATAATTAGGCTTAATGTAGTCAGGAAGCAAATCTAATCTGAATGTCACTACTGCTTTATTGCTGTAACTTTGGTACTGCTTATGAAATAGTTGCCATATTGAAAAAGATTATAATCATTTAATGTGATAGCTGTGGCTGTCTAAAATGCAGCCTAAACATTATAAGCCAGATTTTGACAATATAATTACATAGCCTTACTCTGGGCACGCAGGGAGGAAGAGGGACCTGGAGGATCTCATATTCTGTGTGTCAGTAGAGATGGCTAATTGAAATTCTGGTAACAGAGTGTTAAATGCTGCTTGTTTATTATTCCAAACAAGTGGAGAGCTGAAAGGCCTGTGGTTTCATCCTTCCTCTCTAATTGCCAACTGTTGGATATAGGATTACTATAGGTAGGATTAATTTATTCTAACCCATTATGTTTATGGCATGTTTTTTAGATCCCATAGATTTTGGAGTATATTCTATAGAATTATTTGATGGTCAATTACTTCTTGTTCATCCTTTGACGTATCATGAGTAAGCTTCAGGAAGCACTGTCAGCTGGATGATTGTTGGCATGCTGCTAGCTCAGAAACAGTTTCTTAGGGTAAATTTATTTTTATTTCAGACTTTCATCATCCTCCAGTCCTCACGATTGTTTCACATCTTTATGTGGGCTGCTGGCCTTCCTGTACATATCTGTATAGTACTTAATACAGAGGACTTTGTGCCTCTGAGTAATAAGTCATTCTAAGCTTAAACAATACTATTTAAAAAATAAAGATGTAAATCTCAGAATAACTGTGCAAGTTTTGTTAGAGGAGAGGGCTTTTTATGTAGGCATTCAGATTCTGTTAGTGAAGAGAACTGTAATTGCTATGTGCATTTTATATGTTAGTGGCCCATACATCAATTTTAGTGCCTCTGTGCTCCAATAATTTAGATAGAATTCTTATTGCAAAATGCGCCAAGATTTGAATTTTCTGTAAGTGTTCTGTGTAATCTAGACCGAGGTTTGCTTGTTTCATGTTGATATTTATAGTTTCCTTCTGTACCTTTCAAAAATAGAATTGCTGTTCAGCTCGGATATGTATGCTGTATTGTATGTACATAAAACATGTATACAGTTCTATATATGTGTATGTATGTATTGTTCAAGGGGATCAAATGGCCCAAAAGTTCATCCAAGCGCAAGAAAGCCTTTTACTAGCTCACATTTGGAGCATACTGCATTTAGTTGAACTGCACATTATGGTTATCTTATAATTGCCCTGTTATGCAATGTTATCCTTTGCAACTGCTGGAAAACTGGCAATTGCTACACAAGAAGTCTTAGAACATTTGGCTGGACTGACCCCCAGTGAAGGAGGGGCAGCTGTACCTGTGTCAGTCCTGACACGCAACGCTGTGTGGTGGAGTGGCTATCAGATGCTTTAGATATATTTCACTCCTCCTTGCTATGTAGGAAGTTCAGCTCCCTTGCCAGAAATGGCTTGTTTGCTGGGATGGCAAAGCACTCCAGGCTGGCGTCTGCACAGCTGGAACCCCAAAGCTCATGGCCCCTCCTCACCTTGGTGGCTGATGGCAAAAGCTGTTCGTTGTGCCAGCGGTCAAATTAAAGACCAGATATCTAATCAAATTCTGGTTGAGTTTGTGAGCACGTGACAAGTCTGTGATTGGTTTTCATTGCTGTTCACCATTCTCGTCAAGAGTTTAGGGCATTCTACTGGGAATGTGGCACCTATCACAAGAAGCCAATGTCCCTTACACTGTAGAGAGCTATGAGAGATGGCTGCTGCCTGAGAAAAACAGAAAGATAAATAGTTGTTATTTGCATATTTGATGACAGTATTTTGAATGAAAAGCCATGAACTCCTGAATGACTGAATTTGTTCAGCTATTTAGATTACTGTAAAAAAAATTTGCTTTCTTATTTTAGCTTGGATTAATATTTTGAATTTACCCAGATCTGGAGATCTGTCTTCAAACTACATGTTTTCTCTGTTTTGCCCCAGGATGGATTCAGTGACCTTGAATAATCTTTCAACTACCTAAGTGTATAATCCCATTTTCCATGAAAGTGCAGTTATGTTAGATAGAAATGGGATTTTATGGTCTTGCAGTAAGTTATTTAACCTGAATTTAAAGATGGTTCCATATAGTCTGAGTGATTTTATTTTCTGTGAATGTGGCCATTTTTTCTGATCATTGGGAGAGCCTCCTCAACTAGCTGCAGAGGACAAATACATGGGTAAGTATGCTTTGAGCTCACATCTTCGTTGAAAAAATGGAACCGTCCTAGTGGATTTGTGGAGAGCTAGATATCCAGGGAAAATGCATCTGCATATCCCAGAAATGAAATTATTGGGTTCTGAGTAAGAGAGAGAAAAAAAATCATATAATTGCTGTACGTGGTCCTGCATTTCTCACCCAGAAAACTGTCAGCTTTGTTGGGCCACATCATCAGAAAAGCATAGGCATAACACTTCCTATCACCGTGGATTATGCACCAGTAGGATTATGTCCCACTATGGGATTTTTCTGCTTAGTTCAAAATGCATTAGTACCACTACAGCAACCTTTGTCTTCTCACTTGCAAACTGGAGTTTTGCTTCTTATGTGTGCAAGTTGCCGGAGTAGGTATTAATGTATAAGAAATGAGAGATGACTGGTAGATATGATGGTACTTACTGAAGATTAAAATGAATCTATGGCAGAACGTTGCTATAGTCTTGTTGCTATGTCTTTTTCTACAATGTTGGGAGAACAATATTGCTTAAAAATCTCTCCAAGGAGTGTACGATGGTAGAGAAATTTATTGTGCCATTACTGTTTTTCAGAGTGCATAGGACAGATTGTACAATGTGTTTTATTGTAGGGGATTTCACATAGTCCAAAGTCATTATCTCCTACAACAATTCTTCATGGTATATGCTAACGAAGTAATAAAGCGTAAAGGCCTTTTATCTAAAATAACACTTAGCTGCTGCTTTGTTCCACTTTTAGGTAGCATTCTGTGCAATTTTTCATCTGTTTAGGGGAGTTTATTAGATTTAATTCAATGGAAGCAGGAAACTCCTTTCAAAAGAGAATAACTTAATATCACATCAAGTTCAATAAATGCAAAATATCATCATTATATTTGGTAATATATAGCTTACAGTCTTACAGACAGGGTTCAGTATAAAATACTGCTGTGGTAGTGATCTGCTTTATTCAATCCAAGTCTGGTTGAATCTAGTCTATACTGAGTGTTCATCTGCATAAAAAAACCTATATGATTCCTGTGGTGCATCTCAAAGATGACATTCTATGAGTGTTAGGGAAATGTTGTCTCAGTCATAATGAAAACTCTTCAGTAAAGCAAGCAATCACATTTTTCCTCCAGTTATCTAGCAGGGCATACCTCATTTGTTAGTATTTGTTAGTATTGAAGTGCTATTGTTACCTGTGCAGATCTGTGCTGGTGCTGGTACTGAGCAAAGGTCCTCTGTGGAGAGATCCGCTGCACTTTCTCGAATTGTTTCCTCACTGCTTCCACTATTGTACCAGGCACAGTACAGAACCTGGTTTTCTGTGAACTCTAGAAGGATAAAATAAGGCCAGTTGTTTTCCACTTGCACTAAGAACATACTTTTATAAGTTGTTTAAAAAAAATAAAATTAATTAACAACAGTATACTATAAGGCTTACAAATTTCAAAGGAACAGTTTGAAAACTCTTGGTTATGTCTGTAGCATCTTACAGGTGACTTCCACCAATGTAATCTGTAAACCCTACTTGTTTTAACATTGCACATGAATTAACATTAGCATTCAATATAGTTACAGTAACAAGACAATTATTTTTCAGTTGCTGTCTTGAAGATACAAAACATATACGCACTGTTAACAATAACTATTGAATCTCATTGGCTCCTTTTAGGACTTGTTAATCAAAAATTAGGACCTGCAAATTATGAAGTTCTTTTGCAGTGTGGATTTTGAAATTTAGAACATAGTTAACAGTAGCTTAGTTGACAGTAACATGATCCTATGTGAAACAGATCCTGCTGGTGTAGCTGTGTATTTATCTTTCCCTAAAGCACTGTCTGAGGACTCAGTGGTCTCTGTAGTTTCAGGGATCAGCCATGTATTTTCATGCATGCAATACTCTGTCTTTGCAGGATTGACTTAGACAATCATAAATACTGGTTTTGGGAAGTTCATAGACCACTGCACAGGAGACATACACCATGTTTTAGACAACTTAAAGGTGTGCTTGGCTGAATCTTGAGCACCAAAAGAAGAAAAACACATCTATTTGATTGGCAATAGCAATTGCTTTCCAGAACAATCCTTCTGTTGTTCCCTCTTCTATTGTCTCTTCTGAGTTCTGTGGCATTTAGAGTTGCCACCTGGTCTTCTCTACCTGTTTTCAGTAGGTATTGTTGAAAAACATGCAGAGAGTTCTAAGCAGGCCTTGGTGAGATGATCTGTCTCCACCAATAAGAGCACTGAAGATCACAAGAGTGCCCTTACCCTCAGGCCTCCTGTTCTAGTTCTATCCCTTCTGTATTACCTCAGATGGTAATAGGTGGAGCTTTCAGCTCTTCAGTTTATTAATCAATCTACAGGAAATAAACCACCCAATAATTAGGAATAGCCTTGTAATGAAGGCTAAGCAAAGTTACATTTAGTGCTTACATCTGATGAATAAGCAAACAGATAATAAAAAAACCAGACTTTTTTTCCCCCTGTGATGAAGGTGGCATGATTATATCTGTCTATGGGTGTGTGAACGTGAAAAGTAATTATTTTAATGAATGAACATTTCAGGCACACCCTTACCAGCTATTTGGAGATATTTAGAAGGGTTAAATGCAGTTATGGGTCCCCTAATTCCCTTTAATGGCATCAGATATATAGTTCTTCTTTTCAGGCAACCATCCCTTTCAGCAAGAAACTGAGAGGAGTTCTTGAGTGAAAATGAAGTCGTTCCTATATGCTCAACACAGTTAGGTTGGGTCAGGCTTCATGCAGTTCTTTTCTTTGTGAGAGTGTACTAATTTAAGCAACGTTTCCAGTTACAGGACTAGGGAATTGAGTCCTTCTCAGCCAGGTGAACTGCAGGAATCAGAATTTTGGGAAATAAGGAATTCAGCAGGCTGGAATTTGATAGTTGAAAACACCTGGGCTCTGGTGGCTGCTTTCACTATGTGGTTTCTGGGCTATCCAGTCACCTAGAAGGTCCCTTCAGGTGATGCAGACCACTCTTCCCAAGACCAAAGTGCAGGTAAGGCTGGGGATCCTTCTACAGCTCTACTTGCAAAGGGTACAACTCAAGCTGGTGAGAGCTGAGTTGTGGTCCTTCTTTTGCTGGATATGGTCTCTGATTTACAGAAATTCCTCCGGCCTAGTTTACAGTGAGAAAAAGGTGTTCTTCCCATGTGCCGAAAGTTTAGTATAAACAAAGACCATTGTCATTCTCACACTATAGCAAGCCATCCTAATGCCTTCCATTTCCTTATGTAAGGGATCTGAGCTACTGCTTCTAGGCAGGATTTTAAAATATAGTAAAAAATACTTTTTTACCCTTAGTATTTCTGCAAATCTGAGGCAGATTTTCCTGGCTGAGATCTGAGGATCCAATTTTCAGGTATTCCTGACTGATAATTAAATGTGTGGTGAAGTGGTCTATTTTAATAGATTATAAATTCTCTCATACATTATGTGATACTTGGTATCAGTATTTTAAACTTTGCTGTAAAATACCTAATCCTTATTGATAGACATGTAGAGAGATGAATAAAGCAAAATGAAGAAGTTTTTTGCCTACATACTCTTTATGTAATGCCCATTTTTAATAACTTTATTACAAAACAGTATTTGTCTCATAGAGTTGCTATTTTAAAATGCAACAATTTCAAATTCTTTAGTTTGAACAGCAAGAGGTCTAAACTTGATGTGTTTTTGAATATGATTTTATTACTTAGTAATATTTTTAGTTATGCAGAAACTGCTGGGTTTTGCCATTGTGAGCTGAAATAATAACTGTATTGCTAATCTGCTGCAAGCCTAAGGCCCTAATAAATGCAGTTTGTGCAACTGGGGAAAAAAAAGAGCAGTCCTTCCAATGAGTTAAAGGAATTGTCTGAGTGACCAGAGCTTTATAGCACGAAAAATCTCATTGTGCAGAGACAGAGACTGATGCATCAATATGTTTGCTAACTAGATTTGGTAATTTGGGTTTCATATTTTTATGCCCATAACTGTCCATGAATCAGCTTGTATAAATAAAGAAATAAAGAAGGCAGGACATGTCACTATGCAAAGCAGAGAGCTAAGAAGGTGAGGAACCATTGATATCTTACATGAGCAAAGGACACAGCAGCCTTGTACATGGCCATTCTTTCCTTAAAGGAGACAGTCTCCTGGCAATCCAGCAGTGTGTTATCAGCCCGGGGAGCGCCCTCTTTGGGTCCTCGCACAGCTTTGCGAGACCCCCCTGTAAGTGCAAACAGACAGCGGCTTTTCTAAGAAAGAAATGGGTAACTTCTTTTCCAAATCTTGAAAGAAAAGCAGTAGTAGAAAGAATTACCAACTTTTTAGCAACTGTATCTTATTTTAAATTTAGAACTTAGAGAGTAATTAAGTTTTTAAAAGTGGGGGAAATTCCTTGAGGAAAAAAAAAAGGTTTTTTAATAAAAAATACATTATTTTAACACAAAGCATAGTATGATTTTCCTGATAGTGTTATAATTGTGGTATTTTATACTGTAAAAGTTATTGTAAGTACCACAAATAACCTTTTATAATTATATTTTCTAATTAGCTATATACATTACAGTGTTAATTTGCTTAACAATCTGTTCTGAGTCTATTGTAGATATCAGTAGTTTACTGATATTGCATTAGGATATGTTTTGGTTGGTTTAGTACTACTAAAACCTTATTGAAAATTATCTCAATTGCTAACTACATTTTAGCCTTGGTTGAAGGTGTGAAGAGGTTATAGACTTACGTAGAAGCATCTGCAACTGAGCTGCGGTGAATGTGGGGCAGCAGCTCAGAGTACTCCTCAAAGAGCTGCCCTGAGTTACTGGCACTAGGAGGTCCTGGTTGCCATTTTCTACATACATTTGACTGTGTTAGAAGAATTCAGTATACCCAGAAAAGTGCCCTAAATTCAGTGTAAAAGTATTTTTCCTTCTTTTTTCAGACAAAGGGAAAAAAATATGTTGTGAGCATCTCTCTTGTCTGTGGTAAGAGGCAGAAAAGATTTCATATAATCCCATAGGCTGGAAGTTCCTCTTGTCCTTTCAGGGTTTTTCTGAAGTGCATGGAAAATTGGATTGAATGACTGGGTTTCTCTAACCAGGACACTCCCTTACTTTTTGGGAGACAAGTAAATTGTAGGACTTCAAGAAGATAAATTTTTAGTAAAGTCACCAGAATCTAATTCTTTAATCCTTATGCTTGTGCTGCAGATATCAGACCACCCTGATCTTCCTTAAATCCGTATGTTTCCCTTTGTCCTTACATAATAGGACAGAGTAGTTCTGTTGCAATCTGCATTGTTTTTTTTCTAAACAATTGTATCTTCAGAAATTTCAGAAACAGGCTGTAGCTGAATGAAATTATCTCAAAAAAACCCCATTAAAACCCACTCTGTGTCCCAGAGTGGGACATACCCTCTGTGTGGGTATGTCCTCCAGTTCTCTATATTCAAGTCAAGCCAGTAGATAACCAAATTAAAACCTTACAATCCTTGCCAAACAGGATAGGAAAATCAAAGAGAAAGTTTCAGATGTGTGCTTTCTGCCAGCCATGGGTAGTTTACTTGAATTCTTAAGTATTTTGGCACCAGTGATACCCTGACATCATCTTGGTGATGATTTGCAAACATTAAACAAATCAACCTGCTTGACATAATTTTGCTGAGAAATTAGTAATTTTTCTTTGAACGGTGTTGGCTGTCTCCTGATGTGCATTTTTAGGGCCTCAGTGTACTCCTTGTTGTAGAAGCCTAACTATATTACATATTGTTATCTATATATGCATTACAAAACCATATTGTTATACATATATGCATTGCTAAACTATGTGCCTCGTCAACCACATTTTTGCTTACCTAAGTTGGTTCACTATTGATTATTGTATTGCTTTAATAAGGCAATGGCTATAAAAACAAAAGATACGGATAAAAAATTTGCTTATATTCTTTTGAAATATCTGCTCTTTCCCTTTAACATTGTGAAATGCAGAAACAAAAGAGAATTTTCAAAAAGCTGTCTGTTCATCTGGCACAGAACAGAGTGCCAGGGAAGGGATATCCCCCAAATGGGGAAGATTTCCAAGGCACACCTGGCCTTTCTGCCTGTTCCCTGTAAAACTGTTAAACGGGCATAGGTGTAGATTCAGATATAACAGGCAAACATAACAAGCTCTTCTAATCTTCAATAAAATTCAGATGTAGATATGCATGGAAGAGTGATCTCAGTGTAAACATACTCAGTTTCTTAGTATTTTCACCTGACCCTACTCATAACTTACATAAGGATAATTTTGTTTTCTATTATGCTTATCCCATGCAATACATTTGCATATTGAATGTAAACATGATAGAGAAAGGAACTGTACAGTTAAAGAAATAACAATAGCAATGGTAGAGGAGTCAGTAAAAGTCAGCTGGGAGGAAAAGAAAAAGATTTTTAGAGACAGTAGAAATCAGAAGAGAGAGAATATTATTGTTTTTCAAGTAAGGTCTGTATATTAAACCAAATCTAGTCAAAACAATGGAAGGGCTGAAAGGACATCTTGGGAACACAGAGGGATAGTCTATCATAGCCAAACAGTGTCAGTTCATTTTAAAGGCAGATTGAATTATGTAACAGACTACTACCAGAATGAAATTTCTAGGCCACTGCTTTAATTCTCAAGAGTGTTTAGGAGTTTTAAAACTTTCTTGGTATTGCTCTGATTCAACAAGGGATTCATGGATTCTACCTAGTCATAACCATGTGAATGGTTTCATTAAGTGCAATGGGAATACTCATGTGCTTAAAGTTAGACATGTGATTTCATTCCTTGCTGATATGGGGCCAATAAATTTAATGGACTGTTTTAAAAAACATTTTAATAGAGACATATTATTAACCACCTGGGGAGGGAAGGTAATAGAAACTATTCTCTTGTTAGCTTTTAAAGCTTTAAATGGGCAATGCCCTGTCTTTGGAAGCTAGTTGGTTGATAACATAATGTGAAACTCTTTGTGGTGGTACGAGAGATTATATGATCTAAACTTTTGTGCATTTGTTTTGCTCTAAGTTTGCTCATTCAAGAGAACTTAAAGGTGTGATATCTTCGATTCTTTCAGAAATAAATGTGTGTTTTGAAATGAAGTAGTTGGTAAGAAGAGCCTTAGCCTTGTGTTTATCAAGGTAAGGTATGCCAACAAAATGTTTGCCTTTGTCATATGGGACTTGTACAATAGCACCTATTTCAGAGAACCTAATTCTTCTATTAACAATGACTTACATTAATTCTATAAAGTAAACAGAGCTTGACAAATCTTTGTGCATAATAGAACTTGAGAATTCTGGCTTTCCGCCATTTTTTCCAGCAGTATGACTGCATTGGCTATCCCTTATGGACCTCTCCAGGTTTTCATGGTAGGCTGAGCAGCAGCATGAACATTGCCTTCATTGTTTTTCAGTGGAGATAGCAGAAGTTATTGGTACTTAGTCACAGAACTTGCTGTGAATTTTGCTCGATAACTCTTCTAGGAAAATAAGATATTGGCATAACTGAAAAATTTAGCAAAAAGTTCCATAGCACTTTAGTAGTTTGAGGATATTGTTCTTGTTGAAAAACTGAAGCCAGTTGACATATATTGTTATTGGTTATAGAAAACTCTGATCTCGTGGTGATGGGAGAAATAATCTATGGATCAGCATTATCTTATATTTTTCAGAACCTGAGTATTTATTCAAGTGCAGAGTTGCAGATGTCAGTGCCTAACTTCAGCTATTAGAAGCTGAAGAGTTTTCACCACTGCTTTCAAACACTAAAATGAGTCTATGGGGAATTTACTTCTCATAAGACTGTCTGAATGCAAAATGGGATATTATGGCTCTCACAGGAACATAGAAAAACATTATCCCCTATGGGTCTGTCACATTTTTGGAAAAAGCTTCAATTTTAAAGGTATGAATTGTTGACTGTGCATTTTTACATATCTCATATTCTTTGTTATTCCTGGTGGACCAAAAAGTGCTTCTGAAACATACAGTGCCAAATTTAGACTCAGAAGCAAAGTGGATGTGGAATGGAGGATTCTGTTCTCTTGTTAGACAGGAAAAAGAAAGGCTTTGAACTAGAACACTCTAAAAGGAGAAGGAAAAAAACCCAACCCAAACCCAGAAATAGTCCTTACAACTGTATTATTAAAAAGATACCTTGAAAACTTGAGAAGATGTACAGAAGAGGCAAAAATAAAACACTACCCCATGAAGAACTGCAGCTGTGTCTGGTTAGTGGAATAGGGGTTTAAGGAGTGATATGGTCACAGTGTATCATCATCCTTCCAAGAAGTGAGCAGGTGTTAAAGGTCTCTTTAATTTGGTAGGGAAAAAGGAAAAAAAAAAAAAAAGAAAAAAGGTAGCCAATGGTTGAAAGTTAAAAGGTCATGTAAAAGGACCGGTCTTTAGTTTGAACAATGTGTATAATAAACTTAGCAGCATTAGCTAGAAAAGGTCTTGTACACTGAAATTTCCCATTCCCTTTGATCGTCTAGAGTCCGAAATAGATAAACATGCAGGCTAAACATTTTCTGATCAAAAAAAGAGTGGAATCAGTAATTGGTTGGTTCTGTGCAGAAAGCTTACTAATTTTATGGACTGAGTGGACAAGCCTTTTTATGCTATTTATTTGGGTAATCTGATGTGTTACATAAGGTCAAGCCCTAGACGCTCAGAAGTCAATAAGTGATTTTCAGTCAGAAAATGTGATTATCCACATTCTTTCTCTGTTGAAACAAACCAAAACACACATACAAATGCTCTTTGATATCATCAAGCAGTGGTCTCCAAAGTGAAATGTGTCCACCCCAGGGACTGTGCAAAACAGTCCATTGAGGTGCAGGAAGCTAATGTTTTTTGTGAATAAACACTTTTTAAAGAATTGGTTTTTATATTTCATCCATCCGTCTCTAACTTCTATTTTTGTGCATGTTGCCTAAGGTATATAATGTATCACTAGAGTAGTACTTGTATATGATTTTTAAAGAAATAGATATACAAGATTGGGAATGCACGCTCAAAAATATTTTAATGAGAGAGGTGACCATCAAAAAGGTTTGGAGATCATTGCCTTAAAGCAAGATGTCAGGTCAATGTGGTAATGCTAACCTTCAAAGCTGTTGCTGTGGCCATTTTCTGATGACATCTTTTCAAAGATTGCTCTGCCTCTTTTCACACAAGACTCCTCCATGGAAGTGACGGAATGGCTCCCAGGCTGACTCTTCAATGTTGATGAAAGAGAACTTCTCTCACTTAATGTTTCCTGTTAGAAGACATCAAGAGGACGTGTGTTAGAAGCTATTGGTAGGAAAGAGATGTGGGGTTTGGGGTAAAGAGAGTGTGTGGAGAGGCAGCAGATTAGAAGGGGATGCTGGCTGGGGGCAGAAGTTCTCCAGAATGCCATGGGCTGAATTTCTGTAGCACTGCAGGTTGCAGATTCCTGTGTGCTCCCCAGTTTATTGTTCAAGTGGTACTGAGAAGTTTTCGTTTGCTATTTCCCCTCTATGGTTTCTTCTACAAGAGAAGAGTGATGATAAAAGATACCAGTTGCTCTTTTAAACAACATTTGTACATAAAGAAGTTGAGAGAATTTTATTTATTTCATTTATCAGTAAGTAAGAATATGTAAAATCAACAAATGATGACTTGGAAACCAGATATACACAGGCATTTGTATTTTAAAAATTTGATTTTCAATTCTGCTGTGACCTATCAACTGAATTTAGCTTATCACAATAGTGGCTTGATGTTCCATACAGATAGTTTACACAGTATCACTTGTATCTCATCATCACACTGTGGCCTCAGCCCTTCAAGGCCAAATGAGTGAAGTATTGCTAACAAAGACTTTAATGTGTTGAAGCTGCTGTTTTGGGGTGCATCCTCTTCCCTCCGTTTTGTACTCAATATGGAGTTGCACACAATGGCTGTAAAATCTCAACTAAAGCTCTTATATTAAGTAAATAACTGAAACTGCTGCAGTAGCAAAAATAGCCTGGTTTGTTGGTAAGGGGTTAACTTGAAAGGTCTGCTGCATGTCCACTTCTGACCCTGTAAAAGAGGTGGCCACATGAAAAAAGAGAGTGACTGGGTGATTGGTCTGGTGACTGCATAAATATCTCCAGCAAGAGTTTGCAGAACTGATTAGATCTTATTTAAGAGCCCTTAATTTCCTAAATGGCATAGTTTTCAAAATATATTGCCTTCATTAGACTACTTCCTTTTTATTGTTTGCAGACAGCTTTAGTGTTGTATACCAATTTAATGCTACCCTTTTATATGATCTCACTGAACTAACTTCTAACTGCATTTGAATTTAGATATTATGCATGGTGTGTAAGAAGCAGAATAATTTGACCCCTGAATTGATTGTTCTAGATTGGAGTCCAGTAACTACTGGGAAAGGAAAAAAGAAAAAGAAATAATGCAATGCAACTTAATGACTCCTCAAAAGAACCCATGCAAAGAAAACAATACAAAATAAATTGTAAAAGGCATTTTTGCAGTAACATGTAAGCAATTAATAAGATCACCTTGGATTTTATAAAACTAACAGTGACCAAGCATTGGAAATACACTTTAAAAATGAGTGCATCACTGGCAATCAACGACAGTTGTGCTTCACTCATCTTTAATAAATCTATGCTTTTCTCATAGTTGCTAATAACTTTTATCTTAAATATGGCTTGTGCTTAATTTCCTGACCTGTAGTCTTTCATTGCAGGAATATTCTTTCCAGTATATGTACAATAGTCTACATCTTGTGGAAATTCATAATTTTATAACAATATGTTTACTGATTTACGGTAGCTCTTGCTTTGAAAAAGATGTCTGATTAGACCACAGAGGCTAAAGACATTTTATTACCAGAAGTATTGTGAATTCCTTTTTTTCCAAAAAAAAATGCCTATGCCATCACCAGTCATCCATTATCTTGTCACATCAGTCCACCCCTTCCTTCCCTCCCACTCACCCCCAAATCCACTGATGCTCCTGAATTGAACTTGAAAGGTAGTCTTGAATATGGTGGGCAGTTTTAGCAGATAGGCCAGGAGGTACAGTCAGCACACTGGAAAACCTAAATAAATGTAGCTAGATTTGAAGGGGAGTTTAACCAATACTGTGGGGTTTGTTGCCTTTTATTTATCAGTTTTACAGGACATAATTGGTTTAAAACTGGGTCTAATTATTCTCTAGTTGCTTTTACAGTTTGAAGCACATTTTCCTTGGCTATTATGGGAAGTATTTTTGGAAGCTAATAGCAAGAGAAAGATTTCTGGAGTGAAGAAAGTAGTTGTCTTTCTATTCCATGACTCTTCCTTGCACCTTCCTTGCTAGACTGCTGATCCTTTTGGGCACATCCCAGCAGAAATGACCCAGTGGCACAGCGCCAGCGAGACAACCTCTGTGACCAGGCTGGCCTACAGTTCACGGCAGTGAAGGTGGGCAGTTGCAGCACAGGTAGGCGAGAGAGCTTGGCCAGAATGCAGGTGTGCTGAGAGGAATGAGACACTTATGCACTGAGGGTATCAGGAGACTGCAGGTGGCTGAAATAAATAGCTATTTCGTGTGGGAAGGACTATGGCTTAAGACTGCGATTCATTTTGTACCCTGTTCCAGAGTTGGTTATCATTTACAATTACAACCTTGTATTAATTATGATATTTTGGTTTAAAACAGCTGAAGAGCTGCTGATTTTGCCTGAAATCTTGTACAGACAATCCATGATGCAGAAGTGGCTATGCAGAGGAGAAATGAGGGATAGGGGAGGGAGAGAAGAAATTAAAAAAAGCAGCTGTGCATGTTGTTAGATCATGTTTGTCTCCTGCAGGTAGTGCAGCCCCCCAGTACCCAGGACATGTGAAACAGCCTCAGGATGATATTGCCCCAGCACTGGGTGTGCTTTCAGGAGTGAACAGCAGAGAATCACTTTAATGATGTTCTGACTTCTACAGTGTTAGAACAAAGCAGAAAACTCCAAATATACTGTTTTCAACTACCATTGGTATATTTGAGAACAAACTCATCTGTTTGTTGGTTGGGGTTTTTTTAACTCATATTACATCTTCCTGTGGTTACCAATAACAACTAAAAAACCTGAGAATTTACTGTTTCTTTTTCTTATTTTGACAAGCTAGGAACCAATATAAACCTGATTTGCATTTTGCGTAACTGTGAGTTTTATTAACTTGTAGCATGTTTCTAGGACTTTTTTTTTTTATCAGATTTACATCTCTCTTGTAGCAACTCCATTACCTATAAAATTTAAACAACTCAGTATTTCAGATATTAATTTTAATAGGAATTAAAAAAAAAGAAAGTATCTTTTTGGACCATTTTAAATATCAATTACAGGAATATTGGCCCTATTAAAGAAAATTTCATGTAAATTCCTTTATGGAGAGATTTCTAAGATGTAGGCTACTGTGCCAAAAGGCACTTTGACAGCTTATATTCTTGTGTTCAGAAAAACAATTGTGTCAAATAAAACTGGAAGTCTGGGGTAATACTTGCAATGGCTTAGACATAAAATATTACCATTTGTCTTTAGTGTTTGATTTTTCCACCTGCAAACTTGTCTAAATCTCAGCTTTGTTTTGTAGTAAGCATTATTCCCATTTTTTCAAGACTGCAGTGGGTTTTTTTATTTGGTGTTTTTGTAATTTTGTGGTATGTCAGTAAACAGTGTCAATTATCAATTCTAGGAATACTCTTTTCAGTTTTATGCCATGATATTAATTTGTCATCCTAGTCCCATGAAGCATTTTGTTATAGGCGACTGAATGCAATTTACTGCAGTTTCATAGTTCGAGACTGGTGGTTATTGTTCCAGATCTCCTTGTTAATTTGTCTTCTGATTTCTGTTTACTGCCATCTGTAATAATGTACACAAAAAAGAACAACTATATTTTCCTCTGTAATTTCACCGACAGTTGGGGGGAATGCTCATGTATTTGTCCACAAAATATATGCACACTGCAGTGTATATATGGTTTAAAATACATTAATTCTCTTTTAGTTGTTTCTAATTAAGTTATTCTTATTTGCATAGCTAGTTTTAGTTTTTACCACAGTGTTCCACGGTAATCCATGTTCTTTAAATCCCTGATATGGTGAATCCCTGTATAGGCAAATGGTCCACTTAAGTGTCTGTGTGGATGGTGCTATTCTGATATACAGTGGTGATGATCTGGGGTAAAGAACCCGAAGGCTCTGGACTATGCAGAACTTTTTGCTTTAACCAAGTCAGTTCTTTGACCATGGGCTTTCTCTTCTATTCTTCCCTTTGGCTCTCACAGAGCCCCTCACATGACAGTCTCCAGCTGCTCTAGCCCCATTTTGTAAAGAGCATCCCTGTCCTAGGAGGGGCTTTGGAGGGATGATTTTCCTGCACTATTGCTCCAGCTGCAGTGCTAGAGCTCAGCTTTTTTTTTCAGGAAAGGTATGTCTTACTGTGAAAAAGTTATTGAAAGTTGTCACAATTACCATAAACTCTTTTATTGGTGTATCTACCCGGATAACATGACAGTGAGTGCCAAAGACACCTGCTTAATAAGGATAGAATTAACATTTGAAAAAGCAGCAAGGTAGTGCCAAGAGGTGCTTAATTAGAGGCTAATATATGCAACTCTTGCAAAGCTTGTCAAACGAAAGTTAAAGATGATTTTATTTTATTTTTTTGTGATTAATGCAGGGTTCAGTTCATATCAGGTTTTTGTAACTATAGGTGTGTTATTGGTGGAAGCAGGTACTCAACTGGGATATAAACTGCTGAGCACCCTGCTTAACAGCATTTATTCCATTTTTTTTGTTGGACATAATTTGCTGAAGTCTGTCTAAGTAACTTCCTATGATGCAATTACTTCAGTTTTATGTACCGACTCAGATATTATATTCTATTTTTGCATGTACTTCTCAGAAAAAGGTGACACAAGAAGCTATTTTTATGTTCTGATCTCATACTCTAGACATGATGAAAAGAATAAAGCACTGAAGTACCAAATTTCAAGGAATATGCAGTCATTAGAGTTAGAAATGCCAACAGTAAAGATTCCAATTTCAGTGGCCTACTGAGTGGCTATGCTTCATTTAGATAGTGGATTTTCCACTTGCTATCCAGTCCTACACTAATCTAAAAGTCAGTAAGGCAGAACACATGAAGTTTTAAATAGAGGAAAACTATTTACCAAATTACTGCTACCTTTTCTGCATACACAGAACTATCTTGGATTGGAAGAGGAATTTGCAGTCAGCATATTAAATAGATTGTCAAATCTACTATTAATGTTCAAATTATTTAGTCTTTTTTAAAGGACAGTGTTAAGTGTATTCAAAAAATGTGCTCATCCATCGTATCTTAACTACTCCTGTTACATGTGCTACCTGAAGGAACGCTGTCTACCACCTCACTTTCATTTTTTCTATGGTCTCCACTAAAGGAATGCACGTGTAAGAAATGACAAAGAGGGGTAGAAGGAATAGGCCCAAAGAGAAAGTTTAAAAGCATAAGTTGAAAGGAAAATAATAAATTCATAAATGTTTGATGAGATAGAAAACAAGTGGAGCAGTAGGATAAGTGTTCAGAAGTTAAATCTGTTGCTTTAAAAGTTACATAAAATCTTGATCCATAAATGCATTATTGTAATTGTAACTTTAAATACTCAAGGGTTGCTATTCAAATAGTTGTTCTCAATGGCAACTCCAATTATACTTCATCTCTTAGTGCGTTGCTGGACTGGCTCCTGGCGTTTACTAACATTTACATTGCCTATGAAAAGCTGGCATCTCACATTCCAGTTCAAAACAAGAGACAGCTTTGCTGGAGAGTACACGGAAATTACGTGAGGTTAATTCTAGTACTGAGTGAGCTGATAATATCTTCTCTGAATCAGTCAATCACAGTGAAATATAAAAAAAAATAAAAGATAAAGCAGTATAATCTTGGCCTGCCTGGAAAAAGCCTTTGGAAATGCCAGCATAAGACAAGTCAGTTTTGGATACATTTCTCATTTGTAAATAAAAATATGATGGAAATCCATTCTGGTGCAATTTAGAAACCAAGTGCACGGAATCATGTTTACCATCTGCTGAAATGCTGATGGCATTATTAAGATTGATGACAGATCCCCTCAAGTGACTATTAGAGAGGAGTGCTAATAACACCTGCTGCATAAACTCTCTGAAGCCAGTAAGTAAACTGTTGAGACAAAGCCACAGTTCTCGGCTGATGCTGTGCAGTGCTCCACTTCACTAAGGCAGAATTCCTCAAGAGGCTTTAAAAAAAGTCCCTATGGCTGCCTGGAACCTGCTCATTCATTTTCTCTCCAGACCAGCTCCAGAGATGCTTATCCTTTTCAGCTGTTACAGACAGTTTTAAAATAAGACTATTTTCATTTGGAGCAAGGGTATAAAATAACTCTGCTGTATACATGAAACAGAGGCCCTGAAAGGAGCTTGTGTCAACCTGAGGAAACAGAAGATCTATTCGCTGAATTGCCATCTGTGCTGATTTTGGCTGGAATAGTGTTAATTTTTTCACAGTAGCTGTTATGTTTTGCATTTGTGCTGGAAACAGTGTTGAGCAATTCAGGGATGTTTCTGTTACTGCTGAGCTCGCACAGAGTCAGAGCCTTTTGTGCTCCTCACACGGTCCCACCAGCGAGGAGGCTGGGGGTGCACAAGGAGCTGGGACACAGCCAAGACAGGTTACCCCAGCTGGCCACAGGGATATCCCACACCTTAAGGTGTCATGCTCAGTGTATAAAGCTGGGGGAAGAAGGAGGAAAGGAGGACATTTGGAGTGACTGTGTTTGTCTTCCCAAGTCACCACTAGGTGTGGTGGAGCCCCGCTGTTCTGGGCATGGCTGAACACCTCCCACACCATGGGAAATGGGGGATGAATGCCTTGTCTGGCTTTGCTTGTGTGTACTATTTTTATTTTGCCTGCTGGCTGGCCTGACTTTTCTCAACCCATGAGTTCACTCACTTTTACCCTCCTGAGGCTCTGCCACATCCCACGGGGGCAGAGGGTGTGAGGGGTGTGTGAGAGAGTGGCTGTGTGGTGCTTAGTTGCTGATTGGGGTTATACCACAATGTCATCTCAGAATGTGGCTCTACACTAACAAAAAGAATTGAGGGACTAAATTTTACCTATCGATTTCATTCGTGACTGACAAAACTCCCACTGATTTGCCATTTATCACCACAGCAAATTGAAACAGGGTCCTGGTCTTACTACTTAAAAAGCAATTGCCTAATTCTTTGAGCTAAAAAGGAAAATTCTTTTAATTGTAAACAGTGTTTGTCATACATCAAATTATTGATATTTTCAGACTCTTCCCTGGATGGAGTATGAGTTATATGCAGCTAATTGTATTATGTTGATTTGAAACGTTATAGCAGTTCTCACAGCATGATAATGACTATTTGTGCTAAATCAGCAACTGGACGATGGATTAAACAGGCAACTTGGACATGCAGTCTTCCCTTCCTAAACCAATGCTGTGCAATGGCCCATATCGACTGGCACTTTTGAAGGGCAAAACACTTGAGTATTTTAGAAGCACAAAAGAAAACTGAGGCCAAACATATTCAATGAGCTTTTTTCAAAAATGTGATACCTCTGTGACTAACATAATTTAAAGTAGGCCAGCTACAATATCTATAAAAAACTAAATCAAGATAAAATTTATGAAGACTACGAAATAAAAAAACTTAGTAGAAGTAAACCTTACTTCAACTTTTGAAAGCAAATATAAATAAAATCACATAAAAATCAAACAGAATTTATACTAAGTTGGTACTAGAAGTCTGTATAAATAACTGGTAATACATTACCAGCAAAATATGCAGAGTAAGAAGTCTGGATCTGAGACAGCTGTGTTTAATATGAAATATCTTAGAAAGAACAGCAACAAAAGACTATAGAGGGTGCAGGCAGCACAGCATTCTGACCAGCATTAACAAGGCTACAACTTTCAGGCCTGGTTCAAGTCATGGAAACTGTTTACTGAATCAGTGTGATTGGTAACCAAGAGCAGTGTCAGAGTTCTTTTCCAGAATCATGACCTGGGCAGCAGAAAAGGCTCACCACACAGGAGGCACAAATTAAGGTTTGAAACAGAGAGAAAATTAAACACAGTAGCTTTCCTCTTCTATCTCCTTGACTTTTTCACTTTTTGATTTACATATATACGAAATATTTGGATCAAATATGGTTACTGGTACCTTCTGTTTTATAATTCCAAAGTAAATGAAAAATGTCTTATGGCAACATTAAAAACCCCCCACACCAACACCTTTGTATGTAATTCTACTCCTTTTTAGTGTAACAGAGTTTTATTTGAAGTATCCACATAACCTTAGTACCTTCTTTGCTTTGCATCTGTAAAAGAACACTGCTGGATACTCAATTCATGTGTCAACTCTATGTTTATCCTTTTTCCTTTATTATATTTATCTTAAAGGACATGTTTAGCAATGTAATTTTACATCCCTCAGTGTTTTCACCCATACAGTGGAAATATAGTAATCTTTATTTCATGAGTGTTATTGTTAACTGCAGGTTTGAAAAAAAATATTATTTATTTGGGGTTTCATGAGAACATATGTGGATTTCAGGGTTTTGTTTGTTTATTGTAATTTACACACCATATTTCCTTTTCTTTGCACATTCTTACTGAAATTTACTTAGATACAGAGGCATATGAGTTTAGACCTCTCAACATTCTTAAAATATCTCAGTGTGTGTATGTCTTTAAGCAAAACAAGACAATGATTGTGAAAGTGATGGTTTTTTAACATAAAATTATTCGAAGTACGTTGTGATGTGAAACAGAAACAAGCCCAACAAAGCAGAAACAAAAGTGCTAGCAGAGGGGAACACGACTTACAAGATGAGTGGTATTTTGAGTTCTTAGTAGGCACTCTGTATTAGCTGCACATACAGTTCTGCCTTGACCCTCCCCTTTGTTTCCTGCCAAAATACTGCCTGGCTTCTAAGATTTGACAATTTCCCAGTAATACTGAGCATACTAGTCCCCAGATTTCACTGATAGCAATTTTGGAAGCAGGACAGAAGAAACATTTTCCTTCAGTTGTTCAAGCAACTGAGGCAGAACCCTCTGTGGTAGTAAGAGCCAAAAGAAAATTGCACAGGCTTAGTCTAACCACAGTCTCTCCCTTAGCAAGAACTCCAAGTACCTGACACATTTTAAAGCCTCAAATGTATTTATTTCCATTAAACACATACTAATTTAAAAAGCTTAAATGTGCTGTATTCTCTCTGTTGCTTTCAAAACTACAATAAGAGGTCAAGTGTCCAGAATTTTTCATTTATTCAGTAATAATTCAGAGCACCCTCTACATCATTTGCTCTGTACATCGTCAAAGAGTTACATCCTGGGAAATCTTCGTGAAGTCTACAGACTCCTGAATTTAAAATTCCTTGTAAACTTTTTCTCAGTGAGCTAAATTAAGTTTTACTTGACTGCCTTTTATTTTTATTATTATTATTTTTAATAGAATGGTTATATAGACTCGAATAGCTATCTTAAGTAAAGGCTTTTTAGTTTAACATTCATTGCGTGGTTTTCAATTAGTTTTCCCCCCTCAGTATTACTATCTGTAAAAGACAGTAAAATTAAATATTATCAGCATTCCCTATTTGAAAATAGAAATTTTCAAATAGGAAATAGCATTTTATTTGGTCAGATACTGAACTGATGATTGAAAATGAGTAATAAGAAAAAATGAAACATATTCTATGATGAATGATTAACAATGAGCATAAAAAGAGGGTATTGTATAAGAGATGTCGCTGCAGGGAATAAAGATGAGCTGTAAATGATGAGTCTCTGAGACAGTGGGTATAACTAGGGACATTCTCGAATCTAGTATTACTACAGACCATTTTCGTACCATTAGTCCAGCAGTGATATTTATTTTCTGTGATGGAACTTCGTATAAACAGGTTCAGAGAAAGACAATGCATAACTTGAACACTCCTGGGTAAGAAAAGTTCATAAACTGCCTAATCTCAAAAAACATGTATTTTTTTCAAAATTATTAATGAAGTGTTACAGTTCAAACAAACATACCCATCACACCATGAAAAAGGAAACAGGGTTAAAGTATGGCAATGGTATTGGCTTTTAATTTTTCTTTGCCATTTGCTAAACGCTAATAATGATTTCTCAGCTTTAAGATAACATGTCGTGCTTTAAATCTAGGCAGCAAACATCTGGGAAAGGATGGCATCTTTGCAGAACTTGTTTTGAAAGAGTCAGAAGAGCAAGCAGGAGAGCTGACAAAAGGGAGAAGACACAAAGCTAAAGGAGCAGAAACAGAAGCACACGTGAGAGATCTTTTTAGTGAGAAGGATTCCTGAAAGATCTCTTCTATTAAGACAGCTGATGTAGTAAAATGTGTTTAGCAGATCATTTGTACCTTCTGCCCTGTAATGGCACACGTTGGCATCTACCCATATACTGGTACTACTACCTGTGCCGTGGAAAATAAAGATGGAAAATCTTCTACTTCTGCTTTAAAACCCAGGAATTGTTCTGATTTCAAGAAGATTCACAACAGTAGCATGAAACTCCTGAGTATGGTTTGTTTGGACCCATTTACTGCAAACTCATAACAAGAAGCATGGTGAGTCTGTTTCTCTTTCTACTAGCTACTGTCAGAGAACAGCATAATTGTTAATAGCTTCTGCTCGCAAATGTTATACAAGTTGGAGGGAAGATAAAAGCATAGACATATTGGGGAGTTTGTTTTACGTGTTTTATAGCCCATTGAAATAGTAATTGCGAGTGTGGTGCAGGTGCTTATTTGATTAACTTGGTCTTGTTCATTTGACACGTTACACTTTGTACTCAGCAAGCAATGAGCAATCCTGTTTAATTTATGGATCTGCTCTCCCCTGCATGCCACCACCTGTGGATTTCTTAGGCTTTAGGTCACAAGCTTGGTTCCTTCCTAATCAACTCAGATGTTACGTTTCTCTCCAAGTGCTGTTTCCAAAGTCAGGCTAGTAATGGACATATTTACTTCCCATCTTTCCACATCACTTTCATGCTTCAAGAATTGATTAAGCTACCACAGGCTGATAAATTGTTCCAAATATGAGCAGAAAGAATGACACTGAAAATGTTTTGAGATTTGTTGCTTTCTGCCACAAGGGACAAATACTTAAGAAGTTACTTAGGATGTGAAGTATTGTCTATAAAATATTGCAAACTAAAATTAAACTAAATGTGGAGGTGAAGTTAAAAAACATTTTATAAAGAAAAAATACTTTTCCAAAGATTTTCTGGCCACTGACTGTGGGAAGGAGCTGTGCCTTTCCAAGTGCTTTATGGTCAGTTTCCCAAGAGGTTATCAAGCTCTGATGCCGCTGGCCAATAGGTTGGAAACCATACAACAAAAATAGACTTGGGCAAAGCAAGGTATTTAGTGACTTCTGGGTCAGAAAGAGAAGATGTAATTCTTTCTTTGATGACACAGAAAGCTCAGTTTTTCACCAAGATCAAACCATACAAAACTCATTGGACATCACGACTTCTCTCTGCAGATTTTAAACATTTTAAATGTTATTTCTACAAGACTCAGTTTTAGGGTCATTTCTAAACAAGCATATCTTTAAAGAACCTTTCTCATGATTTTTTTTTTTTCCATGTGTGTGTGTGCCTTTCCTAGGAAGCCCCAAGAGTCATTTTCCTCAACTCTCCATTCTCGGTGTGCTTACTTAGTAACAGTCAGATTATAGATAGCATCTGCATACAGAAGGCAGAACTACTCTGTTTTTCTGTGCCTTCTGGAGACTTGAGCCAAATAGTCAGTCTGCTACAATACTGAACTTAGAAGGAGATAATTTCTGCAAAATCAAGCCCTAAAGAAATAATAATATAAAAAAATGAAATCTGTTCAGAATAAAATTAACAGTTTTAAAAAAATTAAGCTAGTCAGGTTGTTTTAAAATCTAGTTCCTTCTTGTAACAACCACAGCTTACAGTGCACTGTGAAAAGGGAAAAAAAAATTTAAAATCGTACTCCTCTAAATCCCCCTAAAACCAATGAGGGAGAGCAAAAAGAGTCATCATTATATTTATTTCCATACACCTTAGTGTTCTTTCATTGGTGCCATTTCCTATGTTGCAATTTAGACACAGACACAGATACTTCTAATCTACTACTACAAATAGATTTATATTACAGTGTTAACACATTGACAGAAAAACCCAACCTGATGCTTTTAGTTTTTTCAGGTTTCCTAAAGTGAATGAGGTTCTTCTCTGTCTACTCCATTTCCTAATTACAGGCTTATCTGTAGAACTTCAGTTAGTACAAAATAAAATAATATTTCTCTTTAAATTCAGTGGTCTTTACTGAAAGACCTAAGGAAAAACTGTGTCATATCTGCAGTGATGCAGTCCTGAAAATATCCCCAAACCAGTCACAAGCCCTGTATTTTGAAAAAGATTTTTTTTTTGCACCCTTTTCACTTTCTAGACTTCTACAATAGCTATGAAACTGCTGTATATATATTCAAGTTTTTAGGGATATCTGTTACCATGCAATGATGGACATATGACTGCATTTAACAGCACAAAGAAAAAAAAATTGGACTTAATCTTGTAGAGAAAGTGTGCTTTGTGGTTTTTAAATGGTCCTATTTAAATGCTTCCCTGTTCCAGATATAAATTTCAGATTTTTAGACTGCCGTCTTGGGAAATTGAGTCATCCTAGGAAGCAGCATTTGATGCACTGTCAGAATATTTTTTTCTGTTAGCTAAGTGTACTCCACAAAATATTCAACTCATCATAACAGATGAAAAGTGCCTATTTAAATTAAAAATACAATGGCCAAAAAAACCAGACAAGAAATTGTTTTAAAAGTGGGGGAGAAAGAACAGAGAGACAGACAATAATAGGCAAAAATGAGACCCATGCCTGAAATCCTTGCAATTTGTTGAGGACAAGTGATCCTAAAAATAAGCCTCCCTCATTGGCAGCCCATGATACATTATGTATCTTTGTGGATTCTGAATAAGCAGTAAACAACAAGAGCATTACAAAGTAAAAGTGTCTATTAAATCTTAGCTCAAAGGAGACTGTGGAAAGTTTAGTTGAGGACATATGACTATAGTCCATCCCATGCTGTTGCGTATAAAAATGCAGCCTGCTCGACAGTACTTTATATGTAGATGAGATTAAACCCAGATTTACCTTTTGGTAAGGCACTGGTGACACACAAGTTTCAATTTTCCAACTGATCTGTCCTACTTTTTTTATTCTCTTTTCCTAGCAAGTTTCCTTGTTGCCATACCTCAAACAGTAACTTCTCTCCCTGTGAGGGAAAAAAGGAGACCAGAGCTCAGAGGAACTGAAGAACTGCAGGTAATAAACAGGGATGGAATGTGAATCACCGCCAGTTCACTGATTAAACGGGGAGTAACAGTGTACATTATAGAAGACCTCTGTGTGTATATATATCTATCTATATGTATATATATATACACACACACATACTGTACTGCAGTAGTTCGTAGAACTGTTTGTGAGCAAAGGAGCTTTGGGAAGCTTCATTTCTATCATCAGAACAACTGCTTTTCCTAGTGTAAAGCATTGTAAATATCAGTGAGAACTCTGTCAACTTGCCCACTTTCTAGAAAGGCGAAAATTTAATACATCTTCCAAACTGTGAAGAAACAGTCCAGTTTGGAGATGACTTTAAATAAGAATGACTAATGTGAGAGAAGGATTGTTACTTCAGACGATTTGTAAGGTACCTGTAAAAAGCTGATACATTTCCTGAGAAAGTAAAAGCACAGAAGAAAAGTTTTCCTTTTGAAAGAAAAATATCCAAAAAACCCCACCAAAGGAATGTGGATTTCTACCAAAAGCTGTTCTTCAATTCAAGCCCCAGAGAAAATGTGGTCTTTCCTTGTGGAATCTTTTGACATTAAGTTGAATTCATGAAAACAAAGAGGGGAATGCATTCAGCATTCTGGGGAATCTTGTGGTCATCCTGTGCACTCATTTGCTTTCATTCAGCCAAAAATACAAATGATGCAAATGCTAAGAGGGTACAAAACTGACCTACAGTTGTCATGGGGTTTCCATTCTTTTCCACACTACATGACTATGCTAAATTAATATAAATGTTTCTGAGAGTGCTAAAGGAAAAAAAGATGTTGCTTGTTTAGACAATTTTAATGAAGGTCTAACCTTTTACATTAAACATCTGTTGCCTTCATTTACTTTCTGGCAACAGTTCATATGTTTTCAGCAAAGGACATAGTTTAATGAACATATACCAGATTATTTAAATGAATGGTTTTAATGAATTCTTCGAATAGGCTTTTCTGAAAAGTAAGCATGAAATTACTTTCTCAATTGGAATGCTTTAATGTATTTAAGAAAAACATACATAATCACTTTCCAGCAAATGTAGTTGCTCTAACATTCCAATGTCTTTGAGTGCTAATAAACTAAAGCAGTTCTTTCATGGGAGTGATACACCAGCAGAGTAAATTGATGTTTTAATATATTATTAATTCCTAAGAAATAGTTTTTCTTATAGGAAAGGGCAAAATTCTTTTCATTTTATCTGAATGAGGCATCAGTTTATGTCTAAATAATGGAAATACATGGACACGCCTGATACTATAGGCTTAAATTAAAGACTCCAAAACCAGACTTGAGTATTAACTCCTAAGAAGGAAATATATCCAGGTTCTTCTGGGATAAACTCAGGTGAAAGTAATTTCACTTCACCAAGTGATTTAACTTCAAAACTACTGAACTTGGTCCCTGACTATTTATTCTTTTTTTTTTTTTTGTATTCTTTGTTGCGATATGAAGTGTTAATTCCATTCAAATAAATAGGATTGGGCACAATTCACCATTCAGCCACCAGGAAAAAAATATGCCAAAAGTCTAAATACATTTGCAGCAGCCTGTAATGATGTCTTTCACTTCTGAGCCAGCAGAGTGTTCTTTATACGATTGATCAAATTGTTTAGAAGTGACTTCATGGCTGAACATGATTTAATTGACCTGATTTCTCTCTATTGATTTTGTACATGTATAAATAACAGCATTGCAATGGAAATGCAACCTGAATGAGAGAGTTTAGAATTTTTAATCAGCAGTATTTTGCCTTAGAATAAAATGTATCCTTCCTATGAAATCGTGTAATAACATGGGCCTGGTCTTGAAAGTTTGATGTGTCAAGAGGTAGTCCAAGCAGGATTCCAACAGTTGTCATTCTTTTTCTGAGCGTAAAGTTTTGTTTAAATTTTTAAGATTCCACTGTGATTTCATGAGTTTGACTTAGTTTTACATATAGCTGTTTCTCATTTTGTTCTAACATTCTTTGTGGCTTCTGGGTGAAAACACTACAAAAATCCAAGGAAAATGCATCAGAGCATTCCCCATCTTTTACTCCTCCTGCCCAAGGAAACTATGCCTGGATGAGATTGAATCTTAAGCAATCAGTTTACTAAAATCTTTGCATGACCCTGCATTATATTGTGATATAAGTATTTTCTTGCATTACTCATTACTTGATAAAACAATAGTCAAAATGTGCCTTCTGAAGGCATACTAATACAAATGCCGTTGTTTTTCATGGTAGGTCTTTTATCTCATGTTGTAATATTCATATACTAAAATACTTAATCATTTATATTAATAAATGCCTTTGCTACCTCTGACATCTAGAGTCTTTATCATTAGTCAGATACATATCAAATGCTTAATTTATATCTTTAAATACCTTTAGTATAATAATTTAAAATGCAATACAAAAGCCAGGCTTTATACATGCAAAGCCTGAGATTGCTGTGGTTTGTATTTGTCTCACAAGATTTTATTTTTTTCATGCTTATTGAACTGTTACCAGTGGAGGAATCAGTAATTCCTACATACTTTTTGTGCTATTAGATCTTGTACATAGGTGTTGATGCCACTGTTGGTTTGGCTCTGACTTTTCATATTACTGAAATACTCTATCCTTTCACAGGAGACCTATGTACATGGAATTCACACATTTTTTTGAAACCTTGATGGTCCTGCTTTTGGTCTGTGTTGCCAAGGTGTGAAAGTGAAAGACTCCAGTTTAAATATCCATACTTCAGCATCAGGAACCCTTGGTAGAAATGGCTGCATTTTTTGGTAGTTTTACTTCCAAAATATTCTTTTTATGTAAAAATGTTTGAAGTAATGCTTATATTGTGAAATTCCTCTATGACACAGATTCCATTTTCCTACATTTCATATTGGTTATATCTTGGAAACCTCAAGATGTTTTACAATGCTGGAGAAATAAATCCTCAAAGGCAATATAAATCTTATGTCCTAAGACAGCTACCTGAACAGGATAACAGAATTCAAGTTTTCCACTTGAATTCTGAAGAAAGGGACTGTTCCTCATGCCTGTCACTTCCCAGTTTATAACCACCCTCTGCTTTTCAAGTTGTTCTTTGCAAGATACTGATGTTCATGTGATTCCTGCAGGAGTTTCAGTGACTTAGCAAGGAAGCAAGCTCTCTAGAGAGTACAACTCTTTTTTCACTTGCAGATTTCCAGAGAAAAAATTTAACTAGAACTCCAGTCAAATACATTTCATATGCAGCAGTCTTGGCAAACAAATGACAAGGAGGAGAAAAGCAACTGTTCCTTGACTTTTTCCCCCCCCCACATCCTAAACTTTTTATTGAGCCTTTGCTTCCCTTTTGTATCAGAAATTACAATTTTTCACTTGGAGGGTAACAGCAAAAAGATATACTTGGAACTAATTTTTATGAAGTATATCAGTGCAACAATAATAGTTGGGCTCTAAGCTGCATGTGAATTCAAAACATTTACATGTGAAGCACTAGCACATTTTGCAAAAAAACCCTAACAAAGTAATCAGTTGGGGTGACAGTTGTGAAACTGGGAGTAAGGAATTCTTTTTCTTCCTAGGTAATTATTGTTTAAATAAAAGTCTGCAATTCTCTCAAGAAAAGAATGCTCTCTAAGTAAAAAAAAAAAAGAAAAAAATTCTCCATAAGGAATTCTTTGTATCAATAAGACTAAAAAAAATAACCAATTTGCTCCTACAAGATTGATCATGTCTGCAGTATTCACTGTATTGCTTTATAGGAAGAAAAGTTGATTTTGCTGTTTTTAAAAAATGACTCTTAGATCCACCAAAAATTTCTCCACCTTAAAATCATTTGAGTATGCCACTTATCAGCAACCCATGACTATTTTATATGGTCTTTAAAGTGCTCAATAATCTCATAAAGTTTTAACCTTTATTTTATTGGTATCTGTTACTTTGTGTGTTATGTGTTTAAAGCCAATGAAAAGATTTTTCATGAATCACATGAATTTTTATTTTACTGTTCACATAAAAAAGCTTTATTATATCTTTTAGTAGCAGGATTTTGTGTATGAATTATATAATTGTCAGCATGCATTAATCTGAACTGTAGTTTCTGAACTAGAAAACCATGTTTAAATCACTCTCAGCATTAAAATTAAATGGGCAAATGACTGACTGATGTCAACTGGCAGGGTCATCCTGCAGCAGAACACAGAATTGTGACATCAAATATTAGTGTATCTTTAATTGTGAAGCAGGGTACAGGTTATTTAAAGGATATTTTTAATTTACTTTTTTTTTTTCCAACCTGGTAAGTGAACAAAAAGCAAGGAATTAAAATGTGGAAGGTATAAAATACTCCACCAGCAACCAAAAGTTGCAGAGATATTTCAGTTTTCATGCAGATGAGTTAAAGCTTGGTGAAAGACTTTTTAGCCAAAAAATAGATGAAGTTGCCCTAATTAAAATTGCTACCTTTTCAGTATCCTATATGTCTCTGAAGCATTTTTTTGAATTTCAGTGAAGTCTAGTTTCTCACAAGACAGTTCAAACAAATCACAGACATTTCTCAGACAAAAATCTGATGCCACATAATGGTTGCAATTTGACCAGGCCTGTCACGTTAATGCCAATGAAAGCCAAAGTGTAAAGTGACAACAAGCCTCTCATTGAAAGCGAGTCAATACTGTTCTACAAATAAGAAGCAATTGCTTCAGAAAGTTTTAGAGTGTTAGCAAATAGTTTAATTTGGGAATTCTTCTCTCAGGCCATAATATGAGCCCCTGAGATTAGCTCAGCTGGTTAGAGCATGGTGCTAATAATGCCAAGCTTGTGGATTTGACCCCCATACAGGCCATTCACTAAAGAGTTGAACCTGATGATCCTTGTGGGTCCCTTCCAACTTGGATTATTCTCTGATTTTGTGAAATATCTTGGTTTCTTACTCCCCTAAAAAGCACAAGCCAAACACGATTGTACACTAACTTTCACAACAGCTTGGCAAATAGCACCAGTCAGTAACCATTACAATGATCCAGACCAGTAAAATTATGCAATACAGAAAGCTATGAATAATAATAGATAATGATAATCAATATTAACATCCTGATCCAAACAGTTCCCAGGACACCTACGGCATCTGTGGCTGCCCGTTCCCAGAGGGTCAGAGCAGAGGAGTGATGTGGGCTGGGGAAACCACCTGGGGCGTTCTCCATTCCTTCCCTCCAGGTGTCCATGCAAGCCCAGGCACTCACCTTCTTTCCCCCCAGGGCCTCGAAGCGGCTCCGCAGCTCCTCCACAGTGATGGGGACATGCTCCATCTCCTGAGGGCTGCCTGAGGTATCCTCCTTGAACACGTCTGCCCTCCTGCTGTCGGATGTCACCTTCTCCAGGGTGGTCTTATCTGGCACCAGGGATGGCGGGGCTGTTGAGTACTCTGGCATCAGTCTGGGTCTCATAGCGTTGGCAGACTCCCATCTCTGCTTGAGGAGCTCCACGGAGCCTTTCTGCAGGGGCAGGTCTGCCAGCTCCAGCGTGCCCTGCCAATGCAACATGTACCTGGGGTCAGTGGACAGTGACACGATGCCAAGAGAGGCCACCACAGAGTGGCTCAAGAGCCCTTGTGGCTTGCAGGACAGGCTAGAGCACAGGCTGGTTGCTGGGATAGAAACCACTTCCCAATGGAAAGCAAGATCCAGTAAGACCAGATCCAGGAAGAATCAGTGAAAGGGTTCAGTGTGATCATACAAGAGGAATATGTTAATTACAGAGTGAATTAAGAGTGGTGTTCAGACATTTTATTCTTAAGCTTGACAACAGACTTGCTGTCTGTCATGAATGGAAAAGCAGCAAGCACACAATTAGGGAGAATTCCAAACAAAGTGGGGTTAATGAATGAGTGCCTGGTAATCAGCCTGTGCTGCATGAAAGGTGTTGTGACAGGTGACTGCTGTTTCTATTAGATTGATACGGCTGTCTGTGGAGTGAGTCACAGCATTTTAATGCAGCCAGGAGACAGAAGGGCTACTGCATTAGCTGTGAGAGTGCTTGGGTAGTCTGGAAACACAACCCAGGGCAGCTCTGCTAATTGCACTGTAACTCTTCTGTCAGGTAAATTGCTAAGTGTTGACATCAAATCTTTCTGATCAGTCGACTGTGTTCTCACAAAGGCTTATTTCATCTTTCTTATGGTATGCTTGGGAAGGAAAATTGCCATTCTGTCATTTTGCACCAGTTGATGATATCTGCTCCCCTTTTCCTGAAATCAGCTCCCAAGTGGATTGATTTTGAGGTTTTCTGCCCTGCAGCAAATACTCAAGTATAAGTTTTTACCTCTCATTCCAATGGAAATTTCAGTAGAAAGAATATGAATTTAAAACAGTAAAGAGAAAGAAATGTTAAAAATAACTGAGATCCAACTAGTAACTAAAATCTTAATTCATTAGTCCCTTCCTTCTTGGAAAGAGATTCTCCAGTGTGTGCAACTTCCTAATTCAGGTGAGTTTGCTTTTCCTAATTCAGGTGAGTGTGCTTATGCAATATCCACATTTTCCTACGTTTTGCTTTGTTGCTAGTGGGTTCTTTTGTTGGTTTCAGTGATTTTCAGGGTACCTGTTATGCTATCATTCAAAAATAATCTGGAGTTCACCTCCTTCTCCCTTGTGAGAGCAATGTAGCTCCTTTGACCTTTGTCTAGTGTGAGGCCTGTGGCTTATGGACTACCAATGAAATAAACGTGTTTGTTTTAATCATGTGTGGGGTTGGCTGAGGTGAAATTGGGTGGAGATTCTGTCCTTTATGAAGTCGGTGATTTGCTGCACTTCTGCACACCAAAAGAGAGATTTAGTTGTAACATCTTCCTTTGTATGAGGAATAAATTTGGTGTGCCCTAGAGGTCATTTGAAATTTTTGCATTTTATTACTGGTGTGTCTGATCTTCACAGAATATGCAGAACTGTCAGGGACCCACAAGGATCATCAAGTCCAACCCTTGGCTCTCAGCTACCTGTCTGTATTTGTCCTCTGGGTTTATTATTTCCCCCGAAACTTACTTTGATTTATTCTCTCACAGTGACAATAGACTTATTACATTATCCAGTTTGCTGAAATTACAGGCAAGTTCATATCTGTGGGTCTGTGACTATCTTCTTCCCAGGAGATGCATAATAGGAGCCCACCCATGTATGGAACTTATGGCAGGATAGAACATTGTTACAGTCATGTTTTCAGACTCATTGCACCTGCTCAGAACAGGGAAGTAAGAGCCCATAAAAATGAGCAACATATTTTAAAATATTATCAGTGTGATAGGATAGAGGTTTCAGTCAGGTTAAAACTCTGCAGGGAGCATTGTCCTTTCATTTTCCTTGGTTTGGAGACTCAAGTGTACTTCTGTGTCCAAAAGTGAGGTGTTGGGGAGAGGAAGATTGCTGTATGAAAAAACTTAGTTAGCTCGTGAGCAACCATTCTGGCAGAAATGGATGGTGGAATTTTCATCAGGGAACTACCTAAAATGCTGTATAACCTTCAAAAGTAGGTCTTTTGTGAATGCTATATATCTTTTGCATTAATGTGTGTGTTTTGTGAGGCCAGTGACAGTACAGCATTCAGACACTGCAGTCAAACTGTAGGCGTTCCTTTTTTTGTGTTTCTTCTCTGGGATCTTCTGTATCTCTCTCCCACTGATTATATAAGAGGCCTACGATAATTCTTCATTCCATGTAATAAATCTGATAAATGTGTACTTTTCCTGAGCAAACAGCTATAGGAAGGCCTGTAGATTTTGTGCACTCATGAATTGCAGATACCCAGTAAATTTGAAGGTTTTTTTTTAAATCTGAAGTTACTGGTAAATCTGTCTTCACAGTAGAATCATTGAAATGGTACTCTTTTTCTTGCATTTTTAATGAGATAAGCCCTCTTCTACTGTTGCCAGGCTGTCTATTCAATTGGTAGATGAACATAAGCATGCAAGTAAAGAGCTGTTGAGGAAAACTTTACATTCTGCTGTATGTTCCTTTGCTAAAATGGCTTCCTGCATTTTCATCATATTCTTGCTATTTTAAATGTTTCTTATGTGTAAACTTTTTCATTTGTTCCCTAGTAAAGAAGTAAATGGAAATTGAAAAAATAGCAAACTGATAGAGTTTACTTGTAGAACTATTTGTGAATAGTGTACCATGTTAATCCCTGTGGGATTAACCGTCATGCATATTGTGCTGGGGAGTCCTCTCCTAACATTACAAAACAGTCTGTTGTCAAATAGCTGCCATTTGCCCCTGCATTTTGAGCTGGGTTCCCTTCTCAATTAAACAAACAAACAAAAAGCCCCAACAAAACAAACCTCAACACAAAAAAAATATCCCTCACACTCAAAAAAATTCCAAAAATCTTTAGAGGACAGGATTTGAAAAGTCCTTTTCATGATTTGCCATACTACTTCATCCAACTCTTGCCTCTGAGATTTCCCTTTCTATCCCATCCCCATTCCTGTTAATCTGCAGTGTCAGGAATCCCTGGCATGAGGCTCCACAGGCCATCTTGGGATAAATTATTAGAGAAAGAACAACATGTTGCAGATGAAGACTGGGTATCATTCAACACAGTGTTTTTCCCAAACCACTGAAGAACCGTCCCCAGACTCCAGAGGAAGCTCCAGAACAAAATGCAGCTGACCCCTTGCTCTATGGCAACGCTGGGAAGGGAGGCAGGGGGGTGAAAGAGAGCAGCAGTGGCTGCATAAACTCTCCTCTAAATCTAGTCAAGAATAGAATAAAATACTGCAGTTGGAAGTGATCTAGAGCAACCATCTAGTCCAACTGCAATATTCAGTGGCCACGCTACTGAATAATCTATTTTGTGCTAAGGACGCTTTATATGTGCACATGATAGGGAGGCTCATGCTTCTGACACCACTGCTCGAAAAGCTTGCAGTCTCTTCTGCAGGTAAGTAGAGCCTCCAGTATCTGTAACATTTCTTCATTTACATTTCAGACACTTCTTAACAAAAGCACCTCAAACAAGTTTATAAAGAGCTGAAATAGTTCTTGACTGCTAGAAATTATAAAGCACTTCCAGGTTCCTAGTCATATTTTGAGAAAGTAGATTAGTAGGGGCTATCATTTAACATGCCAACCTTTATCCTGATACAAATATGCATAGCTTAATAATAAAACTTTAAGAAATGTTGTTTCAACTATGAATTATGACAGATCCTATTCTAGCAAATCTCACAAGGTTCCAGTATTTTAAGCCAAATCACACTGAAACATTAATTCTCACATCTTGCCAATAAAATCAACACATTTTATCATCTAATAAGAGAGGACTAGAAAGTGCATCATTCATGTTCATGGGATTGAGAAAAGGCATGCTTATTTTTCCTCTTATCCCGCCATTCTCATTTATTTCATAAGCAGTATCCCGCTAGAGAGCCTATTTACAAAAAAAAAAAAAAGCATCAATTGCATTATTTGTACTGAGCTTATCTTACCCCTGTGTTCTTCTCAGTCAAGTTTTCCGGTTGTGACTCCACTGCATTCATTGTGTGCCTGTTTAAAGGAAGACAATTTTAAACATTCTCTTAATTCATTGGTCTCATTTGACTAAGGAACATGAAGCTTGATGGACACAAGTCTGATAGTAGTTACGAGACACCAAATCTCTTACGTGCTTGCGTTGCCAATGTATTATTTAGTGAGGCATGGAGGTAAAGTAAGCTTTCTACCATAGCTCTGGCTGTGCTGTGTGTGCTCACCTTACACTGCTGAGCAGTGGCAAAGGCTGGAGGCAACAAGCTTTTGTTTCAGTGCTCTTTGGCAGGAAACAAAACAACTTCCAGTAAAAAAATTGCTGGTTCTTAAGTGCTTAGGAAGGGCTTGGGAAAAAAATATGATTGGTAATTTGTAAGTCAAATGGATAAGAAAGTACTGTGTACATTCATATCATTCAAGCCATGTAAAGATACTGCATTCCAACACAGCTGGCTTTCTTAATAATAAACATAATTGCTTCTCAATAATTTCATTGTGGACCAAAAGTACGTATCATACAGTATCATACAGGAAAAAAGTTAGAGGGATTTTCAACAATCTTTCACTCCCTTTCATTCTGTTTTCATTTGCTATGTTACAGGACTGTTACTTTTTTCTCCCCTCCTGCCTCAGTCCACGTCTGTCACAATTGCACATCAGCAGGTGAAGACTGCAGTCAACACATGCTGCCTTTTGACCTTCACCTATCGCTGTGGGCAAATACAGCCAAATTCTGGGCTTTCTGGGCCACTGTCCCCATGGGCAGGCATGTGCAACTCAGCACAGCCAACCTAGCCTCCCAGAGCTCCTTTGCCCAAGATACCAGCCCGGAGGACACATGCATGGACAGAACGTGTTCTGTAACCTCTCACCAAATGACATGGTGCGCTCAGGGACATATTTTTGCGTGGACTATTCAGTAGATAATAATACCCAAACATAGGCAACACTTCTTTTTCATTGTTACTTGTGACTACTTGGCTCACTTCAGGTTATCTCACGTAGCAAGCTGGGCAGAAGTAAATATTCAGTCAGCTCTGGCATGCCACACTTGGTTTTCTTTGATTTACACTTGTTTTTCTTTCTCTCACTTTTCTGACTTTCAGGCTGAAGCTCTTTGTCCAATAGAAGTTTAAAGGACTCTTCAGCTTGCGCCACATGTTTTGTAACTCATAAAAATTACATGAAGTCTTACTTCAAAAACAGTAGGCCATGAAATGTACAAAATAACAAATTCATTTAAAATATCTATGAAACTCTTTCAATTTCCCCCCTTACCTTTGAAATAGTGACAAAGCTTATACTGGAATAAAACTTACCATGCTGCAAGTTGATTATATGTGACTCATACTTCTAACATTTAACGAGAGGTGGTTAAATCTGTGTGCAGAATCTCGTCTATCCTGCCCTTGACAGTTATTTTTATTTCTATGTAGTTGGTATACAGGATTTCCAAATCACTGTGCAGGTTTTTTGCTCTCTCAAGTTTGATCATGGCTAAATGACTACAAGGAAACAGGATCTTGTTTCACTGTGTGTTTTAAATCGAAGGTTCAGAAAGCTCATGGCAAATATTGCTGAGCATGAAATCCCTGTTCTGAGGCTCATCCATCTCATTGCTACACCTCCATCATTTCCACTTGCTCCCCCAGGTCTGTCCTTGTGAACCAGTGGAATGTTCACATATACTTGTAAAGCTCTTATAACTGAACAGTCTAACTGCTGTAACTATGGAGGAATTTATTGTCTTTAGTCTTTGCTTAAGAACATCTATTTAATATTTTATAATTTTAAAAATTAAGATTGTTTTAAAATAGGAATTTACTTGATCAATATCTACTTTTCTTTCCTGATAAGTCATAAAGCACAGTAGTTGTGACGCTATTGGAGGTACACTACAGTCCTCTGAAAATGGCTTTTTTGGTTAAGCTGTTCTTAACAAAAGGGAAACTGGAGAGAAATCATACATAGACCTCTTTGCTTCTGTAGAGAATTGTGAAAAGAAGTCAGAAGTTTGCAGCTGTAATGACATAACTTGAATTAAAGCAACTTAGTCCTCATGGTTATGATAAAAGGTGATCCAGAGATGCACATTACCTGTCTATATTAGGGTTCTGTCTCTTCTACATTTGTATTCATCTGACAGCTAATAAATGTCCTTGGGAATATATTGCAGGAGGGTGCAGGAAAAAAAACGTTTTAATGTTGAGTTTTAACAAAAAAACTGGTACTTGAGTTTAAATAATGAGTTCTGAGTTAGATGGTGCATTTCAGAGTAGGATTCTGGGTTTTTTTCTGCACAGATAGAGCCAGTGAAATGGAAGTAAGGATTTTATAACCTCATCACTTTAGTCAGTGTTCTGGGAGCCCTGAATTGCAGCCACATGTAACTGTTATGGCTCTGTCTTGGCAGGAATATATGAATCGTCAAAGAAAGGAGTATCATTCTGTGAACTTGTGAACAGAGCAAGCCTTGGCAATGTGCATTAAATATCTGGGTGAAATTCCCAGGATCGTGATGCAATTCACTCACTTTAATTGTTCAATTATTTTCAAATGGAAAAATTGCAGCTGGTTAGCTTGTTGGTAAGGATCTGTTGTGAGTATGTTAATAATAATTCCATTATTATAATTCACCAAGAATAACCCTTATGTGATTTCAAGAGGCAGTGGCATCCATTAAAAACACAGTTGATGGCAGTGAATGGTCACCCCTCTAACTCGAGAGCAAAACTAACTGTACTTAATCACCTACCCTCCATTACAGACAAGAATATTTAGGATGCCTTAATTTTGCTTTTAACGTCTCTCAGGAATAGCTGGTGAACTGCCATATGACATTCTTTACAGCATGATGGATTTTTCCATTATACTGCTTTATCTAAGCCAGCAAAGAGTTTCATACTGAGGCATCTTGAAACAAGAGTATTGCAGTTATCTCTACCATCTTTCTGAGACTATCATGAGAAGGATTTCTGGTCAAGTTTTCCACAATGAAGACAGTATTGCTACAATACATTGTTTAAATTAGTTCTGTTCTTTTAATAAGTTTTGTTTGCCACATGCCTTCGTTAGGGAAAACAAAGGTTTCAGTGGAACAGTTATTATTATTGTATCTAAATATTTATTATTATTATTATTACATCACATTATTATTATTATGAATATGTGAATATCTCCTGGAAGTATATGCATCTTGTATTTGTTCTCCCCACAGTTCAGCACGTGGGAACCTCAGTGTGTTACAGAGTCTGGTATGCTGGAACCAGTCAAGACAGTTGTAGCCTCAGCTGTCTGTTCCAGCTGTATTAAATAATTTGAAAATGATTGGGTGATTTCAAATTTGATACTATGTATGAAACAGAGATGAGAAAAGTCCTAGTTTGTTGAGGGAAGCAAAGATCAATGTGGACAGGCTCTGAGCTGCCTTAAGTGACTCAGAAAAGCTTAGTTTGAGTACAAAGATGAGAAGGTAAAATCTTGGTATGGATCACTTCAGAATGGAATCTCTTGAGATGAGGTATACAAGGTTTTTAATTTTGCCTCTCTTTTAAACATGAATAATCTTTTAATCTCTTCACTAGGGATTTAAGGCTTGAGAGTGTCCATAGCAGTGACTAGTATATTCCTTTGGTCTCTCCCCTAATTTCTGGAATTTCCCCACTGGGAATACTATGTGGAAAAAGATGGTGTTGGGGTTTTTATGGAAAGGATGAGGTAGGGTAGGGGACTGGGGAGGAGGTGGAAGGGAAATATTCTTTTTCTGTTGCTGTTGTTCCTCTGTAGAACAGTAGGGGCACTGTAGTAAGCCGTACTCTCAATGAAGTTTTAGTCCCAAGAGGCACAAATAGGTACATGATGTTACTATCTCAGCTTGTGAGCACAGGCCTTACAAAACCCACTAGAATAGGGAAGTAAATAAAACGTGACACATATATAAACCTCTGCTGTCAGATGTACTTAACCATGGGACCTCAGAGAATAGGATATTGCTATAAATGGCTGCATAGCTCTGTTAACAAGTGATTGCAAAATGTTAAGGAGAAAGACTAATGGAGGAGAGCTAGGATAGACATTGCCTTCTCTGCTTGACACATTCTTGCTGATTTACCTCAAAGATCCACAAGAGCTGGTTGCAGTACTCCAGGCAGGATCTCATGAGACTGGAGTGGAGGGCACAGATTTCAGATAGAGTATATTATGTGTTGGGTTTTGTTTTCTTTTTTAACTTTTGAAATATTCATTAACTTTAACTTAATAGCTGCAAAGGAAGTCCAGTTGCTTTGTACCAGCACTGAATTTTCTAAATAAAATTTACTCTAAAGAGTATGATATTACAGGGCATTCTTAAAAGAGAAGGTGCTGAGAACGTTCAGATAACTCTCATCTGCTCTTCTACTAGCTTGTCAGAAAGCTACAGCCCTTCTTCAAAGCAAGAAGCTTAACAAAGATAAGCTTTACTATAGAGAGTAGAGGCAAGAATTAGGATACTTTTACTCAAGGAACAGGCTTGTAGTCTCAGGATTGGCAAGCACTGACTTGGAAAACCAGCTGTTATTTAAAAGATTTAAGTATTTGGGATTGCTGGCAGCTTTTAGGTTTTAAGTAGCCTGGAACAGTTTTGGCTTACTGCTTTACTACTTTTTCAGTCTTATGAATATAGTCTCTGTAGTTTACTTGAAACAGCACTGCAGGATGCCTTTACCTTCTGTCAGATGTTCTACAAGGAACCCCTCTGTCCTTTGTCTCCATTGGATTTGCAAGAGCTCTACCAGAAGGACATGACAGCATTTACTGTCTCATATAAACAGATTTCTGCATCAAGGTTCTTGCTTCTTTCATCTTCTTCTTTGGGCTACACTTCTCACTCTGATGGTGAAACAGATTTCATTACTGATAGTAGCAGAAATAAATTGTTTTTCTTCTGGTAGAAATAGTGCTAATATTGTCTAACACTCTGAAGAGAGGACAATGACTTTGGATATTTTTTTAAGATACTGCTGAGTAAGCAGGGGGCGTGGGGAAAAAAAGGAGACCTCATCTTTCCAAATAGTTGTTATGAAGCATCTGAAGTAAAAAGTAAGTGAGAGCAAAACACAGGGGGTTTTTCCAGATTGTTATATTTGCATTCAGATGCATCCATATTGTACTGTCCAATTTTCAGTTATGTTCACCATCAGTAGTCGAAGGAAATTAGTGAATCTCATGAAATAAACTTAGCAAGAAGTTTCCAAGGATTAATTGTGAGAAGCTCTACAGGTCAGAGTATCAAGCACACGTAACTGGGCTTTTATAAGGAAAAATTGAAGGAAAGAGGGCACTTCAAATAACATTATTTGAAAATGTCATTTAAAAGCAGGTTGAAGTTTTGTGACTTGAAGTACTAACATGAGTAAGAAATTTTAACAAGGGTTGGATTTCTTGTTTGTTTTGCTTTTGCTTACCCTTGTGAGCCTTGAACTGATGCACCCACATTCTTGTAGCTAAATATGGGTGCTACTAACTTTTCTTCACTTTGTCTCCATCCCTGATGCTTTTACCAAATGAAGTGACAAGTTTTCCCACATCCCTGTGATGCCAGAGTGCTTCTTCCAACAAGGCTGAATGGTAACTGGCCTTTCTCTAGAACCAGAGCAATCCCACCACCCTGCCTATTAAGAGGAATGTTTCCTTGGGCACAAAGGCATCTAGTTTAATTTGCTTCATTACTGAAGCTATCTCAGTGGAAGAGACAGGTTTGTGGTGTGCACCTTTTAGATGGTGGTGAAGAGGAGATTATTTGTTCATTCTCCTCTAGGTCTTTCCATTAAACTTGTTGTGGAAGGATATTTGGATTGTAATGCCACTGCATTCACTTTTCTGTCTCAATGAGGCATTTTGCCTTGTTTCACATTGTTTCTAATTGAATAGATTTGTCATAAGTCTCAGTATGTTTGTTATGCTGCCAGTGCTCTGACAGAGGACCTGTCTTCCCGTATATTCCAGGATATTCTTTCTGAATGAGATTAATTTGTAACTTTATAGCTGCTTATACTTCTCTCAATTAAGCCTGACGTGTCCTCGTTGTCAAGCAAGACAATCATAATTTTTGTATTCTGTCTTAATTCATAAGGACAAAGACTTCTTACTTCTTAAGAAGACAAATTATTTTTTGATTACTATTCAAAATTATGGCTAGTTGATTTTTGTTAACTCACCAAAGAAGTATTCACTCTGTGTAACCACAAAATAATCAAGGTGCTCAGAAGGGAGAAGGGGCTTTTGCTCTCCGAGTCCTTACAGAACAGCCTCCCCAGAAGGAAAAGGACAGTGATAACAGGAGATGGTAGATCTAGAGCATGGCATCTGTTTAGGACTTGCCATAGAAGACATAAGAGTGCTCTCTGGCCTCTGTTTACACAGAATGAGTATTACTTTTGGGATGGGAGGTAGAGTGAATAGTGGTCTATCCTTTCAGGAGCTTTTAGATTCTGTGCTTTTTCAATAATACCTACAGTCTCATTAATTTTGTGTAAGACCTCCCATCACACTGACTCAGTGCAGTGACTGTATTAGCTACAGTGAGAATTGGTTAGAAGAGTGAACTCATTTGCAGAGGAAAGCTTTACTGAAATCCAAAGTGATTACTTCAGCTGGCTCCCCTTGATCATCTAGGTGGGTTACCTTGTCATGAAAGGAAATCAGGTTTGATAAGCAGAGCTTTCCTCTCATGAAGCGCTGCTGGCTTTGATCAGTGACTGTGTTGTCTTTCAGGTGTTTTTCAATACCTTCCAGAATAATCTTCTCCATAACTCTACAAGGCACTGAAGTGAGACTGACAGGCCTGTAGTTTCCAGGGTCCTCCTTCTTGCCCTCCTTGAAAATCAGGACAATGTTCGCCAGTTTCCAGTCAGCTGGGACCTCTCTGGATCACCAAGACCACTCAAAAATCATTGAGAGAGGCTTTGTGATGACATCACCTAGCTGCAGTCCCTCTTTCATTAACTGGAAAAACAAAATCTCATTGGGAGTCACAGAAACCTTTAGCAGAATACTGATTTCCTTGTTTTCTCTGACAAAGTTTAAGTTCAGAATGGTTTTTCAACAAGGGGATTAATAGCGAAAATACTAAATACGGAAAGAGTAATGATTCTGTCAGTACTGCTTTCCTTTCAGCTCCAGTTGTTCATGGGCTGGGGTATGCAGCTACCTAAGGATTGTTGACAGGGAGAATACACCAGAGCATTTCCCTTAATAATGTAAAAACAAAAGTCTGGCTTACTTAATACAATAAAGCTTTTTAAAAAAGAAAGAGACCTAATGCATTAATATGCAACAATTTCAGGTGAATTTGGTAAATTTTTATAATTTACTCCTAGTCCTCTATTTGTGTGACAACCATTTGTCCTATTATAGTCCAAAACAACAATCAAGGAAGTGCAGATTTTTTAAATGAAAGAAAACCTTACTGGCTTACCCAGAGGATATTAGATGTAGAAGGCCCTTCCCTTGCTTGCACACCTGGGGCTGCCATTGCATGGCAGGAGCCCACTGTTGTGTGGCAGGAGCCCACTGTTGTAGGGCAGAGTGCTGCCATATTGTTCTCCATCACAATCTGTGTCTGTTCAGTGACTGGGGCACAACTGGCCGCTCCCACCCACCCACTCACCCAGGCAGCAGCATGTCAGGAGTGGGCCCCCCTAGCCCAACATCAAGGGAGGCTGTCCCTTTTGACAGCACTGCACACATGGGGAGCCAGAAGGCTTTTTCTGTAAGGACTGTTTGTTTGTTTTTAGTGTACATTATCCAGGCAGACGGAGAGGGAGACTGATTTTGTGTTTGGCTAAGGTCTTTGGTATAAATGATACATCCTACCTTGTAAGGAGGAAGGCGTGAAGGCCCTGGGCACAGAGCCCCTCATCCCCGCCCATCTGTAAAGGACCCAGCACCTCATGCTAAAGCCGTTCTGTCACCAGAGACTCCCAAAATAGTCACATCTGCAGTGCTGTTGGGAAGTTGGGACTGTAGTCAGCCCAGTTCTCTGCTTTTAAATATGGAGAGTTTGAGTGGTTTAAAATTAGTGCCATGGATTTGTAATCAAATCCATTTATATCTTTGTGAGTAAGTACTTTGTTTGCAAGGCTTGACAGCAGTTGGGCCACTCACAATGTGTGTGCCCAAATCCTCCAGGAGCAGAGTGTTTGGTTGTAAGCTTCCTGCTCTGGAGACTGTGTCTCTCTCATGTGTGAAAAGAGCCTGATGAAAAAGTGCTGTGAGCCTCCTTGGAGATTCTGCAATTTGCTGTTGCTTTTATAAAAAAGTGAAACCATAAAATGAGACCAGTGAAATGTGAAAACTGGGGACGAGTCTTTTATAGGCATTGTTATTCAACTTATTATTCATGAAGTAAACATGCCATTAGCGTATGACTGCTAAAAAAATCTGTTTAGCTTCATATGAGAGAGATGCACAAACAGAAAAAAAATCGCCTAGAATGTCTATTTTCCATTCTATCAATGAATAGGTACCATCCTTTTTTTTTTTTTTGGCTGGTTGGTTGGTTGTTTTTTTTTCATTTTTGTCACAATAGGAAGTTCTTATGTAAAAGAAAAAAAAATGGAAGTCTTTTCAAGGAAAAAAATCTCAATCTCAATGTAAGCTCCTATATTTACATAATTTAGTGGGAGGGAGAGTGTGTATGCTGGACTTGTCAAAACATCCTTAGCTGCAGGTTTATGATAAACACGTGAGGTGTAACAGATGCTTTTTAAAGTAAAACTTTATAAAATGATTTTTTCTAAATTAGAGAAATTCTCTGAAGTAGCTCCCAGAGCTGTTGAAAGCGAGAGACATCCCTCAGGCAACAATATTGTAGTGCAGATTTCCGAGAATGTCTTTGAGCTCTGCCATCAGCCATCACTTGCAATGTCAGCAATGTGTTTGTGTGCTGTGTGAGACCCCGCAATGTCAGGACTTTGAGGCTTCTTGAATGCTTGAAATTTAATTAGATTAGTAAAATGTTGGTCTAGTTATGTATGCAATAGAAGTGGTGCTAGAATCTACTTCTCTGCAGCTCTGTACTGTTCTCTTCACGTGCTAAACCTCCAGCAGTGAGATGCAGCCTTCTTGCTAAAGAACATTCATGTTTCAGCCTGACTAACATTTTTAAAATATTCATGAAAGAGACCCAGAAATTTTGCTGAGACTGTTTTTAGAAGAACTAAATGCTCTGGAGCACATATTGAATTGTATGCGGCTGCCGTGGTAGAAAAAACACACCCTGGAGATGTCTTTTTTCTGGGCTCCATGACAAATTTTACGTCCATCTGCACTTTAGTCTCACAAGAACATAAATATCAAACTATTTTAACTTGCACCCAGCTGGAAAGTATACACTTTATGAGAAGAATGACATTTTTTAACAGTACTGTATTCACAGGTTATGGATCTCATGTGGATAATAAAATTGAACCCTACATTGTATCTAGTATTACGCTATTGAAAAACTTGTCTTTCAGGAAAGTTTTTGGGTTGTGTCCTTGCTTTATGAAGAACTCAAAACCCAGAAAAAGTTTGCTTTTTATGTGCTTGGAGGTAACGTGTAAAAGCCCGCTGAATTTAGAAATTATAGGTATGTGTCTATGGAAATACTAATTATCTATTTATCCACATGGAGCCTGTTGAGCAGACTTGAGGTGAGACTGAGGAAAACATTATATATTCTGGTCAGCATTAATCCTTCCTACTTCACCAAGAGTCATTAGTTCTGGGGTGTCTCTGCGTTAACAAAAGAAAGGAACAAAATTCAACACAAATGTAAAGTAACACAAAGCAACTTGGTGATTACAAATTTGGACTTGATGGTCTTGGGGGTCTTTTCCAACCTTCTGGATTCTGTGATTCTATGGAACAGTGATGTCAAATCATCTTGTCTGGCAAAATGAAACTAGTTGGAGAAATATCAGTAATTTCAGGAAATACACTTTAATGAGGAGGGAAAAAAAATAAAAGGGAAAAAAATAAGGTGAAAAGGACAAGAGGAACTGTTTAAATATGGAGAACAGACCCAAAAGAGATCAGTGAATGAGTTAAAAGGCAGGCAGCTGTGAGTGCTGTGAGATTCTATGATTTCTCAAATATGCTAGCTTTCTTGTGAGCAGCAAAGAATGGTAGAGCTGAAGTATATGCCTGTTTAGGAAGGTGAATGCATTGCAGTGCAGTGATATAATATCCCTTTGTTGTTGTTGTCTCCCCATTTCCCCTCAAGGCAAAACAAACAATAAATTCTGCCTCTAGCAGAATTTTCCTGTCAGTGTTCTAGGAGTCATGACTTCTGCAGACAGTTTTTGCTCCTCTTGCAGTTCAGAGTTTTTTATCTATTATATTCATTGTGAAGGGAAAATACTATGTGTCAATTTATTTAGTTCTTGTATAATCTTCTGCTTTCAAATGTTCTTATCTGCCTCCATGCTCAACTTAAAATCCTTCTGTCCAGTTCTAGCTGCATTTTACTTTGGCTGGTACCAAGCCTCTGCTTCTATAGTAAAGACTCTCCCGAGCGTTCTCTGAGTGTATTTTAACTGTCCTTTAAAAACAGAAATCATGTAAAAGCGTAAGTGTGCTCTCAGTCTATTTTTTCTCTTCAAATGTAGTTGTCAATGTTTTCCTTCATTCTAAAGAAGCTAAATATTAATGGAGTCTAAAGTCTGTATTGATGCACTGGTAAAGACTCATCTTGCTCTGAAAGCCAGAAAGTTCAAAATGTGTGATTCTTAGGATAGTATTGCTACTACATATGTAAACGTAGAGTTGTATCACACAGCAAAAAATAATGTCGTGTTAAGGTCATTGGAGTGCGTATCTGAGAAATAAGTATTTCTGATTTGTTTCATATAGCTGTAGTCTTAATGTGTCATTAGTACAGATTTCCACATTTAAGTTCTCCACTTTTTAATAAATGAAATAGGAAAGGGTTAGAAGATGCCACTAAGTTTTGCGAAAGGCTTAGGGCAGCCTTAAATGCATGTATGGCATTAAGTATGGAAGAAACTCATTTTATCTCTCTTTATTAAGTATTTCTAATGGATTTGTTGGTCTGGTATGAATCACTGTGATTAGGTAGCATTAAAAATGGCTTATAGGTTCTTTCTTTCTTTTTGTGCTGTTCTTTGATTTCAGATCATCTGTATACTAAAACTGCTGCGTCAAATATTTCAAATACTTCTATACCCTTTATTCTTTCTTAATTGTCCCTCATGTCGCAAGGAAGCATTTTGATAATGTGATTTTGTTTATATTAGCCCTATTGAATTTAATCCTTTTATAAGGGTATCAGGATGAGATCTTGAACTTTATTTTGGCTTTTCCATCCACTAATTTTTTTTCTGGATGTAACTATCTACATAGGTTTTAAAAACCCCAGCTCTTACAAATTTAGGATTTTTATTAAAAAGAAGGATGTTGAGATGGACTCCCAAGATAGGAAACCAGAATCATATGACAGTGGTAGCCCAGACTTTCCTGTGCTTCCTGTGTGGGTTTTCAACCATTGTAGAAACTGCATTTTCCCTGCAATGTTAGTGTTGCCCTCAGAGTGACAGCTCTGTGCATGATGGCAGCATGTATTACAGCAGCCCGGCTCTTGTCTACAGTAAAGAAGTTCTATTTTCTGGTCAGCAGAAGGGGAAATGCATTTCTTGTTGTTTCATAAGCAGATGATCCTACTGTTAGGTAGTCTAGGGTAGATTCAGAACAGTTCTAGTTTCCTGGCAAGAAATCAGCTTAATCACTACAGATGTGCTGGGTGCTTTGGGCTGTGTCTGATCATGACCATAATCTCTGGCCCTGTTTTGGAGCTGCTGCTTTACATCCTGGATCTTTGTGGTGCAGTTGCTCATACCAGCCTTATTGCCAAGCTTGTTCCCAGCTTGCTTTCCTTTGCAGAGCCGCTGCCCCTTGATGCTCTCTGCACGTCTTTTGCTCCTTCTCCTCCTCTTCTCTTTTTCTTTACTTCTTCTTAACTCCTTCATGTTCTCTTCTGCTCACCAGAGAAGGATGTTAACTTTATTGAAAGTGAAGGGACTCTCGGTGCAGAAATAAAACCTGAAATGGCTGCTTGCCACATGACGATAGAGTAGTGTGTATGTTTCAGCTTAACAGAACAGAAGTGGAATGTATTTTCTAATGACTTCTTCTGTCTGCTTTCTTTCTCTGTGTGTGTCTTGATAAACATCTTATCAAAGTGGAACTCTGGTGCATATCCGACACTTTATGATTTTTTTCTTTTTTTAATCGTGGCAACATGAATAAAGCACATTTACTAGTGGATCTTTATCTGAAACATTAGAGTTTTCCAGGGACCTAGGTTACTTAAGGGCTGATTCTTCATATACACTTGAAAAACACTAAAGTCTCAGTTCCTATTGCTGAAGTTATGAAGCACACCAGAGGGTACCTGACTGAAGAGTGGCAAAACCAGAGAAGCCTAATTCCAGCTTTGTTTATAAAGGTGTATGAGTAATAGCTTTAGGCAAGTAATTTATAAACAGTAACTCAGAAACTGAATCGATATCTAAATAAGTCTTGCTGAAATTAGCATTTGCTTATATGGTGTGATTATGCAGATAATGGGTGACACTAGCATGCCAGCTACCTAGGAATAGTTGTTGCTGTATTTATTTTTCCATGTGCAGTTATTAAACTCAGAAAGCATTGATCTTTTTGCCTCTGATCCTGTGCTGACACTGAAGATGTTTTGGACATCCATGATGTGATTCTCTTAGAGCTAGCTTAGCTACCAGCACAGTGAGATAAATCTGCATGAAATGTTTGCTACCGCAAGCAGATCACATCTTCGAATGTAACATACTCGAGAGGAAATGTGCTTCAATTCATCCTCTGTAAAATTGGAATAACATTCATTCCCAATCACATTTTGGAAGCGGCACTGTGAGAATTAACCAGTCGATGTTTCTACAATGCTCTGTTGTTGAGGGGCATAACGTTTGTGCATGTTATTGGCTGGTAGGTGTGATTCTGAGCTATGACTAATGGCAAAGCACAGTTGTTATTCCCACATTGCCATTAGGGACGAATAAATTATTTTAGCATGTTCTCCACCCACAGAAATTTCTCAGTCTCTTTTAATTTGCATGGCATTTTACAAACAGCTTTTTAGGAAAATCGAGACCATTGAAGAAAAAGAAGCCTGGTGCAAAAGAATCATATTGCATTGCCAGCCACATACAATCAAAATTGCAAGTTAGAAAGCAATCTAACTGTTAAGGGATTAAAAATGAAGGTAAGCATCTATTTGAGGGATGCAGTACAGACCAAAATCATTATGTATAACTGCCAGTCTCTGAGCCAAGCAGTGTTCCAGCAGAAGGAAGGGGAACAGTTCATAATGTAGAGAAAAAAAAATCTGAGAAAAGATTTTAATGTTATTAAAGCTAGCTAAAGAAAATATACTCCAAGTTTGCCTGGTTTGTTTGAGCTTAAAGCTCAAATGTGATGATTAAGGGGGGCACCTAATCTCTTTTCCTTATTAATATTTGCCCTTTGAATGAATATAACTTGAAAATTCACAGTAATTAAGACCTTCTGTATTTATACCAATATTAAATTTTCATATTCTTAGAATTCAAAGGGCTTGGAAAATCTTGAAAACTACAACAGGAAAAGAGATTGGGCGAAAAGTAGAATACCTGATAAGCAGCTATAATGGGGCAAGACTGAGAAAAAACGAGTGTTTGAGCTTTGCAGTCCCATTTGGAGAAATTCTAAAGTCTTCCAACTGTCCTCTAAATAGCAGCCTGCCAACTGAGAAGAGATAAAGTGCAGCATTGCCCCATGCGCTTCCTGTGCCGGGGCTGGGAGCTGGAGTACAAGTGCCAGCTTTGGGTCTGCCAGAGGGACTCTGAACCAGTTCTGCTATCGCAGCAAAGTCCTTGGCTGGGATAATTCGGGTGGTTTTGGGTCTCTGTGTGGCCAGAGCAACAGAAAGGGATTCAGACAAACCAGAGGGACTGAGCTTGTCAGTCTAGTATATTTATTTGATGCATTTTTGTGCTATCTTGTTTGGAAATAAATCCAAGCATGTACTGAGAGGAGCTGGTCCAACATGGCTTTGTTGCCAGAGCTCCAGCAGCTTAATACTGTGTAATATTTTATGAGGTACTGACAAATTCATTGGTGGGGTTGTCAGGCTAACCCCGTGGTTGGCTTTGGAGGAATGTACCAGTTTATTTGGGTCAAATATTGATTGATTAAAACGTTATCAGTTAGCTGACCATCACATTTGGTTACCTCAGAAACTGCTATTCACTAGATCAGCCTCCAGGCTTGCAGAGGCAAACACCTCTTGAATTGAACTTTACCTGAAAGCAATTTAAGCAATTTAGCTCAAAAGTGTTAAGTGAATAGCTATGTTAGATCACTGTGAAGATTTTACTCATCTCCCTGGTGAATATTCCAAGTGGGACAAAGTTGTGTTGTACTCCAGAGATATTAGAGAGACTTGGCTTTAGGTTTAACACATTTTTCTTTATCATATTTCTGTGGTAGTACATAAGAGGACGTTATTTATGCAGTGTGTCAAAACATAGTGGATTTATTTTGACTGTCTGATGTGATGTCTCTGTCGTTCCTCCAACTTAGCAGCATTAGTGTTCTGACTACCAATTCATAGTAGAAAAAGAGGATAAAAGGCTTCTATGCCACCGCTTTTCTTCTTGGTCCCTACCCATTCTGGCACTCAGATGTAAGTGAAAATGGGAGTGACGAAGACCTTGCACTTGTTCTGTGGCTTGACTTTTACCCTCCCTCTTCTCTCCTCTCTGGTGTGTTTTGTAGACACCTGAGGGCTGCTGCAAGGTGTATTACTTTTCCCTGCCCTTTTGGACCCCAAAATGGCGGGGACACCATCAGTGTGGGGGTTACCAAGAAGCATTTTTACATGACTTGAGACCACTGTGCTATCTGATATAAATGGCCTGAGTGAACCTGTTCTCCAGCCATCTGAGCAAGGCTTTATATGTCACAGTTTTATGAGCAGCAAAAGCTTTTTCCATCAGTTATGGTGTTTTGTAAACTCAGTGCCAATTTGCCTTCATGTCATCCAAGAAACTGTGCACAGAGCATAGGATTCTACTGTATTTAAGGAAGTTTTGAGCACCCATGTCGATTTATTGTAGGCAGGTACTACTTCAACGTCAAAAGGATCATAAAGAAAATTAAAGGTTCTATTACAAGATTCAGTGGGAATGGTTTTGGACAGCTGAGGTACATTTGAGATAAAAGGTGATTTGAGTTGGCTACAGTAAGGGTACTGTTAGAACCTAGTAAAGTAGAAACTACTATTAATATGAGTGAGCTATTGCTTCTTTTTGGCAATTCAAAAACATTAGCAATGTGTATTGTGAAGTTAGATGCTCTGCCACTTGCCAAGTGTCACTTGGCACTCTTGGAAATGCTTGGAGATCTGCTGATTTATTAATGTATTGTCTGCTGCTGTTTATATGATCAGTCGCCTGCTTTCCTTGAATGTCTAACAGCCTTCTGGGAATTAATGCTACATTTCCACTGATGCTAATCAAAAGTTGGTAAAGTATTTCTGCTGTCAAGGGAGCTATAGTGAACAAGAAACCCTGAACACGATGATCTGTCTGTGAATCAGCTCCTGCACGCCATCTCCCTTTTTCCTTGTTTGTCTTTTTTTAATTCCCCTGTAACAGTAATCATCACAAAGTAATTCTTCAATTAATTATTATTTTAAAGCTCAAACAGGAAATAAATGTCCATTTTGAAAGCAAGAACAAGAGGCTCCTGTCTCTAGTTCATCATCTAAAATTTTGACACTTTCTGGTTAGGACAATTTTTATAGGCACACAGGAGACTGCAGTGATTTTGTCTATGGAGAATTCATTCCTAATTCCCTGCCTCATAGTGCTGCTTACTAAAACCCAAATACTGCTTTTTAGACATTTTGTTCGTGCAGTAGTTAGCATGTGCATTCTGAAACAGTCATCATTTTCCTAGTGCCACTCTCTTTGCCTACAGTGCACTAAAGATACCCTTACACAAAGAATTTTAGTCACCTCACAGTCAGTAACTATTCAAAACACTGCTTTTGTTTCTAGTTTGGTGTTGTCTTGGTGGCATTAGCTTTTCTCTACAAAGATCCATTAAATTCATTAAAAATGTTCTATTTTATTCTCATCAAAACTGATATAACAGTACAAATAACCCTTAAATTAGACAGTACCCTTCCCCCCCCCCCAGCACTATTCAGTGTTTGGCATTGGCTTAGTGATAAACCTATCACTTCTGTACACTTACAAGCACTGCTCTATTACAACCCAGTCCTACCAGGTGTTTTGTAGTTTGGACTTATTTAGCCATACCTGTGGAATATTTAAAATATTAGTTCCCTACATGAAGGTACAATTTTAAAAAGAGTTAACAAAATTTGCTATTTTCCCTTCTTTATCTTACATTTTTTTGAGCTGTTGCTCAAACTGCACACGACAAAAGTTCTGTCGAAAGCTCCAGCCTAAACTTTGACACTGACTAGAGATGGCCTACGGTTTCCAGCGTTAAATTGTAACCCACATATTACATGATTCAGAAAATTATTTCAAACTGTAGTCAAGCAGATGAACATAAATTCTTAATGAAATGGGTTCAGTTCTTGTTGAGATGATTTTAAAAATACCTTTAGTAATTATTTTTAAAATACCTTCTCTCCTTTCTTCCGTAGTCATCTTTTGGCCACCATGTGAAGCAGGAAAGTAAACTTGAGAGACTTCCTTTGGTGCAGGACAGTTCTAGGATTTGTTCATGTTCTGGGTCTCTCCTATTCCCCTCTTTGGCAAACAGTAGTTTTTTGTGGCATTTTCAGTATTAATTTACTCATTGAATGCCGGGAATGCCTGTAAAGCATGTTGTGCACAAAGTGAGAAGGTGTTCAATGATCATCTTGTCCAACATTTTTAATACCCATTTTCTATTTCAAGGGCTGAACTTAAAACAGTTTCAGCTTGGTCTGATGATCCTCACAAGTTACAAGTAAATATGATGTATTTGACCTTTGAAAGCATAGCTATTTTTGTATTTATGCTGCCCAGTCAGTATTTCTGGTTCAATAACAATACAGACAACTTTCTACCAGTAAATAAATGAAGAGTATCTCATTTGTGAAAACTGTAGCTTCCTCTGTCTGTTATACTCAGTTAGGGAGCCTACAGTGTAGGGGTATCATTAGCTTTGATAGATATGGAATTAGACTGTCTTATTGGTATTTATTGATCAGTAATAAATTTGGGCAATAAATCAGAAAAGGATTTCTGAATACTGTGGAATGGACTAAGAGTGAGGAGACCTCATCTTGCATCATGACAGAGCTTGCTAAAACGGTGAAGGAAACTGGGTTTAGGAGAGAAGGGCTCATGAAGCTGAACATTAAAACACATACCTAGATCTCACATGAATTAATAGTAAATAGTGTAGTGTGTATGTTGTAGACCTATCTCCCTTCTACTTGATTTTAAATATATGACTAATTCTCCTATAGCACTACTTTTCTATTTAAAAAGCCAACACACATATATTTCATTATATCTTTCCACCTTAGAGGGCGGGTGCTGGGCACTGCACAGCATTGCATTCATACTGGAGTGTGTAGCCCAGCTCGTTTTGGAAGCACGTGGCCAATGCTTGGACAGTAGAAAATAAGGCAAGGGAAGGCCAGTGATGAAGGCCACCTGACAGAAACTTGCAATGACACATATTGAATATTTGCAAAATAATTGTTTGAAAAAAGGTATACTGAATGGAAGGAAATGGCTCTTCGGTAAGTCCAGAACAAATGAGTTCACAGATTTAAAGGGCAGAAAAAAGTCAGCAGCTTTTAACAAGAATCAGAAAGTAGAAACACTGCACTGCAACAACAACAGGGGTAGGTATAAATGTTTAAACAGAACCATTATAAAGAAATGAGACATTTTTTAACATCATGGAGCAGAAGTAGTTCTGTGAGTAGTGGAGTTTACAGCATATACCTTCGCAATGGAAGTCCTCTACTGACATCATGCTCATTGAAACAATAGTTGTTACATAATGAAATGGCATAAAATGCCACCAAAGGAAGGTTTATGGCAAAAATACACAGAATTCAGTTACAATGCATTTTGGATCCTATACAACATATATGCTTATAGAAAAACATTTCATTTATTTGGTCTACACAGCAACTGTAAACTGGAATGCATCAAAAGATCATTGTTTTCTCATCTAATTAATCCAGAAATCAGAGACCTTCAAACTAAACTTTCAAGGGACCAAGCTTTTGACAAGGAGTAATGGTTGTAATTGCTACTTTTGTTGAATCTCTAGGACTAATTTTTATCTTCTTGAGATATACTTTTGTATATATATTGCCAATTTCAGAAAAGTTGGTACGTCAGACTATATGTATTGTACCGAAAATATACATACTATGTTGGAAATATTCTGCCCTGCAATTTCTCTTTTTGAAAAAATTCTTGCTCTTTTCTACTTGAATAATATTATATTGGAAGCTGACTTTCATTTCAATGTAATTTTTATTCATAACAAAGAAGGTGTTCAAGGTTCTTTTACTGAAAGTAAAAGAACCATAATTTTCTTTTGAAGTTCTTCATTTTCTTCATTTTTTCAGAGAGGGTTGAGATACAAAAATAGAAATGCATTTAATGGTGTAAAGTGCCTAGGGGCTTACAGCCTGCAATTTAATGTTTTATTCATAATTTTCCACAATAAAATTGTAGTTATTTGTTGATCTTCATACAATTCTTTTCAATATTGCTTTGAATTTAAAATTAATGACACAAATTTTTTTTGGGGGGGTGGGGGGGTTTCAAGATCAGTTTTCCAGTCATAAAACCAGATATCCATATGCAATTCACAGTAAGCATGTTTTGCAAAGTGCTCAACTGTATGAATTATTTAATGCTTTACTTTGTCTGTTTCTGTTTGCAAGGGCTGCTTCCTTTCCGTAGACACAGTAATGCCCTTGATTTGTTTTTCATACATATTTAGTCTAACTTAGATACTGGTTTTGTGATCTACCTTAAGTTGAATGACAAACAAAATAAGTGTGAAGTTTGTAAAGTGGAATCTCCCTTTGCAACTTAATCTACTCTGCAATATGTAATTTCCACTGAATTTTCCATTGGACAAATCAAACAGTGCTCTGGTGCAGACAATGGACCAGTGACTTCTCATGTTCACATGGCACTGTTGTTGTCTGTGCATCTCTTGTGCTACACTTTCCAGCAGACCTCATAGGGTATTTTAGTCGACTGGCTTCTTCCTTTAACCTCTGGAAATGTTAACTGTCTCAGTTTGGGCTATTTCTCGCAAGAGACCACAACATACAAATCTGATCACTGTGGTTAATGTACATCAATTCATATCAACTTGATCTCTATATAGAATTTATTTCCTTTTTTGCCTTGCAGACTGAGATAAATGTCAATGTCTCATCTGCAGATGGGTTATTTTTGTATAGCTTTTCTTATATTAGAAATATTCATTCTGCTCATATTTTTTTTTACACCTTTTTACAAGTGTTTTCCTGCTGTGTATCTTCTTTTAAAATATTTTTTTAATTTCTTCAGACTGTCCAATTTAAAGTATTTCCAGAAGTTTAACATATCACTTGGGCCATGCAGCTATTTGAGAGTTCCCATTTACAAGTGGGCAGTAATGTACTTTCAGCTAGACCCTCTAGTTCATGGTATGCTTCTCTGACCTTCAGTTTCCCTTCAGCAGTATCTGAATTCTACCATGGGAACTTGTCAGTACACATCTGTTCTTCAGGGAGGACAATAGTCAAACCAGCTCATCAAGCAAGGTATAAATACTCTCTTTTACTTAAGTATAACACATGTTTATGCTGCAGGCAATACCAGTTAATTATTCAATCGGAGTTAATACATATTTAATTGTGCATCTTTATATTAGGTGGACAGTCAAGAACTGTGCTGTTTAGTCCAGCAGGGGTTCTGGGCTTGGCAGCTCGGTCCAATACGTTGAAGGACATCACAATTTCCATATCAATATAGTCTTTGAATACATATGATTGTAAATGCACCACCAGTAACATAGTGACTCATCAGTGCACCTGAGTCAGAGATGAAAGTGAGATGTGCCCGTGTTGGCTGCTGCGCCCCAGCAAGTCCTCCTGTTACCTTCAGGAGGTTTTGAATGATCACCTAGAATATTTTTTATGTACTGTCACTGATTTGCATCCCTCTCATCTCTTATGTTCAAATTGGAGCAATAACACCCTGTTGTGTTTATTGAAAGGCTAAAAGATAGCATTTTTAAGAACAAAATTGAAGAACTGATGGCAGAAGTTTGTTCTAGTTGCTGATAAACAACACTGAAGTCACCTGTTGCATCTTCTAGAAAATTCAGGTACTTAAAAGCAATGAACTGAACTGTTGAGAGAAACCAAATGTGTACAACTTGCATAAGAAATGCATTTTCAGGTATAAATGCATACTTTGTTGCAATGCAACTATCTTAGCTCCAGAATGTGATTACTTTAATGGTAAAAGCAACGTGATTTTGAAAAAGAATACTTTCAAAAGGGTGAGTGTTTCAGTTCAAGACTGGTCCATCTTAACACTGTGCCCATGAGATTTGTGGCTGTTTCTGGCCTGATCTACCTTTGCTAACACACTCATTTTTGGGTTCACTTACCATCCATCCTATTTCTATTTGTCTATTTAGCCATTGATTTCATCTGCTCAGAACTGCAGACTAGCAGCTCTGCTGGGCAGGCTGGCTTACCTGCCGGTTCTCTAGCACCTAGCATTGCCTAGGTAGGCTAAGACTAATTCTCTTAACTATAGTTGTGAAGCATAATTGCGAGGTATTCTATGTCACGGTCAGCAATTATGTTTTACAACTATTCATTGTTAAAGTCTAACTTTCATTTTAACTGAATATCTGAATATGTTTAAATAACAGTATAAAAGGAAAGTATGAAGTATTGAATAATGATACTAAAAATAAATGTAATTTGGGGGGTTTTGTCAGTCTAAGCAGCAAAATCTCCTTGGGGTTATGGTGGGTGATGTTCTTTCAAGAACATCAAAATTAGGAATGCATTTCTTTGTCATGGGCAAGATCCCATATGTACAGTGAAAGAACATCCAGACCTAGTCTCCTCATAGAGCTGCAACAGAATGACGATTCAGAGAAGGATGATGACATAACATTCTCATCAAAGAAAGACTGAGATAAAAAAACCCAACTTAGGTAGCTCTATTTAAAGAGTGTTATATTTGGGCAGGATCAGGTAATTGGAATATTAAGTCTCCCTTACCCTGCTTTTAAACAGGGAAAACGGAATCATACGGGTAAACAGAATACATTGTTAGCAGTTAGTCTTGACTGACTTCTGCAGGAAAATCTTGTGCTTGAAATTCTAGCTGGTTTTTATGGCTATGCAGTTGAACATCTTCACTGAACTAACTGTTCTTAGAGTTGGAGATTTTAAGGATGCCAAGGCAACTTCTGTTTGTGTTCCTGGCGAAATCCCTAAGTTCTCACATCTGCAGTGGTGGTGCATTTTGATAACCAGAGGTGCTTTAACTTTCTGGTTCTGCTCAGATTCCTAACGCATAAGGAGTGTTTTACTTTTTGTTTTCCAGATTGGGTGTCACCCACAGCTTTCAAAGGTCAACATTTTGGATGTTTGAGAATGAATTCAGAGTTTGTAGCCTAGCCTAAGATGAGAAAAAAATTATTATCATTGGCTCATTTCTTGGCTTTTTCTCTTGGAGGCTGCTATTGAATGCAGAGTAGCTGCATTGTCCCTGTACTTTGGTGAAATACGTTGAACAGTCTAAAAAGATTTAAACTAACTTGTGACATACGGATCTATGCAGAAAGAAGCCTATCTAAAGGTCCGTGCTGCACTCTGATAGGGTTTTTTGGGTTTGTTTTTTTTTTTTGCATTAAAAATAATTCTAAGACTTAATTGCTAAACTGAAACTAGAGATCATAAATTGTCATTGAAATTGAAGTCCTTGTGCCTCCCCACAGGGTTTTCTTTTCAAGCAAGTGGCCCAAGGAGGTACAGTACAGAAAGCATTTCCCTTCCTGTTACTAAGAACTTTAAAAAAGAAAAACAACATAGGAAAACAATCAGCATGTATAAAATGCACATCACTAGATATAAGGAATGTGCTGACTGAAATACAACTGATGCAGAAGGGCTAATCAGTCCTTTGTGGCATTTGTGGGGCACTTTCTGTGAAGGGAAGAAATTGGTATGCATGGTATACAAATCCTGTTGTAAATAATGCATCTTAATTGTCTGTCATGCATAGGTACAAGTCTGACATTTCATTTCATTCACAGCCATATTTGATAATTCATTCAACATACATTACATAGGTAACTGTAAGCAGAGCTGAAGTTTGGGCAGGATTGCCGTTTCTGTAGAAAATAAGAATTATTTAAGGGATTTATTAAAGGATATTGTATATTCAGAGAACAGTAGTTTATTTAGGAGGAATCAAGTGATTGCTAGGTCTCAGTCTGAATCACAGCTGAAGAGTGCTAGAACAAGATGCATAAAACAGATGCTGTTGCCCTTCCACTTTCATCATTTGGTTTTGGTCTGCCTCATCTCCCATGTCCCTTCATCAGCTGGAGTCACTGTAAGGCAGATAAATTACGTGATCTGTGGCCTGCACAAAGGATTCAAGATCACTGTAGAGACTGATCAGGCCTAAAGTCCACCCCAGGTCCCCTCTAAGCTGCTCAGCAATTAGCAGACACTGACATGTGCAGACTGCAGTTCCCAAGGATTATCATTGTAATGGGGATCTTTACATGTTAGCATATTTTTTTTTTTTTGGCCCTTGATGGAACATAACATCTGTAATGTATCAGCAAATGTGTCACATTTTTGTTTGTTTTTTTTGTTGTTGTTGTTCTTCTATATTTTCTTGAATAATATAGCTGTTTGATGAAACTTGTTGTTGTGAGTCAGTGGTGATTTTATAGACAACTTAGTAATAATTTTTAATAGTACTTACATTTTTTTTCATGTTAGGAAATAATAAACCCATGAAACTACAATTTCGGAAAAGGGTTATTTGTTACAAAGTATTATTTTCACTAGATTTTGCCTACAAAGCAGAAAAAAAATAAATTTTGAATCTCAGAAGATTTGAGACTGAATGAGAACAATGTATAGAATAAACCTCTATGTGTACTTTGGGTTTAGTTTATCAAATCACAGCATAACTTTAAATGGAAACAAAGAGGTCTCATTTGTTTTGCTGGCAGATGACACACATAACTACCTATAATCTTTAGTAACACGTAACTACTTATAATAAATATGTGTACATATATATAAAAATATAAATACTTGGGTAACACATAAATATTCATAATCTGTTGCAGAACAACTACTAAAACTTCAGTGGGTTCAACTGAAAAGGGAGTCAGTGATACATGGATAAAGCACCTGTTTAGTGCTATTTAAAATAGCACCCCAACAGTTGTGGCACTTATAGATGTATCTTTTTCCATCTTCATGCATAGTGTAAGCAGTGGTATTTATAGGCTTTAGAAGGTTGAACTTAATTGTAGAGCTAGATATTAGTGTATGGGAAGGACAATACGCTCCCTTGGAGGATGTTAATATATGCAATAGTAGTTCAACAAGTCTTACTTGCCTTTGAGGTTCAGTAGGTAGTCATAAAACTCTGGGTTTTTTGTTAAAAAGTATGTTTTTTTCAGTGACACATGAATAGACAATGTACACTGTGGTAGTTGCAGCTAAGTATAATGAAAGTTTGCCAAGGTCAGGGAGTCTTAGGAACCAAGAAAAGGCTCGAGGCATGGCTCTTGTTTGAAATCTACCAAGTATGAGGCAGCACATAAAGTGTTAGAATAACTACAGCTTTCACGACAATCAAATCTAACCATTCTTTTTGTTACTGTTTCTCAAAAGAACTGACCCAGAATTTAAAAGCTCATTGGTAACTATTATCTGCTAGTTTTTCTGTGAAAACATGAGGGTGGACGAAACCTAACTTAGTGCAGATGTAGTCTTGTGACCACACGCGCTCTGTGCTTCCTGGTCCGCTTGTCTTGCCTAGAAGCTGATCTGCATTGTAGCTAATCAAGATGCTTCGCTTCACCTCCCTTTTGTCAGCATACAAAGGCTCACGTCAGGAAAGCTTTCAGAGGTAATCAATCCAGAAAAATAGATCAGCAAAAGGAAAGCACGGGGAATAAATATTTCATTGCACTGTGTAAGCCTGTTATTTTAAACAGCGAAACAAACAGCTTAGGCTGTTTTCTTCACATATTTTAATTATTCATTTATTTTGTATACAGGCAATAGGTATGTGTTCATATGCAAGTATCATTCCAGCATTTGGGATGATTTGAGCAGTATTTGAAAGCACATAAGTTCCTTGAACTCTATCGTGTTTTGTAACTGCTTCCCAGAATAAAGTGATATGTCATCTTAATGTATTAATGTGCTCTCACTAGAGCATCCTTTCCTACTAATGATTATTATGGCTACAGCAATTTGTCCAACTTTAATGTAATTTAGATGTGGCCATGGGCTTGGTGACAAGGGTTATACAATAATGACATCCTAAATAGTGTGGTAGATGTTTGAAACAACTTTGTCCTTGGTTTAAACTACTAGGAACATCATTCTTAAATTGGGAATCAACAGTAAACACGCACACATCTGCCTGATATTTAGCACAGATATTTCTATGGCCTGTGGAAGATTATTATGTGGGTCTGCAACTAAGAGGAAAATTTATTTCTCAAGAATTTAAAAGCAAAGTGTCACCCAGCAGTGTGATCTGCATATGACAGTAGCAACTATGTGAAAGTAAAAATGGAATCAAAGGGATTATTAATGTCTGTGGAATAATGGCTTGTGTTTAGCAGCTACCTGTTAAATAAAAGCAGAATCAGATCTTCTAACTGTAAAAGGACAGGAGCTCTGAGTTGAGATTATACTTTTTTACCGTTTCTAAAGGAAAGCATAAGGTAGATGCACACACATTCTCCTTTTCCACATTTTTATCTGTTTTGTTGAACACTTCTATGATGTTCCTACAGGCAAGCCACTAGGTGTAAATAAATTTGTGGTGAACTGCAGGCTTTCTTTTCACAAATCTCCAGTAAGAATAATTAAAATAAGTAGCCATGTACCCACACAATGTACAGATAGATCCCCCCAGGCAGCATTTGTGGCTGCATAGGTACATAATTATATATACTGTGGTCTTATACTGTGGCAGTCTTGACTTATCCTACTCATAGAGCAGAACTGCAGCTGTGATTCTTCTCAAAGGTTACACCAATTCTTTCAACTACAAACATTAGACTTTAATATAAATATTCTGGTGGGCTTAAACTATATTGCTATTTTCTGTTTTATATATCTTACCTGTATTTTAAACTAAGATTTTTACCTTTTGCATAAACTTTTAATGAAATAACGAGACTAACTTTTTTCATTGCATTTGATACATGAGCAATTACTTGCTTTTACTTCCATTCAGTGGACACAATTTTAAGATTTCTTCCCATGCTCTTTCCCAATCTTCTTGTGAACTATTTTTTATCATTACTAAATAAGGAGAGGTAGTTCTAATTTTTGTTTTCAGGAAGAGATTCAACCATTTGAGCTTTCTGTTTCAATGCTCTTTTCATGTCTCTCTTGATCATTTTATATTATAACCATGGTAATTCCAGACAGACTAGAGTATGTACAAACTCATTTGAATTGCAAAATTGACTGCAACTGTACAATTGTACTTTAAACAGACATAAATTAGAGATTGACATGTTTTTCTGTTACTGTTGCTTTGTTTCTAACAGACTCCTATAGAATACCCATTTAAGTGTGACAGCTGCAGTTCCTTTCAAAACATGAAGAGTCATTTAATTGTAACTGAGTCACATCCAGTTGATGACGGGTCACCAGCGGTGTTCCCAGGGCTCAGTACTGGGGCCAGTCCTGTTTATTATCTTTGTCCATGATCTGGACCAAAGGACCAAGGGCATTGTCAGTTTGTAGACAACACCAATTTGGACAGGAATGTTGACCTGCTGGAGGGCAGGAAGGCTCTGTAGAGGGATCTGGACAAGCTGGATCGATGGGCCAAGACCAATTGTCTGAGGTTTAGCAATGTGAAGTTTTGGGTCCTGCGTTTGGGTCACAACAACCCTAAGCAGTGCTACAGGCTGGGGACAGAGCGGCTGGAAAGCTGCTTGTCAGAAAAGGCCCTGATTGAAAGGCTGAACATGAGCCAGCGTGTGCCCAGGTGACCAAGAAGGCAAATGGCATCCTGGCTGGTGTCAGAAATAGTATGGCCAGCAGGACCAGGGCTGTGATTGTCCCCCTGTACTCAGCAATGGTGAGGCGGCACCTCAAGTCTTGTGTCCAGTTCTGGGCCCTCCAGAACAAGAAAGACATTGAGGTGCTGGAGTCCAGAGAAGGGCAATGAGGCTGGTGGAGGGTCTGGAGAGCAATTCCTGTGAGGAGTGGCTCACAGAGCTGGATTTTTTAGTCTGGAGAAAAAAAGGCACAGGGACAACCTTATTGCTCTCTACAAATACCTGAAAGGGAGTTGTAGCCAGGTGGGGGTCAGTCTTCTCTCCAAGAAACAAGAAATAGGACAAGAGGAAATGCCCTCCAATTGTGCCAGGGGAGGTTTACATTGGATCTTGGGGAAAATTTCTTTATGGAAAGGATTATCAAGCATTGGAATAGGCTGCCCAAGGAAATGGTGGAGTCACAATCCCTGGAGATGTTTAAAAGACATCTTTTTGATGTTGCACCGCAGGATATGATTTAACGGTGGACTTGGCAGTGCTGGGTTAATGGTTGGACTGTATGATCTTAGATGACTTTTCCAACCTAAATGATTGTCTGATTCTAAATTCAGTTGCTTATTTGTTGTATCTAGAAAGCAGGATTTCTTTTTAATTGAAAGGGGAGGACAATAGAAGGAAAAACATTTCCATTCTACATTTCTAGAAAAAGATTAGATGGCTCTTAAATCCACACCAGCTGACACAAGTAATTTTAACTAAACCTTCTATTATCTTTTCAGTAGCTCAAAACTTTAATTGATGTCTTTGTTTTGATAAGAGCTAGAAGTAAATCTTCTATGCTGAAATTTTCAAAGGCAAATTTTATCTTCTACTGAAATTAAAGGTTATTGTCTTTATATTTTCAGTGGCTATGAAAGACTCAGCTTTTGCTCTGCAGTGTTCAAGCCCATCTGGTTTTATGTTTGTTTTAAGATTTCTGATCAAAGTATAGTATTGACCTTGGGTCAGGGCAAAGGTGGTATATGAAGGATGTTGCATATATAACTGTAGTATTTGTGCTTAAAAGTGAAGAATGCTACCTTCTCTAAATGTGTGTAATAAAACACCCAGGCTTTTCCTGTTGCTTACCAGTGTAAGTTGGCTCATGTATTCTTGTCGTGCATTAGAAGTATGTCCTCCAGGCCACTGTAGAAACATTTGCTTGCCTGGTTGCTGAGTGGGTAGAAGTAGGATTTTATGGTCATTTGAAGAGTTCTCCAAATACTTTTATTTTCATGTGTCTTAATCACATGGAAAGAACCATGGAAATGGTAAGAACCATTCTGTTCAATAACACCATATTTCTGGGATTTGACTTTTGAGAACACGGGGGGACCAACTTGATGGATTAATTTCAGAAATTTCTCACAGGTCCAAAAAAGTTCAGCAAATTTCTTCTAAGCTATACTGCTACAATATACATGCAGCTTAAATATGCATTCCATCAAACTATCAAATTCCTTCACATTTGAAACATATTTTCTTTGCCTTTTTACCATCCATTTTGAATGAACTTGCTTACAGTATGTCAGACTGCCTTTCCAGACTCAGAACTTTTACTGAAATTCTTCAAACCATCTTTTACTACATTCCCTCATTTTGGCTTGCCTCATGAACAATATATGATACCATAAATTCAGTTTTTAGCTACTACCTCTACAACTTGCTTCTCTTGTGATACTGAGGGCCATCATATTTCTATATACAAACTATATTTTGAGCTAGTGACTATTCAGTGGTAGTTTCTACTTCCACTAACTGTCCTGTTGCATTGTGCAAGAATTTGTATTAAATAGTGCTATGTGAGCAGCGTCCCTAAAAATGATTGAAAAGTATCCAACAGTGGAAATCATAGTTTTTCCCTCCTTTTTAATATCATCCTAGATTTTAGTGCAATAGTATATGCTTGTGTATTGCATTCTTTTCTACAATTGCCCCTAACAGGAAACTATTCGTTCTCCCCTGTTGTCATTCACTGTGTAGAGAGTGGTTGTGATAGTCACTTGCAAGGAGCTTGGTGAGCTTGCAGCATTGTAAATAGTGTTGGATGCTTATGAGTATTCAGTGAGTGTTTGAGGGCCTGTACCTGTCTTCCACTGCCATAACTCATGGCACCACTATCAAGAATACTTGACTGTTATTAGGGAGAAATAAAGAGCACTCAAAGGCCAAGGATTTCCTCTGCGACATTGTTGGGAAAACAACCTGGCTGGTGCTTTGCATCTGGGGATTCTTTCATGACTTCTGCAAGGACAGTGGTGAGACTGTTCATACCTGACTGGAAAACAGAGATTTTTAGCAAACACTGAAGCCTTACCCTTAGCCTCCATGAGGTGGAACTGAGAGCTTAAGGGTCACATATCCCATATTCCTTTACTCATGACTGCCTGTTAGTTCCCCTCTAACTTTATGCTGTGCCTGAGGGCTTTCAGCTGTGCTGATGTGGTCCTTGTATGTTATTTCAGGGATACAAGGGCAGTCTGTTTTGCACCATTCTTGCTGATGATATGAGAGCGGGGAGAGTGGCTGATACACCTGAAGGCTGTGCTGCCATTCAGTGGGACCTTGATAGGCTGGAGAGTTCAACAAAGGCAAATGTGGGGTCCTGCACCTGGGGAGGAACAACCCCAGGTACTGGAACAGGTTGGGGACTGACCTACTAGAGAGCAGTGCTGCTGAGAAGGACCTTAGGAGTCTTTGTGGATGTCAAGTTTACCAAGAGCCAGAAGTGTGCCCTTGTGGCCTGGAGGGCCAATGGTATCCTGGGGTGCATCAGGAAGAAAGTGGGGCCAGCAGGTCAAAGGAGGTGATTCTGCCCTTCTATTGAGCCCTAGTGAGGCCACATCTGGAGTATTGTGTTCATTTCTGGTCTCCACAGTTCAAGAAAGACAAGGAGCTACTGGAGAGGGTCCAGCTGAGGGCCACAAAAATGATCAGGGGTGTGGAGCATCTCTCTTATGAGGTGAGGCTGAGGGAGCTGGGCCTGCTTTGTCTTGAAGAGCAAACTGATAGGGGATCTCATTAATGCAAATAAATACCTCAAAGATATCAAGAAGATGGTGCCAGACGCTTTCAGTGGTGCCCAGTGACAGAATGAGGAGCAGTGGCCATAAACTAAAACACAAGAAGTTCCACCTCAACATGAGGAAGAACTTCTTTATATTGTGGATGGCAGAACACTGGAACAGCTGCCCAGGAAGGTCATGGAGCCTCCTCTCTGGAGACATTCAAAACCCACCTGGACATGTTCCTGTTTTAGGTGACCCTGCCTTGAGAGGAGGGGGCTGGACTGGATGATCCCTAGAGGTCCCTTCCAATCCTAACAATTCTGTGTTTCTTGGAAAGGACCCAGTGCATCAATGTAAAGAGTGTATTTGTTCACTGGATTTACTCATCCAGTAGTTGTAGTTACTATCCTCTGCTGCTCTCATACTCCCCCTTTTACTTCCAGTTGTAGCCCAGCACATTGGGCTGCATATAGAAATTCTTTGATTAAAGCAGCTAAGAGATCCCATACAAGCTATCACTCTTTTCCTGAAGGTAATCTTACACATTATTTCTACTTGAAAAATAATTGTCTCTGGGAATTTCTTCGTCTTCTGGACCTTATTTTCTAGGGCTTGTCAGGCTTTAGGTTAGAGTGTAACTTCTATCTACTCTCTTACTTAGATTGATTATAAATTGCTTAACCAGGAAGAGTTAAGGAAAGTGAAAGACTTATTATCAGTGGATTTTCCAAATGTTGTAAGATGCTCATGAGCTTCCATGATTTGCACTAACTAGAATCTTTATGTGAGTAAACAATAAAATGAAATTTTTCTGAACTCCCAATTGTTTATACAGACAAGAAACTGCATTCTATTTTCTCTTAGAATATGTCAAGCCTTAACATGACAAATGATTCTGCTCACAGTTTTTTTATGATAACAGTCTGATCCAGTTAGAATGTCTTCAGAGAACATGAATTCATTTATCCCCTAGCAATACTGAGTGGGGAAAAGGATGTAGAAACCTCAACCAGAAACTGATATCCATGGTTAAATGATGGGATTTGTTCTGGTAATCAAAAGGCATATATCCATTCAAAATTCTTCATTTAGTGAGCATGGGACATGAGGTAGGGCCTAACAGTGTCCTAAATCAGAGGAACTCTAATTCTGTCAGGTATGGAAAGTGCCCCAGGTGTGAGGAGGTGTTGGCTTAACTTTTTGATTCAGTCACTGAGGTGTGATGATCAACTTGAGTGTTAGATAAGATATTGTCTGAACAAGGACTTTCTGCTGTTTATAATTTGTGTACAGGCCACGTTTGAGATGGGGGCTCCAAAGTCAAGAGGACTTAATTGCTTATAGTAGTTAAGTGTTTTCAAAACTTTGGTAGACATCTCTGCGCATCTTGAAATAGCTAAATACCTGTGCAGTGTTGCCTAAAGAAGTGTGTGTGGCTCTAGAGGCACTTGAAGCAGAACTGGAAACGGATCCGAGATCATTCGAGGTCCAGTTCAACACATCTGCACAAATCATCCTTCGTCCTGAAATTTATTTCCACTGTGCCAATTCTGTGCTCAAGTCATTAATTTTTAAAAACAGGTGCTATATACCTTAGAGTGAATTTAAGATTTAATATCTTATCATTTATTGATTGAGATCTTCATCAAAAACACTGGATTGCCCCGAGTGTGCCCTTAAACTTACTCGAAACCAGCATGTTTTAATGACTTGGCATGGCTGTCCCCATTTTCTCCAGTGAGAGAGCAATTTCATATTCCGTAGGTCTCCAGTATTATTCAAACAGCTCTGCAATCCACTGACAACACTTGTAAACAAAACAGTACAGGAGAGAGCATTTCTTCAGACAAGACAGTCTAGTGACAACAGAAATAATTTTCAACCAATGCACATTCTAAGACAGAGCAGACATCTACAGAGGACATCTAAGTGTTAGGTTTGGGGTTTTTTTGAATCTGATTACGTCCTGTTTTTACAAATGGTGCAAAGTGTTTCACCTCCCATTTTCATGCTTTCAGGGTTAATTAGAATGCCCTGATAGTCCTTACAGTATTTTAATCTTCTGAAAAAAACAGTCTATGAAAGACTATTGTTTACATTACTATAGTTTTCTCAGAAAAAAGCCTTCTGTTTAGGGAAAATTCGACATAATGAGGTACTGGCTGTAGACAAGCCATGATAAGTGATTCTGAGACTGCACTGAGCATTGCGGATTCATTCATTGTGGTCGTAGCAATCTGAAAGCCAGATATAAAATGAAGAACTTCTGTTGTTGGGGTCATGTGATAGCCCAGATTCTACTTTTGATAATTAGTCAGTCTGAATGCCTAAAGCAAGAATAAAAACATTGTGTCCCCGCAGACTGAGCTCTCAGGGCAGCATTTCAGAACTATTGCTCCAGGGACAGGGGAAGTATTATAGCTGGGATCTCTCTGGTTCTTAAGGGAAAACATGTTAATTCCACAGTATTGGAATTACATTCTTAACAAATGTTAATAAATGCCTTAAATACATAAGTCATGAAATTGTGGAAGGAATCATATAAAGTTCTATACAACAAGCCCTTAAGAGATACCTGAGATTAGGACAAAATTCTGATTTGGAGAAAGACGAACATTGCAAAGGCATCAAATATGGTAAATTTGAGCTTGGTTTTGTACTGAAAACCAAGCTTAATAAAGATGAAACAACCAACCAATTATTTATCATGGCTATATTAGATGTCACAAGCATTTGTAGTATAGCTATTTTAATAAGTCTACATAAGTTATATATTATACTAAGGTATATATTTGAAAGTCTGAAGGAGCATTGGAAAATTTTGCAGATATACATTTGGAGAGAACTTGCTTTAACAGACTAAATTGTGCATGGAGGATTTCCTTCAGCATTAAAATAAAGTGTTATTTCATTATTAGTCTCAGATGGAATTGCATTAAAACGTCATTTGTCAAAAATGGCCAGCCATTCCCTCCTCTCAGGTTCCTGGATGCTTCTTTGTCACAGGAGGTTATTGCCTGACTATTGCAGAGTTTGAGGCTACTAGGACCATGTGAAGCTTTTTCCAACCTTGGAAAAAGCTGCTCAACTTGCTAACAGTTCCTTTTTTCTTTTTCTTTTTTTTTTCTTTTTTAATTATTTTTTCCCAGATCCTTACCTGATTAAGAGGGTGGTTTTATCACATAAGATTTTGTAGCTGAGTGGAACTGGAAAGTTCACTTGTGGAGAATGTGAACATCTGATCCTTGTTATTCAAAACCCTCCCTTAAATTTTTGTGGTATGGCTGAACAATAATACTGGTTTGAAAGCATGTGGGTTTTTAAAGTAGTATTTCCTTTCTCCCCCTTCTTGTTTTCAAATACATTCAAAACCTGAGACCAGGAAAAACCCAGGTACTTTTAGAGCCAATTTTTTTAATCAAAATTAGGATGTGGATTTTCAGTGTACTTTAAGGACTTGCAGAATAATAGACTGCATAGTGCTGAATTAAAGTGTCAGTTCCATTGTCTTCTGATCAATAAGATCCCTTAAAGAATCCAAAGAGACTGACAAAAATAGAAAAGTAAGTAATTTAGAGAGCAACACCGTAAATTCAGCAGTCATGGTGCTTTGAGTGCAAAGCCTGTGAGTAGAGCTGCAGTAAAAGAAATGTAGGAAATGCAGCCCCAAAAGAAATAAAATCTCCAAAAAAAAAAATCTTTTTTTTTTCTATATGCTGTGCCATATGCCAAAAAAATTAGAAATAAATAATCTTTTCCAGAAATACTAAGTGTGATATGAAACGGAAAGTAATACTGAATGGTTAGATAGAAGTGAAACAAATGTTTAGTGAGACAAAGGGTAGTAATGAAGGGTAGTAGGTTACACAGCTGCTTTAATAGCCTGTCACCAGTGGGATACACTAAGGCCATAGGATGTATCTGCTGGTGAGTATTTTATCTCTTTTAAGAAAGAGAATATAGTTGAATGATTCCTGATTAAACTTGTCAGTACTTAACTCTAAGCCTTTTCTATGTATCAGTAGTAAAACTCTCTGTCCTTGACCTCTCTGTACATTTTTCATTTAATCTTTTTGCAGGAGGAAAGAATGGGAGGGAGTGACAGGAGAGAACAGAAATGGAAGGGAAGGATAACAGAAAAGGAGGTGGTGTTTTTAACAAATATTGAGAAACAGATCTTTTTCCTGTTACTTCCACTGAATTTAAGCATGACTTTGGGAGAGTAATATAATGTTTACCGTAAAAGGTTTACCAGTGAGGAAGAACTGAAAATCCTGTACTTGAAAATCCTGTACTTGATACCTAATGATAGAATATTGGCTCAAGTGTTGTAGTTACTTTTGCAGTATATTTGTGATACTCTTACTAGAAAAATATGGCTGTTCTTCTTCCCAGGATCTGAATTACCATGGTGGTTTTCTCTGTTATGCATATAGGACTGTTCTGAATTCTGAGATCTGGATTTGGCTGAGGATGAATAAGCAGCTGTAGGCTTCAAACACTCTGCTCGTGACTTCTACAGGAGGTCACAGCGAAAGAGAATATCTGATCAATCAGCCTGTCCCAAACCAGCCCCAGGAAATCATTGCTTCTGCTATGTGTGCACTTGACAGATGTCTATCTGAGCATTGTGTATTGCTGTTCGACAGATGTCTATCTGATCATTGGGCATTACTGTTCAAACATCTCTGAAATTTACAAGATAGAGACCTAAGAAGTAACATAAAATGTTTGTCAAAGCGACAATGTTTTGTAAGATATAAAATAGAAAGTGACATGAGACAAAAACCCTCAAGATGCTTTATTTTTCCTTGAAGGTTTGACTTTTCCACTTGTTAATATTTCAACCTGTTACCTGCAAACTGACAGAATGAGACACTGCTTGATGTTGACTACACAGAACAAAGCACAGCAGCAAAGATCCTTATCTGACTTTACAGGATACCAACCTCAGTTTTAAAGAACTGACTCTGTAGTCTGCCTACATCTCAACAAATGATTGAAATGGATCAGCTGCTGCTTTCAGATACCTCTTTCCATGCTCTAATAAATTGTGTGGCTGCTGTTCCGAACCTTTATGCAACCAAACATAATTTTCTAAGTGTATGTAGGAGGCTAGTCTTGGTGTGCAGGATGGTTCTGGCTTTTGTAATAACAATAACTGTGGTGTCAGAGTGACATTACACGACACTCCCTGTGACCTTAAAGCCCCAAATTTGCTGTTTTGACACTCAGCTTACCAAGATCCCTTTACAATGGTAGATGCAAATCTCAAAACTCCATACACAGGAGACCTAAGAAAATGTCTTAGTATTGTCCCTTGACAGGAGAAAAAACTGAAATACTTTTTTCCCCTATGTTAAACAGTCAAACAGTTAAACAGTTTGAACTCAAAATACAAACACCTGTTAATAACTGTGAAGGAGCTACTATAACTCAAAGCTTAAATTTCTATTCCTTGAAAGAAAATGCTATAAGTCATTGGACCCACAGAAGCTAGCAAGATGATTATTTGTGTGTTTACTCTTGCCCTTATTCCCTACGGCCTTCATTTAGCTAAATCCATAAAGGAAAAACTTGATTCAGGAAACACATCCTTTAAATGTCAAGGACCAACTGTGAATTCACATGTACTTTTAGTAGTTTTCCTGTCCTCTTGGCCACTGGGCTTAAAACGAATGAGACAGAAATAAATAACTATGTTTTTCCTTCTGCATTCTCCAGTGTGAATCTTTTGCACAGGGAAGCAGATGAGTCATTTCAATCTAAATAAGGCTTGTATTAAAAATTATGTTACTCTTGATGTTAGTAGTCCTAACGGACCTGGATAATTTTTCTCCTTAATGTATGTTCCTGGAGGCATTTGATCCCTTCTTTCCCACCCCCCCCTCTTAGTTACCACTCAGAACAGATTTAGGGCTAGATTAAGAACTTGAATGGATTCTTTGCCCTCGCTAAAAGACCTACAGATTTTTACGTTATTGTTCCTTCCCCCTCATCCCTTTTCTACTTGACCTGAATGTTGGTTTGTAAAGAACCTTCCTAGCATGCTCAATCCATTCTGCATGACTGAATTTGTTGAGTACGATATAATCAATGCTTACTCAGTGAGATGCTCAGAGGTTTGGGGCAAGAATAGGGCCTGAACTGTTCAAAAAAGGTATCAAAGCAAACAGTGAGAACTCAGACCTAGCACACTTTGCAGTTTGAGCTTAGATAAACTCTGAAACAACAAAAACGAACAGAAATATGGAAGACTACTGGCTTTCCTGGCTGAGTAACAAACCTGCCTAATAGAAGCAAAATATCACTGATGTAGTGATGGCTTCTAAAAAAAAAATTATTACAGCAAATCTGAAGTTTTGATGACCCCTTTAGTAGCAAGGTGTTTGATGCCTTTGTTTAAAATTGTAAACACCACAGAATCTGTATAGCTGTAGCTGCACAGTTTTTATTCTGAAAAAAATGTGTATGTTACCATACAATGGTAGGATGCTAATGAAAATCTTTACTTCCAGGTAAAGCAGTTTTCCAAATCATATTCAAACATCTGCATGGTAGAATTAAATAATAGAGGAGAAGAGTCACAAAGTCAGAGATTGAGACTAATTTAATGGCAAAAATCCATTTGAAAGGGGATCACTAAACCCTGGCTCTATTGGAGTACAATTACTGGGAGAGGACACCTTGTGGCAGTTGGTGGCTGAATAAATGCACATGGCTCTAAAAAGTTTATATAGCTACTTCTTTGTAATAAATGTGATAAGAGCCCTATGGTGCTCCTCTCTGTCAAGATCAGATTACATTCTGGTAAAGTTCACTTGTAATTAAAATATAAATTATCAATAGACAACTTGCTACTGCTTAGTATTTGGGTTTCTTTTTCTAAAACTTGCTTACAAGCATTTTGGTCTTAAAATAATTATTGTAAAATTTTAAGTCTTTCTTGCAAACTCATGGATTAATTCCTGTTTGAGCAAGAACTCACAAGAATGGCTTTGGTGTTTTTCAGGTTTTCTGGTAAACATTTCATCTTTTTATCCAAACATCCTTTGTTTATATCCTTTGTTTATATTGTCTGTGCTTTTCTTTCCTCAGTTCAACACAGAAACACCTCTGTTAAAAGTAATCAGAATTTAAGTGGTGGCTCCTGTTTAGAGAGTCCTTCAGTGACTCTAGTAAGATCATGGCTATTCATAATGGGCAAGTACTGTTTTCTGAACAAGTTTTTGAGTTGAGCATTTGAGATCTTAAGATAGTGAGCTACACCAACTTCTCTTCCAGGTGCTCCTTCACCCAGGCATGTGGTATTTCAAATCTAGACATGCCGTACTGAATCCTGAGTAGCCCTGGATTCATGTCTGGGTTTGTAGATGGGTCTGGGACCACCTATAAGATTTAATTTCATTTTTATGTTAGCCTCTATTCTGAATCAAGACAAACTGAAGTAGAAGACCTCAAAAGGATCAGTTTTAATAATATTTTGACTTAAAAAAATCCCTGGCATTTTTTATGATGCAGACCCATATTCCCCACGTACTTCCAAAAGGAAGTCCTATTAGTTTCAGTTGCAAAGGAAGTGCTGACGGGTAAGAATCTTCATATGAATTCAGAAATAGAAGATAAGAATGCCCCTGTGAGCCTTGAGGATTTTCACAAACAATGCACAGCAGAAAAACAAGATTGAGGGGGTTCATACTGTGTGTTCTTTGGAGAAGTGGATCATACCAGGAATGTTTGCTGGGAGGCTCTAAATCTCAGTCTTGCTCATGTGCTTATGAAAAAATATGGTATTTAAGAAGCCCAACTGCTTTTTAAAGATATGTAAGGCCAGAAAATCAATTTGTGAATCATGATAAGTAATGGTAAGTACCACCAGCATGGCAGTTTGTTGGAACTTTAGTTTTTTGTATCCATGTTTTGTACCTATTTACATCTATGTTTATGGCAGTAATCTTAAGTTCACACTTTTGATTCAGAACTAGATTTCCTCAAGCTATATATCTGTAAAACCCAAAAAGAGCACCTCTTCCCAGGTTGTTTGGCTCTGGGAAATTAATCCAAACAAACAGATTAGCATTGCACTACCATGGCAGTGAATGTAGTTAATGAGTATGACAATAAGCTGAAGCACATCTAATCAAATTGAAATGAAATTTTTGTTACCCAAAATAGTGTATATCTCCATTTTTTAAATGGAATTGCATCAAATACTAATTTTACATAAAACATGAAGAATTTCTCTTGCATCATGGTCAAAGATGAAGGTTTTCTGGTTTATTATTTACTTTCACAAGGAGAGCATCAAAATTCAATCACCCTTTTGTTTTATTGATATCCAGAATTCCATTAGATCTGCTCAGGTTGGAGGGAAGATGAAACATGCCAGCTTTTTGTCTCTGTGTTCATACTTCTTGCAAGTAAAAGCATAAAATGGGATTCTGCAAACCTCCTTAGATATCTTCTCTGCAACTGCTGCCAGGGTTCCAGTATGCCTCTTTACGATTTCAGCTGCTAATCCACTCTCTGTGATAGTTGCAGCTACAAATTATTGTTTACATGTTTTGCTATTCTAAGTCAGCTGCAGGGGTACATATAGAAATTTCTGCCCATAATTTGACATGATTCTCTCCTGACAAATTCAGCATTTCACTGGGAAGAACAGGCATTCAGATCGTGATGGAATCAAGCTGTTCAGGTGAAAACCCTTTCTGCAGCTTGTGGTACCTTTTTTCTGGTGGCAGCACCAAACCAACCTTTACTGATGGACAAGGGACAGGAAGAGTTGGGTAATGCTGCTGCTGAGGGTCAGTGTAGTCAAACAGCAGGAATTTATTGCTGCTCCGATGCCACGGAGCACTTGTTTTACAGTATAGCAGTTTAGGATCCGTCAGTCTCTTCTCTATGGCATCAAAGTTTTATCTAATTGCTTCTGTTTAATTTTTCCTTAGATGGTTAAAACATAACCTAATCCAGCTTTATAGTTTACTGTGTATTACCTTATACAGTTGTATTAATATTATGATAATTCTGTATGTCCTTCACTCAGGATATTGAGTCTCACAAAACTTCTTTATAGTAACGTTCCACGTAAACGCTAGTTTTACACACAGGTACGTGAAGTCCCAGAGCTCATCTTAAGCATAAATCCTGTATCTTGGTGTCTTAGAGTTTGGAGGTTTTTTTTTTTGTTGGTTGGTTGGATGTTTTTGGGGAGTTTTTTGGTAATTTTTTTTTTTTCAATTAAGCATTTTAGTTAGGAGGACACACTGACACATTGGAGGAACGTTCTGAGACTACAGGTAATGGAGGGAAATATAATAGCACATATTATATATAATGCCTGAAGACAAAGGGCTTTAGTGGATATATATGTAACAGGTAGTAATGCTGAATCAAGTTGAGCCTGATTTTTCCTAATTTGTATCTCTGGTGCCCATGCTGTGAAGGAGGGTGAGCAGTACCAGCGTGCTGTCATGCACGAGGGCAATCCTGCTGCCAGAGAATGGTACAGCCCTGAAACACTGACACCACACAATGGGCCAAAGGAAAGAACAGGTGCAAAAGCCTTTTCTGTCCCCTTTATATCTCTTACCCTTTACTTAGATTTATTTTTACTTACTATTATACTTCCATATTTGCTAGATATATAAGAGTGATTGGGCCATTATTTAGTTAGAACTGAAAACTATTTTTGATGTGTGATTTCTAGGAGACTGCTTAAAGAACTTTCAGGCTTAGGAAAAAAATTAAATTTCCAGTCTTCACATTCGTTGCACAATCAAATATTCAAAACTCATATTTATGTTTATGAATGCATAATTACTGAAACTTATATATGCATTTATTTGTGTACATATCTAAAGTGTTACAAGAGACGCATCAATTCAATATGTTGCTTTCACATGATTTTAACAGATACTTGAAATCCAGATTTCTTTGTGCAAAACAAAAACACTTATGTATGTTTAAGAAACAACATCTGTTTGCAGCTTATCTAAAAGAATATGAATAGATAAAAATAGATATTTTTCATCTCTTATATGATCTCTTAAATGGATAATCAAGAACAATGTGACACAAAGTGTAGTGGATATAATGCTGAAACTTCTTGTCAGTGGGAATTGTGTTCTTGACTTCAATGAGACCAATATTTTAACTGATATATTTAAATTCCAGCCCTTACAAAAATGCAATGGGCAGGTCATTAGTCATAACTATTTATGGTTACACTAGTACTGAGCTGTACATTAAATTCAGATATGAAAAGTTATTGTTTTCTTCTGTACCCATGGCAGGGTGTGGCAATAGTACTCACAGAAAAATGAAATTAAAATGGGGCTGATAATTCAGAATGGAAAATATATCCTGATTGCAGCAAGAAGTACTTGTGTTTTGCTTTTTTTAAGAGAAATACAATTATGAAACACAGCCTAAGCCTGAGCCTAAAAACATTCCCTTTCATTTCTTTAGAGGTCCTACAGCTCTTACATCAACAGCCATTACTTCAAGGTTAAGACACATGAACACTAGATATGAAATTAATATGGATGATTTGAAACAGAAAGGTTATTTTAAATTACCACTGTTCACAAATATGTGGAATCTTTGAAAGTGTGTGAAAATGTTCTTTTGCAAGAAGAACTCTTAGTAATTTGGAAGTATTTCCTGATGATAGCCAAAATATCACGTGAATATTAAATACCTTCTGAATCACTGAGTTCATTCTTCATCTTCCATTGCAAATTTTTGGGGTACAAACTAGATGATTTTCCATTTCAAGAAAGCACTTAAAAATGCTTTATTGGATACTGACAGTAAGTAAAGTATTTCTGTAACTACCAAACTATAAAGCTATGGGAATAATAATTTAAAAAAATAAGTGCATGGAAAATTAAGAGAGTTTGTATCTCACTAGTTTTTCCAACTGAATTTTTAATATACTATTTTTCAAATGAGTAGTCTGTAATTGCTTTTACTATTAAACAGATTCTTAGATAGTACGATATAATTATCCAGGGTGATAGACTGAGTTTTGAAAGATAAGGATGGCTACCTAGTATAGTTTATTTACAAACATAAGAGGAAATCTCAAATATGGTTATGCTTTGCAGGCTAAAAAGACATATCCTAGAAAAATATTTCTCCTGTTACACTGAGATGGGGTAAGTACAATGGGAATTTAAAAGGAAGTTCTCCATGCAGCTGTAATTATTTGTAGCATTCTAAATGTTTTTATAACATTCAGATAAAATAATCTTATTCACAAAAAAAAAAATCAATCGAGAAATATGCCTATTTTTTCATATATCTTGAAAATGTTTGATCACTTTTGAACTGTTGCCAAAAATATGAGGCGATCATGTCAACTTATTCCAAGAAGGAAGACAGAAAAAAAAAAATTAGTCTAGTCAAGCTATATAACCTCTTTAAGGGGTTATAAAGCAAAATAGAGCTAAATACTACAGATGATCACTCAGTCAGGAGAAATACATTTCTCTGTTATTCTGTCTACAGATTCATCTACAGCCTTCATCACTCAGCTTCTTCACTTAAAGACATTTGTAAAAATAGCTTTCAGGCCATAGCAGTGAAAAAGCTGACACAGAAGAGTGAAATTTGCTGAGTGATTCTATGATTCTAAAAGGATATTATATCAAATTCCCAATACCAGTGGAAGGAAAGGAGTCCTCATTCTACCCCACCTCCTTAGGGCCGTAATAAGTGCTGTAACTATCCAAATAATTCCATCTTTTGTGTTAATTTCAAATTTATGCAGACCTCATACTACTGTTTCAAGTACAAAATGCTTTGGCCATGAACCCTTAAAGGAAGATGCCTACAGGGAATATAATTTCAAAAGGTGGCAGCAGTGTTTCAGTATGGCCAGGCAGAAAATGAAATGCCACAATGTAGGAATAGTAAGAAGCAAAAAAGGTATATTCAAGTACCCAAAATAGCCTGTGGGGCTAAAGTTCTTCTTGATATGTGTAAATGTATGTTGCTTCCCTCCAAAAATGCTACTCATTTCAAAAAGTGCATGTTATCATGTTGATGGCTACGGGGAAAAAAATCGGGCAGAAAGCACCATTTTAGACTTGGTGCAGGTGACCCAACCCTTCCAGGATGTGTTTCAGCTCCAGCTGCACTCCCTCCTTGTCATGCTGCTCAGGCAGCTTGTGCATCCTGCCACTGCAGCCACGCTCATCCATCAAACTCAAGGAGAAGGCCTGGGAGATTTCACAGCCTGGTGGCTTAGGTGCACACCCAGCTTCAGGGATTTGTTACAGTTCTTAGGTAATCTTACCCTTCCCTGACACATCAGCACAATTAATTTAAAATATACTGTATTAGTTAAACATTTTTATGGTTGACCATAGAAGTTGAACAAAGTTATTGCACTGATATAATTTTGAACCACGGCATTGCCCTCCTAAGAGAATTAGGGTAGTCCACGTAACAGAGCATATAGAGGCTGCTTCAATCTTCATGTAGAAATTACATGCTAGCTACACCAGGAAAAAAATTGCTTTTGTAGTTTTTCACTAATATGTTTCAAAATAGTCTCTTGTGAAATAGTCTTTCTGTGCTGCTGCTTCCTTGATGTTTCACTTTTTGATTGCTCTCTTAAACACAAAATAGGCATCTGTGAGATATGCAATTAAAATGAAGACACAAAAGCAGATTAATTTAAAGGAGGATTATGAGGGGGATTCTAAATCTAACTATATAAATAAGGAATACAAATGTAACCCAGTGCATTCATTAATCTGATTGGCAGAAATAATGTAGCAGCTAGCTGAGAAATTATATTCAAATTGTTTTCTTATACTATGCACTTTATCAGATATATGCTGGAGAATTCCACCTCTATCCAGTGTCACCTTGATCAATTCCATATTCCACTTGCTGCAAAGGAAAACAAAGTCCTTCCCCCTCACACACTTTGTTGGTGCAACTGGCCTGAAGGAAAGATATTTGGTAAGTGAATGTATAGACTTTGTTGTAGAAATTCTGTCCATCTTTCTGTCCCTCATTACAAAGCTATGCTGATAGAAACAGGACAGACTATGAATAATTTTGATGACTAATCTAACTAATGCTCTAATAGCTTTGGATTTCTTTCTGTCCTGTCACATTATTTCAGCTCTGTGTATGTCCTGGCCATCTCTTCTGCAATTCTGAGATACAGGCACCTTGCCTACCTCTCTGCCTTCCCTGCTTTATCTCCCTGAAGCCATGCCATTAGCAAAAGGCAGGAATTCACATAGATACAATTCCTTCTAATGTAGAAATCAACATAGATGAGTGTGTAACGCAAAGATACAATCTGTGTGTGCGGTTTGAGTACATGCTGCTATGAGGTAAATGGCTATGCATTTAAGGCAACACTGGAGGAAACTCAGCTACGTTCTTACTGCCATCTAGACCCATTTCTCTCTGCGTCTGAATTGCCTGCTCAGCAGTTCAGAGTTTATGCCTATTTAAAAGATGAGGAAAGAGGAGTCATAGTGATGTCAGAGGTGCATTTGAATAGAACGGGTCCCCCATGTCCAATCTGGAAGTCAGGGTAGCTACAAAGATTGATTTCTTCCAAGCATGTCAGTAGGAGAGGGCCAGCCTGAGAAACACTACTGTCATTTTTGAAGAGCTTTCAGAGCCCAATGCTCAGCTGAAAAGCTTTGAAAAGCAAACTAGCTGTGCTACATGTCTGAGGGAAGCAGAAGGCATCGGCAGTTACCTTTGAAAATATTGACCTAGGAAGGGCAACTTGAATAGCAGAACTCAGAAGCAAATTACTTGGTGAAGTATTTTTTGATTCCTGTAATGTGAATGACAAGATAAAAAAAAAAGGAGCTAAAAGATATAACCCGCCCAGCAGCTAACGAGATAGAGGAACCAGCTGCTGACACCGCTACCTGTGTTTCGCCTGCATTCGGGCAGGTTGCCTTAAATTCAACTGGATAGTTTGAATAACACCATGACAATCAGTTCAGGATTCCTTCCAAACCTTATGAAGGTATGAAACCGTTGCACATTATCTAATCATGAGGATTCCCAAAGCAATAAAAGTAATTTAATCCTGACATTCAAAAACATGGAATGAGTCTATTCCCAAAGACAATTTCCTAAACAGCACAGTAGCTGTAAAATGCTGCAGTCTGTGCATTTGAAATCTAATTTTCTTCCTCTTAATTGTTACACAGCTGTAACAACAGGTCATATAGTCTTTCTTCTCTTTTCTTTTATGGTCAGTAAACCAGAATATATTTGCAGTGATGACTTAAGTGCCTAAAGAGACATCCACGTTACGGGGCTGAAATCAGAACTGATGGAAGATGTAACTGAAAATAGTATTCCTAGTTGTCTTTCTTTTTGTAAAGATTCCTCTCAGAAGAGGAACCTCAGGATGTTTCATCTTGCACTCCCTGTGTGCAAATCTGATTTATCTAAAAAATTACCATATTTCTTTTATGTGAATACTTAGATACTTTTTGTCATGTAAACCATGCTTAATATACAAAAAAGCTGTGTAGTGCACAAGGACATTTCCAGTGGGGTTTTTCGAATACTGGAAATAATGGAATTTAACTTATTAAGGCGTTCTATATTATTTTTGCCTTCGAATGAGATATAAACCTCAACTAAATATTTGTAACAATTCCGTCCCATATGGATGCTCTGCTGACTGATGACTTCTGCACCCACGCTCCAGTGTTTCTCTCACTGAGGGCACTAATAACATCTAGACACTTTTCATATCTGTTGGTTGCCTGGAACTTTTAGACTCTTAATAGCTGATGTGGCTACTTTTATCAAATCTGGCCAAGATTAGTCATTGGATTTAAAAAACCACTGTGAGGAGGGCAGGGAAACAAAAATTGTAGTGAACAATATTTCTTCATATCCTTAAGAAATAAGCCTGAAAAAATGGTGCTAACACCATATTTCCATAGCCCATTCTTTACATATGACTTGTAGACTTCCTTCCTTATGGAAACTTTGTTCTTGGTGTCATTCAAAACTTTTTACATTTTTGTATTCTCGTGACACCAGGAATGTTTTCCCATGGATTTGCTGTCATGAAGCTGTGTATTCAACAGCTGGGAAACACAGAGTTGAGAATTCCTTTCCCCTCTACCCCATCTCGTCCCCAGTAGGGCAAGGACTACTCATCGAGAAGAATGCTTTTTGGGGAGCCTGTGTCTTTTTTTATCATATACTTTTAAAGGTTGAAGGTTTAAAAAGTTTTTTTCTTAGTTTTTTTTTTAAATTATTATTACTATTTTAAAATAATGTTATGCATATGAAATAAAATAATATAAAATGTGTTTACATTTTGTTACCTTGTGTTCTGTGGGTGACACAGTCTTTGAGCAGTACAATGTTCTGCCATCAATCTAACACGGAGGTTAATACCCTGTGTTATGTTGCTGGACACCCCACCAATCTTGCTAACAGCTGCAGGAAAATGGAAGTGATGCTTTTAAATATTTGTTGTTGAATTTATGAAGAAAAAATACCTGATCTATGTTTTGGTTTTTCAAGAGATGCAAAGTTGAGCAAATTCCCCATGCTACTTGTCTTACTGAAGACAAGCACTCTCTTGGAGATGGAATTCATTTTTTCAGCTATTCCCAGACTAAATTGGAGGACAGTGCTGGGTTAGACAGTGGCAAAACAGGGGACTACAAAATGAAAATGCCTTGATAACTAATGTTCTTAGAAGACCAACTTCTGCATACGTGCTCACTGAAGCAAACATTACATGGGTTTGCAGTTTACAGGATGCTTTCCTATAGATCGAAATAACACTTTTGGGGCTGTTAAACTCATTCAATTTGAAACAAAGTCATCAGGTCATCTGAAGGAAACTTTTTAGGCAAAATAAACAGCACTTGCATAAACAACTAAATTTTATCTTCTACCCTCCTACATGGATTTTGTGTGATTTGACTTAGGCAATAACAGAGAGAAGAGGATCCAGCAATGCTCTCTGTACTTCTCCAGTCAGATGATAGTCTTTTGACAGCACAGGATAGCTATTTCCACTTCAATCTGTAATTGTTTAGAAATATAGCTCCTTCCTGTATATTGCAGCTTCTGCTGGGAAATGCTTGCTGCAGACACCCTTCCTGTCTAGTTATACCAGCATGAACTTCTTAGGCATCTTCCAGTTAAGTGGTGATGTATTTCTTCAACTGATACATTTCTTTGGGAGATGAGGACAGTGACCTAAAATCTGACATTTTAATTTTTTACTGTTCATCTGTTTTACCCTGTGAAGCTCATTTGTATTCAAGTAATTTCTAAACAATGTGGGTTCTGCTGTCAGAATGAAAGGTGGGGATTTTTATTCATTAAGCATTGTTTCCACTTATACAGCAGTTATCAATGGTTTCTTTGGCAAGTTCTTGCAAAATTCTACTGAACATTGACAGCCTTGTGTGGTGTTCCTGAACATGCTTCAGATGTCCTTCGTGTTTGGAAAGTCACTAGCATGAATATAGTTTCTGTTTTTCTGATGTGCTGAAATTACCGGAAAACTGCATGTATATGAATATCAACACTGAAAAGTTTTAAAATAAGCCTTTAATGTAGCCTTTTAAAATAACTCTTTAAATGTATGAATTCAAACTAAAACCATATGTTAGTCTATATTTGCAACTGTTTTTTGTGAGACCATATGCAGAGAGATAGTCTACTTAAAAAAAAATTAACAACAAATATATCTGCACTCTTAGTTATCTGGAGTGATATGTATAGCATTTTTGGTGTATGTCAGTTTAGTAATCTCTTTGCCTGTATTTTTATGATCCAAAAGTACAAGTAAGGACAGTGAAAACCTTTTTTTCTTTTTCTTAATTTTTATTTTTTTTAACCTGTAAGTAGGCCATGAAGCCATGGTGAGACACCCTGTCAAACTTGTGTAGGATTTCTGTGAGCCCCTGGGATCCTGGTTCAGAAGGTCAGTGTTGAAATTCTACTTCATTTCATAAATGTATGGCTGTATGCTGCCATCTGTCTGCTCTGCAGCTCCGAGTCAATAGTGCACCATTAGTTTCATGTACCAAATTGCAGCTATTTTCTGTGTTTGTGAAAAGCTTTAAAGGCTTCTGATGTACTATTTTAGCTCACTTCAAAGTGGTTTCCTGGTCTGCTTTGGCTCTTCGTGGGAAAGCAGATTGCAAAGCTGAAAGGTTTGACATTTATAAATAGGTTATTTTTTTCTTTGCCCCACAAAACAATGCCGTTCTTACCATCTTTAGAGAATGCAAAGGGAACCAAATTAGTGTTGTGTGTGATATCTGTCATTCTCACAACTATTTTACTATGACTATGTACCACTATATTCCAACATACCGTATAAGAAATCAAAATGTTAATCCAAGGCAAAACCTGTGAGGGACTTCTTAAATAATTTTTCATAAAAGCCTTGAGACTGAATTGGGACTGACTAACATCTACAAATTCTGTATATTAAAGACTATTAAATGTCATTATTGTGATTAAGATTGTAAGGGGAGAAAGAATGTTGGGGTTTACACCCAGCTGGAAACTAAGCACGATGCAGACACTCGCTTACTCTGCACCCTGCCTGTCCCCACAGTGGGGAGGAGAACTGGGAAAAAGGCAAAACTCATGGGTTAAGATAAAAACAGTATACTAGTAATGCAAAAAATATTATGATAGCATTAATGATAATAATAACAATGCTAAGAATAATAATTATTGTCATGGAAGTGAGAGAAAAGAGAGATAGAAAAACCAAGAAAAACAAGATACAGTTTATCACAGTTTATCACCACCCGCTGACTGATGCCCAGCCCAGCCCTGAGCAGCGTTTGGTCCCTCCCAGCCAAATCCCCCCAGTTTGTG
>JAWWMP010000171.1:19111930-19144366 GCA_035047865.1 Dendrocincla tyrannina | reverse complement strand
GTGTCCAGTTCTGGGCTCCTCAGTTCAGGAGACACAGGGAGCTCCTGGAGCGGGTCCAGCGGAGGGCTACGAAGATGGTTAGGGGACTGGAGCACCTCAGTTATGAGGAAAGGCTGAGGGAGCAGGGCCTGTTTAGCCTCAAGAAGAGACAACTGAGAGGAGACCTCACCAATGTCTATAAGTGTCTGAAGGGAGGATGATGGGAGGATGGAGCCAGGCTCTTCTCATTAGTGCTGGACAAGAGGCAACAGGCAGAAACTGATGCACAGGAAGTTCCACCTGAACATGAGAAAGAACTCTATATTGAGGGTGACTGTGCACTGGAACAGGTTGCCCAGAGAGGTTGTGAAGTCACCTTCCCCAGAGATAGATACTCGAAAGCCCTAGACACAATCCTGGGTAACAGGCTCTAGGGGGTCCTGCTTGAGCAGGCAGGTTGATCTCAGGACAGAGGACCTCCAGTGGTCCCTTCAAAACTTATCCAGCCTGTGATTGTGACATACCATGGGTTTGGCAATGTATTTACTGGTTTGCTAAAAAGGAATGGTGCAACTTGGCTTATCTCCACTGTTATGTGTAGAAGATACTGGGAAATCCTTGTCATAGTATCATAGAATGGTTTTGATTGGAAGGGGACCTTGAAGATTATCTAGTTCCAACTCCCTTGCCACGGCCAAGGACACAATGAAGTAGACCAGGTTTCTCAGAGCCCCATCCAACCTGGCCTTGAACACTGCCAAGGATGGGGCATCCACAAACTTTTCATCAATCAGTAGAAATTTGTGACAATTTCTTATGTCAGAATAGGGCATGGCTTACACTTTTGGGATGTTGGGAACATTTATACCTAGCATTTTATCCTTCTTTCTGGGTTGATAGCCAACATAGGTCCTTTCTCTAATGGTTTTCATCCTCTAAAAATAGATGAGATAGGAGAGGGTTTTTTACCCATGTAGTGAGCCAAAGCAGTGCATCTGAGTTGTTTGCTTTGCCTGTCTCTGCACATGTGACACAGAGGAGGAGTAGGTCTTCTCAAACTAGGACGACTTCAGACTTAAGCAGCAATCCTGAGATCATAACCTCAGAATAGTGGAAGAAAACCCATCCCGCTAGAAGGAACACCGCTAGTCAGAAGGGAGCTGTAGCTAATCTTCTCCTATTAGCAATTCATGTTATCTTGGTGTTAAATTTGTGCCTGTCTCATTATTCCAGGGATTCTGCCCATTTGCATTACTGTACTCTGGAGATGATAACAACAAATGATGACTCATCTTAAAGACATTAAATTTGGGGACAGGGAAAATTAGTCCCTGGTTATGTGTAGTCAAAGCTAATTACAAAAGAAAGACAGATAATGCAAAAGACAGAGTTTGCAAGCATAAAGAAACCTTGGTTCTGGAACAGTCTGAAATGCCTATTTAGAAGGCTGCTTCTCTTCTGCATGATTATGATGGCCATCAGTACTTTTTTTCTGACAGCTGCACAAACTGAAATTTGCTGGCCCCGTCATTGGATTATGTTGTCATTCTTCTTATAGTATGCTCCTATAGTGCTCCATATAAACATCTAACCAGTGACTTGTGAAAGATGTACTCCTGAACCCTCTCCATCTTGTTAAACATCTCTTTTAGATGTGACCATCTTAGTGCTGCATTAAATCCCTCATTCCATGCACTACCACATTTCATGCATATTTTGCCTTTGAAAAATGTATGATGTCTTCAGAACTAGTAAAATCAGAAACTGAAGTTTCTTTATTCTTTAAATAACAACTTCTGTTTTCTAATATATAGATCAATTTAATGTTGGTTTAATATTTAAATAATAAACATATTTGGTAAAGATTGAGTAGCACTATCTTTTTAATCAAAATGCAGTTCTAAATGACAGTGTTCCTCAGTCTTCTTTCAACCATTTTTGCTAATAAAAATATTATGGAGATGGTGAGTGTTGATGTATTTATTTGTGTTTAAGTTCCAGTAGGTTTACAGAAAAGCTGTAGACATATGCATGAAATAGTATGCCTGGCCTATTTTTATCGACAATGCTAAGAAAGCTTTTGAATTCTGATGACCTTGTTTTAACTTCTAGAGAAGGAGGAAATTCCAACAAAGTTGCAAAGGAAAACATCAGTATAGAGTTAATGCACGCTTTGAGTTAGATTTGCCTTATCAGCACTAAAATGACAAGGATGATGATTTAGTAGCTTTTTCTCTCACTATACTCTCTAGAAGGTTTTCTTCCCTCCTAAAGCTTTTAGAAAGGCCTTTTTTAAAATAAAAATCCACTGTTAGATAAGGGTGCCCTCTTATGGAGACTGTGGGCACAAAGTCTTGTTGAGGTTTTCAAGATTTTTTCATGGGCTTAGTAGACATGTTTTACTTTATAAATCAGCACAGGGCATAGCCAATAACTCAGCAGGTGGACAAGTAGAAAAACGTGTAATTTAAAATGTAGAAATAAGCATTTCAATTTTTCATAGTACACTCCTATGAAAATCTTCCTCTTTGGGGCAGTTTTGCCTTTTGCCTTCAACTCCAAAAAAATTGAATTTCTCTTTCAATTACAGGTAGAAAGATGGAGAGAAAAATTACTCAACATGTAGGGAAAAAAATTACTTAATAAATGTGATTAGTTGGGCTAAGGCTTGATTTGAATTAATAAATTTTTTAAAGCACCTTATCTCTGAACAGATTAATTTCCAATATTAATTTATAAACACTTATTTATGGTTTAAGTCAGAATAAAATTATACATTTCATATATGTAAAGCAGATCTAGCTTCATCTGTATTACTCTGTATGTTTTCATGTTTGAGATAAATGCTTACACTGATGTGGTTGTGAAATGGAAATTTCAACAAAATCTGGTTTATGAGTAGAAATATTTTCTTTTTCTACTAAAAACTTGTTAAAAAATATATTTTTTCTTTCTACTCTAAAAGTGTTTTTAAAGTGGTAATCAAAATGCTATTAATGTTTTTCATCTATCCACAATTCTTCAGTCTTTTATATTCCATCCTCACAGATATGATGGCATATGCAGCACTGCAGAAGTTTTTTATCTGTATTTGCCAATATAATGTGACTGGAAAGATACATGCAAAATCCAAGTCATATGGAGGTGAGATCTGATGGTATAAAGCAGGCCAAAATAATCAGTTATAATACAGAAATACTGCATTAGTGTTTCCATAAATATTCAAAATTAGGCAGAATGGTTTAGATATTAGTGTGCTAATGAATTGCTTAACCAAGAGTTAAAAATCTTTAACCATCTTTTCTTCACTTTCACATTGAAAGTATTGAACATTGAAAATAAACTTTTATATTTTTAATATCTAAAGATCTAAATAGCCTGTGTCCAAGAGGAAAAGGAATTGCCTGAGGAGCTCCATGAATCACTGATGTATTTTTTGTTGCTTATTTACTGTGTAGCACATTTTACCACTTCCTTTATGAGAGGGTAGATAGAAAGCTGCAGTTGGAGTTACTCCGACAAACAAATGCAGTTTTACAGAGACTGGTTGTGGAAAACTGTTCTACTGCCCTTATTGCTTGAACAATTAACAAACTGGAAGGGGGTAAGAAATTGATAGAACAAAGAATTCAAAATCTGGAAAATATGTGTGATGCTAAGTGACCAAAGGACTGTCTGCTCAGCTTGTCTAAAAGAACTGGCTGGTCTACAGGTATTTAAAATTACTGATGATGATGATGTCTATACTTTGAACAGACAGAACAGGATGCAGTCTTCTAATACCTGTTCTATGTTATGACACTTTTGCAAAATGCATTTTTCCATCTACTCTGCCTCTTCTTGTTTTTATAATGAAGTAGCAAAGAAAGGAATGTGCAGCAGTAACTCATGACACAGTACTTTTGGCTTTACTACTATTTATTTACATACTATGTATTTTGGCATGTATATTGCCTATGATAATATTTACTCATACCATCAAAAAACATCTTGCATTGCTTTTGATGTTGAATTCTTAGACCCCTGTCATGGTAGAATGAGTTCATACACACAACAGTTTTCCCATAGGGTGCCTTCTGAAGGGTTTATCTTAAAATACAGGAGCTATGGTAAAGGAAAGCCAGGAGAAGGTACACAATATAAAGTCAGAAAGAAACACCTAACTGGACAATGTAAGTAGTGAAGTCTGATGGTACATTTTTTAAAGAAAAATTACAACTATTACCTAAGAGGAAGGAAAGATTAATATAAATACACGTTAAAAATAGCCAATAAAAATTATTTGTTTCTGACTGCTGAGAAATGTGCTGATCGTGGCACTCTGCAAAGACATTAGTGAAGCAGTTCCTGAGACAGCAATATTTCATGGCTGACAGAAAAAAGGATTGCTGGACAAGAAAGTAGGATCATTTTAATTTCCCATATATCCAATCCTTGTGGGGAAGCCACGACATTATTACAAGCATTGTGCCTTTAACATGGCTGAATGTCAAGTTGGAAATATGATGCAAGATCTAGTCTCTCTGAGGCCAATTATCGACCATCTCCTTGCTAATCATGTTCATGAATAAAAAGTTAGCACATTATAGGGTATAATGTTCTTTGGTGAGAAGAGTGGGCAGAAGGTAAGTCTGTTCTGATCTTCAGGATGATCTATTCTAAATAGCAAAGGACTAAACAGGTTGAAAATTATTTCCTAGCTTTAGGAGAAAAGATGCTGGTAACAACTTGTAGTGATTTTTAATACTTCCACTTAGGATCATTTGTATCAAGATAGAGACTTTCCCAATATGTTTATATTCAGCACACATTTGTATCCATGCATCACTTCTCTCAGGGTATACCTAAAGTAAACTGCATATTGCCATATATATAGGATTAATGAGATTAAAAATAGTGCCCTCACTGTGTTTTTACAAGTGGCAATGCAGCTGTTGAGAAATACCAATTACAAAGCCATATCCACTTTGAACACTGAGTGGTGCTATCATATTAAATATTGCAATTCACTCTTCTCCCTTGGAAACAGGTTGTACCATCTGATAACTCCCCTTACTTTCCATTTATTTATTAGCAATTACAGTTATTATCCTAATGTATTAAATAGTAATAATGACTATTATTTTTATTGTTATCATTATTAGGCATTACTAAGATTCTGTGTGAAAACAGGGATCAAATAAATAAAATAGCTGTAGCCTGTACTCATTGTCTGTGCAACTCTAGCACTGAGCAATCACAGCTAAGTAGAGAATCCACGTCCCATTGCAGTAGATGTTGTTATGTAAACAGATGAAAAACACCGCTGCTGTGTGGAGATGCTTTTGAATGACCTATTTCAATTCAATATTAAAAAAATACTTATTTAATATTAATTCAGCATTCTGTATTGTAAGAAAATCTATTGGTTGTACAGTGCACAGGAGTTTTAAAAGCACTCTCATTATTTGCCAACTACATAATCATCATCTTCTGGAATATCACAGAGGTGTCTGGTTCCTAAGACAAACATGTCTATTGCAGTAGCATTGGATACTGAAGTATTAAAGATTTCAACATAGACAAGGCATTCAGAATACACTTGTACATCAGTACTAAAATGTCAAAATTTTAAGAAAGAGAAAAAATCTGAAACAACTAAAAAGAACATTGAAAAAAGCGGGGGAAACCCCCTTTTGGGGGGTTGACTTTTGAGAGAGAGGGAGGAAAAAATAAAAAAAAAAATTGTCCCTCTGCATGTGATTTCTTCCAGTTTAATGTTGTGACTTTAAATGTATACACAAATCTAAAGGTTTCATTTGTAGTCACCAAAGTCAGGCAACACTGTCTCCTGTGCTAAGTTACACTTGTGTTGTTCCGAGCAACCAGACTGAAGTTATCAAACACTGTTACAATACTGCAGGTAAGTGCCGTATATATATGTATATATTTTAATTTAACTGGAAATAATCAAGAGGCTGATTTCTGGCAGCCACTCAGGACAACACAGGTACTGTTTCAAGCAGGTTTCATAGGGCTGCTACCAAAACTGACATAACTTGGGAAATTCTTACTTGGGCTATAAAAGCATGTGACCTACTGCCTGTGCTAAAAAATAGAAGTGAATAGAATATGCCTTCTTAACATTTCTTCCCTACCATAGTACGCTAGCACTTCATGAAGAAAAGTGAGATTTTGGGCAAGCAAATGTGAATAGAGAAGATTGTAAAAACAATTGTTATTACTGAATTATTCTGATTTGACAGGTATATATTGTATTTTCATACTCTGACATCAAACCTATCCTGTGCTGCCCTTTCCTGCTCTGAAGCAGAAGGGAATTCAAGGTATTTCCAGTGACTTTTTATGGTCTTATGCTATGGCCACAGACAAAAACTACAGATGTGACCTATTTATAAATGCAGTAAGGTTCTGTGAATATTGGAATGGGTGAATTGGTGCAGCCAATGTGCCCAGGCCATAGCAGGAGGCCTTCAGGAGTAGGAAGCACCGATTGTGAAAGCTCTGGGAAGCAGTGATGGGCTGGCATTTTAACTTAGGGGCTAAGCAGTTTAACTTACATTTAGCTGTGGCTTTGGTTGCAGCTGGCAATCCTTAGTGATTTTAGATACACGTTTTAAGAATGATGCTCTACAGCTGTAATGCTTACTGCTCTTCAGGTGCTGGTTTTCCCCTAAAATCTGCACAGAATTTACTGTCTGTTCTCTACACCCAAAAGCATGGGAGACACATATAAATATGTCTAAGCAAGAACACAACCCCTCTGGGGCACTTCCTTGAGTAATGTATCACACAGAACACCTCACACCGAGCTGCAGACGAGCTTATTTTCCATTGCCAGCTTTCCAAGGGATATTCCGAAGGTATTACACTTCGTCACCAGCAGAAAAAACCCACAGATATAGGGTTTAAAAGCTCATAAGGCAAATGTTTAATGTCACTACGTTGGATTACAGCCGAGGCCGCCGTGGCTTCCCCTCGGAACCCCTTTAGGGCCGAAGGTGGGTGAGGAGGAGGAGGGAGCGGCTGAGGGAGGGTCCCGGTGCCAGGGGGCGCTGCGGGGCCGGGCGGGGCCCGGGAGGGGACCGGGGAGGGGACCGGGGAGGGCACAGAGGAGGGAGAGCTGGGCAGGGAACGAAGGCACGGGAGCAGCCCCGCGGAGCGGAGACGGCCCCAACCTGTGGCATGGCAGGGGTGAGTGTGTCCATTCCGCCGCGGGCGCCGCCCGGGAGCGGGGCTGGAGCGCTCAGGGAAAGTAGCGGGGGTATTCGGGTTGAGTCTCTTGGCGTTGCTTTTCTCTTCCTCTTGCTTTTCTCTTCCCCATCCCCCTGCTACCAGACCTTTTTTTATTATTATTATTGCTTTGTTTTGTTTTGTTTTGTTTTTTTATACCTGGCATTAATATTTGGGGAGCTGTTTTTCCGGGAAGTCTCAGGTTCTCCACCAAGGGGAGAAAATTCGTATCACATCAGGCTACGTCTGAGGTCTCCCTTGGTACCTCTGAGGTAACAAAGAAAACATATTCTTCCTAATTTGCTGCCTTGGAGGTGGAGCCGGGTGAGCTCTCGATGGAGGATTTTCATCTGTGTCATCGTGCCCCCTTGGTTGCTAAGCAGTGGTGACCACATCTGTGAAAGATGGAAGAAGCGCACAGAGGAGAGAGCAACGGGAAAAGCCGGGAGGAACAGCAGGTTCTCCTCTCGAGCAGCCTTATCTGATGGGTTCCAGTGTACAAAGTAAACACCTGATGCTTCAGTTGTTCTTATACACCTGTTACCTCAACTCTAAACTAATGGCATTCCACCTAATAGTTTGTGTGCAGCAAAGTTATTTTGTTCAAATTGGCTTTGTCATGACTTTTATACAAAAAGTAGTAACTTAAAGAAGTGCACTTTGTGCTTCCCAGGAGTAGCGCTTCTTCGATCTCAAAAAAAAATAAAAATCTTGGTATGAAAACAAATGACGGGAGCAACCCTTACACAAAAGTATGGGGTTGATTTATGAAAAGTCGCTCAGTGGGAAGTTTTTCATCACAGAAATTAATTTCAGTACACTTTCCCACTCCTTCTGTAAAATGGGATTTGGTTATGTAATTTGACAGCTCCAATGTATCTAATGTTTCTTATTTTACAAAAATATCTCATTGTTTCAGGAATATGTTAAAAAGACTTCTAGCTTGAGTGGGAGGCAAAAAGCAAAATTAGATTGTGGTAGGGTAAATTTGATTTATTTTTTTTTCCAGTTGAACTTGTTGAGCATGTAAGTTAGCATCGTAAAAAAAACCCAAAAGACTTGCTGTAATGACACGTTTACCATTTGAGGTGCAGCACCGCAGTGTTATTAAGGGGAACATTTTCATATGGAATGAAATGCAGTTCTGACACTGCCATTTTCATATCAGTTGCGTGTGTATGTGTGTGTAAACATCTTCCAGCGTCAAGGTGGACTGAAGATCTACTTTTACTAGAATCTGATCAGTTGCTGTGTTGTTTGCCAAACACAGCTGTTGTTGGCAAACAGAAAGAATCCGTCCTGTATATTGGCTCTGATCTCACTGTGAGAAACACAGCAGCTCCTTGGCTGGTCCTGGTGGAAAAGGGTGTGTCAGGGTGGGAAGGCAGAGCTCTGTTGTGTGCATCTCACACTGAGCTTCAGGGTGGTCAGAGGTGTGGGCGAGGGGCTGCAAGATGTGCCAAGGGCCAGGTTGGCCAGCAGCCACTCCAAAGGGTTTGGTGTCATCTTCACTCATGCCCCATCCCTGTCACTTGTTGTGTTAGGGATTCAAGAGGATAGTTTCATATAGGCTCTTCTTTCTCACATACTTTTAAAAATGCTGTGGTTTTTTATTACGGTCTTCTAAAAGTGTATTTAGCTAAAGTTTATACCAGTGCAGATTTAATGAGAATACAGGTTTTGCATAAATCTTAGGCTTTGATAGATAATTTTATATTATTCCTAAGAGACACAAAAGGAATGGTTGCCCCTTCCATATTTAAAACATTATTCAGTGTTTAGAGGTGAAGTTCTAAAGAGAGAAATGGAAATGGGTGAAGCAAGTTGTTGATTTTAAAATTACAGACATTAAAAGAAATGCAAAGTTCAGATAAATAGTATAAAACATGAACAATTTTCTGGGCTTTTAAATAGATTTTGTTAATCTAAGGTTTTATTATCAGCAGTATGAAATTGTCAGTGATGGCTTTTGCCTTCAATATTTTATTGTAAAACTTGTTTTTGTTTTTTGAGGCACAGATGAAGCTTTGAGGTAATGCTGAAAAGATAAATACTTTGTTTTTCTTTAAAGAAGCAAACGTAATTTATTGTTAATACATAGTTACTACTAATAAGCAGTGATAGCACATAGAAGATGTCCCATCTTATTCTAGTTGGAGGGCACATACTATACCCCGATCCAATCCTTCAAGCACATGTCCTCATTTAAATTTTTTATAGGGACGCTGAGTTGGATGCCTTCTGCAGCGTGTCCTTAGGGACTGCGTAAGTGCATATAACCCAGAACACATGGAGAGGGAACTGGTATAATTTAATCTTCAAAAATGTTTTCCTTTCCAATTGAAATAAATTGTAAACTCAGGCCAGGACAAGGATGTATTTATCAATAATAATCATAGATGTCATGCTCCTTAGAGAGGGTTGAGTCATTCTCTATGTTGAATGGTTGTGCTGGTTGAAGCACTTGTGTCCGAAGCACTTGTGTCCAAAGCATACTGGTCTCTGAGCAGGGAAGATTTCCCATTAATTGTCTTGTTCGTCTTGTAAAGGTTGCTGTTACCAATAGCTACTTTAAAGATTTTTTTCACCAATAAGTAGTTGATTTCTAGAGAGGAGACTAACCCTTTCTCACACGGCTAAGTACAGGTTGCATTTTCACATGTGATGTAATAAGTTCACTGTAAACAGTTTTCTTAAGGTCTTGGAAGAAATGAAGTGTAGAAATTGAGTATCTAAGCAGAAATTTAAAAGAAAAATCAAATCAACTTGCATGCAGTCATTATGTACTGGACAAACCCCCACTCCAGCAGAAATTTGAGTATTTTCATATTTGAGCAGGTAAGTTTATTATTTCCATAGAAGTTCTGTCATGTTTTCTGTCAGGTTTGGGCTCTTTCTTTGAAAGTATCACCATGAAATTCTCTTGCCTGCAGTTTAACAAGGTAAGTGAAAACAAGTGCAATGCTCCAGCAAGTCTCTTTGAGAATAGCAGTTTTGTGTCGTATTTGTGACATATATTAAAGGAGAATCCTTCCTGTGTTTGAAAGTTTGGTTGATCCTCCTGGGTTATTACTCTGTTGATGAAATTAGTGTATAGATCTAGGCTGGTGGGGTTTTTGAGCTTGAAACCATATCTTTCTCAGATGATTCATTTGCAGAATCATTATCCAGTGTTATCCTGAATTTTTTTACTTAAAATTTTTGCTTAAAGTTGCCATATTTTGGAGTGGCCTGAGTAGCCAAGAGACATAAAGTGTCCCTCTGTGCCCTCGCAGTGTTAGCTGCTTCTGCACACCGGCTGGAGCCCATATTCTCTAGTGGCTGTCCCTTGCATGTAGGGGGGACAGTGCTGGCGTCCCACAGTGTACTTGCCATGATACAGAGATGGGATGCCATTTATGCTGCACCCAAAGCAGGAGCTGGCAGGTTATCCCCAGGTTTTTTTCTGTCTTATGGATGCTCCTGAGACACCATCAAGTTCTGGGATAAAATAGGCAAGCTCTTGGTGTTTGATTCACTGTTTGTGTCTTGACAACTGTGATTTACTGTACAGATTATCCTGATATGAAAATGAGTAGATAATCAGTGAGGAGATATTATGGAGGAAGACTAACCAAATGGCAAATACAATCTTGAAACTCACTTTGATCTAATTTTAAAGTGCATATAACTTTACAAAGCTTTTATAGGTACTGATTTCCCTTGCTCCAGTGTCATTGACAAGGGTTTTTTTGTGCCTTAAGTGTGCAATTTGAAATCCTGTTGTGTTCATTATTCTATCTTCAGGTTTCCTGAATGTATAATATATGTCTTGGAATATTTACAGCATCCTGGGAAATGTTTTGCATATTTCTACTGTGTATCAAAAACTTATATGTGGATGGGCTATTACAGAGCATATAAAGGCTGCATCTTCCCCTTCTTACTCCATTTTCTGCATTTCTTTTTTTTCCACAATTTCCTTAGTAATTCTTAAGTGTTTCACACCTCACCTGTCTTACCATAGCCACCCTTTCCTTCTGATGCGCCCCCACACTGCTGCCTCCACCCACTGTGGTGGTTACCCTCCCAGGTGAGACTGTTGTTCATTTCTCATGCACAGTTTAACTGCATGTGGGGAGGAAATATTTGATCAGATAGCAGCCAGGAAGGAGCTTTTTGTTTCTAGTACCCAAATAATTAATGTGAGTATACTTCTTGGCCATCTGGCTTGATCAGCTAGCATGCAAATACTTTATAATAATGAGAAATGTGCCTTCCTGGCAGCTGGCTAGCCAGTGAGGAAATGTTTATTTTGGGGATCTGCCATCTAGCAGGGACTTGTGCTTCTTTGCCCTAAATCCATCAGTGGATTCCCTGGTACCTGCTGCCTAGAAGTTGCACATTCCCTCAGCATTGAGGCAAGTGGTGTGTTTTCCTGTGTTTGCTCATCTTTTATGTCTCCACCCTGATTCTGTCTGGGAGCCCTTCTCTTACAGCAAGGCTTAAATTCAAGCAGAAAACCTCAAAGGAAATGAAATTAATTCCATTTTTTATAGATACTGCATATCTTCAGTGTTTTTAGTATGTATAGTCAGATTAATCATTACAATGAGAAGAGAAGAAAGCAGTTATATTTATCTACATTTCTTTATGAAAGCTTTGCAGCATTCGATTGAAAAAAAACTAAAACAACAACCTTCTGATTTTCTACAAGTTTTACTGGATCTATTCATCTGGTGCACAAGGTGTTTTAAAGTTTTGGAGTCTTTTCCTATCTAGATGATTGGTGGCAGGAGGGGAATCATCCAGGAATTGCTGGATAGAGTAGCTCAAGTATTGATTGTCTTTGATTATATACAGGCTAGCCAAGGCAGGAGAAAGGAGAGAGGGGGCTCTAAAAACAGGCACAGCGAGGTAGTACTTAGTGAGGAAAATAATATGTGAAGGCACAGTTTGGTAAACATGTCTGTAGAAAAAGCAGTGGAGAGATAAAGGAATTTCGTATTTGGAGTCTTCTCATGTTAAGGGTACTGTGAAGGTGACTGCCTTCCGTATCAATCCCTCAAAATCTGAAAGATCTTTATTAAAGTAGTGACCTCAGGTTCAGCATGATCAGAGGGGTCTCATCCAGGAATGGAGCAACGTATGGAGCAGCAATGGCTGATACAATTGTAATAAAATGCAGTTTCTTTGGTGTTACAGTACTTCTGCCTTGGGACTCGGGCTGCAGCTTTTGTGTAAACAGTGGTGGTGCTGGGTCATGTTGAACTTCTGTTGATCTCATGGGCTGGAAGGATATAAGATAGAAGCTTACTTGCCCTCTGCATGCAGGCAGATAGATGTTAGGTACAACGTTCACGATCAACACAGCCTGTATTTGTTCTGTAGGCTGTGCAAAAGATTTCCAAGGATGGAACTGCATGACATCGTGGACCACTGTGTTAGATAATTTTGAGTTCTATATTGTGTACCACTTTTATTACGAAAAATATGTTAACTGACTTACGTTTGCATTCAGTAATAGATCCTGTTTCTCAGAAGCTTATTTTTCTGTCTGCAGGCTAACTGATGTATCTTTGAGAAGGACTTATTATATTTTTCTCTTTTAAAAAAAATCATGCAGCACTTTTTACAAGTAGAGCTCTTGAGTTACTCTCAAGTTATTCACTTCATTAATAATATGACTCTCAGTTTTAAGTAGGAAAAGATACTTCAGAATTAGAGTGATACTGTGCTGGATTTTTAAAGTAAAGATTTTTAAGTAAGTAAAACCAATGAGAATTTTTATGATAATTTTCCTTCTAATCCTAATGGCTTGAATCGATCATATGTCCTTCAAGTGGTGTATCAGTTTTCAGTTCTGTTTTGTTAGACAAAGACTGTCACAGATAAGAAGAGATTTAAGATGCTTTAGAAATATTTGATGATATTTTGTAGCAGTTTCTATGCCTTAAAAAAGATTTTTTTAAAAATTAGATTAAATAAATTAAATGAAAGAAGAGTCCTTTTGTCTGGAGCACCAAATAGCTGTGATCACTTATTTTGTCTTTCTTTCCTTCATCCTCCTGTCCCCTGGTCACTGGAGACATAATTTTATGTTTCTTCATCTTTGCTCCATCTTTATTCTTTTACTGAACTCAAGCAGAGTTCTCTCTTTCTGTGTATTGTTGTACTACTTCATCAGTGATGAAAAGGAATGAAATAATGACTTTCAGAGGCTTTGCTACACTAAGTAAATTGAGATTTGACTTACTTTTGATCGTAAGTGTAGGTCGTATCTGTGTTTATTTTATTTCTAAATAATCCCAGTGATTTCTTTATTAAGGGATAAGACACATACTTTTCTCATGAAATGTGCACCAATATGTCTGAGGTGATAATTTAGAGAAATCCAGAAGCTTGAAATGGACTTTGGAGAGGGATTACAAAACTGAGTGCCTCTTGTTTCCTGCCATAGAAAGTTGCAGTTTCTGCTGCAAAATGCTTTACTTAAGGTTTGGTGATTTCTTTGAGTTGTACAATTTCCTAATAATTTAAAGGCACTCAGAGGGTGAGAGAGTGTTGCCATTTATCTTAAAAAAAATATTTTTTGATAACTATAAGATGAAAAAGTAGTGAAATTACTTTAAAGTTAAATAGTAATGCATGGATATGCTGAATGATTTTCTCATAATTTCACTGAAACCAAATTCTGAAATTTGAAAACAAAGTCACTCTATTCTAGAAATGAATCTCAAGTTCTTATTAAGTAAAATGGGATTCAGGGTTTGTTGCTTTGGGGGAGTGTGTTTTTATTTTGTGGTTGTTTTTTGTGAGTTTGTTTGGAAGGTGGGGTGGCCTCGCAGCCTCATACCATCAATTTCCATTATAAGAGAAAAGTAAGTAAATTTCTAGTTCTTGGAGGTGTGCCGACTGTTTTTTAGGGAAGCAGTTGAAAGTGTGACAAGTGAACCAGAGAGGCAGATCTAATAGAAGGTAAACAGCATCAAGCATTTATAGGGCTCTGAACAGCAACTCCTATTCTTTTAAGCAAATGCCATCATTTCTAGGGCCAAACACAGGGGTTCTGCATGTTTGAGAGCAATACTGATAGCTTTTTATTGTTCTCAAGCTTTTGCATTATTGGAACACTGATGTCAAGGTCTAGAACTGGGAAAGAGTCTCTGGCAAGGATACTAGTTGCTACTCTATTTGTGTTTGTTGTTTATGAGGATTCTAGTCCAGCTAAAATGGAAATAGTAAATTGGGATGTTCCTTGAGTTTTTCTGTTTAGAATCTGTCCCTGGTCAGTCATATTGAGGACAATGTTCCTCCCATTTTTGAAGGAATGTGTCAAACGAGAGTAGCTTGGTACTTTATAAGTAATTTAAGAGATGAAAATGTGTTTACCAGCAAATCAGCTAGCCACAAAATCCACTGCCATTGCCATGGTGTTTGCATCACAGTGATGGGTATTCACAGGTATCATTTAGATGGACATGGGTGTTTAACTGAATCTGCTAACGGCTTTTATAAAAATGGGATTGTTTTTAAGGCCATTCTTCTAGTTTCATTTGCAGTGTGAAAGAGTCTTTTCCAAAAACTGTAACATTGTATTTATAATGACTGTGTATTCATTTTGCATTTTAGAACGTTGTGTGTGAATTTGAAGATACTCATAAGTTTCTTTATATCTTAAACTCATAGAGCTGTCTTTTGGCTAAGCTAAACAGATGTGCACTCCTGGAGATCTAAGAGATGCGAGGAAGTGAGGGAGAAGGAATGCAGGCACAGACTAATAGGCTATTCCTCTCTGCTGATGAATACTTGATTAAATTATTTATTCCTACTGTATGACTGGAAAGGAAGGAACACGGAAGGTTTTGAAGCTGAATGTCAGTCCACAGTGCTGATAAAGTACAGTGGCTCTGGTGATCTGGTCTGAAACAGCTGCTTTCTTTTTGCTTGAAACAGAAAATGGTGGTCTATTACATAAAAAAAGAAAATAATTTTAAGCGAACTCTTGCACTTTATGTACTGCTTTTTTAATGTTGATTTTCTGTGAATGTCTTGCAATTCTGTTTTATATTGCACAACCACAGTATAATTAATCACTGCTTTCTGCAGCAAGATAGCCCTGCTGGGCAGTGTCAACTTACTTATAGGGAAAGATGCACTCTGTACATGTATCACCCAAAGTTGTGTGCCTACAGCAAGGAACAAGAATAGAGTTAGCTTTGGTTGTTTTTGGTTTTTTTTTGGGAGGAGGCAGAGAAGAGGGGTAGTGAGGATTTTTTTGTTGTCTGTCCCCTATAGGTTTGTGACTGCTTTTAGTTACTGTTGCTGTAGGTGTATTGTCAAAGATGTGCCTGTAGGTTGCTCGTACTTGTCTGGTGCTTTGTTGTGCAAAGTAAATAATTATCAGGTGCCATTTCTGGAAGTGTTTGTCATGGCTGAAAATTTGATGATGGGCAAACACAAAACTGTCCGGGATCTTTGGCTGTTTCCTATGCTGCTCTTGCAGATGTAATAAAAGAGGGGCTCTGTCAGGGGTTGTGAATCACTGGGTTCAACACGGGCGGAATGGATGATTCCAAGCCATTAGATGGTTGACTTCTGAACAGGTATTATTGGCAGACACATTTCTGTGGGTTTTTTTCCCTTCTACCACGTGGCATACCCTGATAATACAGTGGGAACTTGGCAGATTTTATTTAACCATGCAGCTGATTCAATGATTGCAAACATTTTGAATACTTCACAGTTTATCAAAAGCTGGGTCAATGACTTTGTCTCCTTATTCTTAATAATTGAATTTTTGAGCATGCTTGGGAAAATACAGATATCTGGCATACTAATAAGATGTGAAAAAATACTTTTATTTAATTCTTTATATATTTTTATATTCCACAGAAGAGTGGATTGCACCAGAACGCTACATTTATCTTTGCTTACAGATTATAATGAAATAGCTCATAGAAGTCAATTCTTTTCTTGCTGATCTCCAATAACCTTTCATGCTTAATTGCTGAACATTGCTTCTCATTGTACACAGCAGTGACATCCTTTAAACTGGACTTCAATTTAGGTAAACTGGTTGCAGAATGTATTTCCCTGGCTAGATTCTAGTACTATCAATAGTAATCATTCAATAATAGCTATCTATCTTTCATTGTTTTTCAACAAACTGATGTGGTATAGTGTTTTACTGCTGCCTCTTATTCATATGTTAGCTGACAATCAGTATCATCCAGTGCAACCTTGATTTTGAAACTCTAAATGCAGAGGATAAAACATTTATAGTCAGGAAAAAAATGATTATGAAATTAAATTGCTGTTTCAGATTTGCCTTTGCATTTTCATTCAGCAGATTTTGTTTTCTTTTGGAAGATACTATCATATTTGTTTCTTTGTTCATAATTTCCTCTGCACGTGCAAGGGTAGCAGTAACTCTGAGGTTTTGTTTTAGAAGAGCTTGATCTAATGCAATTAATTTTTCTAGTCCATAATTTTTGTTTACGTCATCTAGAACAGGAGTAATTTTCAAAGGCAAGTAAGTAAGAAAAGGAAATTAAAACATGGGATGTGTTTTCAGCTGTCCTTTAGTCTTCAGTTTTTGTATGAGAAAGGTTCATGTTGCATTCTTGCCAACTGCGCATTATGTCCAATGAATTTGAATGCCAGCCTGTTTCACGATATAAAGCCAAGAAAAGAAAGTAATGAGGGAGGACAAATACTTCAGAAAATATATAGAGACTTTTGGATTTAACCTCCAGAGAAAACTACTGCCAAATCTACCTGGAAGTTCCTTTGTTCTGGCTTACGATCACATGATTGTCTGAAAATGACTGATAAAGACTAAGGGAATTAACATTGTTTGCGGGAAAGACTCAGTGCTCATAAGGAAAAATTGTCTTGTGATAAGAATTGCATCCCTGAATGAAACTGAGCAAAACAGAGTGGAGCAAATGCTTTTTTCATTGTGAAAGAGACCTGTGGTTATCATCCTAGTTTTACCGTGCACTTTCTAACACTTCAAATGCAAGTAACCTGTTTTTCAAGTTTCTTTCCGATTCTCTTTTCCCTTTGTTTTTCACTTGTGATAGAAAGCAATTCTGTATTGAAATAGCTCTGATTGTTAGGAAGTGTAGGAAGACCAAAGGAAATATTATCTCTTTACTTCAGCCACTGGCATAGTAGTGGAATTAGTTTGGTTAACATTTGAACTAAAAATTATGATAGGAATGCCTGTTTTTCTTATCTTTTTGTGATAAACTTGGTATGAGGAAAAAGGCCATCAATGCTTCCCCTAATTCTGTTATGTCCACTCTAAGTGCTGTGCTATTTGCAGTCTGTGTCTGTGTTCTGCATGTTCCTAAATTGCTGTTTAGCTAACATGTATGAATATTCTGTGTATATTTTCTGCTTCAGCTAGTGGAGTTTCTTTGAATCTCCAACACATTCGGATTTGTCTATACCCTCCTGGTACTGTTGCTTAATGGGCAGTCCTGTGGGTATTCCACAGCAACAGTGTCAAAGAGAAGGCACAATTTACATTAGTGTTCATGTTTTTTAAAATTAGTGTTTTTTGTGAACTCACCAAAATGTACACAAATGTAAGGGAATATTTAATATTAATGTGATGTATAAATTGAATTGGTCACAACAGAATATGCAGATGACAGGATTAATTCCCTAATACTATATTGTTTAAGGTCGTATTGATTTTTTTATAATAAAGTTGGAGTTGAATTTAATGGTGATTCATTTTATTTAATATGTTTGTCATCAATAATAGTAAAATAGACTAGAAACAGAAGGAAATAATCTAAATGAAACTTGAATCATCAGCAGTTTCAGCTTGATATAAAATTTTAGTAAAGTGAAAAGCTGCATTGAATAGGTTTTGATTCAAAATAGTGATTTAAATTCAGACAAAAAAAAGAAGTTACAGTATATGCAAATAGTTATTCTATTTTTTCTTCAATTTTAGGCTTTTAAAAAATTTACTTGACTTATCCACCAGCTAGATTGGAGTTAGTCTCCAGACTTGGTCTGTTGCGTATTCCTGCCTCTGGTATATCAGTTCATGTTCCTGTCTGTCTGTGAACATCTACTTTCTTGCTCAACTGTAGAAATGATTTTCTATTTCAAAAATTATGTGATTGATCAATTACTGAATTATAACTGAGGCCAAGTTGCAGTTTCCGGATCATTTTTATCTTGGAATGAACTGTCTAAATAGATTGCCCAAGACTAAATGTTGGATGATGTTCTTTTCAGATGTTACCAAAATTTCAGACCCTTGAAGGCCTAGGTTGTGTCAAGGCTTAAATATGAATACAAATATTTTAACTGTGGCCAAAATATCTTTTTGCTAAAAGATTAGCAAGCACTTCTATATCTGTCTAATATTCTGACTATATGGCAGTTTTCATATAAACTACTTTACAAGCTTAGGGTATTAAAAATACTTTTATTTCCTTATTCTATAAATACATGTACTTGTATGTTTATTTAGGGATGCAGTTTATTTAAACAGACTTCATACTACCTTAGTGGGAGAGGGGAAAGAAAAAGGATAACTGGGATTGCCAAATTAGGGAGCTTTTCTTTCATTCAAGTCCTTTCAAAAGCTTGTCTTTTGTCAGTCGCTGTTCTCCTCCTGTAATTCCATCACTTCGACTCAGGACTTTGGGGAAACCGGTAACTTTGATAAAGATCTGTTCATCTCCTGTGTTCTGGCTTTACTTGGGGAACACAGCTTTTCCTAGGGCACTCTTCTGTGGTGAATACAAAACTTTTAGAAGTATGCTAGTATTTTTTTGCTGCTGGTTTATTAAAAAATGGCATTTAAAACTGCATGTGTTAGTTTTGTTGGTTTCTTTTTTGTTTTGTTTTGGGTTTTTTTTTAAGTTCAGATTCAGTTCTTTAGGAAGTAAAATTTTCTATGTATGGATTGCCATGTGCTCTAAGATGACTCTGCTTGAGCAGGGAGGTTGGACCAGATGACTCACTGTGGTGCCTTCCAACATGGCCAATTTGATGCAGTATAAACTGTGGCATTAGTGTCACTCCAAAATGCCTCATTTCTGTGGACAGACCTTTTAGATGGAAGTAGTTTATCAAGGCCTTGTCGCAAGATTTGAGTTTCTCTTACACATCTGCTTTGGTCTTACTCTCCTGTGATTTCCCATCGAGGGGTCAAGTATTCTAGCACATTTTTCTTCTCATGCTCTCCCGTTCCTTGGGAAGCAGATAGTGAACTTTGCCAGTGAGGCTGACAGCCTCAAAGTCTCTTGTAGCAACACAACATTGTGTTTTGGGTTGTTGAGCTGAAAAGAATGACGAGTATTGAACTCTCATTTCAGATTTACAGGTTTATGCTGCTGCTGTGGCTTTTTTAATGGATGTCATTAGTAAATAGCTTTTTCTGATACATACAAAATTTCAGTAATATACTGGGGGTGCTAAATCCTTTTTGAACCTGACAAATGAACCTTTTCAAGAAGAACATCCTGCCATACATCACTGTGTTGGTGTATGCTAATGCAATTTTCCACTTTTGGTGTGTTTGCACAAACACATAGAATGAATTTGGGAGTCTTGCCTTCACATCGCTACAAACTGAGCCAGGTTTTGCTGATCACCCCAGCCTGTATCCATTTGCAGAACAACAGCTGAGCCTCTCTAGGAAATTAGACCAGCACAGAAAGTAGACTCAGATTACACTAATGAGGCCATTAAATGAGATATAGAGAGCCTGTCTGGCCAGAAGGAGGAACTGAAAGAGGTCTGGCTGCACTCCTTGCTTTATGTCTTCTACGTTCTGCAGATGGTTTTCACGTTCTCTGTATTTACTTGTGGGAGAGTTGCTTTCCCACCTCCTTCTTCTTTCCTATATTCTCTTATTTACAAAAAGAAAAAATATCTTACTCTTTTCCAACATTTGAGGGAGAAAACCTGACACAAGTTTTTGTTTGCAGGCTAAAAAGCTCATGACATAGCACTAAAAAATGGTATGTCTGTTCAGTCATGCTCCCTGACCATTTCACAGAAGGCCTCTTTTATTACATGGAAAATTAAAGTGCAGTGGAATTACTGATTTTTAACGTAGTTCTTAGAAACACCTAAAAAAAAAATCCCATCATATTTATTCGGGTCATAGCAATGTTATTCTTAACAGCAAATGAACCTAAAGATTGGTTCAGAATTTTAGCAGTTTTTCAGTCAGTGGAAAAATTTATATTATAGATAGACATGTTCTTTTCTGCTGTGGTCTCAAGGAAACAATAATGTTTTGAGTTTTCTGGTAGATGAGAAACAGTCAGTGTCCGTTTTAAGGATTTGAGAACATAATTTTTTATTATTTCAAATCTAGTGAAACATCGGTTTGTATTCTGTAGTATGTTATTAATTTGTATCTCATTAGCTTTTCTCTACATTATTATTATTATTATTAATTAAAGAGGACCTTTCTAATATAAAAAGTCTTCTGTTTTTTGAACCTTCATTTAGGGTAGTTTTGATATAAATGAAGCTTTTCTACTTCAGACATGGCCTACGTGTTCCCTGTGCAGAAAAACCAAATGTAATGTTTTCTTCTAACTTTCATGAAATCCTACATAATTCAGAATAATACTTTACATCAATGAAACTTTCATTATTGCATAAAGACAAGGTTGGTGCAATTATACAGATCCCAATACATTGACTTTAGTCTGATAGAGGTAAGGCATTGAAGCTAAGTTTACTTTTAAATCAGTTTTACAGTGAAGTTACCAGAATGATAACAAATCTGAGCCATGTAACAGTCTAAAGTCAGATATTTATAGCAAGTGGTTCACCTGCATGAGCTGGAATAAATCACTTGGGGGTGGTATCATGTACAAACTTTGAGTGATTTATTTGGAGCGTTCGGGTACCTGGCTCGACATACGACACTTGTGGGGGCCAGACTAATGAAAAATCCCATGTACATGGATGCGTGCAGTTTCTTTGCTGTGGACATTGCTTATGTCCTTTGTAATATAATGGGCATGTAATTTATTTATTACTGTATTAATAATTCATTAATACGAACTTACGAGGTCTGAGCAAATTGTGGAGTAGTTCTGATTTGCTGCTGAGGCAGTCTCTCTGGAGAGGAAATGAACTTTGAGAGGATATATTGTAATGGATCAGCAATGGGTTCACTGTGAAAATTCTAGCACCTGGGTATAGAAAGATGAAAGAAACTTCCAATTTCTTTCCAGCTAACAGTATTATTTTGGGAATCAGGCAGTTGCATCCTAGGGAGTTCGTATAGCTAAAACAAGTTTAAGTGGTGTATTCAGTTTTGTAACTAACACAGTTACTGAGCACTCTGAAGAAATTAATCTTACCCTTTGTGATGGTTGCCCTTCCTTCATGTTCTCTTTCAGCAATGAAACTAAACACTGTGCAAGTACCGTGATTATTTCAAAGTATGTGCAGAGAGTACTGTTCCTTGGCTTAATCTCTAAGCGGCTATATGATGTTATTATGTGGTATCAATGGAAATATTTCTTTGTTCTGTTCATCGTTTAAGCATCAAAACAAGGATTTAGGTGCATGCTCATTTCAACCCACAGATAGAAGTAGTATTTAAAAGTTTTGATGGTTGTCTTTGCTTTGAATGTGTACAAAAATTATGCAAACTCATGAAGATGAAGGTCATCATGTCATTAACTTGATATCATTTTGGTGTCATAAAAGAAGTATTTTGGAGCAAAGGTTGCCAAGCACACGTTACCAGTGCTTTGTGACGGAAACTATGTAAGGTCTTATTTTGCCATAAATTGGTTTAATTGACACAGAAATAACAGCAGCAAATTGAAGAAGGAATTTGGAGAACTGAGGAGGAAAAACCCCAACACATTGATAATGAAACCTTGCAAGCCCGAACACCAGGATTTACAAAACAAAATCTGTCCCACAAAGTAACATAAACACAAAAAATGTAAATTAAGTTTCAGTGACCAGTATTGTTTATGTGTCTCACAGAAAAGATTCACTGAACTCATATCACAAGATGAAAATTTTGAGAGAATTTTTACTGTAAATATATGGAAGTAAGAAGCACTTGTGGGCTATTGAAGCGAGTAACAGACTCAGTGTAGGAACAAATCTGATAGAAACTTGTGTTTAGATTGTAAATGTAGTTAACAGACTGAGGAAGCTTTAAATTAGAATTATTATGTGGAGAGTTGGCTACATGACTTACTCAGATCTAACTAGAAGTAGGGTCTTGAAATTTTGAGCAATATTTCTCTGGCCTGGAAAAATGTGGCATTCATGTGAAAGACGGAAATATTATACTTGCTAGAATAAAAATATGTGTATATGACATTTCAGACATTTTTACAGTTCTTCGATGCCTTGCCAGTAGTAAGAACTTTTACAGTTTTGTATTTACTGTGTTGGCTCTGTTCCAGATCGGCTGTTCGGTACATGGTGATTCGATTGCTTGTTTGTGAGGGCTGAATTTCCTGGATCTGCACTTGATGAATGCATTTTCTAACATAAAGGAAAGAGGCAGATCAGTTTGCCTGTGTAGCTGCAGATTCTAAAAGTGGGCTTATATTCGAGACATTTTCTTTTCTAAGATCAACTGTAGCATCCTTTTGAACATCTTTGTTCCTGAAATATCAATATTTTTCAGGTTATCTTCTGTGAATTTCTGTAAATTTATAAATTGGAATGAGAGGCGATTGAATTGAAAATATCTGAATTGAAAATAACTTTGAAATTGATACAGGTCATGTAAGGGAAGTTGCATATAAGAAGCTGAATCCCTAAAATTGAACCGAAATTCAGTCTGTCTTCCATAAGCATTTGTTTTGGTGTTTAAAATTATTTTCATGAACAAGCTATAGAGAAAGAAATTATAAATTAAGAATGTGGTAAAATATTTTCTTTAAAATGAGCTGTCCCACTTAGTGCTATTGTATTGGCAGAGTCTTTTGTTGAGAAGTATTGGGTGAAATGTAGCATAGGTCTAATTTATTCAGTCTCAAAATAATTAATAATTCAGAAACGTTTTAGTTCTTATTGATATTTTAGAACAGATGCTTTCTAGATTAAACCACTGCCCTAAGAAAGTTCTAGGTTTGTATTACAGCCTCCTGCTTGTTCTGCAAACAATATTGAGGTAGCAGTAATAAACCCAGCTTATTTTCTGTAGAAACTGTATGTCTGAAGGCTGCATCGAGTAATGGCAATATAGTAGTTAATAATGTAAATCTTAATTTATAGAGTAGAATTCAACATCACCGGAAAAAGACATCCATATTCTTTTACATAGAGATATGCACGTAAGGAGCAGAGCAAAGAACATGTATCCAAGTTTGCTTATGACTCACCAAATTTGATCCTTGCCTAATTGCATTTCTCTGAACATCTTCACCCAACTGTCATGGTAGTGACTTCTTATTTTTAATTAAGTTTGGTACGTGTGAGACTTAAGTGTGTTTTGAGACAGTAATTTCAGGAGTATGGCTTCTTTAGTATGCTGAAAGCTTTATTCAAGGTACTCAAATAGTACTATGAAATGTACCATAATACAGAGAATATTGAAAATAATATTGTAAAAATTCATCATTATGTCATGGAATATAGAGTGGGAAGAGCAGATGTGTTATTTTCTATCTCTGAAAAAAATATTAATATAAATATACTATGGCTGGGAAACACATTTCATTTCCTCATTACTGAGGGTTTATTGCTGGGTCGTTTGGGTCTTGACTATTATTTTTGCAAATATTAAATATTTTGTAGATTGCTATAGAAAATAAACAATAAAAAATATATTCATGCTTTTTAACCCAGTGGACTCAAGCTTAAAACCTCAAACCTGACATAAATGACCCCAATTTTTTTTTGTATGCATATAAAAATATTTTTAAAAGGTGCTTTATGATACTGCATAAAAATATATTTCTGTTTACATTAGTATGAGATTGTCAGTGGGCTTATTCCTGGGCCGAGGAATTTCCTTGCAGTGTTGTGCTGCTACTTAGTCTGTGATATGTAGCAGTTTTCTTTAATCTTCCATTTGTAATTTGCATTGTCTGTCCTGCTTGATGGAGAATCTCCATTCAGGCTTACCTGCACAACGTGGTAGGTTAGGAGCCTAATTCTTCATATTATGGTGAGAAAATGAGGGGTTATATTTTGGGTTTTGGTTTTTGATGTTGGGTCTCTTTGGCTTTCAGAAGGACCGTAGTGGATTTTTGAGGGAGAGGGCCAACAGTTTCTTCAGAATTCACATTCTTTATTGTTTTCTGATTTGATTGTTACTACCTCTTATTTCTTATTACAGAAGCAATCAAAATTGCAGAAAAGAGACACATTTAAGTCATTAAACCAGTCCATTCTGCTTCATAATTTTTATTTCATTTCTTTCTTGGGTAAACTGATTTCCTTGAGCTAATGATATAAGCAGCATCAGTTTGTTCCACCATATTACAAAATTTATATATTTGTAGTATTGTAAAAAAGTCATGACTAGAAAATATGGTCACTGAACTGTAACTCAAGATGTGTTTAATAGGTGTGGGGTTTTTTTCAAAGCATAGGTTGTGGTTAGGCTGCTAGGGTAAATCGTTCACAGAAGAGATTTGTCATGTGTTGGAAAATACCTTTTTTCAGTTCTGTGTTAACACCAAGAGATGTGCTGCAGTCATTGGCTGTGGTGTCTCTAGAGAGAGCTGCTGAAGTTCATCTCAGCCCTAAGGGTACCACTTAAGCCTTGCTGAATAACCAGCAGAATATGAACATGCAAGTGGAAAGATTAGGTTTCATTCTGATAACATCTGTAATAACTCAGAAAAACTGCCATAAGGCTGTAGTGGTATTTGGTAAAATAAACAGTTATGAACTTTTAATTTTACGCATTATAGACCTCTAAAGAGTACATTTAGCCTAAATGCATAGACAGATGTAGCAGTTAGTGGCATTTTCAAATACATGTTTGATAACAAGTAGTTCCTGCAGGCATCGTATTCCTCACCTTCTGAGTCTACCTGCCTCATGTTGACTGGAAAACTATTTTTAAAGTTTTGTAGAGTCTTTATCCAAGTGATGAGAACATCCTCCAAAAGACTAGCCAAATGTTTTGGTATATATGTGAATTCTCTGAGAGTTTTTGTTGTTGCTATTGGGTTTTTGGTTTTGTTTTTTTGTTGATATGTTTATTTCTGTCTGTATTGTTTTTGAAGATAGTCATTGAAACACAAAGTTGCCTAAGTATTTCTTAGACTGCCAAGTGTGCCCCTCCTTGTTCGTAGGTGTAGTGGACTGGTCAGTGGTGGGTACATGTGCTGAAAAACCCGTATCATATTTAGCCTGTAAAGGACAACATAACTGTAAGAGGGCAGCAGTGTTTGTACAGCTCCTGGCTTATTTGGTTATAAGACAGAAGTTGGTATATTGGCAGTGGATGTTGCCCTCTTGTCTCTTCAGACTCTAAAAGACTTTGTACAACCATCTAATCATTTTAGATAATAACTGAGTGTGTGTAGACTACTTATGTTATAGCTGCATATGTATTAACTGTCGTTTGCATCATTCAGTAAAGAAAAGACAAATTTTTTTATAACTGCCTCAGGGAAAACACATCCAAAAAAGAGCAAAATGCCACCGGTCAGGGTGAGGGAAAAATGTGTAAGAACCAGCCCTAACACCAAGGTCAGGGAAGTGGGTGCAGGAGCAGAAGGAAGGCTGCAGGTCCTGGAGGAGAAATTCCCTGGAAGCCTGTGGGGACGGGCCATGTTGAACAGGTATTTCCCCACAGCGCCCAGAGGGCAGTGCCAGAGCAGATCCCCACACTGCAGCCTGTGCAGGACACAGCACTGGAGCAAGTGGGTATTCCTTGAGGGAGTGGCACATGCAGATCCCACGCTGGAGTAATCTTATCCTGAAGCAATACAGCCTGTGTCAGGGACATGCTGCAGTAAGGGAAAAACATGAGGAGGGAGTAGCAAAGAAGAACTGCAGTGGTCTGACTCCAGCTGCCATTCCCCATCATGCCTGTGCCACTCAGTGAGGGAGGAGGTATAGGAGTTGAGTGAAGCACTGAAGTGAGCCTGGAACAAAGAGGCAAAGGGAAAGTTTGTTTAGGATTTGGCTTTGTTTTTCACCATCCAATTCTGGTTTAATTGACAATAAATTAGTTTTCTCCAAATGAGACTGTTTTGCCCATGACAGTAATTTGTAAATGATTTCCCTGTCTTTATCTCAATACCTGTGCTTTTTCACTTCATTCTCTGCCACCCCGATTCTTTTTGCAGAGGAGGGGTGGGAGAGCACCCAGCCAAGGTCAGCTCACCAAGCTGTACTCTCACTGTAGGAAGTGTAAACCTAGAAAGAAGTGATCGCTTAGGGATTGTTGTAATTTAATTAATTTATTACTTTTAAGTATTTTGAAAATATGTTTGGCCTCAAAGAACATACTGCAACTTTGAGTAGACTATGCTGTGCTTTCTGTGTAAATCTATAACCCTTCATCCATCATAACTTCCTTAATTATGGAGTTAGCACCATCAGTTACAATTAAAAATCAGGTAGATAGAAATCAGAAGCCCTAAAAGAGAAAGACCAAACTTCAGCCCAGTTGCTTTCTGCTTGTGTATATGACTTTTAATCTAGAATGCATTTATGTAGTACCTGTCTAATAGTATAATATGAACATTAGTTTAGCAAGCATAGTACAAGCCACCAGATGGAGTAAAGCTGCCGTGAAAGATTGAGAGTAATAGAAATAGCATGTTTTTTCTTTCTGCTTTTGTAATGTAAGTGACAAGATTTTTTAAGGTACTGTGACAATGATGTATAAATCCATGTGTTAGAAGATGTAACCACTGCCTGCAGGATTTAGCTGTGCTAACACATTTCTTACTTTTTCACAGTAAGGTGACTTAATGTTAGGCTAGGGAAAGTGAGAATGTTTTTCCTTTTTCTTGTTGTGAGGTGTTAACCCGAGCTGACAAACTGTAAGCAAATTTGATATTTTGGTTCCCCCCCCGCCCTTTTTTTTGTCTTTACATCCACACTTCTATCTCTTTGCTATGTTATTACTGGTAGCTAATTTTCTATTGAGTGTCTGATATTTATTTGAAATACTTGCTACAGTGCTTTACATATAAGAAGGGGACAGAAGATGACTATGCCAAAAACTTTTATGTGAGGATTTTGTTGGTGGTGCTATTTTCTAGTTTGTTTTTTGTTTTTTTTCATATTCTCTAGGGTCTTCTTGCTTAAAACTCTAAAAGCAATTAAAATTTGCAGAATGAAAAGATGGCACAGGCAATGCTGGTACCGCCAGGACCTGACAGCTTCTTCTATTTCACCAAAGAGTCTCTTGCAGCTATTGAAAAACGTATTGCTGATGAAACAACCCATTGTGACAAAGATGAGCCTAAAGATGATGGTGGTCATGAAGGAAATCACCTAAAGCCAAGTAATGACTTAGAGGCAGGAAAGATACTGCCATTTATTTATGGTGATATTCCTTCAGGAATGGTGTCTGAGCCCCTGGAGGACCTGGACCCATATTATATCAATAAAAAAGTAAGTATTTCATATTAACAGTGTAATTAGAACACTCGAACTGTAAAGGGTTAAGTGCTCTGGTGGGGAGGTGGTCAGAAGCTGTCATTAAAATTATGCAATAGATGATATCATGTTAATTATTTTGATTACACTATAAAGACAACTGTGTTCAACTTGGTTAAGTTGCCCCCTTTTTTTTTTTTCAGTGTTTCTTTTAATGTCTAATGTTACTGTATTTTAGTTAATGGATTTTGCATTAAGTGTCCTGTAATCTCTTCCGATCAGATTGAAAGCTGAAACATTTGAAAACTCTCCCTCTGTCTGGCTCCTGTCTGGGTTTTTCAGGAAACAGAGTACCTGAGATCTAGTTCATTAGAGTAGTCTTTGGACCAAGTGCTCATTCAGTCATATGTCAAAACAATCACTGTCCCATGTTCCTTGAAATATCGTAGGAATACTTGTTTTAGGAAAGTAAAAGTGTGAAGACTAAAACAATCTACTTTGTGTTTCAATATTGGGTCTATGTTATAGGCCCAATATAAACCTGAAGATAAAATCTAAATTTATGTATATTGACTTCATTTCGTGTATAGATATAATGCTAACAGAAGAATAAAAGAGCAGGGTGATTACTTTGGCAAGTACAGATGAAGAAAAAATATTTTATGTAGGCACATGAAGTGGAATGTTCAGAAAGAAAATGAAATTGAATGCTTATTGAAAAGGCAGTGCAAAATAAGCAGTGAGAGGTTATTTTATTGTGTAAATCAGTGAAGTGCTTGTTGAATTAAAAACACAGAACAGGTTCTAGAAGTACTGGATAATCAACAAATTAGTATCTTGCAAGTAAGAAATTGACCAAAGAGCTGTATTATCTCTGTAAGAGGCAACTTAGTTAAAGCATGGGTTTTTTCAGTGCAGAATGTTGAAGACTAATAATCACAGGTAGATTTTTTTTTTTAGTTAGTTTAGTTTTTCTTCTCTCAACTCTATGAATGCTACAGTGGCATAGCACTAGTAAACAAAGATTCAGTGTTATAAACTGCTTATTTCCAGGTATTAGCCTTTTGGAGGAATAATCATAAAACGTAGCTTTAATTAAGATTTCATTAGAGAACATTTTCATTGTGTCTCCTAGCCAAAAATAGCTCAATGGATGGTACTAGCGATGACTGCACAGGCAGTGAAGGCATTGAAACCTTTAAAAAGCAAAGGCTTCCTTAACTCTAAAACAGTTTTAACATGCTGAAATGGTTAAATCATTGCTCATGAGTGTCCAAAAATTATTAGTTTAGGTCCTTTGGTTTGGATTGCCAGCTTTGATCTGAAGTGAAAGTAACAGAGCTGCATTAAATTTAAATGTTAAATGTGACATATTTTTAATTATATTTTTAATCTAATTACTTAATCCAAGAAAATGTTGAAATTTAGATTTTGTTTAAGAGCACAGAGACAAAGAATACATGGTGGTAGAGTTTTCATGGTTCATGTGAAAACATAGAATCTGATGTTTGCTTGTATAATTGTACTGAAAACAAATTTGTCTACTTAGATCTGTGTAAGTGCAGGCTCTGTTATGGCAAGGTTGCTAACACATATCCTTACTTTCCCATTTTCTATCCCACTTCCTGCCCTGCCCTATTTGTCTATTTTTAAAAGACATTTATAGTATTGGATAAAGGGAAGACAATCTACAGGTTCAGTGCCACACCTGCATTGTACCTTTTATCACCTTTCAATGTTATTAGAAGAATAGCTATTAAGATTTTGGTTCATTCATATCCTTTTCAAGGCATTTGTTAAAAATGGCTACTGATTAATTTTACTATTATTAACACCGTGGGGTTGGGTTTAATGTTTAAATGTGTTCCTGCCTTTAATTCTTTCCTTTCAAAATCAATCAGAGCTAAGATTAGTCACTTCAAGCTGCTGATTAAATTCAGAGGAAGAAGATTCACTAGTGGGGTTCCCCAAGGTGCAGTACTGAGCCCAGCTCTGTTTAATATCTTTATTGATGATCTGCAGGAGGTATGTACCCTCAGTAAGTTCACAGATGACACCAAGATGGGTGTGAATGTTGATCTGGTGGAGGGTGGGGACACTCTGCATAGGGATCTGAACAGGCTCAAGGTGTACCAACAGCATGAGGTTCAACTTGAGCAAGTGCCAGGTCCTACACTTTGCCCACAGTAACCCCAAGCAGTGCTGCAGGCTGGGGGCAGAGTGGCTGGAAAGTGTCCCAGTGGAAAAGGCCCTGGGGGTGCTGGTTGACAGCAGCTGAACATGAGCCAGAGTGTGCCCAGGTGGCCAGGAAGGCCAGTGGCATCCTGGCCTGTGTCACGAATAGTGTGGCCAGCACGATCAGGGCAGTGATTGTCCCTCTGTACCTGGCACTGGTGAGACCACACCCTGAACCTTTTGTCCAGTTCTGGTCCCCTCAGTATGGGAAAGACAGTGAGGTCCAGAGAAGGGCAACAAAGCTGGAGTGCATGTCCTGTGAGGAGCAGTTGAAGGAGCTGGGGTTGTTTAGCCTGGAGAAGAGAAGGCTCAGGGGAGACCTTATTGCTCTACAACTACCTGAAAGGAGGTTGTAGCCAGGTGGGGTTTGGCCTCTCCTCCCAGGCAGCCAGTGACGGGGTAAGAGGATATAGCTTCAAGGTGTGCCAGGGGAGGTTCAGATTGGACATCAGGAGGAATTTCTCCATGGAAGGGCTTGTCAGACATTGGAATGGATTGCCCAGAGAAGTGATGGAGTCACTCAGAAGTGTTCAAGAAATTACTGGATGTGGCACTTTGTGCCGTGGTCTAGTTGACAAGTGATCAGTCAAAGGTTGGACCTGGTGGTTTCAGAGGTCTGTTCCAACCTAAATGATTCTGTGATAGGTTTATAGCCATCATTATTATGAAATATCTTTGCATTATTTATGACATTGCTAGTGATAGTAGTTGTATCATATTTGTATCCTATATGGTGCCAATATTCTATGACCTGTCAAATCCTCGTGTTTTATGCTATGCAAATTCAACTTTTAAAAGGAGCATGTTCCTTAACTCCAGTCAACATGGTTCAACAGGCTCATTATGATCACTATTATGGCAAACTGTGTATTGATGACATGGACTAAACTTCCAGACTGGTCGAAGTATGTAGAGTAAGTATACTTAAATTGGCTAATAAATTTTAAAGTGGTTTAAAAATGAAAAGCAAATTAAGAGGTAGACCGTGTAGTTTTAATTACCCTTCTGTGTAATACCAGTATTCTCCGTTTTCTTACTTGGAGTTTGGTCCTAGCTGCAACTCCAAGCACCAGAGTCCTGCGAAGTCTGTGAAGGAAAGAAGCTGTGACATTGTTTATCTTTTCCTCTGAACAAAATGGATAAATACTTTTCATCAGAATGTTTGTACAAACAGTGTTTTTATGCATTCTCTCTCTTGAGCTGTTCCTTTATCACTGAGGAGAAAGAAAAAAAAAAAAGAAAAAAGAGGACAAAAAGAAGAAAATAGCCGTTCAACCCAAAACTACTGCTTTTCAGTACAGAAGATGCTTTCCATTGCCCTTCCTTTTGTACAACATAATCTAAAAATGGGGCACACACGCTCTTTAAACAAAATACTCTGCTGAGGATTGTTTGACATTCTCAAGTCTATCTGCTCAGCCATCAAGTACCTTTAGTAAATACTAGATTTCTCTTAGTGAAGGATTTTATTTCTGATATGGCAACCATGCTGAAATTTTTATTTGAACAAAAATATTTCCTTCATGTCAGTCATGATGATTATTATTAGTTGTCAAGTTTCAAAAACTTACATTCTAGAAGCTTCAAAAATATGTTTCATACAAAATAAAAAATAACATTCCAATTATCTTCCAGAAGAATGGTGAGAAAGCAGTCATAGTTTATGTGAGTTTGTAACTGCTGTTACAGTGCATGTACTGATCACTGGGTTTGAGTTGTTTTCCTGTGCACTTGTGATGTATCATTGAGCAAAACAACAGTCTTTAACTCTCACTTAAATGTTTTCCATAGGTACACTTTCACTGGAATTTATACTTTTGAATTTCTAGTAAAAATCCTTGCAAGAGGCTTCTGTATAAATGATTTTACTTGCCTTCGTGACCCCTGGAACTGGCTTGATTTTGTTGTCATTTCCTTTGCGTAAGTATATAGTATTTTTTAAAATAAAATATCTGAAATTTTCTTGAGCCTGTAATAATTTGTTTGGCTTATGTTAGCTCATTTGAAATTAATTTTTGTTGAATCATGTTTCAATTTTTCCCACTTTAATATTTTACACTAATGTAGAAGATAACAGAATTAGTGAGCTATCCCACAGTACAAAAGAGAAGTTACCACTGAACAATCAATTTAAGTAGTATTTAAAAAGTAAGGTTGGGCACATATGTTTCATTTTAAATTTGCATTTAATGGCGAAGCTTACGGGTGCATTTCTTAGGAAAAACATAACTGAAACAAGAAAGTATGAATACAAGTCTTTAATTTTAAACTTTCACCTTAAAAAAAAATTAAAAACATAGTCTGGATTACAGGTCCAAGTAAGTAGTATACTCTCTACTTTAATTCTGAATAACTGTGATTTAATTCTACAGGTATATAACAGAATTTGTAAACCTAGGCAATCTTTCAGCTCTTCGAACTTTCAGAGTATTGAGAGCTTTGAAAACTATTTCT
>JAWWMP010000171.1:19100063-19111788 GCA_035047865.1 Dendrocincla tyrannina | reverse complement strand
CTCAGCGTTGAGAACATTCAGAGTTCTCCGAGCTTTGAAAACAATATCAGTCATTCCAGGTGAGAGCGAGGTTAAACTCTGAGGCTGACTGAAACGCCACAGAAGCTGGATTCATGTTTTTAGCAGAAGCATCCTGGTTTTAATCTTAAGTTCAATTTCATTCCCTTTTCTGATTCTCTAGAACACTCAGCCTCAGAGGTTAATACACTGTTGCATGAGAAACTCATTTATATAGCCTGTGTATATTTTCATTTCATGATGTCAAATTTTCTCTCCCACATTAAGGATCAAAATAATTTCTTTTTATTTTTCTCTAACTAACGTTAATGTTACTATTTATGAAAGATGCTTGGGATTGAAAATTTCAGTTTTCTGTAGAAATTGAATCCTTGACAATGGAATAAGATAACAAAGAGTAGCATGGGAATTGCATGATGTATTTATTAGCTTATGATGCCTATCTTCACCAAACTTCACCTCCGCTAGAATAGGATGCATTATAATGCACATGTTAAAATTACTACTGAAATACAATTGTTCTCTCCTTTCACTTGCTGTTATAGAACCAATATGTTGTGTATTGGAATGGAACACTGGCAAAGGTTTGGAGCAAGAGGCATCAAAAAGAAAATAAAATTAACTATTTTCTTTAGATGTAGTTTACCTGTATGGAGAGCATGAATTAAAAGTTCCTCATTTGAAGAGCGGGTGCTTTGGAATGTGTGCCATTCATTCCCATTCATATTTTCAAATTGATCTTTCAAGAATGATGAAAATAATTGGTATCTTTCCCTTTGAAAAAGATTTTTGTGGAAAAAAAAAAGACTCTTTTTGTGAATCTCTGCACGATACTTTGTAGTGTGTTGGAGTAGTTTACATTGTATTTTAGCGTGGGTAAATATTTAGTGTTATATTAATAATCTGCCTCTGTTTGCAGGCCTGAAGACTATTGTTGGAGCCTTAATTCAGTCTGTGAAGAAGCTCTCAGATGTGATGATCCTGACTGTGTTTTGTCTGAGTGTATTTGCACTAATAGGGCTGCAGCTGTTCATGGGCAACTTGAGGAATAAATGCTTGTTTTGGCCATCAGAAAATTCAACAGATTTTAAAAAATATGTAGCTCCATACTTTAATGGTACAGAATTTGACTGGGCAGCATACATCAAGGAAGAAAGTAAGAAACACTGTTGTAACTTGTTTAAATTTTTGTGTGAAAACACACACAAGCACAAGATAACTGTTTCATACTACAGACTAAAGACAAAATTTAAATAGGATGTCAAAGAATAGGATTTGTATGTATTACATCCCAAACTCATGCTGACATGATTGTTCTTTCCATTAACTGCACTTAGAAATGTATTGATAGGGTTAATGTGGTTTTAGAATCACAGAATCACATAGGTTGGACTGGACCTCCACAGCCCAGAACAACTGCTGCTCACCTGCAGGTCCAGTTAGAGCAGACTGCTCAATGCCTTGTCCAGTCAAGTTTCTAGCATCTCTAAGGATTGAGATACCGCAGCTTTTATGGACAGCCTATGTCAGCATTTGACCAGTCTCACAATAACTTATTTTAATATCAATTCAGAATTTCCCATGCTCAGACTTTTGCAAGTCACCTCTTACCTTTCCAGTGTGCACCCCTGAGAAGAGTTCATCTTCATTACAGTCTTTGATGTTATACTTGTGGGTAGCATGGAGATCCTCACACATCCCAACACCCCCCTGCCCCACCCTTGGCCTTCTCAGGGCCAAACAAAACCAGCTCATGAGCAGCTCCGATCAAAATGCTCTGAGACTTCTGCTGGCCAGAGAGCAAGGTGTGGCTGAGCCAGCAGTGTGCCCTGGCAGCCAGGAAGGGCAACAGCCTGCGGGGCTGCAAGGACAGAAGTGCACCTTGCAGGGCGAAGGAAGTGACTGTCCCCCTCAGCTCTGCACTCGTTGACCTCTCAGAGAACTGGGTCCAGGTTTGGCCCCACAGTGCAAGCAGAGACTGATGAAATGGAGCAAGTGCAGCAGAGGGTCACCGAGGTCGTGAGAGGGCTGCAGTGTTCACCATGTCAGGAGAGACCAAGGAACTTGACCATGTCAAGCCTGGCAAAGGGAAGGCTCTGGGGGGAGTTGGTAGAAAGCATCCAGTAACTACAAGGAAGTTATTAAGGGGACAGAGTTCTCTATGTCAGTTCTCAGTCTGTGTCACTGCAGGGGGCTCTTCCTTTGCACATACCCAGCTGCATTTGGCTGTGCTGCATTTTACATGGCTTATGTCAGCCTGTTCCTCCAGTCTGCCTGGGTCCCTCTGAATAGGGTCTACCCTCACTCCTATGAACTGTTTCTCTGATTTATTGTGATCTTTTTGTCTTGTATTATTTTTTATCTTTTTTTTTCCTTATTTTATTTTGAGGACAGCACAGTTGTTAATCATTAATAGCAAAATATATTTCTTTATATCTGAAGGCTACCACCTTATAATTAAAAGAAAAATTCTGTAAGATGTTTATAGCACAGCAGCTGTTATTGTCATTGGAACATCCATCTTCTTTTTAAGTGCTGCCTTCATATTTTCAGTCACAGGATGTTGCTCTGACTGTCTCTCAGTTAACATTGCTCCGACTTCAAAACTGTCAGCCAGCCATTCTAAATAGTTCCATTTTAAATGATATAGGCTTTAATTGTCTGAATAAGAGAATGGTTTTTAAGCTTTGTGTTTTCTTTCTGTCACTCACTGGACATCACATTTTGGAAGGATATCCAGTGTGCAGTGACTCAAGAAGAGAATTTACAATTTATGTTGTTTTAATCATTGTTCTAGGATTTTGTTTTTACACTGTGTTTTTATTTTGTTACTCACAGAGGTATCAAAACCCCATCTCTGTTTAAAGCCGGGTTGCATGGGGCACTGATCCAGTAAGTGGCATCCCTGCCCATGGCAGAGGGGTTTGGAACCCCAGGTGGGAGACCTTTAAGGTCTCTTCCGGCCCAAGCCATTCTGTGACTTTGTGATTGTGCCAGTATTTGAACTATTGGGAAAACATGAATGGGAGATTTTGAACGTTCAGGAGATGATGACTTGAACATCCTCGCAAAAACACCCAACTCCTTCCATTTGTAAACATGTCACTTCCAATTTTTTCTTTAGGTCATTTCTATCGCTTAGATGGAGCGAAGGATTTTCTGCTTTGTGGCAATAGCACAGATGCAGGGTAAGGTACACTGAAAATGACATATTACCTGTCTTAACATGTCAAAAATCCCAATCTCAACTTAAAAATACTAATTTAATTACCTACCTTCTCAGTCAATAATAATATGGTCATGATTCCTAGTAACTAGACACTTGAATGAGTAAAAATGTTAAATGAGAAAATAATTTGCTGTAAAGTTATTTTTAAAAACTCTGATGCAACTAGAAAATTCCACTTCAGCAGGAATTGTGTTATCAATGACTTAAGAACATACTTTTTTATCATGGGCTGCATGCTATTTCTCAGCTCTAAAATAGACCTGGGGCCCTGAGACTTATGACCAGATTTGGGGAGATCATCTTCGAACTCTTCTGTCTGGGGACTCCATGCATGGCAGTGTCTTGCTCTCTCTGTGTGGCCATTCCTTGTAACAAAGTCACATAGTTCTGTATGCTAATGATAGATCAGCCTATTCCTTTCTTTTGGTTGGCTATGGCTTTAAAACATATATACTTAATATCTTTTGGTAAAAATTTATATATGTAACTATGGGATAATTCTATGTGTAAGTACACATCAAATAAGCGCACACTTTAGTGAAAAGAAATGTTTATAGTGTTTTTCTACAAAGGTTTTGGAGGAAAGAACGTCTTCTGTCCTTCAAGAATGCAATCATAATTGAAAGAGTGTGCCTACAGCTGATATCAGGATTGGATCATCTCAAAACTGATATGTACAGTTTCAGGAGATAAAAGCATCCCTGTGCTGGTTTTTTGCATAGGAGGAGTTGGTAGAATTTGTTAATTAGGCTTACTAATTCACAAACATGAAGAAACACAGAAGTCTGGTATGGCAACCTTGCTGACAGACAAAGTTCAGCATAAAATACATATGCTTGCTTTTCTTTGGCATGGAAGTATCCACCTCTTGAGATCTCTGTGCTAAGTAAATTTATTGTTTTAACTGAAGAGGTGTCTGCAGAGGTAATACTGAAGTGTTGGCAATAAATTTTATTTTGTGTATAACAGTAAAAAGGCATAGGAAGAAATATTTTCATTTACTTGTTTGCTGTTCCTGGATTTTTTTTAAGAACACTCTTGTTATTTCCTCACTAATTTTTAACATCCTAAGCCATAAATAGCAGCACCCTTCACAGATGAAACTTCCTTAGAAACTCAAGGAACTATAATAATAATAAAAAAAAGTTATATGGATTGCTTTACCTCCTTTTTGTCTCCTAGTAAATGTCCAGAAGAGTTTATCTGTGTGAAAGCTGGTAAGAACCCCAACTATGGATATACTAGCTTTGACACATTCAGCTGGGCTTTCCTGTCACTGTTTCGACTGATGACACAGGACTACTGGGAAAACCTTTATCAGTTGGTGAGTGGTTAGTAAAAATTGTGGTTAGTGTCTTATTGGCCTCAAATCAATCACAGAAAGGCATTTCTTCTTGATATTACTTACCATTCCCATTGTTAGCAGTTGAAAATTATTAAAGGAAGTAAATTCAATTGCAGAATTGAGAAGGCATGGGCATTTGTTACAGAATCTCACGTGCTTTCTGTGGCACATTAGGGGTTTTCTGATCCTTAATTTAATTTTTGGATTTTGTGCCACGTGATATTTTAAAAAATGGCAATATTGAATTTAAATTGTAAAAATACTCTTACAGCAAAATCTGAATCTTAATTTCTATAATTTTAAATCTTTTTTGGTAACTAAGAATGCATGTCTTGATATAAATTAGTTTTCTTACTATACCTTTTCATTATATGGTGTGAGAAAATGTGTTAATGATAATAAATATTATCTTCTAATTATCAGTTGTGCCATTTTTAAGTTTTTTGGTTATTTCAAATGGAAAGCATGCTAATACATGGCAAGAATTCTAATCATGCAACCTGTGATGTGTGATTTGCATTAATAACTCTGATCCCACATAATTTTCAAGTTTACAAGGCTTTGAAACAGGTTTGTCTCAGAGCAGCATGATCATTAAACATGTTTTTCATGTATATGAATGCTCCTTTCATTTTGATTACTGTGTAATTTGGAATGCTTGTATGATGTCACTACAAAAGGAAAACTAACTCAATATTAGTTTTTACTTTCCAATTCATTAATGCTTCTAAACTGCAGAACCAGTGCATGTCTTCACCAGAAGGATCATTTCTCCTCTCCTCCTACAGACGCTACGAGCTGCTGGCCAGTCATACATGATATTTTTTGTTGTGGTGATTTTTCTGGGTTCCTTCTATTTAATTAACTTGATTCTTGCTGTGGTTGCCATGGCCTATGAAGAGCAAAATCAAGCAAATATTGTTGAAGCAGAGCAGAGGGAGGCAGACTTCCAGCTGATGCTTGAACAGCTGAGGAAGCAGCAAGAAGAAGCTCAGGTATTTTCTAACAAAGTTTGGGCTTTAAGGTATTCCTTTGCATGCTGTTTGTTAAAACCAATAGCTAAATTCACATATTAAAAGAAAAAACATTCTTCAATCTACCTCACAAGTACTTTAGACTGTTTTTTTTATGCCTCTTTATTGTTTTTTAAGGCTATAATGTCTAAATCATTAGAGAATTTCTGAACTGAGAACAAAAACTATTCTTCAAATCAGAATAATAATTTTAAAATAAATATTTCTTATCTATGGGGTAGTGTCTCATAACCTCTCATGACGATTTTCAAAATTCTTCTCTTAGGAATATTTTCAATACTTGTCAAGTGTAAAGAGTGTAAAATAATTTTATCCATAGATTTCTGACTGAATTTTGCTACTTGTGTTACTAGCAGTGAATCAAAGACTGGAAGCAGTACCCCACAGGTTTTTTTCCTAAGAGTACATTAAGGAAGCTGTTACTTATAATAAAAGTCAGGATTAGTTTACTAAATTAATACAGACTGAAGTATGACTCTGTTTAGCTCTTTTGTTTGCCATTGCATTCACTCTAATTAATGTTTCTATTAATTTTCAATTATTTTCAAATTAACTTTTTGGCTGTAGACAATGCAGTCTGATATGGATGACAAGTAGAACTCAATTCATATTACAGAATTTCATTTGAAGCTTTGCACAAGGCTCTTATTACATCTAGAAGTGATTTGATATAAATTTTAGGAGCAAGGGTTGTACTTTTTAATATGGTGTGATTTGTAAAGCATCTCGTTCAATAATTGCTGTGGCAGGCAATAGCAGAAGCTGCAGCAGAGATGAATGAGTGCAGCGGTGAAAGTGGCATTGCTGGACCCTCAGATAGTTCTTCAGAAGCATCCAAGCTTAGCTCAAAAAGTGCCAAAGAAAGGAGAAATAGAAGGAAAAAAAGAAAGCAGAGAGAGCTCTCTGGAGAAGAAGATGACATAAAGCTTCCAAAATCTGAATCATATGGCAGTATCAAAAAGAAAGGCTTCCGTTTTTCTTTTGATGGGAACAGACGTGCAAATGGGAATCGATTTCCATCATCCCACCAGGTACTGTGAATAGTGCAGTTGTCATTGTTGAAATTTGTGACATACCTGTCATATCCATATATTTAGAATCTAGCGAGTCTTAACATGCACAGCATCCTTGCATTTTCCTAGTTAATCTAAAATAGAAGTATCTTCTTAACTCATAAAAGGAAAACTAAAGTATAATGTATGAATGTAGAAGACTAAGGATATTGATATCTTTTAACTTAATGCATGATCTATGTGGATCATTAGAATTTCTAGAGATCTTGATTTTTTTTCTTTTTAAAGCAGATAAAACTACTATGGCCTTATACATTTTTTTCTCTCCAGCTATTGTTTTAGGTATACTGTAAATTTGCCCATTTAGATGACTTTCATCTCTAATGCATCTCTGAGATCTGCCTGAAGCACTGTATTGAAGATAACTGACAGATTCCTGGGGAATATAAATTATTATTTTTAGTACATAGACATGCATTTTGTATATTTGAAATCTTCAGATGGTCAGTCTTTTTATGTTTCCTTTGCAGTCTTTGCTGAGTGTTCGTGGCTCCCTGTTTTCTCCCAGGCGTAGCAGCAGGACAAGCCTTTTCAGTTTCAGAGAATACGGGAGAGAGAGAGGATCTGAAAACGAGTTTGCTGACGATGAGCACAGCACATTTGAGGACAGTTTGAGCAGAAGAGGTTCTCTCTTTCTGCCGTGCAGACAAGGTGAACGGCGCAGCAGCAACATCAGTCAGGACAGTAAAGCATCAAGGAGGCTGGCAGCATTTCCAGTGAATGGGAAAATGCAGAGTGCTGTGGATTGCAATGGGGTGGTGTCCTTAGTGGATGGACCACGAGGTCTGTTGTCACCTATGGGACAACTTCTGCCAGAGGTGATCATAGATAAACTGACAACTGATGGCAATGTAAGAAAGTTTTGAATTACTCCAGGTTTCATGGCCTTTCTTTATTGCACCAGATGATGTTTTAATGTAATTGATTGCTTTGAAGTTATGAATGTTTTTACAGATTTTGTTTAGTGTTTTGTACGTATTACCAACCTTTAGAAGTATAGCATGCAAATAGTAATTTAAAAAACCCCTCAGTATTTCGAAGTTGAATTTCGTTTACACCCCTCTTTTTTCTTTTTTTTTTTCTTTTCTTAACAGAGCACTGCTACAGAAATAGAAATAAAAAACAGACGTACAAGTTCGTTTCAAATACCAGTGGAGCTGCTGGAGGATCCCAGTGTGAGGCAAAGGGCCATGAGTTTAGCTGGCATTATCACGAATACAATGGAAGGTGTGTTATAACTGCAGATACGTGAACTTGCTTGACATAGCCTTAGACTTGCCTGAAGGTATTATAGCACAGTGCAAATACAGATGAGAACAAATATGTAGCCGTTGCAGATAAACTGAATGGTAGAAAACAAATGCATGTACATAATGAAAAAAGAAGGGAAGGAATATGATAAGCAGGCTAAAGCAGAGGACACATTGTAATTAAAATAGATAATGTGTGTTTTATACTAGTTATTCATGTTTAGCATCACAGTTACTGGAAGAAATGCCTTGTGATAACTTTTCCCCTAACTATACTGTAAAAATATTGTAGAACATTAAAAGCCAGGCCTTAGTTAATAAGGAGAAGGAAATTATTAGTAGGATTACTTGGAATGATTACTAGTGAAAATCTTGAAAAAAAAAAAAAAACTTGAAAAAAGCTTGAATTATTTTCAAAACCTATTTAGGGTGAAATTAATCTTTTTCCTGAAAATAAATAATTAGACATTTTAGAAGGCTTTGAAGTTGAAAGTTTTATTGAAAATGAAAAAAAGACCCTAAATGTAAGTATAAGGTTTTTCATGTTGTTTTGGGTTTTTTTTTTTTTGAAACAAGATTGAGATACTAAAAATAGACAAGTTTTTCAATGATTGGCTCAAAACTCTTGAGGTTTTTCTTTTAATCTTCCAAAACCTTTTCAGACAGAAAACAGTAATTTAAATTCCTGAAAATCTGAGGAGGTTCCTCCAAGTGTCCTTAATGGTTCCAGGTATAAAGATTAAAACTTGAAAAAGCAAATAATTATCTTCACTTTCTCCAAAACTTGTTCACTATAAGTCTCTTTTTTTCCCCAGAACTTGAAGAATCCAGACAGAAATGCCCACCTCACTGGAACAAGTTTGCTCACACTTTCTTAATTTGGGATTGCTGTGAGCCCTGGTTAAAAGTAAAGAGTGTAGTTGCATTTATTGTAATGGATCCACTTGTTGATCTGGCTATCACTGTGTGCATAGTTTTAAACACACTATTTATGGCCATGGAACATTATCCAATGACTAAAGAGTTTGAGAATGTACTTAAAATAGGAAATCAGGTAAGTTCTTCAGTCGATATAATTTGATAAAATTGGAACTTGGTTTCTCATTGAAATAGAATTGCTTTTATTATTTTTCTTATCATCCCATAAAAATAAATGTTAAAAGTTTAATTGTACTAATAGTCTAAAAATACCACTTGAGATATGTTGTTTGATTTCTGTATTAAAATTTCTTTGAATAGAGTTTTCAACAACCAGAGTTTGAATGACATAAAACTGAAAGAAATCTGAATTTTGTTCAGTATTACCACAAAAAGTAGGAACCAAATTAGATTCTTTTAAGTGTAGGTATTATTGATAACACAAGGAGAATTGAATGCTATTTTGGGTTATTACTTTTCACTGCTGGGTTTGAGTGTTGATTTTGTATTTTCATGAAGAATGGTTATTTGATTGGTCCATAACAATGTGGAAAGCAAAGAATTTGTGACTTGTGAGAGTATCATGATACAATTGGGCACAGTCTATAGATCGGGTTTGGTGAGGTTTTGTGATCATGCCTGCATGTTTTACCCCCACAGAAAAACTACCATTTTTTCCTTTCCTATGTAATGAAGTAGCTTAATCTCCTTTTGAGCTGTGTGAGTGTAGGTGTTCCTTTGTGCTAAGAATTTGTGTGTGCTCCCAGTCAGCTAAAACGTCCCTACAATACTGATGTAGTTCCAGCAGTTGCTTTTTTTGTTTTTGGACTGTGCAGCACTACCTTTTAAAGAGGTATTTTTTTACATTTGTTCATATTTCTGGTAAAAGACACTAAATTACACAGTTTTGTAGGTAATGGTGATCATACATCTACAGTAAATACAATGAATTTATTTGAGAGGTGTTTGCCCTCTGCTTCAGGAGACATCAGAGGCATTCAGAGTCAAGGAGTTTTACTTCAAACATGACCTTTGGCACAATAGATCATCTTTTTTGGCAGATACAGAGGGAAGATACACTTATCTCTGAGTTCCTATAGAGACTTTATTAATAGCACATCACTCCAATTTATGACCAATTCAGATTTTTCCGTGCACCTTCCATTGTGTTGAGACAACTGTTACTATCTTGCCAGGGAAAGTTCCTTTAATGAGATGGACAGGAGGTATGAGAAGCCTGTTAGGAATAGTTTAGTCTTCAGTAGTCACTAAATGTGTCTCGGGTTTAGCTGAAGTTACAGATTTTATGCTTTTTGATGTTGCCACTTAACTTCTCTATGGGGTTCACCTTGTGATAATTTTCCTTACGGACATCTGTTGGAAGAGGGATGTGGCTTCTTACTTAAGTTCTTATTCGCTGGTTCAACTTATTAGTATTTACCTATAAAGTAACAATAAACATTCTTTCTTCAGGTTTTTACTGGAATTTTTGCTGCAGAAATGGTTCTCAAGATAATTGCCATGGATCCCTTTTATTATTTCCAATTTGGCTGGAATATTTTTGATAGTTTTATAGTTACCCTTAGTTTGGTGGAGCTTTTTCTGTCAAATGTGGATGGATTATCCGTTCTCCGATCATTCAGATTGGTAAATAATATATCTGCATTAGTTAATGAATTATATTTGCATTTCAACTGTACTCATAAAAAAAAAAACTTTGTATTATTAGTGTATTAGTAGTAGTAGTATTTTTGACTAAGAGTCACAGGGTTTCTCTGCAAGGATTTTGTAAAATTATGTTATCATTAAATACTGTGCACCATTTTATGGTTCAGAAGCAACTAAATGCTCTTTCAAGGGAAAGAGCTGTAATTTTATTATAATTATTTTAATATAAATGGGTAAAGCTCAGCAAAATGTATGCATTTTTTTGTGTATATTGAGAGATACAAATAAATAAAACATTTGTAGTTTTGTTGACTTCCATATCTGGAAATAGCAAAAAGGCTAGAGGTCTTCTTTTAAAATATAGGAATTATAAAATTCATGGTTTTAAAAAAAAAAAAAAAGTTTTTATTTTCCCCTTCAGCAAAAAAAATATTTTTATTTTAGAAATGAGAAATGATATATGAAACATTCTTTCCCTGTGTTCTCTTTCAATTTTGCATTTTTCTTTTTATTTTATCTGAAAACAGAATATATTTAATGCATTTTCATTTTTAGTGGGCTATGGCTAACAAAGAGTGTGAATTGCACTTTTCCTCCTTCATAAGTTGGGATATTTGACTTGCATAATGTGCTTTGCTATTATTTCCGGACTGTGGGTCTGTCTGATCCTTTTTTAATTTATTGGCGGTAATGTTCTTTTGGAAGACCCCATTCTTTATGAGTTTCAGAATCCTTTATTTTTCATCAGTAGTGTTCTGTTGAGCTTTATTATGTTTTTAAAATTTGTTTCTGCACATAACTGTTGAGATGTATGTTGTGTTCAGAATTCACTACCTGAACAAAGAGGTTCTATTTCTTTCGTGTGGAAAAGAATACACATATGCTACATCAAAAAAAAATAAAAAAAGTGCAAAGTGTAAAATTTATTAAGTTTTATAAATGTGGATTTTATGAAACTCTTGGCTCTATGTAAGTTATGGTTGTTGGAATCATGGTGAAGTTTCTTCTTTTTGTTATTGCAGAGAGTCACTAGTTTATAATACGTTGCTATTTCTATGGCATTTTTGTAACTACTGCAAGTAACACCTCCGTGTTTTTGTTTTTCAGTTGCGAGTTTTCAAATTGGCAAAATCTTGGCCAACTCTAAATATGCTGATTAAGATCATTGGCAACTCAGTGGGGGCTCTGGG
>JAWWMP010000171.1:19076185-19099963 GCA_035047865.1 Dendrocincla tyrannina | reverse complement strand
ATGCATGACTTTTTCCACTCTTTCCTGATTGTATTCCGAGTGCTGTGTGGAGAATGGATAGAGACGATGTGGGACTGTATGCAGGTTGCTGGCCAAGCCATGTGCCTTACTGTCTTCATGATGGTCATGGTGATTGGAAACCTGGTGGTATGTAGCCAAAATCATTTTAGAATTCATTTAGAAAAAGAATGGTAACAAAACCAGTAATTATTTTTCCCAGCATTATTAAATGTGGCTTTTAAATATGCTTTTTTATGATTCTGAATTTGTTATGGATATGGATTCTGAGATAGAGTTTTCTGTTTGTTACATTTGTGATCCTCTATAGAGTCCTCAGCTTGGAGGATGATGCCCCTCAGGGGTCTGGGGTGGAATTCAGAAATGGGTGAGAGAGGGCAGCACTGTGTGTTTAGGTTTTTGTGGACAACTGGTTACTGAGAGAGGGAGAGAAGAGTAAAGGCACCCCAAGTGTTGGGCTTCCAGGGTGGGAGTTTGCTCTTTGCAGAAGAGGACACAGCAGGGTCTTTTCTCTCTACCTGAGTGCGGCATCAGTTCAATCACACACAGCCAGGTTATTAGGGGTTTTCTTTTAACTTTTCCTGCTCTCTCCTGTCTAAAAGACTGCTTTAAAATTTGAAAGATATATGACATTTTGAGACCTGCTTGTTGCACAGCCAGCCTTTTACACAAATGGAGTAAAGAAACTTGAATTAGAAGGCAATTAGAAGGAATTAGAATTCTGTTATGCAGAAAAATCCCAGATTGAACCTCTCTTTCACTTCACTTTTTTGCTTTCTCTTCTGTGTTTTTTACAGATACTTCTAAAGTAGTCTGTATTATATCTGCTTTTTTTCCCAAGGAAAGCATCAGGTCTGCACCAGTTTGTACATAAACGTGTATACATTTCTTCTTTTAAATATGTTTTATATTTATTAACTCACCAGTATTTAAGACCTTAGTTGCTCTGCCTTTTTCTCTGCTTTTCTCACTACCTTCTGAGTCTTCCTCTATTATTCTACGTCTCTTCTTTATACAACTGTCAGTAGCAGAAGAGATTTTAAATTGACCATCCTGAAAACATTCTTTATGCATAAGTTTTACCCTGTTGTCTTCCAAGCTGGTAGATTTGAAGATGTTAAGAGCTGGTACTCTGCTGCTTTGGCGTGTGAGTTCCTGGGAGACTCTGGGTTCATATAAATGGTGTATGTTCTAGTTTTTGTCTAGCTGTAGGAAAGGGATGACTTGGGGGTTAGAAGGCAGAAGACAGAGTGCACTCCTCATTTTTTTAAGTTGCACACAGCAAGATATTTGTGTGAGTTGGGACCAACGTGTAGGAAATGTGTCTTCTGTTGCAGAGTGGTTCACGTTGTCGAGAAGTTAAATGTGTTAAATCTGTTCAGACAGTACCACAGAATCATTTGTTTCTGACCTTGTACAAATGTGAGCAGAAAAGGAATTTGCAAGTTTTAGCAATGCAAAACCACAAAACCCCCTATGTTGAGATATTGGGCTGGTGTTGTCCTTAAGTTGCATTTGCATTTTATTTTCTGTGTAATTTCCAGAATCTTCCACTGTGAAGGAAAACATGAAGCCTGTGTTCATGGTGGGTTTGTAAGAAGCATGTGAATGAAAACTGAAGAAATTGCACCTCTATTGTATTTTTTGCTTTTCAATTAGGTATTGAACCTGTTTCTGGCCTTGCTGCTGAGTTCATTTAGTTCAGACAACCTTACTGCTACAGAGGATGATAATGAAATTAACAACTTGCAGATTGCTGTGGCAAGAATTCAGAAGGCAATAGATTATCTGAAGAGAAAAGCAGGTGAATGTGTCCAAAAGTCTTGTGTGGGAAAACAAGCTGTTGTAAACCAAAGAACAGCAACAAATCAGTTGAATGATGAGAGAGACCGCTGCATTTCCAACTGTACCATCACTGAACTAAGGATAGATACGAATTATCGCAAAAATGAGAATGGAATGGCCACTGTTATAAGTGGCAATGATTATACATCGTTCATAAACAACCCAAGCCTTACTGTCACAGTACCAATAGCTCTTGGAGAATCTGATTTTGAACATCTAAATACGGAAGAGTTTAGCAGTGACTCAGATTTGGATGAAAGCAAGGAGGTAAAATTTAAGTGTACTCGTATTTTGTATGAGTGTTTTATACCAATTGTATTGTTTCTTTTTATGATACTTCCTTCTTAGAAATGGAAAAAAAATGTAATTTGAAATTCTTGGAGTGTGCTGAGAGTGAATGAACTGAAGTGGGAAGTGGAGCTGAAGAGAGTAGGAAATCCAGGCAGAACTGTATAAACATATATGAACCCATTTATAAAAACATTTTTGAAAAAAATAGTCTCTTCCAAATTGTTTGTTAGATAAACTAGTATATATGTAGAGCATAAACAGTTAAAAGACTGGGGGCTTTTGATATAACTGTAATATTTCTGTGAAGTAAGGGTGAAAGTAAATTGCTATTTAAAAATGCTAGAGAAGATATTAATAAGGAATATTAATACCCTTTTAGGAAAATCAGCCATACTTTTACTGGATAAACTTAACAGAGGTGCTAACTCAGGCTAGTGAGAGCAGTAACAACAGTTTTCAGGTCCTGAAGTTAAAATTATGGAGGAGGGCCAAGGGAACAACGTCAGTATTATAACTTTAATACATTAATTAAAAACTAATGAGAAAAAGTAGAATTACTTAATTAAAAAATACTGATTTCTTGCTTGTTTGTGTGAGTTTTGAACCACTCACTTCAAATACAACTGCCTGACTTTACACTGGCTTAGCTTTAGGAAAGTAGTCATTTCTCAGCAGCTGCAGACTGAGAGGAAAAGCAAAATTATGGATTTCAGCAGGATCCTGAGAGACCCTGAAAGTTCAGATTGCAGTCCGTGGCTCAAGAGCAGAGTGTGTCTGGTATCAACACCCCTGGCACCTGAAGACACAAGGACATTGAGAGTATCACCGATTGTGCAGACAGCTGTACTCCAGCCTGGGTCGTTTGGGATTTTTGGGGGATTTTTGTTTGTTGTTTCTTGGGGGATTCTGGTGATTGGTTTGGGAGGCTTTAATTTGTTGTCAGCTTTTTAGGTTTTTAGTTGTTTTGAAGGGGTAATTAGTTTGCCCATATTATTTCTGAATTGTAGAAAATAAGTTTGTTCTAGAAAAGTGAAGTGAAATTAAATTTAGGAAGGTGTAATGAGGTACTCTTTAGGTCTTTCTTTTATTGTAGAGTGCAGTAGTATTGCACTTATTTTTGCTATTTCAGCAGCTTATTTCCTGACGCTTGATTTGTTCCATCTACTTTTTGGAGATTCTGTTGACCACTTAGTTGAGAAGACCATAGATTACTAAGAGACCTCTTTAAAACAAAGCAAATAATATTCATAACTTGTTTAAAAATCAAACCAAAGGATACTGGACTTTAGTGTTTTAATAAAATTTGGTTTTGTGCAAGGAATATTTGATGAATCCAGGTAATTTACTCTTGCTCTGATAACTGTGTCAAATCTAACTCGTGGAAATTGTTCTTCAGTTGAAGAGACCTGGTTCTTCATTATTTTACAGTTAAGTATTGGGTGACAAAATCGATGTCTTCTCACCTCGGATGTTAAAGATGAAACATAAGCATTAGCGGTGTAAATGATATTATTATCTAATATTAATTTTAACACATGGAAATTTGGAAAAGAGGCTGAAGATTGTCAGAGTTGAAAGACAGCCGTAGGAGATACATAAACTAGCAACAAAAAAACTATTTCATGTAAACTAGTTCGTAGTCAGCAAAGAAATTGGCTTTCATTTTGTAGGTTATTTCAGCTCTTCCTTTCAGACTTTCCCTTTAAATGGGAACAGTTCATATTGGAGGTATTAGATCACTACATTATTTGTTGAGCCTTTGAGGAGTCACTGGTGAGAAGTGAGATTAGATTTATACCAGAAGACTAATGAAAGAAAGGTGTGAGATACAAGAGGAAATTGCAGGTTTATTGTTAGGCATGGGATTTTGTGTTTGATTGCTCTATATCTGCTGCAATCCATAATGCACCTTAAATTGTTTGAAAACTTTTTTTTTAAAGTCATGCAGTTAAAATAGCGATTGTGGGAAAAATTGCTTATGCAGAATTTTTCATGTTTGACATGGTATAATTTTGTTTTGCCTGCAGCTTCTTTCTGAAAGTGTATTTTAGATACATATTTAGCACCCAGTGAAGACTAGGAATGACCTTGAAAATTAAATGCAAGGAGAAATAAATTTCTGTCCTTTTCAAGGTCCAGTTACTACTATGTAAAGGATGCTTAAAGGTGTAATATACATAGTGTGGGGGTATCTGTCAGTCTTTTTTGTTTGGGTTTTTTTTTTTTTTTTTGGAGGAGGAAGATTTGAGGGTGAGTGGATTTTTGGTGGTAGTTTGGTATTTTGTTTGTGGGGTGTTTTTTCTCTTCAGGCCCAAGTCCTGTATACATCTATAAACTTCAGATAATATGCTAATCTTACCTCTTCCGTTGTATTTTTGGGTATGCTTAAAGCTCTAATCCACAGCTATTAACATTATGTTGTGCAAATGTGTGTCATATCTAGAAAACACATTTTTAAGTCAGTAGGAATCCACACTTCTGTGTTCAGGACTCAAACAACTGAAAGGGTACCGTGTTTTAACTTCATTGCGTACCATTCTTACTTCTCACAGGAGTAAAATCAAGCTGGATCAGTCGAGAATGCAGATCTGGTGCTTTTTAACCAGGCAGAGCAACGTGTCAGCATGTTTGCACAGGTTACCTAAACAAATTGTACATATATGATCACTTTTGAGATTGATTGGCCTGCATGCTACTCAGCTACAATATATTTTTCCCCATATGTTGCAATGTAGTGGAAACATACCCAGCTGAGCCCCATGACTCACATCACAGCATGATGAGGGCGACGCCAACATGTTGTTCTCTCCTTATTACATCTTTGGTATTTTCTGCACTACTTCTGTGGCATAACTTGCATGCTTTGTAGGTTTTTATTGTTGTTAACTGAATTAGTAAGCATTGAGACTTTTCAAGGTTAAAAGAGGTTCACAACCTATAAGTTTATGAAAATGGATAGTCCTCACTTGATGTTTTCTGTTCATTCGTTGTACCATGTTTTTAGCTGTCATGTAATTATGAACATTTTCTGACCATGTTCATTTGACCAATGCCTCTGTAATATTACATATATACAAGTTACTTGTATGCTAAAATGTTTATATCTTTGATATAAATTGTTTTGTGTTTGTTCACAATGTTTTTATAATTTACATTCCAGTTTTCTCATATAAGAGAAGCTAAAATAAAGGATGAAAGATACACTCCTAGGGACAATCAAGCTCTTTTTTTTCATGCGTACGCATAGTTCTTTAAATATGGATGTAATGATTTAGTTATATTCTACTCATGAAGTTTGTATATGTCTGTAAGATTGGAAGTCAAGGCATCATTTATCTAAGCTTTGTTCATCATCAGTAATTATTTCTTTGTGAACTTAATCCAGTTGCTTAATTTTTATAAAAACAGACAAAACATAATTTCAGTCAAAAATTCTACATATGTTTCTGTCTAGGTGTCTAAATATATCTGGATATATCTGGATGTTTAAAAATTATATGAATAAGGAAATTCAAACAGGGTAGAAATATAAAAACAGGAAAATCCTGAATAAGAGTAAAATTAAGAGAATTGTTAAACAGGCAAAATAGGAGCTAGTACCCTACGAAACCTCTAAATTCAGGAACTCCAGAACTGTAAAACAAACCTTAATTGTACCAAGCTATGCATTTCTTATTCCTGATGATCTTTTCTGAATAGTTGGGCAGTTCCTCTCTTTGTTATTTTGGGGTCATTGAGGTATTCCTTTTCCAAATACAAATATTGTTCGTGTGGTTTGGTTGTGGAATCCTGCATTATCTTTTCTGTATTTTTTTGCACTGTTTTATATATTGGAAATATTTAAGCCTCACATTTTTTGTCCAAGTGGATCCTGTAGGGAAGGAATGTAAAAATATCTTTCTAAAGATTTTTCCAAACCATATTAGAAAAGGCACTTAAATAGGGGAAAGCAAAATGTGATAGTATCCCATCCTTGTGGTCCCAAGTATGGCAGGATTAGTCTCATTTGATGGATATTGTTTATGTGCAACTGCTCGGGCTTCAAGCTTCTGCTGTCATAAATCTGGACAACTGCAGAGCAATAAACAAACCAGTAAACCAAGACCTTGTAATCATTTGCCTAGAAAGTACATGAATCTTCTTCATTTGGATGGCACTTTTACTTGCCCTTCCTTGCTTAATAAGATGATGCTCTTTTTAATAGATACACCTGCCAATTTGTTCCTAAGTTACAGAGTAGGAGAAGTAGGTTTTGAGTTCAGTTCGTTGAAAAAAAGTAAGTATTTTCTAGGGAGAATCTTTGGTTTCTTTAAAAGGTGAATAATTTGCAAGCTTTATCTGTAGATAAAGTTAGTTTTATTCTTTCAGAAAAAGATACTAAAGGACGTTACTTTACTAACTGTGCTTATGCTGAAGGATACCATACTCAGTCATAAGTCAAAATGATGATTACAAACAATATGCTTTGTGTTCTTTTAGTTGTTTAATAGTTGACACTAAATGGAAAAAAGAGGGTTTTTTAACTGAAAAATGTGAAACTGTGAAAATTCACATGTGCATCCTATGAACATTCTGTGGCTACTTATTATTATTAGCTCTTATTATGGAGTTTTCTTTGAAGTCCTTATCTGAAATTGAGTCCACTTTCATTTATTATTTTGAAGGTGATGTTCACTAAAGATTGGCTCTTTACAAATTACTTCAAGCAGTCCTAAGTGGCTTCAGTGGAGCTGTTTGTGGTAGTAACATTATTCTTGCAAATATTTGTTCCTTTATACCTTGAATTCTTGAAAAAAGAAAGATCCTGAGCATCGAACTTTGACCTTATAACAGTACAGGAGATGTTTATATTGAGAAAACTAATGTGTTCAAAATCTGAATTGCTTTTAACTGCCACAGTGTAAAAGCGTATTATAGTGAGGGAATTTTCTCCAACAAAAAGGATTTAGTGCTGATCTGCAAACTAACCAACTTCTGAGTAGGTCAGTTAATCCATTCAGTCCAGTGCGTAGTTTATCTACAATGTGACCTTCTTACCTCAGTTTGGTAAACTTGGAGCAGCAGCTAAGAGCCTGGCAAGGTGAAGGGTGACCATTTCTGTCTTTCCTCAAAGTGTCTTTCCTGAAGTGATTCCCAAAACCAGTTAGAGTCCTGCAAACTTTGTAAATAGCAAAGAAACCAGCTTAGCAAGGAAAGTAGCCTTCTAGTTTTTAATTAGTACCAGAAACTCTTCTATGCATATTATTTTTGTGATCTCTTTTTTTTGGTGTTTTTGTTGTTTGATACCTGCATCTTAGTGACAAATATGGGCACCCCACATAAAAACCAGAACCAGTGTTTAATTAAATCTGTAATTCTTCAAGCAGTAGGATTACATCCTACACTCTCCATAGGAGGAAGACTGAACCAGACTACCTGGTTTATATCAGAATAGTTCATGGAACCTCTCACTTGGTTTCTGGAATCAAGAAAATTTCCTTTCTTAATTAAAACTGTATTTAAAAAAAATCATTAATCCCTGATTCTTCTACCATGACTTAGGGGAGATATATAACTTCATGGTCTAAACACATTGATTCTTTTCAGTTCCTTTTGTGTTTCTGGTTGTTCGTCTCGTATTCTTTCAGTTGAATTCATGTCATCTGCTCAGACGGTGTACTAAGCTTACAGTTAAAATGACCCAGAGTAATTCACATTGGCTTTGGTAATTCACATATTAGCAATATGACACCAGTCTTCTTTACTCTTAAAAATGTATATTTAAAAAATGATAATTTGGTTTTTAATTCAATTAAGAATTTGAGTTTACCCACCACCGCTGCAACATTTTTCAATATATATGCTATGTCATGGAATGATGAAAGCAGCATATTACTAAAATTATGGAAGGCATGTAGTGCTGTCCTCAGGTTCAGCAGAGTTAATGATAAGCAAAGTTGTTTGGTGAGAATATTGCTATTTTAAAATTAGTGCTACTAAATGTGACAAGACATGTTTACAGTACACATGAGTAATATGAGGGTTCTAATCCAGGTAACCAGTTTGTAAAGTAGCAGCAAAGTAGGCAATATAACAAAAACCATTTTTAATAAAAGTAAATGCAGAACACTGAGTTACTTATTCTATTGTCTGCCTTTCAAAAACATAAATTTAACACTGAAAATAATTTTGTCCTTTCACATTTCACAATTGAGGTGTAAATACAACTTATCTGCTTTTGTATCTTAAATATCTCTTAATCATGCAAGTCTAGCTAAATTATTGAAAATGGTGTTGATTTGATAAAACCAAGGTTGCTTTATAAAGTGTGCTTACATCATTCCCTACAGACATTTATTTGTGTGACTTCATTACTGATGTTTTATACTTTCTGATAACAACATTGTAAAATGTCAGAGAATGCTGTGACCAAAACTACTTTGACTTAGTTTGGTACGCATACTTGACTTTTAAGTGTACAGGACATCACATCTTCCTTTAAAATCTCCAAACTATGGACTTTGCAATACACAGGCAGATTGCAAAATAAAAAAATAAATTAAGGCTCTTTTTTTTGAGTTATTTCAGGGGGTTTTGTGTTGTTTTGTTTTTTACTAATGTAACTTTTGTCATTTTAATCAAACAAAACAAAAAAAAAAATCATTTCTTTCTGGGTGTTGCCTGTACAGGTATGTGTACCAGAGTAATGGGTAGTTTCAGAATGCACAATGTTCTACATATGTGCATTGGCAAAAAAGAATGCAAATTAATGCCAGTTGAAATGTATAAGAAAAGTAATAGTAGAAAACAAAATAAATAGTATATATATCAGCAAGCCAACCTGGTAACAGTTAACTTTGATGAATGATAACACTGCACTAACTTTAGACTAGAAATTCTGAAATTCCATGAAAGATTACATGGTATGTCTTGCAATATCTATGTAGAAAGTAGATGATCTATGCACATTTCAACAGCATTGACTGCTACATGTGGGTGTTTGTGTGTATTTCTGGTGACAAATATTGTTCTTATTCTTACTGGCACACAGTGTTGCATGCTTAAATTTAATTACAGTTCTAAAAATGTAAATACTAGTAAAGTAAAAATGTTAATTAATTTTATTTTCAGAAGCTAAATTTTTCCAGCTCATCTGAAGGAAGTACGGTTAATTTAGCTGCCTTTGGAGAAGAAAAAGCTGAAACTGAACCAGAAAAAGCATCAGAACTACAGGCGTGCTTTACAGAAGGTATGGAAGTAAAATTTGGGCTTAGAAATTACATTTTGCTTGTTTGCAACAAACTGGCAGTTCAAGGAAGCCACTGGATCCAGTAGCCAGGGTATGATTAATATTTCCTTTTGTAGATATACTGAAGTCCATGGAGCCATTTGTGTGATGCAAAGTTAAATATGTGTGTATGTGATCATTTATGATATTTTAAAATCATCACTAGGCACAATTCTATAAACTTGATTATCAGCCATCAATAACTCTGTTGATTTGAGTTACATTGTCAGCAGTGAAATCTGCAAGACCAAGCCCTTCCACCAGGTTCATGCCACTGAGAAACTTAAACCAGAATCCTGGCATTACTCATGGTCACTTCCCAGTGCTAGATAGCAGTGGAGTGGCTGATTCGGACCTCAGAAAGTTTGACTCAAACAGCAGAGTTATTATTTTGACATTCAAACCAAAATATGTTCTAGGATTAACTCTCCTGTCCATACTTTTTGATTTACTGTTTTGAAGACACCTTTGATCTAGGCTAGGAATCTTGTCCTTTGAAGTATTATTTTACTCATCTTTCGAAAAGCAAAATTGTTTTGGAATGTGGGTTTGCATTGACTATATCAAGCTTTTAATTAAAAAGAAAAAGTATATTTATCAACTATTTTAACATTCTATTACAATTCTTCCTTCTCCTTATATTATGTGATATCTGTCAGTCCTTGGGCATAAGAGTAATTTTGTCATAATGTAAGCATTTTGACTAGTTGAAGGTGAGGTTAACCACGTTCTTCACAGTGGTAGCTTCTTTATCTGAGCTGATGAAACACAGCGTAACTCACTTGTAACGTATGAACCTAATGACACTCACAGGAAACCCAAAATGCCTTTGGGGCCCGTTAAAGTCATTTCAACTTGGTTATGTTTCTATGTTATTAATAATTTTTAAAGAATTAAGGAGGCTACTATTGCCTAAGCAGATACTGATATTCCTTGAAAACGATACCTTGAAGCCCCATGGTAAGGTAGGGAACTCTCCAAGGTGAGGCAAAACTGTGTGGATGGTTGCCATAAATCTGTATGACATGGAAAAGCTCTCACGATCTCCAGTGAAACCATTTGTTTATGTCATGGAAGAGGCGTCCTTAGTTAGCCCTTGCAGCAACAGTTGTTCTTCAGTGTAGAATAGAATAGTTTTGCTCTCTGTGATTTATTTGAACCTTAGCTGGGGAGCAAAATTTCCTTCGAAAGAAGCTCCTGTACTCTTGAATTAGTTCATGTGAAAGTTGCTGTGTATGCTCTTGTTTCTGCTCCCTGACAATTCTCATATGTTCTTTGATTATCTGTATATAAATTGAAAAATATTTTGAAATGTACTTGCCAATGAAAATTAGCTCAGTTAGATTACTTTTATTATAAACTTGATGTATCATCAGAGTAGAGAAAAAATTGTGTACACGCAAATTTGCCTACATCCAAAGTACAAAATTGAGAAGATAAGGATGCTTTAAGTAGCATACAGTAATTTGGAGCGCAAATTGAAGTAATTTGAACTTCATGAAACAGAAGCTAATTAAGAATCATTTGATTTTTCAGGATAATAAAACTTTTACCATATAACAGTTTGTTGGGTTTTGTACTGTTAGGCTGTGTACGGAAGTTTAAATGCTGTAAAGGCAATAAGGAGAGCACGAAAGGAAGAATCTGGTGGAACCTTCGAAAAACCTGTTACAAAATAGTAGAACACAGCTGGTTTGAAACATTCATTGTCTTCATGATTCTTCTCAGCAGTGGTGCTCTGGTAAGTAGAACTTGCACCTGTAGGAACAGTACCTACAAAAATGTGATAGTATAACACATACGTGTTCATTAAGAAAAAAATACAAAGTTGTCTTGAAAGAGAACTTGGAACTAAATTCATAGATAATTTCAGGTATTACATTTAAAATAAGTCATTAAAATTTTGCAGGTGAAGTTTTGATGAATAAAAGGTGATGTGTGTGTTTATGAAAAGGATTATGCTAAAAATCTTAAGACAATATAAGAATAATGAAAAATGGATTGTATGCAATAAAGGAAGCAATTATTCTACTTCAAAATAAAATTGTTCCTCAAAGCAGTATAGATTCTAAATTCATCATGCTCTCAGTTGATCTTTTGCTACGGTTTTAGTTTAAGTATTTCTAGAGTCTTATATAGGAATTCTTGAATTCCTTTATACTATTCCTATTCACATTTAGTCCTTCACACAGCTTGGGTTCGTTTTGGTTTTGCTTGACACAGGGTTTGGTATATACTGTGATTATCTTGGCTCCAACACCTAAAGCACCATATCTCTTCCTTCTCTGACCTTGCTGTTTGCAGGGCAGTTTCTCTCACTGTTTTCCTTCAATCCTCATACTGCCATGGGTGTTTTGCCAGAGGCACCACCTGTTTTACTGTTGGGCTCAGCTGCTTCCAGTGTTGAGTTCACAGAGAAATCAGCTCAAAGCAGCCCCCTGGTCTCTTCTCACGGTGGCCACAACTACAGCCTCCCACTACTAAAAACCTTGCCACTGGCACCTTATACTGAAATTCAGCAAAGATCATCAGCAGTATAACATCTTATCTCTGTAGCTCATTATTCTTCTTTGGTAATTGAAGGTAATGTAATAATGAAACTGCCTCCTGACTGAGCTTGACTGGGCTTTTCAGGGTGACAAAATGTAATTCTGTGTTGAGTATCACTGAAATTTCCAAAAAGCTTTTTGGCAGCTACAGATATTAACGCTGTAATTCCATTATCAGGCAATGATAAAAGCTAAAACTCAGAAAGAATGTGATTGTAGTTTCTGCTCATATTGGTTTTTCAAGGTAAAACATCTAAAGTTGAAAGTGATTTACTGTTTTAATTCAGTTCTGGCTTAATTTGTAATTTGTAAAGACTTTTGGATATCTGACATATATAACCCATTCTTCACAGGCTTTTGAAGATATAAATATTGAACGGCGCAAGACTGTAAAAATCATACTGGACTATGCTGATAAAATCTTTACTTACGTCTTTATTCTGGAAATGGTGCTAAAATGGGTGGCCTATGGTTTTCAGACTTACTTCACTAATGCTTGGTGCTGGCTGGACTTCCTGATTGTTGATGTAGGTACTCTGCTTTCTAGGTAGTCTATTTTTGTTGTTTAGGCAGGTCCAATCTGATATATGTAACTCCAATCTGATATAAATACAGAGGATAATATAAATTGGGCTTAAAAGAACAGAAAATTACAGACTGGTGAATAAGGTTCTCCTGTAAGTATTCAGTGAGTAACTAATGCCATCATTGACTCCATGTGTTCTGAGCTTTACTGCTCTGGTTCCAGCTGATGAGTGAGGACTCTCGACTGGTTTGACTTGAGTCTTCTGGATATTGCGACAGAGAAGTGGGGTAGGACAGCTGGTCCTGGGCTTAATGAATCACTGCAAAGAACTGCAGGGGAGAATTGTTTTTCAACAATAACAGAGAAAAGTAGTGTTGAAATTGCACTCTGAAGAAATTAATTTAGTGGCACTGCACGATATGTTTGTTTAAAGTTCTTTCTCTTTGCATAGATATTGGAATGGAAATTCAACAAATAAACAGGAGAAAACTATTAATTGGATGGTATCTGGAATCTAGGACAAATTTTGTACCCTACTCATAGTTGAAATTTGCCTAATCCTCTTGTTAAAGTAGACTTTTTGGAGGGAAAGGAATTGTTTGTTATTTGTTTGTTGTTTGCCTTCCTCATTTAACTGTGCTTCTCTTTTTAGTGAATCCCCATTCTGAGCAAATGAACTAACTCAGTGGCATGAAATAACACATGTTCTTTCTGGGGAAGTTTTGTGCTTTCTCCTGTCATGTCCTCTCCACTTCTTCTGTTGTGAACACCCAATTGATACTTACACCAAGTACCAAGTCAATACATGTTCCCAGAGCATATGTATTGATCTATAAGAAACTTAGAAAGTAGAAGAAGCTATCCCCTTTCCCTGAGCTTAAATTATCCAAAACAAGATACCCTCAGAAAGCAAAGGAAAAAAAGTTAGGACTGTCTATTACGTTTTTTTCTATTACATTTTTTTATTTGCTTTCTTATGGATGCCATTGGCTTCTGATTTTTCTTTATTGTAACTCAAATGAAAAATTATGACAATTTTGAAATTAATGGGAAATCAGCAGCAATCATCCAGATGGATTTTGTTGTCTTTGCATAGAATTGTTGATGCCATGCTTTAGTCTCATTTCCTGGTTAGGAGTCTATGAGCATATGTTTCCAGAACCTTGTAATACTTAAAATTGCATTTCTTTTTGTCCATGGGAGCTGTTATCGGTGGAATACAAGTATTACTAATTGAGTAATATTTAAGTAGCATTCAGAATTAGTATCTCTGTACAAGCCTGTTGTGGGAAAGGTTGATCTTGAATTGTGTTTAAGATGAATTTTTCTCAGTAAAGCGTACCATATCTCCATAAGCATAGGTGTGGGTTCTTTTTCAGTGATTTCAGTGCTTTAATGTAGCCATCTTAATCTTTTCCTTGGAGTGTCTGCATTTTATAGCCCTATACTAGCAGATTATGTAATACTTTATGTTGGATGGCACTTTTGGAGGTTTTCAATTAGCTCTGACCTCAAGGTCGGATTGAACTGCTCAGGCCGATGCTCCATTTTGAATGGAGAATGCCTTACTTAGCAATCCATTTCCAATGTGTGACCTCCTGTGTTGTAAGCCCATCCCTCGAGTCAGTGGTGGGCTGCTTAGCTTTTTGTGACTTCATTGCCAGATGTACCTGTTGCTGTTTTCAGCTAGTAGCAAGCAACTTCAACGCCTTCTCTTCCTGCTGCCATTTGAGCTGGTAACAGGCAGTATGCTGCCCTCAACTGCTTGAATCTCTCTTTATCTTTCTGTCTTGTGCCTTTATCCAGCTAAACATTGCATGAATTTGCCATGCTAGTACCAGTCAATTAAATTATGACAGTGAGGCAACATTTTACAGAATCTTTTTAGGCAAACTGTTTTGTACCTATCAGTCTAAACTCTCCAGCTGTTCCCTGTTTGGAAAAGAACAGAAGTTCTTACCCATTGCGATGTTCACAGTGACTTCAGGGAAGGATAATAGCCCCAAAACAAGTGCAAAAGCTGGTTTTGTCAGCTTTCCTTATACAAGGACAAATGGTATCACAAAAAAAGAACAAACATGGGATTATGTAGTATTTGGCAGCTTGCTTGAGCTACCCTTAGAGGAGAGAAATCTGCAGAAGGCTTCCTCATGTAAGTGCAACAAGAGATGGCCATCTGGGGTGGAGGGCTCAGTGAGGATGGAAGTCATCAGCTTTCACCAGAAAACAGCAGGAAAACCAGCTTTTGAGCTGTTAACCCAGCTGTACCAAAGGTTTCAAAAATTCTTGTGGATTAAACCCTTTCTTCCACAGAAGTAATGCTGTTAAAAGAGGAAATCTCAAGGCACATTAATTGTTCAAAACACAAACAGTTTAACAAATCCAAAATAAGAGGTTTCCATCTTATGATAACAGCGTGCTTTTCTGCCATTGCCCTATTTGGCAGTTGCAAAAACAGAGTTGTAATGAAGCTGAGGTTGGGATTCTGTCTCACATGTATCATTACAGTGGTTTTTTACATTTCCCCTTTTTGTTGCAATACACCTTTTGAATTCACTGTGTCAGTGAAAGTATATAATACTATTTGCTAATTTCACGTCACAGAAATGTTGCATTTAGCAATTCTGTATGTGGAAGACAGTTCAAAGCTGGTGTCAGGAGTTGTCCAAACCATGGTCAGACAGAAGGAAGTAGATGAAATTATTTTTTTTTTTTTTTTAATGAAAATGCTTATATGCACATATGCATACACACAGCTGGTACCAGAAAAATTAAACTTTCATTGCCTTCAGCACCATGTGATGAGATGAACTATCCTTACTTTCTCCCCTCCAAAAAAAGAGAAAGCAGAGAAAAGCAATGTGTTAAATTGTGTCATAATTTTCGTAGAAAAATAAAACTACAACGTTGTTAAGTAGAGATGTGCTAATCTTGCAGGAAAAGGCTTTCTTGCAATGCAAATATAATGACTGCATTACCTGAGAAAATCTGACAGGAATACTTGAAACATCTTCTCTATATCTTCTATGGATGGAAGGTGTAATGATCTTGTGGTCTTGATGGATTCATATGGATTAATGCTTTCTGTGCTAAATGTTTGTCTAGCATTTGAATTTAAAGAGGGCACAGTCTTCTGAAACTGAGTATTCAGTCTGTACAGGAAATCAGACTGGCAGCATAAGCAAAGGTCATTTCACTCAATGAATATGTTGTTTTTCTGGATCTTCTCTCTTTTTTTTTTTAACAAATTTTTCTTCTCTTTGAACTACATGGCCTAATTACAATTACTTCAGTGGCTGAGTTACCTGAAGTTTCAGATTGGTTATTTCCAAAATACAGGTAGTGATAACTGACTTGTATTTCATATATTGCACAGTTGTTGAGTTCCCTGGGTCAACACAGTTTTATCAAATTTGTGTGATTTACAAAGAAGCATTAAATCTTGACTTTTTTAAAAATCGCCTTTGATTATATTAAAACATTGCATACTGTCTTTAAAAAAAAATTAGCATGTTTCTCCTTATTGTCTCTGCATTTTATTATGTGCCATTGTTTAACTCATTTCAATACTTTAAGGTAGGTAACTCTAAAACAAATCTGGCAGCTTCTTGATCAATCTTGGGCTTAGAATTTTTAACTTCAGTCTTGAATTTCAAACACAGCAAACAATGCTCTTTGCCGAATGGAGGTAAGCACAGATACTCTTCTGGTGCTTGGTACTGTGATTTTTAAATAACCAAATTGCAGTAGTCTGAAGAAACAATAAAGGAAGGCTCACAATTTAATTATTAACTCTGTCATAACTCCACTTCCCAGGAAAGTGCTGTTTTCAAGTGCATTACTTTCAGATAATTTTCTTGGCACTGCTAGTTGTTAGTGTCACACAGTTAGGAGTCACCCATGCAAGAGTGCCATCTGCCTGTGTGTATGCCACTTCCAAGCCTGCCTTCAGCAGGCAATATGAATTACTAGTTCTTCATATACCAGCTCTTATGTGAATTATTCTAAGTGCAAATGAGCAGACGCAAATACTGCTGGCTCACATTTTATCATGAGTGTAATAAAGCACTGCTCAGCATTGTAAGATGTATTACTGTAGTACAGCACTGGTTAGTATTGTCATGTAGAGTAGGATTGGGTTTTCAATACATTTCAGGCATTGACTGAGTTTATTGGGAAGCTGAGTATTTATTCAAATACTTTTTATCCAAATTGCCCTTTGTTTTTCACAAGTATGATATGCATTTTTCTAACTAGAACTCTGTGATGAAAATTCCAGGGATTAAGGTATCTTTTTTCTTTAAACTGTTCTGAAATGTACGTGTAATATTATAGAATTTTTTTTTCACGTTTTGTTCTTCTTTTATTTAATCTTCCTGGAGGATGAGGGACCTTGTAAACTTTTCTTCCTAATGTCCAGATCAAAGTTTTTCACCCTTGAGGTATTTGTATTGTGAAGCTACTATGAAAAAGAGGGGGACAAAAAGTTTGGTTTTGTTTTTTTCTCTCTAGGTCTCATTGATTAGCCTAGTAGCTACTGCCCTTGGTTACTCAGAACTTGGCGCCATTAAATCCCTCCGAACATTGAGAGCTTTGAGACCTCTGAGAGCTTTGTCACGCTTTGAAGGCATGAGGGTAAGAAAAAGAAAGAAATAATGTGTAAAACAAATCTATAAAAGTACACCTAATTATAAAATCATGGAGGAACACTGGATCACATGTCTTTTTTTTCAAGGCCGGCAGTAGCATGTTCGGTTATAATACGTGTGTTATTCCTTTTCTATTTGCACTACTTCCATGTAATATAATGTTTTATATTAAATCTTTTTCTAGATTTAAAAAAATTTAATCCTTGTGGTTTGTTTTTTTGTTGTTTGGGGTTTTTTTAAAAAAAATAGAATTTTTTCTGTGTTTATTTCCTAGGTGGTTGTAAATGCTCTTACTGGAGCAATCCCATCCATTATGAACGTGCTTCTGGTTTGTCTTACGTTCTGGCTGGTTTTCAGCATCATGGGAGTAAATTTGTTTGCTGGCAAGTTCTATCACTGTGTTAACACCACAAATGATAAGATATTCACACCACAGCAAGTCAGTAATAAAAGTGCATGTGAAATGACTAACATGACTACTGGAGATGCTCGGTGGAAAAATGTGAAAGTAAACTTTGATAATGTTGCAATTGGTTATCTTTCTCTGCTTCAGGTGGTAAGTGTATAAATTTTCCAGCTTTAATCTTTGTAGTGGGAACATTTAATTCCATACTTTTCAGTGTTATTTTATAATATATGAATGGATAAGGGATTTGATTTTATAATTCTGTTCTATGAATCTAATTAATGTTGCTTATGATAAAAATCTGATACTTTCTGTGGACGTTTTGGAAGAGGAGGAATATCTAGTATTACCAGATGGATATAGAGTTCCTTGGCACCCAACTGCTTGTACCTTTTCAAGTTCTACAGAAATACAGTCTCGTTAAAACATCTAGTTGAAAATTGAGCTAGGTTTAATTTCCTTTTCTTTGCTTTATCTGTTAAGGCATATTGACTAAGATTTTTATCATGGTAGTCAAATTAGGTGATGGCCCATCACTGGAAGTGTGTGCTGTAGTGACCCTCCCCGTGGCAGAGGACTTGAACTAGATAATTAGATAATTTCCAAAAGTCTCTTCCAATTCAAACCGTTCTATGGTTCTATTATTTTCTCAGGGGTTCTTGGGACTACTTACATTTTGGAGTTTCTTCTAGGACTATTTCCATATTCTGTCTGAACAATGACAACCCATGGTGACCCATTCTATTTTTGTCTGGAGAAGTCCTCCAGTTTTTTGGTAGTCAGAAAATTAGAGTTGAGAGCCTTGTTATGAATTGCAGTCTCTCTGGTATGCTCAGATATTGGTTGCAACTCATGTCACACAGATTTTAGATGAATTTCCATGAAGATTAGAATTCAGTGTTTTAAGAATTAGGGAAAAGTATTCCACATTACAGTACTTCCTGTGAATGCTTCACTTGTAACTTACTGGAATTTTAATGGTTCTCTTTAATTTTGTGGGTGCAAATACATTGCAGAAGACACTGTTTTAGAATGTTTTCAAAATTTGAGCTTTGATAGAAAATATCAATAAATTTTGCTTTTAGGCAACATTTAAAGGATGGATGGACATCATGTACGCTGCAGTTGATTCTACACAAGTGAGTGCAATATAAAATCTTCTGAGTAAAAACAAATATATGATTGATATAATGCTTCTTGAATGGCAGTTGAAATTAACTAAAATATAAAAAATTTAAATGTAAAACCTTGATAAATTTCCTATAAAAAACTATGCACTACAAAGTGCATATACTTGTAATAGGTAAAAATTATTATAGTCGTAGATCTGCATAAAGTATTACTCATTTGATATGTCATCTGAAAATTCAAAACTAATGAGATCTGGTTTCCTATGAATTTATGTCACTGACATTGTACAGTCCAAAAATAACCCAAATAAGTGGCATCCCTGCAATAGCTGATCCAGAGCTGCAGACTCTGATGATGTCAAAAATTATATTGGCTAAATTTTGCCTGTTGTTCTTTTAATGTTGATATTTGTTTGCATCTCTCCTCTACCCAGCTCCTGATTTGCATAGAATGTATAGGAACTGATTTGCTTTTGAGACTCTTGAGATTTGCACATTTCTCTCAAATGTAGGAGCACCTACATGAAATGTCAACTGTCATTAAAAAGGACAGACAGAAAGGGAGACAGAAAGGGGAGGAATGGCAGGTCTATGTATGCAATTACAGATGTTTGTATTAAATGGATTTTCAAGTTCAAATATAAGGCAAGTGTTCAAAACAGTTGGGTTTACCCCTCTGAAAGGGAGTTGCTCTCCATCTGGATTCCATTTCTGTTCCTGCTTGGTATACTGTGATTTGTCCTATGTATTATTTGTGATGTATTGCTGTTTTTCTATGCTACCTAGGCAGAGAAACAGCCCATTTATGAGGACAGCCTATATATGTATATGTACTTTGTTGCCTTTATCATCTTTGGATCGTTTTTCACCCTAAACTTGTTCATTGGTGTCATCATAGATAATTTCAACCAACAAAAGAAGAAGATAAGTATCATGTTTCATTTTCACAACATTTCATTGTTACTGTCCACTCAGCAAATATATATGTGTCTGAAACTTCTCATAGTAATAGAAAAGAAGAAAACAGCTGTTAAAATTTGTTTATTCAAAATAATGAACTTTTTAAGGCATTTGAAGTAATTTAAAGTTACACTGAGTGCCTGAGTGTTGTCAACATCCCTGTCCAGCCCAATGATACGTCGTACAACAGAAAGTCACGTCTTTGTTTTTTCTTACCCTTACGGTGCTGTGACAAAGCTTTGTGAAAATGCAGATGATTTAAGTCAAGCAAATAAATGAGAGGAAAGAAGAGAATATGCAGAACTATAAATATCAAAATGGATAAGGAGATACCATGTAGAAGTACTGTGAAAGCCTTCTCAGTCACAGAGACTGATACAGACAAGTTGAATGCTCTCTTCTCTAAGACAAGAGAGGGTTGGCGAACTATCTGCAATTAGTAGTGAATTTGCTAGAAAAATAAAACCAGTGACATTTGAAAAGATGTAGTTTTTCTTTTCGACTAAAATTATTTCTATTATTCAAGTGAATGCAGGATTGTGTCAAGAACTCCTGGAGCATTTAGATAGCTTAAAATTCACACTGTGATGGCAAATTAAATTGTACTTGCTATTTAAACTATAAATGCTGCCTAAGGTCTATAGTAGTCTTATTTTTCTGTGTACATTTGGAACTGAATCATACTGGAATATTGATTTTTTTTTTTTTTTAAAGTTAGCTGAGTAATAACAAGACAGTACATAATTTCTGCATTTGTGATTTTTAGATGTACTGATGTACTGAAAAAAGGTCTTGCTAGTCTTACTGCAGTGGAAACTTCAGTAAATCTTTCCACTTTAGATTGCAAGTATGCAGCTTTGCATCCTGCTTTTTCAGATCTTCTAAGTCTGTGATGTGCAGACTCACATAATAGAAAGGAGGAGTTTTTTGTTCCAAACTTGGTGTCATCTTCATCCTCCAAGTTGTTTGCACCTCCCTTGAAATAAACTTCAGAGGCATCCAGTGCTTAGGAGGAAGGTGGTTCCATTTCTCATCCTTGGAGAGCAAGACTAAGGTTATATGCAGGTTATTGGCATTTTTGGCAGTCAATAACTAAAAAAGTGAGCTTAGTACTGAGGTGATAATAAATTCTATTAACTTCAGTTGGGAGACACTGTCTACTAGAATCATTATGACTGAGAAGGCAGAGAAGGGTTCCTGCTAAAGAGCTTTTTCTGGCAGTGTGATATACACCCCTTGTACATTTGTAACTGTCACCAAGAAAGTAAAATGCTAGAGATAAACTTAGGCTGGAAAAAATTCTATCTACCTGCTACTCTTCAGTTTCATTCAGCAAATTAGCAAATACTAGTCATCTGTCTTTTGAATTTGTAGGTGCACCTGCGCTCATAGAAACATGCAGAACATGCAGTACATGGCTACCCAGCAGTATTTTTCTTGTCTTTGTTCTGTCTTCACATTACTGACATTGCTCCATTTTGGGCAATATTGTTGGGATATGAATGGGAAAGACCTGGTTTTTTAATATGCTGTCTCAGTGTAGTTAAACTGTGTGCATTTCTGTGGTTCCTGTGTGTGTCCTACTTTCATTACATTAATTCCCATGAGGGAAGAAATGTTCTACTAGCTGTCAGTTTCCTAACCATTTCAATCCTCAAGGGTATCTTGTCTTGAGGTCTATATTCTCCCTGTGGACAGCACATTGAGGCAAGGATGACTTGTTCACTCATGATAGCTATTACATCAGTGAGACAGCAGAAGAAATCCCCAGTTCAACACCAGTTCCTGTGTAGCTTATTTATTTATTTATAACCCACTGGGGAAGATGATCTGACAGTCACATCGCATTTCCACCATAATTAGCAAGTCCATTACTTGGTTTTGTTCCAAAACCCTTATTGTCTAAGAAGTAAGTTTTACTTAAATGTTTGACTTATGAGGAGAGCCCACTAAACACGGTCTTTTTTGATTTTTAAATATTCATGTCTACATATAGTCACAGCTAAAGGAGTCAATCACATCTTCATCCAGATTCACCATTACTTTCTCAGTAAGAGCAACACTACGTTTAACAAAGTCAGTGGGACAAAGTTACAGAATCACCTGTAACACTGACATCATGCTTGCATGGAAAGTAATTACAAACCAATGCATGAAAGAAAAAAGCAAGTTACTTGTCAGTATAAATTGTATTTCTGACAAGTGTTTCCATTTGTATATTACACATAGCAGTCTAGATGTGCTTTTATTCAGACTGCTGTCCTCTTATTCAGGCAAGAAGCCTCAAAGTAAGCCCATGCTTCTGATGATCTCTGTACAGGGTAGGGGGATGATCAAGCCTCATAGACACTGTGGAATTATTATCATCTGAACTGAGATACCTGTACTCAAATGTATATCCTGAAAAGTAGAATCAGTAATTTCTTTCTCTTCATATGTTTTACCTGAAGGCACAGCTGCTCACAGTGAATCTTTGTACCTTTGAGGCTTTTTTATTTCTGGTAGATTGATTTACAGTGTGGAGTTCATGATACTAGATTTTTAAGTATTTATGGAATGTATATCTTACAAGTTGTTTTTTTCATACTTATTTAATTGAATTAATCAGGTATGTATTTTTTAAAAATAACAAGTAGATAGTAGTCCTGGGAGGTTTTTTTTGTTCCTTAATTTACATTATTTTTTCTTCAAGACTCATCAGATACTTTAACAATCATTGAAATAATTACTGTGTTTTGGTTTTGGTAACAACGCATAAGAATGAATAAAGGGTTCATTAAAACTGTACTCTGCAATGCTGTGAATTAAAGGATATTAAGACTTGGCGGTAATTAGTTTTGGGGTTTTTTTTATTATTTTACCTTGGAGGTCAAGACATTTTCATGACAGAAGAACAAAAGAAATATTACAATGCGATGAAGAAGTTGGGATCCAAGAAACCACAAAAACCTATACCTCGACCAGTGGTAAGAATGTGTGCCATTCTTGTATCATCTATATTCGGGAAGAAATGGCAGCAGTATATTAAGTATCAAAACATTTCTCCCTTGACTCTAAAACAGTTTAGGCCTAATTCAAGTTATCTGTTCATTCTGAAATGGTACATATGTCTGTTCTGCAGGCAAAATCTCTCATATTTTTTGTGTCTGAGAAAGCGGAGAATCAAAGAATCTGAAGAAATACAGGCCTGTAGGTTTTGAGGGGAAAACTTAGAACTTGCATATAAAGAAGTTACTGAACAATGCTTTTCTTAGATTTTTCAGCCCTTTGCTTGGTTGTATATTTTGGGGAGGGGAAGAAGGATATAGGAGGGACAAAAAGGATGTTCATTACATACAAAATACTATCACCTTTTCTTTTCTCTCCCTTCAGAACAAATTGCAAGGTCTGGTGTTTGATATTGTAACAAAACAAGCATTTGACATTACCATTATGGTTCTCATCTGTCTTAACATGGTCACAATGATGATAGAAACAGATGACCAGAGTAAAGTGATGGAAAATATTTTACAGTGGATTAACTTGGTCTTTGTTGTCCTTTTCACTGGAGAATGTCTCTTCAAAATATTCTCACTCCGTTGTTATTACTTCACCATTGGCTGGAATATTTTTGATTTTGTGGTTGTGATTCTTTCAATAGTAGGTAAGACATTCTTATTTTCAGAATTAAATAGAGTTAGATGTGTATTTAACGCTCTGTCTTTGACAGGTTGTGCAAAGTAGAGGAGTTACTTAATTTCTGTTGATTATTTAGGAATGGAAAAGCATACTTTAGAGTAGTAACTTCATAAATCTGTATCAGTTTTAATACTTCTGTGGGTTTTTTTTGTTTTGTTCTAAGAGTGCTGGGGAAAAAAAATCTAAAATTACCACATAGCAGATAAAATTTAATCTCCAGTTATAATTTCCACTAATTCCACAGCTAGAGTTAGGATTTGTTCATACTTTATTGTGGAAAATGTTTGTTGCTCTCTTAATTTTATTCTTATGTTTCACAGGTATGTTTCTAGCTGAGGTGATTGAGAAGTACTTTGTGTCCCCCACGCTATTCAGAGTCGTACGACTTGCCAGAATCGGTCGAATCCTGCGCCTCATCAAAGGCGCCAAGGGAATCCGCACTCTGCTCTTTGCTTTGAT
>JAWWMP010000171.1:18996152-19075530 GCA_035047865.1 Dendrocincla tyrannina | reverse complement strand
GATGCCCTCAGAATACAGATGGAAGATCGATTTATGGCATCCAATCCTTCAAAAGCTTCCTATGAACCAATTACAACCACATTGAAACGAAAACATGAAGAAATGTCTGCTACGATCATTCAGCGTGCTTACAGACGTCATCTTTTAAGACAGTCAGTAAAGAAACTTTCCTTTATGTATCGGAAAGATGGGGTTGATCTGCTTATCAAGGAAGATATGATTATTGGTAAGCTAAGTGAAAACTCACCTCCAGAGAAAGTGGATATGTCTGCATCTGCCACAGCTCCGCCTTCTTATGACAGTGTAACAAAACCAGAAAAAGAAAAATATGAAGATGACAAATCAGAAAAAGAAGACAAGAGGAAAGACAGAAAAGGAAATAAAAAATAAAAGACAGAGGTTGTCCATGATGAGTGCTCACAAGCCTAGGAAGATGACATTTTTATCAATGACACTCTTATTGGAGGATTATGCCAAAATTACAAGTTTTTACATATTTACCCATTGCTAGGTCAGTGCCTGTACCATGACAATGACCCTTCACTACTAAACTCCCAGTCTTTAACAGGGAAAGAAACTTACAGAACAATAGTTTTGATTATCAGCTGTCACTAATTGAGAGGAGACACAAAATTTCTGCCTGGACTGTAGGAACCCTTAATGGAGTGCAAAATTATGAATCCTTATAAGCCTGTGTTTTTGTGAAATAAGTGTACCCACTGTGTACATTTCATCTCCTGTGTTCCATGTGTGTCAGGTGGTTTTTTTTTTGTCATCTCATTTGCTTTAATCACATACTGCTACTAGAAATTCTGCTGGGTGAGAAAAAAATCTAAATACTTCTTATTTAGATAAATACTAAATAATACTCTGTATGCAGAGGAACGCAAATGTCAGGAATACGTAATTATGACATAACATGAACACAGTTATCTTCAAACTGCTTCTGAAAGCAGAAAACTAAGATTTCAGGTTATTGAACCTCAGGATCTAGATCAAATCAGCAGCAAATTATAAAAAAAAAAAAAAAAAAAATCCAGACTCTAGATAGAGAATTTATCAGAAAATAAGGGAATAATTTTCACAGAAAAGAGGTTGGTAGCTTAGTCTCTTAAACTTATTTTTAATAATTTTTAGTAATTCATTTATTTTACTGTTCATTTCAGATATGTTGTTTTAAATAAATGATACTGCACACAGCTCCCCTTCCAAAAATTGTGAAACTATGAAAAGAACTATTTACTTTCAGAGTACAAGATGCCTAGTAATTCCTGAGATATTCAAATAATTCTTTTCACAGAATAGCTACAAATGCCAAATTGTGCCTATAGAAAATTATATAAATTAAACAATAATAAAAAAGTGGTAAGCTTTTTGCTTTCTTTTTTAACCTGTAATATCATGAGTAGTTTCCATACTTCATTACAAAGTCTGTTTTTACATTTCATGCGTATATCCCACTTAGGACAATAAGCAAAGCTACAAGAATAAATTGATAGCAGAGTACCTTTGGGGACAAATACTCCCTTAATGTATACCTCAGATTTAAATTTCCATGCTTTGGAAGGATGGATCATGCCAGAAACACGAAACACGTACATCAGAGGTGGTTTTGATCCCCCTATAGCACTTTAGCCAGGTTCCCACCATAATGCAACTGCTACAGAAAGCTGAGATGATGTATTTACATCAGCTTTGTCCTGCATTGTGTTTTGGATGACTTTTTTTGTCATCCAGGCTGACACTATACATGTAAGTAAAATATCCTCTGCTATTTAATCAGTTGTTTTACACAGCGGTACCTTTTTGAACAAAGAGACAATGACCTAATTACTCTATACGTGTCACATATTTACCCTAGTAAGTTAGCTTATAAAATTTCAATAGATATTATGATATATTCTGTAATATTCCAAATAATTGGGAAGCTTCAACTGATGCATGCTTGCTGCTATTATCCTACAGCTCTTAAAGTTTAAGATGGGAAGACGTGTGAGTGGTAAAAAGAAAAAAAACTATTTGACAAGACCATCATTCCTCAAACCAGTAAGCAATAGTTGCTGCTTTTAAAGATTTTATTTTGAGTTTTGTATTCAGCAAATATGCAGTAAATTACTAGACTATACAGGACAAATATATGGCTTAAAATGTGAGGCTAAAAAAACTTATATATCTATTGATCTATTCTTGTTATTTTGGGGATCGTTTTAATTTATAACATACTTACTGTAAAAAATTACATATATCTTCATATTGTTAATAATTTTTATTGATGTCTGCCTTTGACAATTTACCTTAGGTACAGTGTGACTTGGTAATTGGAAGTTTCTGCTAATTACTTTAAAAGCATTTTAATAAGGAATAATTCAAAAAGAAATGGACAATACAGTTATTTTTCTGATCAGTACATGGGTCTGTTTATGTGAAACAAGATAGAAAGTTGTTTGTTTGTTGGGCTTTTTTTAATTATAATCCTGTCTCATACTTTTCCGGGTAATCGTACATTAAAAAAAAACATTGCTTTTCCCCAGAGTTAGTCTCTCACTGTCTGCTTTGCTTACTGGTACATACTGCAGTAGAAATGCTTTAAATATAATTTGTTATTCAAAATCTTCCTTCATGAGGATCAATAGTGAACTTGTGCAATGGGCAGTGAAATACTTTGCATTTCTTCTTTATTCTAGAATATAGATGGGCTCCTGCTTTTATAGAAATTATTGGCTCATTGTACTGATGAACTGCATGCAGGAAGTTGTTTTACTGAAAATAGCTACAGTGCTAACAATCCAAAAGAATAAAGATAATCTTTTTATGTAATTATTTTAGTCTTTGTGTTTTTATTATATGAAGTTTATGAAGATTAACAAGTAATGGTTGGTAGAATTAGGGGGAACCATTTCAGCAGTGAGGTGATGTGTTTTAGACATGTAATCACTTGTTGCTTCCTAACTTAGATCAGTATCAACTTCTCGCCATCTAGATGAAAGGAAATACTTGTATTGTTCTGACGAGACAAGTTTTTTCCAGAGTTCAGAAAAAAAAAAAATCACATTCCAACTGTGTATTCTTGTCAAATGTTTGAGTTACCCAGGAACAGCTGCAGTGGTACTCTGTGTTGGTCAAGTCCCGTGCAGCACGGCTCCACAGCTGACCCAGCAGACACTGCTCAGCCTGGGATAGGGGACAGTGTCACCAAAATAACCACATGAGGGCATAACAGAGTCACTTTAATTTAATTCTCCCTCAAGCAATCCATGCTTGCCAAGAGAAGGGAAAAGACCCGTCCGAGGTGTCAGTGGCCGTTCCGCAGGGATTGCCAGACAACTGATGCCTTTACAGAGCCCAGCAGTCCCTGGCAGGGCCACCCCTGAAGAGCACCCACACCTGCACCCAGGTGGCACGATACGGGACACGGCGTGTGCATTGGACCTGTGCATGGGGTAATTAACACTTTTGTGTGTGATCTGCTTTCTTTGTGACGAGTATCTGCTGTACACTTGGGCCAGTATAGCGAACAGGGAAAAATCTCCGCTGTGCTGTGCTTTGAAGGACAATGTGCATGTTTTCAGTAACTGTATCTGATTGGAATTAAAATGTGAGGGATTTTTCAATCCAGAATGGTTAGTTTCACTATCCTAGTTGCTAACAATAATAACATGGTAATGTACTAATGTAAGTTCTTGTAAAAATATTGGTCATATTAAATTGCTGTTTAAAGAACTGAATAAGTCAGTTCTGGACAGGTATGAAAATTCTATGTGGAAAAAGCATCTAATATTTATGTAATAATTTTTCTACAAATTTGGTAGTGTGCAGAAGTATGTCAGGTCATTTCCAAAATCATCTTATCCTATAAAATTGCTATCATTTTTAAAGTAATGTTTATTGAACCCATAATTTAGCTGAAGTCACACTCCATTTTTGGTGTCTCAAATGCTAAACTTTTTGGTCCTTTACAGAAAGAGTAATATATTTTTGGATTCCAAGTGTATATATTTGAATAAATTTGTATTCTTTTATATGTCATTGAAATTATTCCAGTATCCCTTGAAGATAAAAAGCTTATGGAAGACAAAGTTGACTTGCAGACTTCCTCCTTAACCTGCAGGTATAAAATAAATTAACTTTTTATTGTTGATATAAGACAGTTGTTTCGGAGTAATGGGTTGGTCATATATAATTATACAAAACATTAAGCAGAATTCCTGGAACAGTAGGACAGTGCGCTCTCTTACTGTCTCAGCTCACAGTGACTGAAAAATTAATAAGAAAGGCTCCCTTAAAACTGTCTCAGAAATGAGCTTTCTGTACCCTTTCTTACTAATCCAGAAACTGAAGTGTGTTTTATTTTGTGAAGGTGTTATCAACCTCCAGGCCTCCTCCCACACCCCAGAAAAAGCCAACCATACCCCAAACCTATATTAGGATATAGAAGGGAAACATTTCTGGGATTTTTTCAAATCACAGCCTTGCTCAACTCTGTAACAAAACTCAGTTTCACTTCTAAGGCCAAGATTTGTCCTCCATCCACCATACAAGATTACTTGTAAAAATCTAAAAGAGGGACATAGCAGGAGGAACAGACAGGATATTGCTCACTCGCACTTTCTTTTCCTAAGGAGGCCTTTAATATGTTCTGGGGGTTGTTTGTGTTTTCCAGCAGGAATTCCTGTTGTGGAGTGCCCAGATGGATGCGGTGGGAGCATTGCAGCGCCAGGGGGATGTGCCATGGGCAGTGTGGCCGGCAGAAGCACAGGCAGCCACCGGTGCCAGTGTTTGCACCAGCACACTCAGGCTGCAGGCACAGGGGAGAGCTTACAGCCCTACAGACAATGGAGAGATTTTTGTACTTGTTACAGCACGGTAATTCTGCTGGTTCTGAAAAGATAGCTTTGTTGTTAATGCTTCTGTGACCGAAACAGCACTTTCTTGGATTTGAATTTTGTGCCCTTTAAGACGTGGACCTATATCCAGACCTGACACCACATTGGTTAAGAAATGTCATGCTCATCTGAACTTACTAAACTACAGATGAAAGGTGTTGATGCACCGGGGAATTTCACAAATAGTTTTAGTTTTATTAATTGGCATTATTCATCTAATCCCACTGTGCACCCCTGAACCAGCCCCCACCTTCTAAAAGAATCACATATGAAAGCCTTTGTGTCATTTTCAATCATAAATACAACGAAATAGTATTAAAAATACAATTTTTTTTTTTTTGGACATAGAGAATCCTTATGACACTGGTTCTATAGTATGGGTTCAGAAAGGCTTATCTAGCTGAGTAAAGCATTAGAAGAACTAATCTGAAATATCTGCAGTGTTAGGAATATTTAATGGCCCACAAACCTCTGCATTAGCAACATCTTTTTCAGTGGGGGATGGTACCATCTCTTTCATTGTCTGAGCACCACTAGGTTTTGCCTATGCGATACAGCATGCAAGCTCTGTCACTCAGCATATTTATTTCTCCTTGCTGATCAGTGGGAGCTGTTGCACAGTGAAAGAGACATATTCTAGTGCTTCCCTTAAAAAAAAAAAAAAGATACTGCAGTGTAACCCAAGCAAAGTAAACTGCGGCACATTTCATCCCTCTGGAGAGAGAAAATTGCATGCTGAAGCACACATGATCTGTACTGCAAGAAAAGCTTTTGATGAAAATGGGGAGTGACACTTCATAAACAATTTATAACAATCAAACCGAGCAGTTCCAGACATGCTCTGCACTTCCATTTTCTATTGTCTTAAAAGCATGTTACTTTCTCTTTAACAGCAATCTTGATAATAATCTTGGTGGACTGTGACAGCTGATTAAAAAACACCACAATCTATTTTTCAGAAAATGTATCTCTCAAACAGAATGTACTATATTGTTTTCATTTGCAAAGGAGTAAGTATCTGCAACATTCATGTTTAAAAATGGTCAGAGAATTACATGCTGTATGGCTATTTGCAGTTTTGCTTTTTAAAAAAGCCAAGCTTGCAAATACCATAGCAACCCCTGTCGTGTGGTACTTTTTGATTGCTAATCTATAGAGTAGCTTTATTCTCATAGTCTGCAGCCATACTTGCAGTAATGTCTTTATACAGCATTTAGTAAAAATTGCATCTGCATCCACAACGTAAGGCAAACTGGACTGTGCCAGTGATGTCTCAGGTTCATGGTCACAGGCAGGCAAAAAGTTAAAATATTCTTGCCAATAATAAACATTGTGAATAGCCATAACTTTTCTCGTCTTAACTTCTGGCCCTCGTGGCTGTCAAATGGGATCTACAAGGAGTCATGCAATGTTGCTGCACATACTAGTATATTTATTTATATAGATGGAAAGTGGCTGCTCATGCTCTAACTATGTAAGATTGGAAATTGGATGTGATTTATGTGATGATGAATAGGTGGGCGGATAAATGCAGTCTCTGGCTAACCTCTGTCTGGAACTGCATGTACATCCAAGACCAAAAACCACATTTTCACAGTGATGTTCAAGAGCACCAGGAAGTTACCAGCTTTACCACTCTTGCTTTCTCATTTACTGGAAAAGCAATTACTTGAAATTTCATTTATCTGTTATAGTGCAACAGTCTTTTAGAATTCTGTTGGTTTTGTATAAAAATTAACAAGGCAAGGAGAATGTTTGTGTTAAAAGAATGGCAACCAATGACAGATATGGGGAAAACATAATAAAATGTTAACATGATTTTTCTGCTTCTATTTTAGGATTAAAACTTTTATTTTGCAGTGGAATTCTACTCCATGTGAGGAGAGCTTCAAACACAGGAAATTTCAAAAGGTGTACATAAAAGAACTGACAGGAAAGGAAATTACAGTGCTGGTATTAGTGAAAGGTTATTAATGTAAAATCTTTTGCAGAAGTTAACTGGAAGCTCATGCACTCTGAAAATAAGAAATTGTGCCAAAGAACATGGAGTGAGAAAAATCTGCAGTGGAGAAATTATTGTCTTGGCACAGTGAAACTGTTTTCCTTTTGTGACCAGAGAGAAAACTTCTTCCTAAAACCTCAGATCAAAAAAATACCTACCCGTTAATATCCAAAACACATCTACATGTATGTACCCTTTTTATTCGTCTATTACTATATAAACTTCTTTAATCACTTTAGAGTACAGAAATCTTCTCAATTTTCTTATAAAAAAAAAGAGAAAAGGTGTAATAGGAGGGCATGCAGGTTCAACTTTTCTCACTCAACTACTCACATTCCAGCTTCTCTTTCCCTGTTCCACTCTCAAATCATTTGCATGAGATGAAGATTTCACATGACAATTCAGACTGATGTGGTGGAGTGTGTTCATTTTGAAAGGATGATCAAATAAATGCATTTTCCCTCTGAAGGACTGGAAAAGGTGGAGCTTTCACGCCTTCCTAGCCTTGTAGATAATGTACTGCCCAAAAACCTCATGAAATTCTTAGCTTTTAAAAAGTTCTGGGTTTTTAAGTTGAAGGAACTGAACTCGAAAGGTTTCCTCAGTATTCCATCATATATGATATAGTAAAAAAAAAATTACATTTCTCAGAGCTGCATTTAGATTACAACCTTCGACTCATTTTTTCCTCTGGTCTTACGGCAGTGTATTTGTGGAAGTCTAAAGGAAGAGCATGTAAGTAGGTAGGTAAGGGCCTATGCCTGTTCCTCTACACATAGGTTCTATTCTGACTTTCAGGCCGCTATAATAGGGTATAATTCAGTCTCTTTTCCTTTTCCTTCCTGTTCTATTCCCAGTCTGGAAGACAGAAGAGTTGCCTTCCAAGCAGGAAGACCGCAGATCAGTTTATTGCTGGAGATGATTCACACAGTGGAGCTGCAGCGGTTATTTCACATATGACAACACCAGCACATGATGGTAGGTAACCCCATTAGCAAACAGACTTCAGCAGCAATTGGAGTAAATGTTAAAGAGGCAAGGAAGAAGATATTGGTATTTAGAAGAATAATAATTAGAGACAAGTTAAGGTCTTTTAGATTTTATAGGTAATTTTATTCTACATAAGACTAATTTTGTATATGAATTCTCTAAATAGCTGAGGCACAGTACTCAGACCTCCCTCATAGGGATAGAGAACACTCTAGAAGTGATTTTAAATAACTTTGAAGCATGGCAAAAAATACTACCTTAAAATGTCCCATTTGATTGTAAGCAGAAGCAGATAAAAGTTCATACTCAGAGACTGATAAAAAACTTACTTCCTCCTTTTACTTATTTTTTTAAATATGGAGAAATTGGTTTTGTCTCTAAGACTTGTCCCATCTGATGAAAGTGATAAAGACTTTTGGAAAGTATGTGGTTTGTTCGTAACCTTTTGAAAGTTTCTTTAGATTTGACTGTGTTTTCCTAGGAGTTTCAAGACTACAATTAAATGTCAGGGCAATTTCAGCTATGAACTTCTAAAAATTTTCTCTTGGTGACTAACGGCTGTTCTAAAAACTTGCTTATCTATACATATACTAACTATAATACAATCTGGCAGAGCATAATCTAAATTTCTACTGCATTTCTTGTCCTTTTCAGCCCAGCTGTGATACTGCTCTGAAAAACCTTATGTGGAGATCTCTGGCTGCTCGCTATTCTGATGGTGGAAAAACCATTAATTTCAAAAAGCCACCAAATGTATTCTAAGCCACTCTAAGGCTTATCTGATTCCCTGGGTGAGAGGCTGATCAGTCAATTGCTTTTGGATTCTTCCCAGCCTGTTGGTTGCAGATGCACTGGAAAACTCACAGTATTACCAAGCAGGTAAAAAGTTCTTTCATCAATCTGCAAATAACTGCCCAGCATCATAACCCTTCAATAAGTTTGTTTGTGAAAGCACAACAATCACCGTCATTGCTCCAGCTTGCACACTGTGGTGAAAGCCTTGAGCGCAGAACTGGCAACTTTCTGTGTTTCTCTGGCACAGTTTTCTGCTCTTTATTGTTACCAGGGCATGAGGGGACGGAAATAAGGGAAGGGACGGGAAGGAAGAGAAGCGACTCGGTTTAGAAAGCTGATGACAAGCTGGGCAGAGGAGGGATAAAGAAACAGCAAAGGAGTGCTGTTAAGCTGGACAGTAACTCCTATTGCAAACTGTTGAAGACTGAATTAGCTGAACTGGTTTCATTCAGCATAAAGAAAAATTATGTCAGAAAATCATGAGTCCCCTGTAAATATGAACCTGATATCAAGGAGGGGATTCTTTAGGATAAGCAGTATTGAGCAATTGCACAGCTTGCTTTGTATTTATAAAACACGTATGTTTAAGAGTTTTTGGCTGCTTCTGACCAGTTTATGTGTTAAGGGACTACTGCAAACTTGTCTGAAATCATCTAGATCTATTACTGTCAGTTACACTGACTTGTCATGATTAATCTTTAATGTCAAGATAGTGCAGTGTATTTCAATTAGCATTACATATCACTACCCTTTCCTAATATTAGTTGTTCCTAGCTAGGGGAGGAGTTGGGTCCGCTCATTGGTTTTATCAACACTGTCCCCTAATACTTTTAGAAACTCTGGAATTTTTTGGGCCTTTGTGAGCAGATTTAAAACATGGACACATTCATATTCCAGTGTAACTGAAGAATACTCCACTTGGCTCAGAAATTTGCAAGGATACATTGACAATTTAGCAGTTCCTTCACAAATCAGCTGTGAAAGGCACTGTGGGAAAGCATTGTCAAGGTGTTTCTGAAAAGAATTTGTTAATAGTGCTGTTAGATACTTTTAATGTTCAGGGTTTATATAGCAGATTTATTAACACAGCTACTAGACAGTGAATGGGACACAGAGAAGTTAGGGTCAAATTTTGCCGAATAAATGAATTTTCCTGATCTTGAGTAATTTGGAAAGAGAATGTAGTTCTTTACATTTTATTAATGCAAAATTATTCTCTTAATTTGTAGACTTACATAAAGTTATTTTCAAGTATTCCAGTTTCCTTCTTTAAAACATTATGCATTAATCTTGATCCTCCTGATTCAGTGTGAATTTGGTAAAAGTAATACTGACAGCCATAATGTTTAGAAACCTGGTTGTCATACAATCAATTTAAGTAGGTATACATCTGTGGCTTTCTCTTTCCCTCCTTAAAATTCCTGACAGCTCTTTGGTGAGTAAGCTCTGGTGCCAGTGACTCACTGTGATTTTTGTTTCAGTAGCACATCTGACAGCTGACATCTCTGAAAGTGTCTTATCCCTAGTAGTTGTCAAGTGTAAGGTCTAAATTAGGCCATAGTTTCACAAGCATTTTAACTGCCATAAGGTGGCAATGTAAGTGAAAGAAGCAGCCCTTTCTCCTAGGTTAGAACAACCATTTGTGTTTCCCTACAACAGACTAGATTAGAGAACTGAAAAATTAGTGAGAACAAAGAAAGGTTTATCCTTAACCTAGATAATTTTCCTATTCGATTCACTCTGTGGCTGTACTAATGCTTGTAGGAGACAGAAGGGAAGGGAACAGCAGCAAGTTTGTGTGCTAACGTGGTGTTTGTGGAACTCTGACTTTAGCTATCTTTTGGTGTCCCTCAAGCTAAAGCCTTGATGCTTTCCTTCCCTCCTGGAAGAGAAATAAAACTGCAAAATAAACAAGAAAGTATCTAAATTATGAGAATTAAAAATCAGGATTCAGGCCCCATGGTATCACCGAGCCATTTAGGTTGGACAAGACCTCTGAGATCGAGTCCAACCTTTGACTGACCATCACCTTCTCAACTACACCATGGCACAAAGTGCCACATCCAGTCATTCCTTGAGCACCTCCAGGGATGGTGACTCCACCACCTCCCTGGGCAGTCCATTCAAATGTTTAACAACTTTTTATGTGAAGAAATCCCTCCTGATGGCCAACCTAATGTCAAAATGGCAGTGTAGGTCAAACTCAAACCTGTGTATGTTCAGTTTACGATGCTTTATCCCCTTGACATAACCTGTTCTTAAAACTGATAAATTTGTTAACCCAAATTGGTAACTTTAACTTTTGTAATACTGATGAAAATTTATTTTTTTTATTTCTATTGACTTTGTGTATTAAATTTATTTTGACAAAATAGGAATTTCTGTTTTAAACACAGATAATATTCATCAGTCTATTTCATTTGAAATTTGTAAATTGTTAATTTATTTTGAGGTCTTCTATTTAAAATGCTACCCAGTAAGCAGTTAAATTCACTCGGAGAAACTCAATAGGCTCCAGAAAGTGCTGCCTTTTAAAGCTGCTCATCAGCAGAATTTTGCAAAGATGTGGAGCAACAGCTCCCAGTGAATCCCCAGCTCAGCAGAGGCCAGAAGTCAGGTATCACTGGTTAACCTGCTTCAGCATCCTCTGATGAGCCTGTGATTCCCAGGAGCATCATTGCTCCGCACTACTCATAGTCCAGCCCTATGCTATCTCTTTGCCTCTGCAAATACTTGCTGACTTGTAGATTAACCATCAGGTAATATGTATGGTGTGTTGTTACTTTTTCTGAGTTATTTGTCTCTACCATAGTTTCTGAGTTATAAAATTGTGTTCATTAAAAACAATCAAACAAAACAACAACAACAAAACCCCACACATACAAAAAAAACCTCAAAACAAACAAACAAAAAACCCCAACCCCCCTGCAAAACCACAACAACCAAACAAGTAAAAAGGCAAGAAGATATTTACAGAAACTTGATAACACCATTGTATCAGAACTTTCATGCTTTATAGCTAATGGAAAAATTGTCTGTGGGCATCTAATAGTTCAAGTTTCAGTTTATTATATAACTTTTTTTTGTTAAAATTATTTTAAAAAACACCCTTGTCTGGTGCTCTATTGCTATAAGCTCTGTCAGCAGTATAGATATGCCACCTCATAGCAACTATTATTTTATTGTCTTAGTTTAATCATAATAATTAAAATATACTCAGGAGCAGCTTTTGTTTACATAGCTTTATTTTCCCTGCCTCTGCTGCAGGTAGTTTTATAGCCTCAAAAATGTGATGCACAATTTCTTAATTTCTCTTTCAATCTTTTTATTTTCAGTGCAGGTATTAATTTCTTCAAAGTTTTGTCTAACTTAAAACTGCTTTCTTGTTGTTTCACCATCTTAGTCTCATTAGTTTTGTCACCTCCAAAGCAGACTGCTCCATGCTCCATGTGTAGCTACTGATTGATCAGCCAGTCATTTCATCTACCCATAAGAGAAGACTTGTTGCCAATCAACTCCACTTCTGAGTGGTGATTTTTAACCCTGTATAACTCTTCCTGGGAGTTACCTCTCCTTACCCAATCTTAGATCAAATAATTAGACTAACCTACAATGTAGTCCATAAATAATACATCGTAGTGCCACCTCTTAAGATGAGCTCATTCTGGTTATTTCAGTTTCCAAAAACACTGTCTTCTAACAGTGAACGTTGAGGGGCATGGAGGTCGAGTAAGCCGACATAGGGTACTTACATTTAGAAGAGGACTTTGCTCTGAGGAATTTCATCTGTTACTCAGTTGTAGTATATACAAATATATTTTTGTCTGACATGAAAATTGTACATTGGCAGAGGCAAAGTGAGATGGCAGCAGGGTGGGTGGGTTAAGTCAGACTTAGTGAGGTAGGAGAAGAATCCAATATTGTGGATCAGCTACTAAGAGTGACTATCATAGACAACTGGTGTGGTAACTTTGGTATGTGGTAATTGTATAAAATCCAGGGTCAGGGATAAGATGTCATTCATTCAGTGAATTTACTCTCATTTTCAAGTTGTCTTTCATCTTTCAGTTGTGTGTCCCTGTATTATTTATTTCAGGAAGATCTGTGAACTTTTAGACTCATGAAAAAAAAAAAAAGGAGCATTAGGTTGAGTTTCTTTCTGCGTTTTGAGTGTGCATAATAAATGATTAGTGCAGAACGCATAGAATGTGGGGATTATTATGATTTCCTCTTTAGGATTTACATAATTTGGAAGTGCATCATGCAGAACCGTCAGTTCTATAGCCACGTTTTCCAAGGATCAGAAGAGATTTTTTTTAAGGAATGTTTGTTCAATTAAAGATAAATCTTTGAATTCTAGAGGTCTTTTTATGAAGCAAAATGTCTGTGACTTTTTTTATAAAATAGGCTGTGTACACATTTATTACCATGCAGTTGAAATTTTAAAATCTCTACACTAACTGTTCTTAAGGTATTTAGAGTCAAAATTAGGGATGTTTATCTTTTTAACACTTCTTAATGTCTGAAAGGACAGATGATAATAATAATAATACTAAGGCATGATCTCCCATGAGGTGTGTTTATCTTTTTAGCACCTTGACAACCCACCTTTAATGGCTTTTTATCACTTTTGGCTGCCTCAGCCTATCAACCTGAGTCATACCATCAGGACTAAGCTGAACAGAAGGATTCCCAAATGGTGGGTTTTTTTTTTAAGTCAACCTCCTGTAAATATTTCACATTTGTGAACAACCTTGAGAAATTCTCCCTCTCTCAAAATCCTTGTCAAACATTAAATTTAAGAAACAGCTTTTAGCAGCAAAAAACCTTTTGATAAAGAACATGCATAGATTTTCTTCTGTGAATAATCATTTTTCCTGTCATTAATATCTAAGCCATGTATCTGAAAATAGTTGATTAACCGAATTCATATACATATGTCATGTAATTATATAAGCCTCACTAACAGAATAAAAATACATTTTCTTAGCTTTAAAGGATTTAATCAAAGCAGTACTCCCCTATGAATGAATAGAATGATCCTTCTTCTTCAGGCTCTCTGCCAAGATTCCTGAGTATGGCAAAAAAATTAGACTGAAGGCTTTAAAATTAGATCTTATCTGTCTCTCCACAAATGCTAATAAAATGGAAAAAATAACTCGCTTGGATGCCAGACTCAGTAAATATACCAAGATTTTGTGGGCTAAAATGGAGAGACTGGATTGATTCTGCTGTGCGCTTGCTAAGCAGGGGGTTAAATTTTGGAAGCAGCCAGCCAGCATGCTCTGCAGCAGCTTGCATGTGTGAGGACAGCAACCTTTTACAGTTTGTGCTTGCAGAAATCCACTGATATTGCTGATGCCTTTTAAGAGAATATGGAGAAAGTCAATAAATTTCTGCTTCCTTTGAGGTTTATGGCATAAATTAACACTGTGGAGTCCAGAGCTGTGAAATGGTAAAGCCTCTTCTTCACTACACAGGCTCCGGGAAGTGTCCATGTCATTGTAATGAAGAGTAACAAACCTGCTGTGTTATTTCCCACCTATGTAGGACAGATACTGGTGATGACTCTTTTGTTTCAAGTGCAGAATGTAAACTAATTGAATAATTAATTAAATAATGAATTACAATAAATAATAATAATAAAGACAAGGCACTAGCCTTCACTGTCACAATATTTTTGGCATTAAAGGGGAGCGTGACAAAATAGTGCTTGTGAATTTATTATTTCAGGGTGAATGGTAGACATGTAGACATGTGCTTATTAGCTGTGTTTTGATGATTTTTTTTTTTCAGGGCAAAGTTGGAAGAATGATTACATGTACCATTCACTGCAATGCTAATGCGTAGTAACTTGAGGAATAGCCAAGGATTGTAGCAAAAAACTACAGACTTGATGGCTTGTGTAGTGGATGATTGAGCAAACTGTGAAGTTATTAGCATGTAATCACAGCAGACAGACATTACTGTGAGCCTAGTTTTATTGATCATTAAAAACCTACCTATTAAATCAACTGTAGAGGTGTTCATTTCTGCCTGCCATGTGGGGATGGAGGCGTGCAGGTTCAGGGAGCCTGAGCAAACTTCTGTGTTATAAAAAAGGGTTTGTTCTCCAGAAGGTACAGCTATGGTGGGGAGGAGCTGCGGGGGGCAGCAACAGTGCAATGTCTAAAAACCCAAGTGCCATCAACATTTGGTGACATAGTTAGACCTAAATACGTTTGTGTGATTCTGTGCATTAACCCATTACACTCACAGTACACAGACAGGTGGGAGTGGTCTACAGGATCTAGTTTCAGTCAGATTGATGTTATTTACCCTGCCTAAATGCAAGAACAAATGAGTACCTTTATGAATGCTACCCTACTACTCCCATTTTTTCCATTATTTGCCTAATGAGAAAGACAGTTGTTTGATTATGGTGGCTTTAATAGAGATAAGCCTGATTTGCTGCTACTTTCCTAATTACAAAGCAACTGATGTGAAGTGAACCTGTTGTTGTGTGGAATGATGTAGACATAAAGGAAATAATTTTAGATTAGATTAAAACGTCTTTTTTTTTTTTTAATTCTGCGTAGCATGATGAAGTTTCTTGTGTCTCCTGTCTCCTGACTCTTTCATCCAAAGAATTACTGGTAAGTACAACATTGAATGAAGTATTCTACTTTGTTCAGGTTTTCTTTTAGAAGCTTTTCATACTTTTCATTTCATTACACAGGTATTTTAAAAGGGACATTCAAAGAGAATGATTAGCTATTACCTAAGAATTTTCCATACTGTCAGTTATACTATGCCTATATTCCTTCTAATTTCAGAGCATGACAAGACATGCTAAATAAAATAAAAGTTATAGGGCTAAAATGCAAGCAAGTTACTTTTAGCACACGTACTGTGGCACATAAGCAGACTTCTGGCAAATATCAGTTCCTCTGATCTCATTTGCAATATTTTTGTGTACCTAAAAAAACTTTTATTTACTGAATTAATGTTAATTCCAATTAATAGTAAAGGATGCTACTTCATTGATAAGGAGGTACAACCTCCTCTTCTAGCTTTAGAATATGAAGGCAGCAGTTTAAATCTCTATAGGACTTCAGCAATTGTGAGCAGTTATGATTTGACGGTCATTCAGCAGCTTGTGTGAAATGAATCAGTGATTTGTGGGGCAGCATAAACAAGCCTGCAATGCTGCTCTGCCTATTCTCTATATAAATAGACAGGCCAGTTCTCCAGAGATGTCAGTCTGGCACCTCTCACAAGCCTTTCATTTACCTACTATTCATTATTAATTGTTAAGTGCTTGCAGCACACTTGATATTGTAAAAAGTACAAAGATACGGTCCCTGCCTGGAGGAGTTTACTTTAGAAGATAAGCAGAACCAAATCATTCTTTTCCTATACAACAAATACAGTTTTCACTGTGTTTTGTTCAAATTCGCTGAAACTTGGAGAATATGGACTCAAGGCAGGTTACATAACGTTTCTTTACTGACTCTCACATTACCCGGTTCAGAGTGAAAGAACTGTCAGAGCATGCTTGGCTATATGCAGTGTGACACATTTCACTGTTCTGAACAATTGGTCCCAACTGCTCTTATTTCTTGTTTGAGGCTTCCAACCACTTTTGAAAGCTATCAAATTTCATGTTAATCTCCTCAGGAGGAGAAAGAAGGAATCTCTGGATCAGAAGACAAATCAGAGTTGATGCATACTGAATAGCAGGAGAGGCATATTATTACTTGGAAAGGCCTCTGAGTAGCCTGTGCCCCCTTCTCCATAAGGCAGAAAGTTTTATGATTTTGCTGGGGCAAAAAAGGAGGAATGAATAGGTTAGGCAAATGTGGCAAATGTGTGACCCTGCATTTTATAAATAGAATGTGTATGATTTTTATGATTTCCTCTCAGGTAAGAATTAGTACATGACACATTTGGGGTTTTTTATGTCCATGACTATACTTGCACCATCCCCTTCATTCCAGAATCTCAAGCACAGTCACCAGTTTTTGGAAGGCTTCCTAAAAAAATGCTAAGATTTGGGTGAATGAGGGGGAAATTTTTCACTTAAAAGACAAAAATGGGGGGGGAAAACAGGCAAGAGGAAGTAGGTGACTTGAAACATGCAGAGAAAGAGAGAGGTATAAAAATATTCTGAAATAAATTGGAGACTGAGTCAGTTGTTTTTCTTAGCATGACAAACGAAGCACCTCAGTTGCTTTAATAGGACAGGAGAATATAAGGAGAAAAAAAGGGAGAGATTGGAAGCAGTCACTCCAGAGGTATCAGGTGAAAACAAATGAACTGGAAGATTCCTGGCTTGGCTGCCCACAGGTCCCACTGAAGATGACCGGTGAGTCAGAACCTGGAGCTTGTCAGGACTATGAGACTGCTGGCTGAAAAAAAGGCAACTGTCTTCTAAGAGGCGTGGTAGATATCCAGAGCTGCTCAACTTCTTGATCAGTATGTAGGAACTTGGAGATCTTGAGATAATATTTTTAGCAAAACAGATATTCCATGTGTACTGTTCTAAATCTTTTCCCTCTTGGTACTTTCTCCTTCTGTTAAATCAAAAATGCCTGGTCACCATCCTTGCATTAAATTCACAACTGAAAGACCTGCAGATGCCAGTATCAGAAGAAACTGGGTAAGCCACTCAGCTCACTATAATTTCCCTTTTCAATTCAGCATACCAGATACTCCTCATAGACATTACAACCCTTTCTGTAACATTCAGACTCTTTTATGGAGGCATTGGAGTCCATGGATCAATAATCTATTATAAAGAATCCGAAAGCATCACAAAGATCAACATATACTTTGCAATAAGTGTGGTCCAAGGGGATCTTGAGAAATTTATATTTGTTTTAAGGAATAAGCTAGGAAGAATACCAAGTTTATCCAAGCTTCTTTTAAAATTTATCTAATGGGAAGTGATCAACTGAAATAAAAACCCAACTGAACTCAGAAAGTACATTAGAATAGGCCACAGAAGCAAATAAGAGGTCTAGGATCGATATTTCAGACACTTACCAGCAAATGTAAGCAAAACTAGCTTAGATACTGAATACTCAGGAAAACTTCAATGTAATGATGGAAACATAGATAATTGAAAGTATTCTCCATGTTCGAAGCTCTTGACTATGCAGTTAGTTTTAAAATTAAGCATTCTGGATACCATCTGAGCACCATAAATGCTAAGTGAGAGGAATGAATCTTACTTTAGTTGTAACCATTTAGACAGAGCACTGAGAGGTAATCAGCAGCTACAGACTGCTGGGAAAAAGAAGAGTTTTGAATTCTCTTATAGGTGGTGATCTGCAACATTAGGCCTAGGCTTCATTTCAACATACAGGGGTTTTTTTTTAAATTTCACCTTTTTTTTACATCAAAATGGTTAGAGAAAACAACTTTAGGCATGATGGTCCATCAACCCAACTACTTTATTTTTGCTGACTGAGATTTTTGAGTAATGATACCCTAGGATCTTCTGAAACTTCCTTTGCTTTGATTTTCAAGTTGCTGGAATATATGATGCTTCAATCTTCTTGACAATAGAAAGGTAGATACCAGGCATATTTGAAAGATGAAGAGGTTATTACGGTAAGTAACATAGCATGCCCATATGCTTTCTGCTAGAGACTCTCTGCTCACACAGCTGCAAAAAATGTCTGTGTTTCTTATCAGCTCTTAGGTCTCATTATAAAAGGAGTTTCCATTCGCAGTGCATTTCCTATTCTGTGTTATCTGGATATGGCACAGACAGTAGGCAGCCTCACCCAGGTGCACGCTAGGAATACCTCAGGAAGCAAGAAACACTTCAATAACTAAAGCTTCAAGACATGGGAAAAGTGAGCCACACCCTTACAGAAAGAGCCACACACAGTTTTATGCAATGCTTTTAATTATTTAGTATTTTAAAAAAGGAAAAGGAAAAAGAGAAAAGACAATTCTAAAATTAAACAAACAAAAAATTTGCAATTTTTTAAATAACAAACTCAGGTATTTTAATTTACAAAAAACCAGTAAACTCAGAGGCTGAAACATTAATGTTTTCTACTCTATGATATATTGCATTTTATTCAGCTATTGATTCTGGTTTTTAAAAAAATAATTGGGGAATATAATTTTAATGTTTTAGACTAAAGGTTTTGTCTTCTTTCTGAACATTATTTTGTTTTCTTTCAAAAATTTAATAATTTGTTCTGCACTTTGCTTGCAAAACTTTGGTTGAAAATTATCTAAACCAACTTTGGTAATTATTTTTCTAGTTATAATAATAAGCTTATGATCCTTTGGGAGAATGTCAAATTATATGTCTATAATTATTACAACTCCCTCTAGTTTCTGTTCAATAAAAAATTCAGATCAATAGCTCTTGGCACACAATAGCTGAGCAGAGCTCCTTGACTCTGCAGGCAAGAAATCTGAACCTATATAAATGATTAATTCTCATCACCACAAAAATCCTGCATTAAGCTGTCTTAACTTAAATCCAGAGATTTTGGGAATCCTCTTTCTCTCATATATTTATATCTGATAGACTGCAAAATATTTGGGGGTAGGAGGAAGCTATTCCCAGGAGCATGCTGAAGGAATCTTGGATGTTCCATAAGCTTAGTGTATTCTAATGGCTATTCCTAAGCAAAGAAAGTAGCAATTCTAAGATTTCAGGCTCCTGTTGAATATGAAGTATGCAAAGCAAGGCAGAGAGCCATTTGAATTAGGGTAAACATTACTGATGTATTTTAACTTGTTAGAGGAACTGTGCTCTGCAGCATGATGCCATATAGGTAAGCTATATTATTCATGTAGCTTTAGTGTGGCTTTGGGAATTTTTGTGGCACCTCCTTGTTGTGTATTGGACTCGAGGAAATGAAATAAAACCCCAGCTTGTTGCTCCTTTTGCAACTGCTGGGATGCACCAGAAGCTGCTGCAATTATAATTCAGTTTCATTGCCAGATTTCATGATCTGTTCCTTGTGGTGGCAATGTCCAAAATATTTAGTTATGAAGTGCTTGTAATACATCCAGAACAATACCTTTGCACATTTGTTTCTTAGATCAGAAAAGAACTCTTTGTTCAAAAATTAATTGTAATGAAAGTTGAAAAAGTTGAAGCATTAACAAAATAACAGCACAAATACAAATATTCAAATATTTGAGTAGCAAATCATTCAACTCCAAATTACCTAAAGTCATGTCTTAGCTGCATTATGAATTGCACAGGCGGGCTGCTACTACTTATTTCCATTTCAAATCTCAGTCAAAATATTACTAAAAGTACAGAAAATACTTTCCTACTATTGTCATCTTAAGAAGCCGCCACATTTTACTGAAGGCAGTTATACCATTCCTAGTGGGGTGGCATGCAGTGGGCACAGGCAGGGATGTGACCCCCAAAAGTTTATCAATAGAGGTATGTGCTCAAATTACAGTAAAAAAGGGTACGAGAGCCTCAAAGTATTCTGTAAGAATTTTCAGATTGGTCCACAGGTAAGAGTGTGAACGTGCACTCAATATTCATGGCACTAACAGGAGTCCTTGTGACTGTTAATGGTAAACTGCATTTTACTGGAATAACAGAAGAAAGAAAGATAAGCAACACATCATTAGGACAAATGAGAAGAAAAGGAGAGAAACAATACATTATTTTTAATATTCTGAGTGCTGTCTCTTGAGATATCAGACATGGACTCCATTTTATTACTGTTTATCAAAATTTGAAATAAATGAGATTAATCAGTGAAGACTTGATGAACAGTAGTAATATTCCTTTATTGTTAGGACAACTAACAGCAAAGTTCTGAAAATGTGACATTAAGAACACTGGAGGACTGCCCATCTTAGCCCAAATTTATAAGCACTAGAAATGACATTTTGAAGAACTATTGATTAGTTACATGAATGCCAGTTCCAAGTAAAACAGTGAAGAGTTTTGGATATGAGTAACAAAAAATTAGAGACTAAAATGCTAATTATGGTAATCAGCACAAAGATAAATCTTGTCAAATGACTCCCTTTTTTGAAAAGATGATAGATTTTTTTAAAAAGGCAAGTGTAGAAGCGTAGTTGGGTTTGGAGTTTAAGGCACTAAATACCATGCATTCATTAAAGACTTTCTTTGTTTGGATGTAAGAGAACATACCAGGTGGGCTACAAGCTGGGCTGATAGATTTTAAAATATTACTGATGAGGAGATATATCTGAGTGGTGTTATTACTAGGAAAAATCCTCTATGAATAAGTTATTTGTCGTGATTAGTATTTTTGTCAATTATGCAAACCATCCTGTAATGTTTTTGATAGTAAAGTTTGCAGATGACATGGAGAAAGAGCAAGATTAATAAGGTTGCTATTTCAGGGCAAGCTGGGTAGTCTGGTTTAAATATTCAAGTTGAAAACACAATATTTGAACATAGTCAAACGCAAGATACAACAATTGGGACTTCACAATATGGGATAAGAAAATTCATTTTCAAATGAAATGAGTGAAAGATTTAAAAGTGAAAACCACCTCAGAGAGAGTGGTCTGGGAAAGGGAGCCGATGTGATGCTGTGGTGACTGGAATGGAGAGCAGCAAGAAGCACAGACATGACTGTGGAAGAGCCACAAACGTGTTTTGAGGGACTGACAATGAGATTTAAAGCAAGTTTAAACAGCTCAGCTTATGAACTTGCTGAAAAGAAAATTAAGAAGCACACATGACTGCTGGAGAAGATATTACAATGGGACTCCCCAGCTTGTCTGAAAATGAAATAGTATTTCCTACCAACCATGAGTTGATAGTAGATGAGTTCACCTTGAAAATGCAGTTTATTGTAATTAAGTGTTGGAACAGCTAATACAAAAGGCAGTGGACATAAAACTGGTCTGGGCCTTTAATTCAGATTCAGAGCACATTGAATTTAAATTGTTCACTTCCATCGTGCAATTTGTTAATTTAGCAATTCCTCTTTTCCCTTCATCTTGAAAGAGGTTTTTCTTATGACTAATAGGAACAGTTCTGCTCTAAGATTATTTTGATGAAATTATGTCCTTTTGAGGTCATGAAACAACTTCAAGATGCATAAATTAGTTACCTATATTCTGTTTACTCTTTTTTCTCTGAATTGCTTTGAGGAGGTATAAATTAGCACTGGACATTAGATAGCTTTTGGAATATACCTGTAGTCTGAAGGACTAGTGGGAATGAGCCAGCTGTATCTTTCTCATGTCAATTTGAAAGTGGTTTTTGAGCCAGGGACTACCTTTGAGATCAGCAGAGGAAGGTTTTCAAGGGCTTTTCCTTCTTTTCCTCTGCAGCACAGGACACCTCCATATATTTCACCTACCAGTCAGGCAATAGAGGCATTTGCTGCAATTCTTTCTCTTCATTCTTCATTGGGTGACCTTTGTCACCCAATTATTTAATTTCTTTCTGATTCCACTGATCTATAGCTAGATTCAGTGGAACGAAGATCTGACTAAGCATTCTAGTCCATGAGGCCTGAGGTTCTGTGAAGCAATGTTATTTATATTTTCCAACTTTTTTTCTTGAAATCACTTCTTTATCTGAATGTGGCTGCCATTGAGTAAACTCATCAGGGATTAGCATTCCTTTCTATACTGCTGTTGAAAATGCTTCAGATCAGTTCTCAGCGATGGCAGATTGTACCATACTGCTCCAATTCAAGACTGACATGGCTATTCCAGCACACTCAGAGTAACAAAAAGAGAGGCTGAGGTTGTAGGGGAAAAAGTATCAATACAGCCCTATAGCCAATGTCAGGGTAACCCTGCTGAGGCTTAATATTAGGGGAGCAGCAATTATATGATTAGCATCCTCATGTAAGGGCTGTGTTAAAAAGGGAAAAATAAAAAATTACTCAATCCTGTTCTCTTAGTCTTAAAGGAGGGGTAATGAAAGTTCAGTGGAAAACCCATTGTTTCCAGGAAGCTGGTGAATCAAAACAGAAACCCTGGAAGACGGTTTGAGACTGCCGAGCCGTCAGAGGCAGAAAGTCCTATTAATGTTTCTGTTCTTCTATTCTAATGGCACTTGGGGCCATGGTTTAGTGGTGAACATGGTGGTGCTTAGGTTAATGGTTGGACATGATGATCTTAAAGGGTTTTTCCAACCTTAATGATTCTGTGATTGTATTTGAGTAGCACAGAAGTTCTGACAAGTCTTGAGAGTTAGACCTGGAGCTTTCAGGTGGCTTCAGCCTGTTGTTCTGAGGCGAAAGAACAGAGATGTTTGTATTGCTTGATTTCCTTTGCAAGTTCCCCTTTAGACACAAGGAGACCAAAATATGCATTTTGCCAGGCAGTGATTCAAAGCTGACATAAATTGAGATACTGGTCCTTGGAAGAAGATGGTCTCTGACTGAACATCCCAATACTGCACTGTGAGTAATTGAAGAATGTCTTTCCCAAGGTCACATTGCCACAGCTTCCAATAAAACTTAAAAACTGTTAAAGAAGTAAGTATAAATAAGGAAAGAATTTTGCACTATTAAAATGTCATAAACAGTAGAATTTGTGGAATTCACCTGAGTGACATGGAAAAACTAGGAAAAGAGAGATATTTTTCCTTTTTGATCTCCCAAGAACCTACTGATTTGAGTATATATAACTGAATCTTGAAGAATGACCCCCTAGGAAATGGCTGAGAAAGGAGGAACTTCTGCAAAAGATTTCTCTGGTATCTCATTGTTTTACACTGTGAAATCAGTTTTAAAGAGTTTAGCATAAAGAGCTAATATCATTTAATGACACAGCATTTCATGTACTGCTTTGGTCAGTTTATGGTTGGATTTGTTTGGGCTTTTTTGTTATACTCTGCCTGAAAGCAAGCCACAGTGACTTACAAGGACATTCAGTTTGCTTTCTCACACAAGGGAAGGAAAAAGAGACAGCTACGTCAAAAAGATGAGCAAGATAAGCAAATATAATGCAGACTTTCCTGTCTCTTTGTCCTGTAGGCTTGAAAATACTACTCCTGATTATGCAGTTATTGTGTTAATTGGTTTTAGTTGAGAGTTTACTTTAAATGAAAGATCAATTAGTAGTGGCCAAAATAATACTTATTCTGACTGGTAAAATAAATGTTTTTAAAACAAGGCATTCTAGAAGTTACTAGAATTTCCTTAGCTGATATGGTATTCATATCTGTTTTAAGGCTTTTATGCAGTACTTCTGAGCTCAGCATTAGATACAGAAGCACTTAAAGTGTAAGTGAAATGTGTATATGAAGAATGTTGGCAAGGATATATCTTGCTATGTAAATAAATAATACATTAGTTATCAGTCAGCAAAGGACTGAAGAACCTCAGAACCTGGGAGCTGCAGAATATAGCTGACAGCCTTGAATCCTCCTGCTCTACCCTTACCTCACAAAGACTGGGACATCCAGTGTGTTAGACCACCATATCCTTCAGCGCTGAATGAAGCTGGAAGACTTGCCTCCTCTTTACTAACCTTTATCTTTGGGTTGGTGAGGAGAAATGAAGACAGGAGAATGCCCTGACCTAGATGCTCATGCACCATCCATATTTAACTCTGCATAGTGTGAAGGCTGAACAGCCTTTTGCTTTTGAGTGCTTGTAGTGTGCAAGTTCAAAATTTGGATGTGGAATACATAACCTGAAGAGCTTTGATTACTGCTCAGTAAGTCCTTTGTGGAACACAGCTATAAATGCTAGAGTCCTGAAAAGTTGCCAGACACACAGGTTCTTTTTTAGGAAATTGTGAGCTCTTACATTGTAAACTAGGCCCAAGTGACTAGGAGCCTCTTGGGAAGAAAAGCAAGAGATCAAAAGGGAATCTGTATTATTTCCTAGAAGCATCCAAATGATGGAAATAAGAGGAACAGAATACAGGAGCTGGAACACTTACTTCAGTGGGAACCAAAGAGATATATTGAAAACATGTAACAGGTCACCCACACTTTTGTTACTGTGCAGTTATTAAGCATATTTCTAAAATTTCTGGTAAAGCAAAATACAAGAAATATCACTTTTCTATAAAGAATTGTTCTGGGTGAGAGTGGGGGCTTTAGATAAAGTTTAGTAGAGAAGCCCTTCCACTGAGTCACAAGTTGCTTTCTAAACTCCTTCTCCTAGATAGGAGGTGGATCCAACCCCAGGCTTTGTCAATGGTTTAAGTACAAGTCTGTCCTGCAGGATTAAAGTTGGCAAACTGGCTATATTTTTATAAAATGAATTATTTAATATGACAAATGATCAGACTGAAGATCTTATAATTATTTACTACACAATGAAAAAGCTAAAACTACTAGTAGCGAATAGTATAGTGCACTATAATGAAGTATACTAAAACTAGCAAAAAATCCCAATCATTAATTAGAGATGGGTGTGACTTACCGTAGCAACACTTGTGGCAGATCTCTTGCACTCAGCCTCCGGCAGCATCCTTGTAGGGGTGTCCCGGCTTCAAGGGAGAAACTCCACACACTCCAAGAAGGGGTCTGTTAGAAGGAGCTGATCGAATGCGAGGGGACTGGGCTTCCATTGTATAAAGCAATATGACTGTCAGTCACATATCTCCAGATCAGTTTAGCAGCTCATCTCCCAATTTTTTGCCTCACTGCTAGGGTGTGAGTTTTGGGTCGATGTGTCATACTGGTTTTAGCATAATTCAATACCAAAAGCAGCACAAGATATCCCCTGTCAGCCCACCACTGACAGGTTTGCAGGGTGTTGTCCTGTGGAGTTGCTTGATCGCATTCCAGGATGAAGAGCCCTGCTACAAGAACTAAATCTGAATTAATTTTTTTCCCCCAGAAATACAGACATTTCAAAGAATTGAAAAGAGATTAAAACGTAATAAAGGCTAAATATAGGTTTTTTTGACTGGTCTAAGTCTGTGTCAACTAAAGAAAGCCAAAAATAAGCTACTTGAATCCATAATGAAATTAAAGTGATGAATTTATGCCTTTTAGCTAAAAGTCAGTACTTCGTGTATCTTCGCGTGTTGCTAGAGGGGATGACCAGTCTCGGGAACTTGTTCATTGCAGTAGGTCTTTCAAGATTTTGTGTTAGCCAGTTCTGCATCTGTGTTAAATCAATATCACAAATGATGCATGCTGTGAGCTATTTAGGAGCGGGTGGGGGAAAAAAAGGAAAAAAATGGCACCTTATTGCTTTTAGTGCTAATGGTACATTCATTATGCTGAACCATCAATCTGTTTTGCCTGATACTGTTCTTAGGAATCAATAACTCATGGCTTGGAGTTCAAGGTAGTACCACTACAATTTCTAGAAGTGTTCTGGTGGATGACTTACAACTTAACTTCATCTCCAAAACTCAGTGTGGTTTGTTTCTTGCTCTTCAGCTCATAAGAGCTAGTTTAGGGAGATGCTAAAAATAACTAAAATCTAAATTCAACATTCTGGAATCATTGACAGATGAAAATTCAACAGAAAAGCCTGCCAGTACTAATTATTTTCAGTTGATAAAGATCATTCATTTGCTCAAAATAAATAGGCATATTTATTGAATGGTTAATTAACTGCTTTTTCATTTTAACTTTTTTCTTTCCTTCTATTTTTGCCATTCTCTTTTAGTATTAGTATGCAAAACAGCAGATTTTTTTTTAATGAGATAAGTATAAAAATAGTGGCTTGGGAAATCAGTTTATAGGTACTCCTAGAGATATAACAGGCAACCCTATAAATCTTACACCAAATCTGGGAAAGGAATTAAAAAGATTATCATAGCTACGTTTATTGTAGAGGAAAAAATGTCAAAAAGAAGTGACAGACCAGTCCATGACTATTAAGATTATTGTGACCTTGACCTGTTCAATGTTTGTAGTTTATTTGTCGAAAGTTTTTAGGCTTAATTAGTTTCTAATTTTTTAGTTACTTTTCTAGGATAAAGTATATTGTTATATTTCAGAAACTGTGTGTGAATACAAAATTACAAAATTGGTGATACCTATCTGAGAAGTATCCACTGAATTTGAGAATTCAAGTGTTCAACTATCATTGCTGGAATAAGTCATCATTTGGAGGAAAATCAGGGATGTTCTTGTAAATATGCAGAATACTAAATATTTTAAAATACTAAAGAAAGGAGACTTGAAAACACTGGCACATCTTAGCATCTAAACTGTACCATTTCAGATGCTTGGAAATGTCACTACTTTTAGAATGCTCTTTAATTCAGTTGTGAGTTCAGTAAGGTATCATCTAAGAATAAAAGAATATTTATAGATGTACTTCTGCTTATTTGAATATTGGCGTCAATTGGATGCCAGGAAGTTTAGTCAACTAAAAGAAAAGAATATTCCTCTTTGACTAGTCCTCCAGTGATCTTCATTGTGATATGGCTGGGTCAAATAATAAAACATATATGTAAACTGAGGTCCTGAGCTGTTAGATAGTACTTAAAAAAACAGAAAGCAAAAGCTTTTGCTACCTGTTTCAAAAAGGAGGTATACGGTATTAATGGTTTTGCTTGCAGAAGTAGCACATGCACAGAAACGGCTGAAGTCTTCACAGGGAGTAAAGGAGTCCTGTATGGAATCCCCCTTGTTCCCAATTTATAACAGTATGTGTTATCAGGTCTGAACGCAGGGGTTTATTTTTTCAAGACTTTGAGCCACTGTTTACACATTTCAGCATGAATCACTTGCGCAGGTTGTTCAGGAACATGAGGAATAAATTATTTTGAGAAAAGAAATAAAGGTCAGAGGAGTATGGAAAAAACCAAAAACCTGCTCCTCAAGATATTGTAGTTGTCTCTCCAGTCAGTGATACCAGAGCATTTTAATGTTTCAGCAGATCCCAAATGGAATCTATCTTTGTATGAGCAAACCTCAAATCATGATTTATTTATGTACAAAGCATCTTAAGAGCAAGGTGTCTAAAAAAAATTGTCCTGTTTACACAAGGTTGTTGGCAGGAGCAATGCCTGTGAGATACTGCTTCTTCATTTCAGTGTGGAATAGAAAGGACCTTGTGGAAATAAACTCAGCCAGTAAGGATAGTGATAAGCATTGTAAACTTCTACTGCCAGATTTTTCATAAAAGAAAAACTCCAAAGCTGTTTTCAGAGGCTTAGAGTCTTCCATATGAAAATAACTAGCATGATCTTCATAGCACATATGTAGCAAAAGAACTCCTCATTAAACTCTCAAAGATGCATATTTTCATCTCCATCCTCATGTGAGGGGTCATCTAGTCCATTCTTCTTTTCCAATCAGCTGTTGTTCTACCGTAATTTGCAAAAAAAAAAATACAATTTTTCAAATTTTTTTTTTCAAATTGCATTTACTTTATTTACTTCGACAGAAATCTTTCTATCTGCTGTGGCATCGGAATAATTAATTTGCTAGTTGAGTGTGATATAAACTTGACTTATTTTCTTACCACTGTCAATTAATACTCACATTACCAGTGCAGCTGGCTCAGAAATGGTCCTCCGCTGAGTCCTACATGTCAGCAATTTCTGTATCAATTTGTGTTAAGATAGTCTTGAGTTGCCAACAGAGCAAAGTTCATGTACAGGAAAAATGTTTATAAGAATTATTGTAAACTGAAAAGTTCTGTGGCTCAATGGAAGAGTAGGTTGGTTAGTACCCAAGAGAAGTAAACAGTTTTTGTACTCTGGACAAAAACTATGGCTCTCAGGTCTATTTTGAATGACAACAACTGAATATTTGCAAATTATTACACTGTATTTACGTATCCTCGTGGCAGCAGACTATGATGAGGCAGTCGTTCTGCAGTTGTGTATACAGTTCATAAGGAATATCATAGAAAAGAAGACTGGAAAAGCTTAAAGGAATATCATCATTTTGCCCAAAGATGGAATCAGCTGTATCAAACTTAGACAAGTTTGCCCAAACTGAAACATCAAGCAAAATGTATATTGCCTTTGCAAGGCTGGCAGTTGACTTGCTATTCTGTTCATTTAGGTGGTTTCTTCTACTCAATCTCTGTGTGTTGGGTTGGTGTACCTATAGTTTACTGATGAACGAACTTTGTTTTTCTACCTGATGCAGTCAACTTTTGGTTATCTGTAGGCAGATTGTCCTGGTGATGTTTTAACAGTGCCATGGCTGTGCAGGCATCTGAGCGTGCTTTAGGTGAGTGGTTTGGCTGCTTTGCTGTTTGGAGTGCCGTGATAAACAGAATTGCTAAGTTTTTGCACCTTAATTAAACTTTCATTCTATGCTTTCATAGCCTAATACAGGTCATGGTATTTTCAACTCTTGATTCACCCAGGTCAGGTATGTAAAATATTTTTTTTCTAAAGCAGGCACTTTCCTTTAACACTTGAAACACCAAAAGTAGAAGTTGGTACATACAGATTAGTTTTAATCAGGATGCCTCACTAACAGTCCACACCAATATGTGAAACAATAAATGGACCAAGATATTTTTAATGTTATTTTCTGAAGTGGTATAAATATATAGTGAAGATTGGGGGAAAAAATAGTTCCTGATTTCAAATACAGCAATAATTGTTTTTAAAAAAATCATTCTCAAATTATATTTCTTTTACATTGTTTTTGTTTCCACATTATACTTAACTCAGGATATGCTAGCTGTAGGACTTATTAGTGATCTGCCTTTTATATGAAATGGTTCTGATATTTTTCTCTCTTTTTCTCCTTTTTTTTTTCAATTTTCAAGAAAGCAAAAATAAAAACATTCAACAAGGGACAAGGAAAAAATATGTATCAAAAACTAGTGGCAATAAACCATTTTTTAACTGAACAAATATGATAGAAAAGTCATTGTATGTTCATCTTTAAAACAAAAATAATAATTTTAACAGATTTTGTAAACAAAAAATTGGATTATTTTTATCCCTTTTACATTCACTTTAATTTTCCCATTTCAGATCAGAGCTCAAGTCATGTTTACTCTGCTAAAGACATAACAAAGAATAATAGTCCCTGCACCTAATCTGACTCCTGTAAAACCCAGTCAGTGTTCCACACTGAGGCTAAAACTTTTTGTGACCTGTCTTTTAATGTTGCCATGGATTTTGTGTCCAGTGGCATTTCCTCTTGATTCTGCCTCATCAAGCTGTTTCAAATATATCTAGAAAACTTAAGATGGTCCATCTTAGTGAAACCTTTGCCTTCTTTTGTAAGGAGACACTGTATCAATCAAAGTATTCATTAAAGAATAATTAGTATAGACGTTATCAGTATTTGAAGCTATTTACTCTTGAAGTATTAAAATAAAATAAAATATGGAATTATAAGTTATATAAGTTATGTGCAGTAATTTTAATTAACACAAAGTGGGTTTTGTGTTGGATTCTAACAGCTGGCTAAGCCTGCATGCGTCTTTCTCCTGTTGTGCCCTCCACAGAGCTGCTGATAGGACCCAAACAATAACAAACTAAGAAATACACCAAAGCTTCTCCCCCCAAAAAAACCCAAACCAAACCAAACAAACAAACCCAGAAATGACTGTAAACATCTTCACAACCAGGAATGTCTCTTACCTGTCATTTTCTTGAAAAAGTAATACACTTTAACCTCCGTAACACCATGTAAAACAGGTAAAAACGGGTCATTCCCCAGCAACTAACCTTCATGCAGTAAGATTTATTTGAAGGAGTAGCACTTCCCTTTGGAAATTAAGCCCAGCTTTTATCTTACACCACTGCTTTTCTTCCACTCCCCGCAGCGAGTCCTGCAGAGGTGTGCCGAGGCAGCGTGTGTCGCTGCCCGCTGTGCTGGGGCTGGAGCCGCAGCCCTGTGGGCGCGCCGGGGCAGGAGCAGGAGCAGGTACGGCTGCAGCCCCAGCCCCAGCGCTCGCTGCCTGCCTCACATTGGGAACAGCCTCGCTCCTTCCGGTCGTTCCTTCCAGGGGAGGAATGACACCAGCATTTCTGAGCTCTTCTTGTGTTCTCTCCCAGAGCAGGCAGGGAAAGCAGACTTCGTGATCTCCATGCTAACTACCAGCCTGCCTGCTGCCGGTTCTCCCGACTCCTGCCTGTGATGACATTCAGCTTGCTCCTCCACACAGGATACAGCACTGATTCCTCATTATGTAAGGCAGTCTAGGTCAAGTGTAGGAGAGACACTGCTGGCCTGAGCAAGCTAGTGGATTGCTCCCTCAGCTTCATGGGGTCTAGAAGCTGGATCCTGATCTTTGCTACATCTTCTTGGGTGAGTGTTTTTGCATGATTTAAGTGGATCCTGTGCTGGTTTTCTATGCAGAGAGCTGTCAGCCATGCTGTGAATTGCAGAGGTAATTTGCGAGGTGAAACCAGCTCTGTCAGCATCATTGAATTAACAGAGTAGTACTTCTTCTAGGCATCTCAGCTTTAAGACACTTTGCAAATAAATAAATCATAATTTGTGTTTGTTTAACAAACATCCTTTCTAAGCATATGGGGATCAGTATTAATTTGACTGATTAAGCAGTGAATTAAATCCATTTGCTTGAAAATGGTGTGGGAAAACATTATTGGCTATCGCTATTAGCTCTGAGAGGTTTACTGCAGTTCTTGGCTGTTGCATTGTTTTAGCCTTGCAAATTGCAAGTATGCTTCTTCGATTAAACTAAACAAAATAAGCAAAAAGGTATTTAATTTTCTTCTCTTCTATGGTTATATTCTGAAGTAGCAATTAAATTCAGGATGCTATTTGCTATTTACTGCGTGAATGTGAGAATCTATATGCTCCTGAGATACGTAAGGTGAATACTGCAGATAAAATTGCATTTAGTGACTGCTCTGCAGAATGCCAGAACAGTACATGTGAGCTAGATTTATATTAGAGGGCAGCTTTTTCTCTTGCACCATGTAAAATTCAAACACATTTTTTGGATTTAAACCCTGCTGAAAATCAGTCTGTAACAAAGCATAGAACAGGTTTGTCTTTAAAGGAATACATACTGGTATTGTCAGGTGCTGGAATGTCTGACTATACTGGAATGCAGCAGAAGAGGCCCTGGAAAGTAACAGCATAACACTGATACTGCAGTATCATGTAGGGAATTTCAACAAGGCTGGCTTCCTCGCTAAGGTCAATTGCTGTCTAATAAATCTGAACGTATTTTTAATGCATTTGAGAGATTAATTGGAACACCTGTCTTTATGTTCAGTACCTCGGACAGCAACTTTTTTATTCTGTGGTACTGTGACTCTCCTTCAGGGGAGCCAGCAATTTGTGGAAATAACACAAATTTAAGATACATTAATGAATTCAAAAATACAGGGGAACTTTAAAAAAAAGAGGGAGAGAGAGAGAGAGAGAAACTTTGGTCAGCAAATTTGTATCAATGCATTGTATTTAACAGCTTATTGCCGTTTAATTTACTTCAATATTAACTTAAAAATGGTGTTTGAATTGAATTATGTTAATGGGCGTCAAAATAGAAAACTAAAAATGTGAAATTTTTGGCTATTTACAATATGACATTTACAGAATTTTCATGTCTAACAGGTAACTGCTCACTTTAAGAGTAAGTATCAAGGTCCCTTCCTTAAGTAAAAATAAGATTGGAGATTGATATGTTTATGTACCTGATTAAAATTAATTTTGATGGGAAGAATGAAAGTCTTTTAAATGTGATTTTTCCTTCTCACAAGAAACTGGTTTTTCTTCACACTGTTCTAGAAATAACTGATAGAATTTAATTTCAACACTTGTTCTGAAATGAGGTGAATTGTTTTATCATTTTCTTATGATGATTAAAACCTCTCTTTCTCTGGAAAAGAACAGCCAAGAAGTCAGTTGTCTCTTCAGCAGGACCAGTTACTAATTTTTTTATTTTTCCAAATGACAGTCATATAAATCTCTGCTGTGATTTAGTAGAAACAGCAGGCTGGTGCCTTCACTAATTACACTGTGAAAGTTAGGTTCACGAAAATGTAACTCATTTTTGGTATCTCAGTAACACCTCTGTTGCAATGCAGTATATTACATTGTATAATATTTTATAGATACCATTTCATGCTTCAAAATAGAGAAATGTATCTTTCAAACAAATAATAGAATAATATAGGAACTTAGAACAGAACTGCCAGGTCTCATGCCTTATTGTAATGATGTACTTCACATTCTTTGTTTCTTGCTGCATGAAGTGTTCTAAAATAGTTATGCTATTATATATGAGTACACTGTGTTCCATCCCATTTCAAGTGTGGGTGCTTGAGGTATTTTCTTACAAGCTCAAGGAGTATTAATAACTTATCTAATCAATCAGAAGGGGGAAGAAAAGACTTACTGTCTTTAAATGTATAGTGATTTTCTGGAAGTTTTAGTTTTATCTTTTGCATCATGGTGCATAGCAGGGCAAGTACTTCTCAGCAGACTAAGCTTCAGGTGCTACAGTAGGATATAAAATCTTAGAAAATGGTGTTTACTGTATGTATTTTTATATCCTATATTCTGGTATATCACTTTGGATCTGAGAAATTGAATCTGAGCTGTAAGGTATGATTTGAACCCACGACAATGCAGAATATTGACCATTATTGGTCACTGCCTCCTCCTGGTATTTTTCTATGGTGTACTGGAATTGTCCAATCCATGGACATCAAAACTTGCTTTCAGTATTCTGTATATTTTCTCAAGTCACAATATGCAGCTTGGCTTTCTGACAAACTTTTCACTTTTCCTCACAGCTCTAGAGTTTTCTTTACTGCAAGGGAGTTACTTTGTTCTCTTCATAGTCCTGAAAATGACAGTAAAACTGAGGAACATGGAAAAATATGAAAATATGTGAAATGGGTTATTTTATAAGAATTTTCTTAGCATAAAAAACGGTGAGACCAGTTTTTGTAATCCATACTGTAAAAAAGTATAGGAGTGTACAGTAGACTATTATTTTCTAAAAAGATATTTATATCTCAGATTTTATCTGCCTATTTTGAGTAGTTGAGATACATGTTGTGATGACAATCATATGCTAAGGTAGTGCTAAATTGAAAGATTACAAAGATCTAGTTTAGCTCATGTAACATCTAATTGTAAAACCAGATAGTGCAATTGTCAAGCTTTCCAGGTAAGTTTGGGCTCACAAATGCAGATCTAAATGCATCTAGTACACAGAAACATTTCAAATATGAGAAAAATCTATTCCTGTAGAAATGGGCTTTATCTCTTCTGAAGATACCTGTTTAGATGCTGGCAGATGTGCTCTTTCCCTGCACAAAAAGTTACTATTCTTTTTATTCAGAGATTTTCCGTGCTTTTCCATGAAACAGGATGGATGCAGTCTTCTGTTCTGTGTTGCTACAGTTTGTCTCATTTTTCCAGGTTCTGGTTCTCTGTTATGACGTTTTTTCATCCTTAACTGCCTGGGTAGCACTTCTGTGACTGCAGTACAATTGGTTCACAAGTTGAGGAGCAGAAAATGTCCCCTGGATTGTCATGTTCACCTGCTTGTCCGTGGAGGATCTTGGTTGGCTCATTCCTTATATAATAGCTGAATTACTCCATTAGCTCTTTTCCACACCCACTTTAATTCATAGAATTCATTCCTAGAATGCTAGAAAGAGATACTGTAGAGAATCAAGGGAGGTTTCTTAATGTTTTGACAAATAAAATGTACCTCAAACACTGTAATTAAATAAATATATATATATATGTATTGCTCTTAACACTTTAATAATCTTCTATGTAGAACATACTATTCTGCATTGTTGCTTATGTGGTTTACTGCCGTGGCTGGACATCTCAGCTTCTAAAGTTCATTTTAAAGGTTTCTCTAGATTGTAAACAACTGTGTTTGCAGCAAAAATGCTGAAACAGGATAGTGACAGAAAGGACTACATTTGCTTTTTTGTTCAGTTGCAGTTTGTTATATGTTCCTTTCAGAAAGGGAACTGTGCTGCAGAAGATCACCAGAGAAGGACTCCCAGATGAATCCTTCACGTGCTGGAGAAAACCAGAATCTCACAAAGCCTGGTGATCACTAAGGCTCTTGAGCCAAAAAGTTACCAGAATGTACTTCACCGGTGCTCTTAAACATTTACACAGTATTCCTGAGGTAGAGCCAAGAGCAGGACTGGTCAAAATTTATACGAGGGCAAGTGAACCACAGATCTCCATTAATGCAAAGTTACCAGGTCTGCAGAATCTGAAATCTGCAAGATTGCAAGCTCACAGCTGCAGTGGAAAGTTTGCCTGGCAACCGTGTCCCTGCTGTGCCTTTGGGCCTCTTGGATGGTGCCTTCAGCCCTTGCCCATTAAGATGATTTATCCTTGGGCACTCAGGAAGGGAGTTGTCACCACACTTGCAGGGAAAAGTGCGCAGAAATTTCCAAACTAAATGCAATGAGTATCCCAGACTTGCTTGGTTTTGAAAATTATTTGACTCGCTATTACCAGTGTTCTATTTGTTTAGACACAGTAAAAAGGGCAAGTTGGATTTTGGGGAGGAGAGGGAAGGGAGACATGTTTTATTTACTAACTTTCCATCTATCTTAGAATTGGAGTAGCTGTGATTAAGAAATCTATACCTTTTTTACTTTCTTCAGGTGTGGTGCAATATATAAGTTTAAAATATTAAAAATGTAAGAATTTATGGGATATAGCTCTTTAGCAGCTGGAAAGAAGCTGCTGTTGTGTTGATGAAGTATTCTCTCTCAAACCCCATATCAGATGACAGTCTGGTTCAAGAAGCCACCAAAGGACCCTGTAAAGATAACCAGAAACCCTATCCATTTTCCTGACAATGTAAGCTGGTGGTGCTGAATTTGAGCACCTGGTTATACCCCTTTGACTAGTGAAATTGGAGCTATGAGAAACACTGCTTAAAACAAAGCTTTTATATTTTATTCTCAAAGTCAGTGGTCATAGGTCAGCATCCTGCTGAATCTCTACTGATGCTTAAAGAAGGGCATCTTAGTTCATTCGTTCCTGGTCTATTGTCTAATCTTGTGTTATTTCATTTCAAAGTGCAGTGTTTTAAAGGAGCTATGGCTGTAACATGTCAAACATGCCCATATTGTAGCAAAGGCTGGAGCAACTCGTATTAAATCTTCAAACTGAGGAACAAATATTCTACCATTTATCCCAGTGATAAATCTGTGTTTATAAACAACAGAAGATTCATCATTTCCAGAAACATCCTCCATTAACAGAAAGATTTCTGTGAATGATCAGTTGAAATCAGCAATAGTATCTGAACATCTGTTTAGTATATAAAATTTTTAGGATGATTCTGAGTCAGGTGTGCTGCTAGCACTACAAAGTAATTTGTCACCTGTAAATGCTCTTCATGACCCCAAAAAACTTTGCAAATGCATGGAAAAAAGACAATTCAGCCTTTAGAATTATACCTAAGAAAGCATCAAACACTTGAAAGGGGTGTTACCAGCTGATAACAACAAGTTAATGGTATAAAGCAAGCTCTTTCTACCTGAAGGTCATAGAATTGAGCTGCTTTTGGCTCATGGGGACCTGCCCGAGCAGCCAACCAGTAGTGCCAGCTAAATTCAAAACTGGTGATCATGACAGCAGTGAAAGATGAAAGCATGAAGTCTTTCTAAATCACAGCTCGGGCCAATTCAAAGGAGACAAATTGCATTACTGTGTCCATTTTGGTCTTGCCCTTTCTGTGTCAGTATTTAGATCTATTATGGTATATTTTAACTAAATATTTAGTGTCATAAGCTTGCTTGCTGTGTCCTTTTAATCACTGCAATATTAAAAGAGAAAATATTTTAAAATTAGTGAGATTAGATTCCACTGTTAGAACAATTGTTCATAACATTCTGTATTGATACGTGCTTGAAAATGAGGTGTTATACTGAGAGGTTCCAAGTGCTTCTTGTGAAGGGACAAGCATGTCAGGTCACCACTGGGAGGTGGAGAAATTCAGATTCACATAGCTTGGATTCAAGGCAAATTTAAGCAATCAAAACCTCGTGTTGTAAAAATATTAGAAAAAAACAGTAGCAGAACAATGCCTGAATTGACTCTAGGGCATCAAGTTCATTAAAGCCGCCTGTGGCCACTGAATCAGAGGTTAATGTTAAGTATATGTTATATAGATTTTAGCCTTATTGCATGCAGATATGAATTAGGTTTATTTTCTTTTATCTTTACATGCAGAAGTGGTATTAAACAATGAAAGAAATGCAGTATTACTTTTGGCCCTTCTTCCATGCACTTCTCACTGCCCTCTTCCATACTGCAGCCACCCCCTCCAGCATGGTGGGCACTGGGGGTTTCGGGAGTGTTTGCTCATGGCCATCCCCACTTTTTTTTTTCTTTTTTAATCAATAAAGCAAAATGAGAAATACATAATGCTGTCTGATTTAGCTCAAACTGAGGCTGAGCCAATGCAGATGGAGTTCATTGTGTTAGCAGTCACTGTTACTGAGCAGCCTGAATTTTAAAGAGGAGCGTTTTTTGTGCGGGTTCCAGATTTGGCTGCACAGCTGCCATCTGAATACAGGGGAATGTACAGAGCTGACGTGGCAGTCGTGTCCCAGGCACCGGGATTAGCAGCGCAGTCTGTAAGGGACGGACACGGCCCGGGACTCGAGAGCAGGAACCCTTTTCCTATTCTTGTGATTGAACCCATGACTGGTGGTGTTGAATCTTCCACCACTCCTCAGTGGGGAGGTGTAAAACGAGACAAGGGACAGGTAGCATTTAGCTGTGGCGTGCCAAGAGCTGACCTGGAAAGGTATCTGGTGCTTTCGTAACAGCCGACACTTACTCAAACTCTGTCTTCCATGCGTTTCAGAGACAAGTAATTAACAGAAAAGAAATTGAAATTACTGAAAACTTTAGCTTATTTAACACTGGATAAAGAAATCTACTTCTCAATGCAACCCCTGCCCTTTGTTCCTCGCTGAAGGAAAACCGGGTTGCAGCTTTTCAGACTCGTGTTAAGTCAGAAAAGCGATCTTTTACAGCCAGTTCTTTGCTTTTGCCGATAGATGGGGCTGTCCTTTAAGGTGATAGCTTGCTATCTTCTTCCCCCCCTCCAATTTTCTTTCTTCACCCTCCTCCCATCCCCCCTCTTTTTCTTTTTTTTCTTCTTCTTTTTTTTTTTTTTTTCCCCTGCTATTTGCTGATTTGTCTTAGGTACCATAGAGTGAGCCTCAGAACAGGAAGCCGAGAATGAAGCAGAGAGGATACTGCAGAGGTCTTTTTTTTTTTTTTTTTTTTTAACTTCCTTTCCCTTCTCGGTGAGAATGCAGCAATTTATAAACACTTTGTAATCTTTTGGAACTGAGAAGCTGAACAAGTTTATTAGCATTTCAAGCATTTCATCACGACTATCTCTTGGTGGTTTTTTAATTTTTGTTTTCTTCATAATGCATTTGAAATCCCCATGTTATCAGGTAAGGCAGCAGGATGTTAAATCCTAGACCTCAGTGCATTTATGTGAGCTGTCAGCATGGATACCCACCCCACCCCCAGCTTTTTTTCTCTTTTAAAATAATTTCTGAGTGCTTGCTTTATAGTTATTGTTAAACGTCTAATTAAGGAGAACATTAAATTTTGGTGATTTAAAAAAAATTCAAAAGCTGTAGTCCTGTTTGGCATCACAGTGTTTTGTTACCTTTGTTGGATTTCGGCGGCCTTGCATTTTGGGGTGTTTGTCATTTTGTTGGGGAGTGATTTTGTTTTCCCCAGAACTGTTTAGAAGGTAAAAGAGGTCATATTATTCCTTCCCGTGCAGTTTACCTTCCTACAGAGAAGCTCTGCTTTAAGGCTAGATGCTTCTCAGGAATGTTTTACCAAAGGAAGAAAGGCATCCCTCTCTCTTCTCTGTCTCGCCCTCTGCCCTTAGCCTTTCTGATCAGGTACCCTGCCAGAAGCTCTTGCTTTCGTTTCCTGACCAGGACTGGTTGCAATGCTGTAGATAGAACTCGGTTCGTAATCTGAACCGTCTTGCTTTTTCAAACAGCACAAGAAATTTGCCAGGTGGACATCAAGCTCTTTCAGCGTCTTTTCTAAAATGGATTTCTGCTCTGCTGCTTGTCTGAGGTATGTGCTTAAAAGAATCCCACTGCAACAATATACCTGGGATTGGGCTGTTTGTTCAAGCCACCCATCTTTCATCCCCACTTTGAAAAAGGTGTTGTTACTTACTCAGCAGTACGTGAAAATGAATTGGTGTTTTCTATTGCTACTGAAAGCCTGTTCAAATGCACTTTTTCCAGAAATTCTTATTTTGTGGTTATGGGGTCAAACTCCTGAGTTATACTGGCTGATGTTAGTGTTGCATGCTTGAAGTGCACCTACTTTGCTGTTGTGTTTTTCAGGCTTGTCCGGGGTGTTAATATAAAGTACAAAGGAAAAAAGACTGTTCTAAAAATGACTCTGAGTTCTCATGTGAACCAATAACAGGATGATTGCTGTCAAGACTAACACCCTGATAGTGTATTCTGTTGAGCCTGGTTTGTGTGATCTTCAATATTTGCTGAAGTGCTTAGACACAAGAAAGCAAGTTAGAGACAAGCAGCCTCAAACTGGTTGTCTTCAGTTTGCCGGAAAGTTTTCATTGTTTTAAAGGAAGTATCAAGAGGGGGCATAGACGATTAAGGGAATTAAGAGCTTGCATAAAGCACAGTCTAATCAGTACAATTCCAGTGAGATTCTAGGAAAACAACAGCAATTCGCATAACATCCTGCATGAGAAATAAATAATTTTAAAAGTCTGACTGTGATGACTTACAGGAAAATTATATAGATAAATGTATATCATGAAATCATATATCATCTGTTTGAAACAATACTTTATGTTGGAGCAAGGGTAGTTTATTATTGATCACTGAAATCTATGTTGAAATTGTCATATTAGAACATAAACTTGCTTTGAAGTTTCAGAAATTGTAAATGTCAACAACTGAGAAGATAAAATCAATTACAGATTATTTCATTCTTAAAATGAAGGTGGCCTTGAGCTAGAAAACCTTCCGAATGTCTATGAATATGACTCTTCAATGTTGTACCCCAATGCCAAGCAGTTTAAGAGACAGCTGGTTGTTGACATTAAGGATGGCATCACTGCTACTATCCATATCACACTACATCATTCCAACAAGTCAGTTCTACTGTTAGAGTTTTGTGCATTAATGACAGAACCACATATATCTAAGGGACAAATCCACAAAGCTTAGCATTGAATTTTGTTCCTTAAATGATATTTTATAAATCCTTCCATATAATTTTTGGCTACGTGAAATTGAAGCACTGAGATTAACAAAGTGTGAATGTTCTCCTGCTCTTGGTTCTGAGAAATATTCTGGTAGTAATCAGAAGTGGGTACTTCTTTGCAATTATTGTTAAAGAGGCAGAAAGCTTGATCTTATTTGTGTGTGTGCATTTACAACTGTGATACTCTTCTGGATTAATATCTTTTCTTTCATCTTATTTTCTGAACTCTAGTGCACATTCACCTGTGGAAACACTTATTGGGTCTCTTGGGCTAATATATGAAGAGAATTGTTGATTGTTTTCCAGTACCATATTCTATCTTCTTTTTCTCCATTGATAATAGCTGATACATGTAGGAGGCAGTGGGATTCCACAAGAGTCCTGTATTTGACCTGCAGACTTTCTGTTGGTGCCAAAATGAGCGCAGCAGAGACAAACCAAATTAAAAATTGAACAAAATATATTCCCACTTGTAAACTGAGACAACCAGTGTTACAGTGACAGTATGACATACTAGAGAAGGAATACCATGAGGCTTTTTTTAGCATAATAGTTTAGAGCACTTAAGAGGTCACATTGCTCCAAGAGAAAAAAAATCATAAAGCTGAAATATTCTAAAATGTGGGGAAAAAAGCAACCTTTGTGTAAATTTTAGCCATTAAAAGCTACACCTGATGTTTCTGACTGATGGTATTATTGTAGGGAGATGGGGAATATCATGCAAGTTCTCCAGATTTTTTTCCCCTAAGCTCACTAGTTCTGGTACGTTTATTTCCATTTTTCTAGTTGTGGGTTTATTCTTTGCAGATTCCTATCCAAAAACATACAGAAGTTGGATGAAAACAACTGAAAGTTTGGTATGGGTGAATCAGTTAAGTGACAGATGTGAACTTAGAAATCTTTGCCTTTTCCATACTGGGGTTAGTCCAACTTCCGTAAAATGTACTGACTTCTTTTTATTCAGTATTAGTACTATTCATTGAAAGAGTCACTGTGACATCTTACCGAATACATGGGTGTACAGTGTTTTTAGGCTTGTTGTCTTTTATTCACTATTGTGTCGTCATTTCTCTCTCTTCCATTTCCGCTAGCGTGTGTGGTTCCAGGGCCCTTTTCACTCTCTTCTGAAATGCTACTAAGCTCTGACAAAAATAATTGATTTTATTTTGCACTTGCTAAAAAAATTCTGGGTAGCAACCTTCCCTGCCATATTAAATGTTACTTGAAAATCTACAATTCTGATTCAGCCACCATGCTATTTATTATAGTCATTTATCAGCCCTAGAAACTCTCTCTCTCCTTCCACTTTCTGCTAGGAAATTCTCCTTATCTTGCATTTTTAGAATGCAAGTTTCCATTGCTTTCTGTGTTGGCAGTATCCAGTGGATCTCTAACCTTCCAATGCTCTGTTTTTTATATTAATTCCTTATTTTTATTAATTCCCCCTTTTCTTCACAAGTCTCTGAGGAAAGTAAAAAGGATACAGCCCCTCTACATCTCAGAAACATCCCGCTCAGCTCGAGCTTTCAAGCTCTATCCTCTCTCATTTCCTCTGTTTTCATAAATTATATTGTGCAGACCAATCTTCTTCATCTTTCTCTTACTCCTTAAACAGATTCTCTAATTTCCTTCCAGCAGTGACTTTTTAAAATTACTTCATAATACAGTTCAAAACACGGAAGATCATTTTCCTGGTAAAACAAAACCAAACAAAACCCCAAACCCTGTCAAGGTCAGAAAAAAAAATTTAGGAATAAACGTAGAGTGTGTGACTCAATTAGGCTTTATTTAGTAGTGGTGTTGGTCAGAGATGGAAGCACTGAAGAGCAACTACAGTATTGTTTAACTGCAGTAATGGCTGAAGGAAGCTTGCAAATGCTTGGTTATTTACGTGCATTTTAAGGAAATAACCTGACTGTGGTCTAGATGGACGTGCCTGCAATTTTCCATCCTCTCATCCCTCCCCATACTCCCTTTTCTACTTACTCTTTAATGGTGTTTCATTCAGAGTGAGGTCTTTAATTTTCTGTCATTATTTAAAGTGTCTAACCTCTTTGTTTAAAATTACTGTTGAATTTGTTTGCTAAGAGGCAGTCATGATGGAGGTATTTCTGAATGCAGATGATAGGTGCTCCTCTTAGGAAAGTCTCAGCAGGGCTCTTTCAGTAGCTTTGCAGGATTCCTGCAGTTGGACTACACCTGAAACCAGAAGTGACTGCTGCATCATTAGAAGCTGAATACTGAAGGTGATTTCTGCTCTGTATGTCCATATGGGTGAGACAGAAAGTGAAGACTGAAGGAATGGGCCACGCAGATGAGAGATGGGGACAAATATTTTACTAGAGAGGATAGTGAAAAGCTGCAGTAGTGTCAGAGGCATCTGTGAAATTTGTCCTGAAGGTCTGTAGGAAGAGGTTAGACGGAACATCTGTTGGGAAATAGGTATAGCAATCTTGCCTTGGGCAGCGAGATGAACTAGGTGGCCTCTGATCTTTTTTTCCAACCCAATTTTTCTGTGAGTCTACAAAAAGAAGTAGATACCTGAGGTATAATAGAATTTAAAAGAAAAAAAAAGTGGATAATAAATTATATAGGGTCAAAAGTTACTAAAAGCTAACTTCATTAGGATTGCCTAGAAGTATATAAACATCCCCTAAAAACATTTATCCTAAGGTATATACGCTCTGCACACTTCAAGTATATCTGGAACAGAAAATAGGTCCTAAGAAGTTACTTATTTCTTAGTGTTTCTTTTAGATCAAATAGTCTTTACTGGTTACCCATTGTGAGTGTGTGAATAAAAAGGACAGGAAAAAGATATTTTGCAAATCTGATCAAATTTGCTTATTGTCAGGAGAATACTATACATTTAATTAAAAAGATTTTTAAACTGATAGTTTTTCTTTATAGAGAACTAGGACACTTCAGAATCTGATTAAATAAAGTGAGTGTACCAGAGCTACTTTAAAGTTTTAATTTTAGTGTTTATATTCAGTATTTTTCATAGCCAAGAAAACAAATCTGATACATTTCTTTTCTAAAATGAAACCCTAAATAACGCCAAATATATCACCTGAAATGTGAAGTGATAAAGACATAGAACTATTCAGAGCTCCATACTGGCTACATTAACAATGCTTGATTGAAAAAGAAGTTATCCAGCAATGTAATTTTTTTTCCTTTAACTATGTGATCCAAGTGTAATCTAGAAACCTTGCATCTGAGTATTTTTGCCTTCAGGTTGACTTATTTTCTCTTTACACACACTGGGGGAGATAAACCAGAGAGAATGACCCTTTATTATGTTTTCAGGATTTCATATTGTCTCAAAAAAAGAATAAAATTACAAATCAACTACTGTGCATTAATAAAATGTTTTGTCTGAAACAAAAAATTTCACTCCAAGGAAAATTTTTTATATATATTACAAAATTTTTTCTTACTCATTTTGGCTCAATCTTATGCCAAGACTAACTGGCATTGAGATACCCCGTGTCTGCCTTTAACAGCCTGGTGGCTCTTTGCACCCTGTCGACAGGGTATGCCTTCTGCTGTGAGCTAACTCCAGTCATCTTCCCAAATTCCTTGGGAAACTGCTAATTAAAGTGAGTGAAAATTGCACCAGGATTAGCTCTTCTGAGCAAGAGAGGTGATTGTGTCCCTGGGTCCAGAAGTATTTCTTACCATGGATTAACGTACTGGTCTGTAAGGTACAGAGCAAACAAAATAAGTATTGTTCCTATAAATATGTATAATGAAAAATATAGATAGTAACCTAGGAAGAAATGAAAACACTTTATTGAACAGATTGTTTTTAGAATAGGGTTTTAGCATAAGCTAAATAAATCCACAAACTAGTGTAGCATGTTACTCAAGTAGCTACCAAAGAGCCAGAGATGAGCTCAGCAGAGCAGAGCCTGGTGTGAAGAACAGCTGGGTTGTGTGTTCAGTCCCTGTACAGGCCATTCTTGTAAGACTTGGACTCGATGATCCTTGTGGGTCCCTTCCAGCTCAGAATAGTCTGTGAAAATATTGAAACTTCTGAATTAACAATTGCAAAAGAAACAGCCCAATACTGTCCTAAGTGGCCTTTAGGAACAGTTTATAGTTGGAGAAAAATAAATTTGAAAAGCTTCTTTTTCTTCCATGAAAGTCAGAAAATGTAGCAAAAGTTCTTGATTGTCATACAACAGCCAATCTCCAGAGGTGCCTTCCCACCTCAGCCAGGCTGTGAGTCTGTAATACAAAAGGGCAAAGGGTGTCAGCAGCCTGTGCATCTCGAATAGGAACAACTAAGCACCAAAAGGCAAAAATGAGAACATAAATTATAAAATATAAAAACTTTATATTAAATAAATTATTAAAAAATATTTGTTTTATTTGGAAATGCTAATGAAAATCTGGAAATGCTAATGCCGTGTTTCATCACCGGGTGTGACGAGTATACCTGCTCTGAAGTAAAACATTATCACCTTTCATGAGTGGGACATACAGTAGACAGAACTTTTCCGCTTTATTGGTGTGCAATGAGATTAGGAGAAAGAAATCTGCATTACTGTGAGTACCTTTTAGTAGAATTTCACTTGAAGATTAATTTTATTCAAACAATAATTTTCATGTTTTTATTTTGCACGCTTTTGCAATTGTTTTCTTGCAACACTGGGAGCAGTGGTGCTACCACTTGTTTCATGCACAAACTTCAGCCTGACCTAGAAGGAACCACTGTCTCCTTTGCTTTGCTATCAGCCACATCTGCTGAAGGTATCACTACAGTGAGTTTAAAATGAGCAGCAGCTTAGAAGGGCATATACATTCTGTGGTGTTTTAAAAATTGATAAATGTTATATGTAATGCCAAGGATTCTTACAGTCTATGGGAACTCTAGGGCTGCAGCCTGGTAAAAGAAATTCTCATCTCTTTTTGACAGTGCATCTGGTAGTTTTGCTGTAGGTTATGTGCTGTCCAGCTGCTGCACAGGCTGGCTGGGAGTCTGTCCCTTGTGGGCATTGACCTCAGACTTGCTCTCTGCTTTCCCCTCAAGACAGGTTTCTACACATCTGTGAAGTTTGAGTTCAGAGTATTCCTGAACCAGCACTAAATAATATTTAGTGTCTGCGCTGGGAGAAACAAAATGCTTACTGCCCAAGAGCAGAGAATGATAAATTATGAGACATGCTAACAAGAGAAAGCCAAGTAGCTGATACAGTACCCCCTCTCTGCATGCCTAATTCCTAGATGAGGTCTAACACTGAGTTTTGGGAGGGGAAAAAAAGCTGGGAAAATATGAATTAATTAATTTTTTAAAATGCAGGGAAGTAGTAAACATTAAATTTTACTTTTAAAAGCCATTTTTTTGTTCCAAAACAAATTTGTTTTCCGGACATTAAGTTCTATTTAGCTCTCTAATAATATTAACAGTGTTTTATTCAAAATTTTATTTTCCTTTTTCTTTGACCGCCTTGCATTTAATATTTCTCTGGTGTCTCAGCAGTGGCATTTATTTCTCAGGGTTTTATGCTTTGTAGAATTCTGAAATGCAAGAAATTTGTTGGGTCTGGCAGGGTTTTTTTTTCTTTTGTGATTAAAGTAAGATGGACTGTGACGTAAGACTGAAATTTCATACAATAGGTATATGCTTATGTATTTAGGTCTATATTTTAATGCTGAGGCCAAAAATACAATGTCTCCAGAGTGACGAGAATTTCATATTGACTTTTGTGTGAATTCTTGATTACTTAGCACTTTGGAAAAGGAAGGCTTGTGCCTTTAGCTGTCTGTTCAGATAAGTTTCAGATAGGAAATATGAGCCATTTGCTCTCTTTCATGTGAGAAAAGACTGTGAAGATGGCTAAATAATGGCTGAGGGTAGTGAAACTGTGCTTAGCAGTATACTGAAGTCCACAGAGTAAGCAGTTTTCCCCTCTCTTTAGAAGTCTGCAGGTCTGTGTTTCTCTGTGTAATGTTTCTTAATGAAGTGGCTTTGCTGAAGCAGTAATTGTTAACAGCTTTGGGGGATTAAAACAAGACACATTTCAGAGGTTTTTTTGACATTCGCCTGTCATCCCAGTTAAAATACCATATTGCAGTGTTGTGGGGTGCATCTCAGGAACTTTGTTATTAAAACCCACCTGCTTTCTGGCTCTGTTGGGCTCAAGTTGGGAATGCATTCCTTCATACTACTCCTCTGAAGTACACACTCTTGAATTTCAACACCTTAAAATCCAGATTCTCACCTGCAAATTCCTCTCTTTCAATCTGTGGCCTGTCTTAGGGACTGCCTTGGTATGGCATGTGGATACTTTTGTGTGCCTGTAGTAGGCAGGGATTCAGATATGCAATCTAGGACCCCAGTCTGTGTGTGCTATTCAAACACGGAGAAAAAGGGAATTGCTGTTCCAACCAGGATACAATCTATATAAGGAAAAATGCTCAAATGTCACAGGGGGAAAGTAGACCTTGAAGGCGATGGAGTAATTTTGGTAGCTGAGCAGCCTAACCACTGAAGGTATCTTGAAAAATGTTGAAAGGAACATGATGAGGGATCTTTGCAGCTATATATAATCTTAAATAGGATTGGAAATCTTCTTCAAAAGTACAGTGCTGATGTAAATTGAAAATTTAAACAACTGAGTTAACATCTATAAAATGGAATTCAAGATCATGAAGAAAGGCTGCAAAGACTCTGAGAGCAAATCAGTCATGTGTTTTCTGAAAACTTATACAACAGGATAACATAGCCCAAGCACCTAGTTAGAAAGGTTTTGTTTGATAAGGAGAAACTTCCTTGTTTCCTTGTAAGCATGATGGAAAACAGACCTTAGATAAAGGAGGGGAGGGGAGGTGGTGGTGTTGGAAGCACAGTAAGATTTAAACATACTTTGCCTCCAAAACTTAGACAAGGACATTTGCCATATAAGAGTCAGATTCATTATGACTGCTGGTAGCACAGACACCACTAACCTCAGCAGCCCTTAGGCTTGCTTGCCTTTCATGTGCCGAGCTGCTGTGTTAAGCACTCATAGGCTGGGATGAATCATCACTCCATCTAGAAACTGAAGACACTTACACCAGCAATGGTAGCGGAAGGAAGTCTGAAATAATTAAGACTTGGGTCAATTGGACTACATGTCAGATAAATAGGATGTTTCTGAAGGGACCTTGGAGACTAAAATAGCTGCAGACATCCAGTCTGCCTGTTTTCAGCAGGGCCCATGTGGTTTGAACAGCTCTGCTGCTATTCTGAAAAGATAAAGTTCACAGGTGTGTAATCCCATTTACCTGCAATGTGAACATGTCTTGGCTGTGTGCTGTTCATGGCACAAAACCAGAAGTCAAGGGAGTCTTTTCTGGGAAAGCTCAGATATCTGCACACTTGAAGATTTAAAAGCAGGCTGTCTTCCAAGTTGAGAAGGACTGCCTGTAAAAGGCAGTATCACCAGAAACACGCCAGAAATATGGGCAGGTTCATGTTGTCTCAGAAGCAGCTTGTGACAGAATGCAGTTTTGACTGCACACTGTCAAACATAGTAGAGATGTAGCCTGAGAAAATAGGCAGTAAACCAGAATATTAACATTGTGTGTTGCTGATGATAAATTTATGTGCTCTTATTTCTAAACAAGCATCTTAAGATTTGATACTGTAAAATATTGCACTTTGCCACTGAGATTCTTTCTTCTTAGGGAACATAGTCACTAAGGCTGTGTAAGGTACCTATCATAGTCTTATGCTTTTGCCATCTGTTATGCATCAGATCATCGTGTTCTTACTGATAAAAATGCCTCTTGCTCTGCACTCTCTCCTGACTTTAGCTGTCTTTTACAGTGGTAACAATTTTGATCTTGACCTATTTGGTTTTGGAATATTTTAGATACATTCACCTCTTCCTGCTTGCTGACTTGCTACAAGCTTCTCTGGTCAACATGTAGTGCACCCAAGAATTCCCTCATCACTGAGCCAACGGAAAGCCCAACTTCACAATCACATAGCTGAAAACCCAACCTTGTTCCTCTGGAGCCCAAAACACTCCCAAAGCACTCGGCTTCCAGCAAGGCTGACTGCCTGGGAAGGCTCGACCAGACATGGAGGGAGCACACTCACCTATCACTCCCCAGGACCACTTACTTGTTAAGTTCAAGTCCCCCATGGGCTTGCCAGACAGATGAAAAGATTTCATGGAGGAAGAAAGTCTGAGCAAGAAAAAGAAGAAGAAAGGAAGGGAGAGCAAATGTTTTCATACTTTTTTTTCAAGACTTTCCTCAGGCTAAATCCAAGCCCCCCATCCTCAACCTTTCTCTATTTGAGAATTGCTCTTTTATAGCAGTTGTTTCCAATGACATTATATGTTGTATGACATTACGTGTTGTAATATAAAAGCATTTTATCATCCCACAATTTAAAGTATGAAAAATAATTTGCACTATAAGTGACAAAAGAAGACTTTGATCATAATGAATTTATAAACAGTCTACAAAAATATTAGTAATTAATTATGGAATGGTGGATGATATATGTGTATTTACCTGATTGCAATAGTACTTTTATTAATTTATCAATAACAATGTCCTATATCTTTTTTATGCGTTAATCACTCAGCATTGAAATATCAAAATATGATCAGAAAAAGAAACTGCCTCATTTTAGCATACATGGAAGCCAGCTGATAAAATTTCAGTATGTAAAAGAAAACTAGAGGAAAGTATTTCTCTGGGTTAATGTGCCTCTTTTTTAAGGTAAGACAAAAAGAGTTTTAGTTGAAATTACATTTTTACCTAGCACGCATCAGAATGCTTCAAGATATAACTCAAATGTATTGATTAGGTAATAAAACTTATCTGCATGAATGAAGTCAATAGCGTGTTCTGAGAACAACTTCAATAGGATCAAGACTTCATCTGTTAGATTACAAACATACATCCTGATGCAATTCTAAATCATGGAGAAAACCAATAATTTTAAGAGTAATAAATAAAGAAAAGTAAATAAACACGCATAACAAACTAACTTCTGCTCAAAATTGCTAAGCCCTGAAAATTATTCTGTATTTATAATTTTCTAAGGTTTTTTCCTCAAAAACAAAATCTGTTTGATATTATTTCCACTTATGATATTAAGTCTCCAATTTGTCCTTGACTCACAATGAATGTAACACATTTTAAGCTTCTTAATTCTGCATGTTTCTCTCAGACTTACACGTCCTTCGATTCCTTAGAGCCATGACCCTACAAATTGCATTGATCCTTTCTCTGACAGTGTTCACTGTTGACATACTTACTTTTTATAAGTGGATATTCTCATCTTTACGTAGTGCTTTTATTTTCATTGGTCTCTCTTCACTCAAGTGCATTGAAAAATGGTTTTAAAAAAATAGTGTTTCCTACTTTGGGTTTTCACTGTAAGCTTTATACAAATACATCTAGGTGTGTAAATAATGCCTGCAGAAACATTATTCAGTTCTCAGAGTCTTGTAGGGAAAGTGCCCTGGCTTCAGATGCATTGATCAGACAAGGAGGGTGACGTGCTGAGGAATGCCTCTCCTCGTTTTTCTCTGCTGGGTGTATTGTCAGTCAATACCTGCCTCTGGGAGGTCCAGTGGCTGAAACTTTGTCTCATCTAGTAGGGCTAGAACTAGCTTTCACACTGGGCTGCTATTAGTGCAGTAAAGAGGGATGGGAAAACAATGACTAATTTTATAATTTATCTTTAAACTCTTTAAGATACTGCTAAATATCTAATATTCAATAGAGTAAAAGAACTATGCCAACTATACCTCAAGGGCACAAGGTATCAGGGCCTGGCACTGTCATGTGTCAAGACCATGTCATGTATAGACATCTGGACACAAGACTGAGACGTAGTGGCCTCATGAGCATCCACCGAACGAGAACTTTCCAAAAGTACATTGAACTATCATGGTTAATTCAAAGCTGGTTGAAAATCAGTTCAAACCTAATCGGGAAATAGGTGAGAGTCATTTACTTGTTTATTTTCGGCCAGGTCTGTGTTTTAGAAGTTTTAGTATAGCAGCAGTGTTGTGACTTTATTTTATTTTATTCTTATTTTGAGAGTTATATGTATATGTCAAATAAGTTTTAAAGTTAAATGCATATCTACAAGAAGAGGTACTACTCTAGAGTTAGACTACTAGAGAGAAGTTGTTCATCTCCTGGTAATAAGCCATTTCTCACATATTATTAGGAAATTATCAAGTTCGAAGCAGCTTACTAAGAAATAGCAGAATCCTCTTACTGTTGGTAAAAATGGTTGCTCGTTTGTGTGTTTAGAATCACAAAAGTGCAGAGGGACACGCAGGCAGAGCTGCAGAAGAGTTCTGATCCTTAGCAGGATCAGAAATGTGTGATGAACCAGGACACATTGCCTTGGCCACATAAACAGCAATACAAATGTGGTGTGTTTGCAGCCTTGTGTTACATGTTACGTGACATTGGCATGTAGCATACAAATTACTTTGAAAAAACGCTTGATTCACGCATAGCCCATGTATTTGTCGCATCTCACAGGACCTGAGATGTGCTGAGGGCTGCAGAAGGGGCTGATGAGCGCAGGAGCAAACCCAGTCATGCAGTGGCAATGGTGCTTCCTAGGCTGTGGAACTGGTTTGTGGTTTGAGCATCTCCCATTCCTTGAGCATCTCCCATTGCTTGAGCACTCGCTCCTTTCAAACACCATCTGTGAGATGGATCCCTCACTTTGGGTGCTGCACTGCAGTGACTTGGTATATGACCCCCTGCTTCTAAAACACAGCAGTGGGGCTGCTACTGTCTCCCCTCTGCACTGTGCACAACCATGTGCTTGGGCATGCGTTGAGGGTACAGTGAGTTCAAACCAAGGGGATGAAGTTTCAAAAGGTCTACCTTTCATATGTGTCTGAATTTCCTGTGCAATATAAAAAGTATTTACAAGTTTCTACTCTCTGGGGAGGTTTACCACTTCATAACAGCCCCATCACTGAGCATGCAAACCAGAAATTCTTTTCATTTCCTTAATTATAATTGACCTTTTTTCCCCTGTTATCTTGTGTGTTGGACATGTTCCTGTTGTTCCTGCATCTGCTTCCTTGACTCCGTGAGACCTCAAGGGTGAAATCAGTGTTTGCTGTTTTATCTGTTTGCAAAGAAGCATATCAAAAACTGTTCAAAAAGTAAATATTTCTGCTTCTGCCTTTCCACTGATCACATGAGATAGCAAGTACCCGAATGTTATTGATGGGGTTAGGCAACCCACAAAACTAATAATTTGAGTATGGCAATGTCTTTGGGTTTGTTAGCTCTGCAAATTTGGCATCATTCGAGGGTATAGAGCAATCTGTTTTCCATCAGCTTTTATTTCTTCTTTCCCAAGTGTGGTAATATGCCAAGACCAGAACTTAAATCTTGTCTTAAATTCAATTTTACCTTAATGTAAAATGAATCAGTAACATTATGTAATGTACACTGCATAGCCTACACAGCCTTGTTGGGTTTTTTAACTGAAGAAAGGTGCTATTATATTTGCTGAGCTAAATGGAAACAAATGTTTTAGAAACAGATGTTTAAGAAAATTAATCTTGAGTTAGTAATGTACATTGCCAGTAGAAGGGGTCAGTGCTCTAATCAAATGAAAGAAAGCAGGAAGATTGCTGCTCTGTACTGCAGTCATTTGCTGCACAAGATACGCTGCAGGAACAGAGGAAGCATGGAATTCATTCAGCTTGGTAGCAGTCCAGTAGTTCTAAGCAATTAAATGTATTTGCTCAAATGGAGTAGTAATGCAGCTGCATTGTGACTTGTCCCATTAAAATATTTTTTTCTTTCCATGGAGCTATGTAACTAATTTTGTTTTTCAGTTTTCTAAAATAGAAATGACTTGCTTGAAGTTAATAGAATTAAACTAGCAAAGCCATAAGCAGAAACAAACTATTTTAATCTAAAGGAAAGCCTCTTACCTATATTTTGTTTTAGATATACATTAGTTAAATTTAAAAATGTAATGAGAATAGCTATTTCAACAATGAATACATATATGTAACTAATAGAGATGGATAATATGCTGTGTCCACGTCATGTGGCTTTCTGATTTCTTCTAAACAAGATGTAAGGGCAGGGCTGAGAATCTAGGTGTTAAATCTAGAGGGGAAAAAAGGTTGCAGTGGACAACAGTTCCTAGTACAGACAGCTCACGGGGAGCATTCTGGTTTTACCCGCATGGGGATTTTGCTTGGCTAGTTATCTTGTTGAAGGCGGGCTTATTTTATTCCATTTTTCAAAACTGAGGCTTGTATTTTCTTCCTGAATTAAAGACATTAATTGTGATTGAAAACTAGAACTGAACCCTCTTTTCCCATAGGTAGTGCTAATTTTTTTTTCTTCTCAGCTATGAATATATCTCCAGTGATTTTCAACTGACTTTTCTCAAATGAATTTACTAGATGTAATAGAGAAATAGCTCTAGGAGTGGAGATCAGAAACCACGATTGCCTTCCCAAATGAAAGCTTACCATTAAGATACCAAGTTCATGTTTTCCTACAGGCTTTCTTTCTATCCCATTAATCTTGATTTCTTTCCTGCACAGTGATGGCAGAGAACTGCAAAGAGAGATCAGATGGTCTGTTGCCCGTGGCCATGTGCGAGTTTTGCTGACTGATGGAAAATGTGGCTTTGAAATCCCTGGAGCTGATGAGGGAGTTTAGCATAAATACGCATGTAATGAAATGTAAGCTAAGCAATTGTACAACAGTGTGGATATCATAGACATGAGCTGCATTTCCTCTCCCTGTCTGTTCATCTTTCTGGCTGTTGGGCAGCCCAGACTGAGCACTTAAACTGCCTTCCTAAATCACAGAGCTACCCCCTGGCTATTTGCAACTCTGTGGCAGACTAAACAGTCATTCTCTGCCTTCATCACTCCCCTTCTGCGACTGGTTCACTGCGCCAATAACCTTGTCATGTGTCAGGCTAAGTAATGGAAATACCCAGCTGGAAAGCATAGATTTTCACTTGAGTTGGTATATACTATTTGATTGCTTCCAATATTTTAGATAATTTATTTATAGCTCAGCACAAACCTATGTACCCTATTCTGATGTCTGCAGTGTTAATGTACCTACCCTTTATTTAAAATTAATATGCATTAAATAAATACAGTTAGGCAAATCCAAGCAATCTAATGCAAGCAAGTCCTTGTGCCCAGATCTGCATTATCCATGCTGAGAGGGAACATCAAGAAGATGGCAAAAAAAGATACGGGAGAATCCTATTAACAGTCTGATAATATACATGTTTCCCTTATAAAGCTGTCCATGAGCATTGCGTTTAATTTTATACATAAGCTAAGAGAGTCATAAAAAGTTGTATGGTCCCAATATTCTAATCTGGTTTCTGCCCTTCTGACAAATACATTGCTTTGGATATACTACCCACCTTTGCTACCTGTAGTAGCCCTAAAATAGAGACAAACAGGCTAGACACAGGCTTGGTTCTGTAAAGAAGGGAATAGGAATTTCTCCTTAGCTAAGGTCACATATACAAAACTGCAGGTTTCCCATAACTTCCTTCCCCTCCTCTCCTCTCACAAATCCACACTTTGAGGAAGCTAAATTATATTTATTCCATATGTTAAAAGACTGGAATTATAATGCTAAGTTGCTGAATCAAAAGTAAAGAGAAACTGTGCCAATAAACAATGAGAAATATTATAATGTAGAGTTTTGGACTCTGTGAATTGACATGTAGATTCAATAATTTGTCTTTATTTTGTAGCAGCTAAATTTTAATTCATGGATGTTGTACCAGGAGATCAAACATCAAGGATGTTGCAGTTTTAGATTTAAGCATATGCATAATATAAAGAAATTCACTTGCTAAAGTTTAGGTATTTGCAGCACTGTAGTTCTACGTGTATGCTAAGGTCCTTCTGACCAAACTCTCCAGAAACTCGTGTCACTATTTGCTATGAAGACATGAAGAACATGAAAGCTAACAGTAAACTAGATGCTTATCAGGTTAGAGAATAATCTTCTTGTTCAAGCTTGTCTCTTTTTCAGAGAGTTATGCATCATCTAGTTGACTTCTTCAAAGGGTAGCACGTAACTGATTTGGAAGCGTTGTTGACAAGGCACCATCTCTTCATCTATTTGCCAATATCTCCTTTTACTTTGCCTATAAAAATTATTTAGATGAAATTTGAAGATTATAAAAATTTGCATATGCTCTGTGGATATTTGATAGTTCAAGTTGTTTTTGACATAAGTGTAAATCTAATATTACATAAGGTGTGTACAATAGATCACATCCATCAGGGAAGTGCTGAACCAATTGTATATGTACAGCCCAGCTGGTCTGTGTGTACACAGCTAATCCAGTGTGCTTCTGGATGCTTCAGACTTAATGTGCATGGGCAGATCAACTGTGCTCTGTGCAATGACACAGATGCAGCTGAACAACTTGTGGCTAATTCTGCTTGTGGTCTACAGATGGTTCAGTCCATGCACACTGGGTGTACAGAGTGTGCTCTGCAGTAATCTGGCTTACAGCAGTGTATCATACAAAGTATATGTGAATATATTTTGCCTGGGAAATATCAGAAGAACCAGTCTGATTCTAGTCTCAAATGTTCTGAGTACCTTGTTTTCCCAAATTTGAAATGCTTTGCCTACTAATAGACTGCTAATAAGAAAATGTCAGACTTGGAAACAAACATAGAAGAAAAAAAAATCTCATTCCTTCCATTATAGTAGGAAACAACTTCGTAAGAATTCTATATTTTGTGTATTCTTGTATTCTTACCTATATTGAATTACTAGTGTAATGCTAAAGAAAAACAAAAAAAGAAAAAAAAGTTCATTTGGATCATCTAAGCAATCTGTAGTTATTCAATTAATATTTAATAAATCACTTTGTAGAAATCAGAAGGATATAATTTGATTATTTGACCTGATATCAATTGTTATGCATCACAGATAAGTGAGAATAAATTCATTGACTATAGTAAAGGATATACAAACCTCTTAGTTAACTACTGTGATATGAGAGATTAAAGTGCTTTAGGACTAAGACTGTAGTGAATTCTGTATGTATTTAGTATTGACTTTTAAATTTACGGAAGATTTCTATTTGCAATTCTAAAGATTTAAAATTATGGAAATGCATGAAGAAAAGGAAAGTGTATCTATAATAGCATCCTCTAATCTGCTAAGTAGAGGATAAAAAGTAGGTAATCTTCATAAAGCCTCATGAAACGTTTTGTTAAATACAGCCTACTTAGATTTAGTTGCATCTAAAGGTGTAGCTCCATGTACATTTGACAGACCTGGGAATGTTCTAGGACTAATTATAGAAAAATAATGTAGAGTTCCTTTCTATAGGAAAAATGCAGATATTATTAGAAAAGCCCACAGCATTTGCTGTTTTTAAACCCAGCGTGTAAATACAGTAGCTGAATCAAATGTTTTTGCAAGCTAACTAATGGCTATGAAGCAAATTGTTTCTGTGCACCTGCAGGCAAATCCTGCGGGCTTACCTCCTTGTGCTGCGTGCCAGCTGGGGACACTCGCTGAACTCAAAGGTGATCCTGACACAGCACCCTATGGATTCAGAGCTCATCTCTGCTGACTGTTCACATTTCCTTCCTCTTCAACACATGAGATTGCCCTTGCTTCTGTCCAGCACCTGCCTCCAGCTGTGCTGGGACTCGTTTGGTTTGCTGTGCCCTCACTGGCCACTGTGGCAGGGAACACCGAGTGCTGTGGACAGTGGTGGTTTTGGACAGTGAATGAAATTTTCAAAGGAAAAATGGCAAAGGGGAAAGCCACCCTCCTGGGTCTCATTAGGAGGAGGAGGAGAAGGAAAGGCAGACATGTCTGTGTAGACTCATTTGCTGATGCCCATGGGGATTGCGCAAGAGAAGAGAAGATCCCTTCCTTTGCCCAAAAAGCTGAGCAAAGAGAGCCTGACAGCCTCTTCTCTCTTGAGTCTCTGTATCTACCCGAAGCCCACAGAGCAAGTTGTATCCACCTACAGCTGTGTCTCCCGTAATATTTGAATAACAGCTTAGTATGACATCTGTGTTCCAAACTGCAGTGCCACTTACGGGGATCAGACAGTTCAGCGATGTGGCAGGTAGTTTTTTCTCTTTTCCCAGTATCCACCAGGTGTGACTGAACAGTAAGAAACAATGTCAGAGCGTACAGACTGTGAGTTTGTAACTGTGCAGTAGTTAAGCAACTGAAGCATCAATTCCCAGGAGTAACCAAAACCATGAAATAAAGGAGTGGAGGACACTCTGGAGGATGCTCTCTATGGGGAGGAAAGCAGGATTTTAAATCCTTTTTGGTTGAGGTACATTTTGTGACCTCCTTCCCCCCTGCCCAATGGAGACAGAACAGAATGATTCCTTTTCCCTTAGAAATAAGGGAAATCTGTACAGAACTGGTTTTGGCACGAGTCTATACTATGTATGGGTGAATACTTTGTGTTTTGATAAGGGATTAGCTCCCTTTAATTTTTTCAAGTGAGAGATTTGCCACCTTGATTCTTTACATGTCATTTCTCTGTTCCGGGGTGATGATCCTATATATCTGTGTATAATATGGAGGGGTTTAACTTTTTTGAGAAATGAAGATAATTGACTTTGTAGAGCCCATGAGGACTTTGATCCCTTTTTCTTATTTTATCCATTGTATTCTGCTACTCAGTACATAGATGTGATTAAGATGTTTGTGCTCTGCCTGCCATTAGTGATCCAGAAAATTTGGGATTCATTACCTAATGTAATTTGGTGATGTTCTTTTTAATTTCTCAGCTATATCTTTCTTTTTTTTTCTGCCTTTATTTGTCATCTAATTTCTTATTCTCCTTTTTGACTTTCCCTTAGTAAGAAGTTTAACCCTATCTGCATTTGCTTCCCTTCCTGTTCCTTTCCCATCTGTTCTTCCACCTGACTTATTTTGTTTTCATCTCTGCATTTTTATACTGCTAATCTTCCAGTCTTCCTATTTTTTTTTGCTTTTTCTGTTCTTCATTTTCTTCTCTAATTCTTTCTACATTCATTTACAGTCTCCTCTTAAGCCATTAATTTTGCTCTTTTTTCCTCATATTTTCCAGCTTCCACAATTACTGGGATTGTTTATCACCTTTTAATTTGTTTTAATGTATTTTCCCCCAACCATCTCTTGTATTCTTACTTCTTTCCCATTGGTATCTCTAGCTTATTTCAGTGGGTACTGACCTGCATTGATCCTTCAGGGCCCTGAAAGGCTGACTAATCATTTCATAAGGACCCCTGCAATGGGTGGAGACTGCATATTTCTCTTTACATCCAGGCATGAGGGATATATGCACCACTGCATGCTCAAATATACATGCCATCTGTAGGTCTGGTATCATCAGAAATCTATTCAGCAGCATGAAAGCTGCCAGATCTTCAGTTTTAACAGAACTTCTTTTTTATTTTTTTACCCAACAGGTTTATTTTCTCAGTTGCAATATATAAATAAATATGTATATTAAAATACTTCCAGAATTTTCCAGTTACAGCTGTTGAATAAAGAACCAGACACACAGTAACAGCTAAGCTGAAATCAAACTAGGCAATTGCTCCTCTTATGTAGAATAACTACCCAGGCAAAACCTTGAAACACTTACTATAATATTTCATAATACACAGACTTGATTTTTATTTGTTTGGTAGAAATTCTGATTCTACAATGCCTGCTTTCTGATACTGTTACTGACGTCATTGAAAATTTCTGTGTGACCTCTGATGAACTGTGTTATTTATAGCTACCAAGGTAATCCTGATTGATTCCAGAGGAGTGAGAGGTGGTCGTAGTAGAACTGGAGTTATGAGGAAAGAATGTATTTGATTATCCTTAAATATAATGCTTTTGCTTATTTGGACTAAAAGACTATTATAGTCCTGAAGTTGAGAAATATTTGCCATTTCAATAACTAGCGTATGAACTACACAACTGTTTCTCACAAAGGTCAAATCACCAACTAAACTGCTTGCTTTTTCTTTCTTTACATAATTTCATTATTGTGTATTTTAATGTTTCAACATAGCATAAAGAAAAGCATTTAAAAATAAATATCTTTCTTACTTGGTGATTTCAACATATTTGTTTGAATTTTATTTTCTGCTTTCTTTTAGTATTTTCCTATGCAGAAGAATAAATGGTAATTAAAATGTGCAGGATGAAAAGATGGAGCAGTCAGTGCTTGTACCACCAGGACCAGACAGCTTCCAATACTTCACTAGAGAGTCTCTTGCAGCTATTGAACAACGCATTGCTGCAGAAAAAGCTAAGAATTCTAAACAAGATCGTAAAGACAATGATGATGAAAATGGGCCAAAACCAAACAGTGACTTGGAGGCAGGAAAAACACTGCCATTTATATACGGCGACATACCTCCAGGGATGGTGTCCGAGCCCTTGGAAGACATGGACCCATACTACATCAACAAAAAAGTGAGTCTAACATCAATCCTGCTCATTTGCCAGTGTTTGGAGTGCTTTATCATGTTCATTTCATTTTCGTGGAGTGGGTCATGCAGTTACTTCAGTACGTTAATTTGCAGCCAGAATCCATCCACCTCAATGGTTACTAACCTCTCACCCTTTTCTTTTAACTTACATCAAAATTTATTCCTTTGCTATAATTCAATTTATATCAAAGAAACATTTATATCAAACCTGAACCATAATATGTGGTCTTTGACTATAATACCTGTACAAACATGTATATAAATAATATGTATATACTTGGTGAACTTTAAAATAAAGTGAATATACATTGGAATTGAGTGCACCAACATTCTCTAGGGTTCTTCAGATTTAAAACTGACAGCATGGACCATTTTGTTTCCAAATGCATAGAACATTTTGTTTCCAGAATTCTACTTTGATAGATTAGGAATTTACGGAATCAATAGAGAAACGACTGGGTAAGCAGAAAATATACAAAAAGCAGTGTAAAACCGATTTTCAGGTTTCTAGTGGAACTGGCCTTGGACAGGCCTGGAATCCTTTCAGGATGATTCTGTTGCACAACCCATATGCAGCAGAAAATGTTCATGGTTTATAGAGGTAGTTAGATTGGGTGATGCTTTATTTGTTGGATTCTGTGTTTATAAAACCTCTATCAATATTGGAGTTATTTTGACTTTCACAAACTACTGTATTTTAGATGTCTCAGCTTGCTAAATTTCATGTGATTTATGAGTCCTATTTTGACAAGAGAGAAAATACTATATGAAAGAACAATATTTTTATCTTTATTATTTGATGCCTCTGAAAGAGCCTTTATCTGCCATTCACAGGATACGAAGATTTATCTTTAAATCACAGTTCTACTTTTACAAAGATAAAAGATGTGTTTCTATAAAAGCAGGCTTTGTAGAGTTCTGTACTAATTGTGTCTGTTTATGATACAATATCCCATATAATTTTATCCCTACCTGCCCACAGCTTATCCTGGACTTCTATAGCCAAATCAGGCTGTCTTGTGTGTCTTACAGTGAAAACAGGTTCACGATCGGTATTACCTATCTAAAGCCCTTAGGAATGAAAGACCCTTTCAGTCCCTTCACAAATGGAGCTGAAAACGTATTACATCAGCCAGGTCTGGTGGCAGAGTTGCAAGAAGTGGAGAGAAACCAGCTGAACATGTTCAGCCAAGTTTCTGTACTATTTGAAAGGAAGAATATTTTTATTTGCACACTAAATAACTTTAATGGGCCAGTCACATACCCTCTGGGATTCTCTTCTTTCTGTTGAAGTCCACACATGCTCTCTATGCAAATGCTTTAATCTTCTACAGGACAGAAATAGAAACAGCCCTGTCAAAGACAAGACAAAAATTTCTTACATTCTGCAATTTTCTCTATGTTTTCTTCCTCCATCAAGAAGAAAATAGACTTTGCTAACAGAAATTCAACATCTATTTCAATTTTACATAAGTAATTTTACTTTAGAATATCAAATTTCCAGATTTAATTATCTATGTGAATTCTGGAAATACTTTTGTCTTGTTTCTCTTGTATTTTAAGAGTGCTGGCAGCAGCTGATGCTCCTGCAAGTCTCAGAAAGAGAAATACTTTGAGAATAGCCTGAAGCAGAATGAACATCTCCAGAAAGATGCATAGGGCCCTTAATGCTCAATGTGCTTATCTCCTTAACATTCCAGTGTCTTCTTCACCCCTCTTTGAGTTCCACCTTGTAAAGCCAAGTCTATCAGCACACACTCTCCCAGTGTAACAGTCTGACATCTGCTGCATAATCATTAGAGATTTTAAATTTCTGCCTGGGGAAACATCCATCTGAAATGTCATGGATCTAAGGAAAAATACCAGAATGAAGGAAAGTATTTATTTGCAGGAAAGGGTTAGGACAAGTGTATGTACTATCAGATGCCACTGTTCCTTCAGACCTCTGTTAGGATCTCTGCATAAACTATAGCTGATTTATCACCAGGAACTGCATCAGTTTAGCTTTCAAATTTTCAAATAGGGAATAGAAATGGTTGCCCACAGCACCAAATGACACTAACGAATGTCATCATGGTGGTTTTTTGGGAAACTTATATAGGATTTTTAGGAATATCTTTTTTTATGACAAATTCGGATCATGACTGAAATCATCCATCCTTTGCCTCATATGCAAGTATTGCGTCCCAGTTTGTGATGTTTTGGGGTTTTTTTCCTGTTTTTTGTAGCAAGAATGATCAAGCTCTCTGTATTTTTGCATGCAGTGGATCTTGAAAGATCATCTAGTGTTTTACATTTCATCTTTGGGGCTGCTTTTTTCTAAGCAAAATATTTGTGCATGCCATGATTTGACACAGTTTAATATAGAATAAGACAGGAATAAATCAATGCATTGAACTTGTTTGAGAGCCCTAATTTATGCCTAAGGTAGCCCTGAGGTGAAAAGTTAAAATGTGAAAACCTGTTAAGATAAGAAAAAGCAAATATGTTTACTAATTTTATGGTTTTGTAACTGTGCTTCTATGCAAACCTACCACCATGTAGGACATATTCATGCTCAATATTAATCTGAAGTTGAAGGAAAAAGGAAAAAATTAACAGCAGCTGTCTGACAACGGAGCAGCCCATTATAGCAGTTTTACCCACCTGACAGTACTTTTGATTTACAGGGTATCACAGATAGCCTGAATGCCAGCAACTGTACCCTTGAAACATAATTATTATATTATAATAGAGTACAATACTGTTCTCATATACTTAGGATTTCATTATAATGAAACACTGCTGACTTTGGTGGCCAATAATGCTGGTCTTTAGAACTGTGAGGTTTAGCATCCTAAAGGGTGGCAGTGATCTTTTTTTTTTTCTTTCTTTTAATCCGTAATTGAGTAAAAGTGAACTGGAACTTTGTTCATTTTTTGTCTTCTGCTTCTGTGTAAGTGCAAATCAGTGTGTTCCCAGCATAACAGTGGCTGCCTGTTCATGCTCAAGCTGCCATCACAAAGGATCAGCAATGTTCACATCACTGTCTATAGAAAAAAGATCGGCTGGAACCCCCTAAGATCCTGACCTGTGGGCACGAATCAAAATCTCGTCCACTTGGTCTCATACTTTGAGGGCTGGCTCTTTTCCCTTAAACCTTGCTGCTGCATTAAAGAGGAAGGAGAGAATAGGTGGAACTAAATGGGTAAAACTTTGCTTTCCTCCTGCTAATAGAGATACAGCATTGGTTTTTGCCATTCCATGCCCTGCCTCTTGCCAGAAGGATGTTGAATTATGCCTGTTAGAAAAGATGCCTCCTTTTGTCCTGGCACTTGGTAATAATCAGTCCCCAAATCACTAACTCCTGGGTTTCACAGACTTGTCTTGGGTTGCAAAAAAGTAAAAAAGATTCTGTAAAATTGCTTCACTTAACTTTGTAATATCAATAGTGGTGAATGCACTAGTGATTTTAGAAATTTTCATAGCGGTAAGTGAAAGAATTTTAAGTGCAAAGTTCTAGCAAAGCAAACAATTAAGGACTTGCTGGAAAACATGGTTTCAAAAGATAACCACAAACCCAAGAAATGGCAACTTCCCATGCCATGAGTCTCTTTTTCTAGATGCTGCTGGAGATTTTGCAGAGAAACTGAGGGCTCAGCTCAATAATATGTCACCTTCTGTCTTTCAGAAGGTCCTGTGAGGTTTTAAATGGTGCTTATTTAACTGTAGGAAGTGGAAATGCAATGGCATTTAGCAGTCAGCCTGCTAAATGTAGCCTTCCAGAAACTACATTTAAAGCTAACTAGAAGGAAGGAGAGGAGAAATAAGGTTTTGGGAACTCTTTGTCCCAAGAGGTTCTCAGGGACCATATCTTTGTTCAGTGTTGACTATTCTTCTCTCTTAGCTGCGTCTCAAAACTCTACTCCTCCTCCTTTGCCCTTCTAAGAATGCAGTTTCTAGCTTTACTTCAAATATGGCAGAATTTACAGAACTGGGTTTTAGGTTATAGATCCAAAAGCAGCAAATCAGGGACTTCTCTTAAGGGAATTCTTTGAATTTATATTCACGCTGAAATACTTTGAGTGTGAGCTGGGTTTGTGCCTTTACAAAAATGAATAAAGTACTTTATAAGACATAAGCCCTAAAAATTATGCATAATCCCTCATAGACAAGCATTAATCTTGCAATTCACTTAGGATTTTTTTAGCTTTTCTCAGTGTATGTCTACTTTGTCCTGACAGCTTTGGGTACAATACTTCATGTTCATCCACACTGCCCACACATTGGCTTGCATCTGGGTTGGGAATGGAGTGAGATATAGCAGGCATACCAGGGAGGTAAGCTTACACAGGGATTGGATATCACCTCTTATCTGTATTTTTTAATGAAAATTCTTCTTCAGAGATAAGATACAATTTTAGTTCATGTTTAAGGCTAGAAGTCAGAGGACCAAAAAAGACACTCTGAAGGCTCGAGTCACAATGATGTTTTGAGTGAAAAATTAAAACAGAGTTAAGGAATTTATGTCTTGTTGGTTCTGCTTATGCAGGGCACCAGAAAGTAGAACAGCTAAAATAGCAGCAGCTTCCAACTGAAACTGGAGCTGTGCCAGCATGCTGTTATTTTCCATAAGGCATGTTAGAAAATAGATGTATGTTTAATATGCTTGTGTTCAAAGATTTTTTTAAAAGAATGTAGGTTGACTAAATGTAGGTGGTGTAGTCTTAGACACAGAGTTAGTAGGGAGTGTGATTTTTAATACATTTTGTCAACTACCTCATAGCTACAAAAGCAAAGAGGATGAGTTGGAGGCTTCTGAGATGTGAGTCTCGGAGGCTGGGGACAGACCGGGGAGGGAAAACTCACCTTCCCCCTCGGAGTGTGAGTCTTTAAAACACTGTGCCAAAAAATCATTCATCTGTTTGGTTCCTTCAGTAGTTGAAGTGAAAGCTTCATTTAAGGTCAGGTCATTTGCATGTTGTTGTTACCTGTAAGCCATAACTGGAAACATTAACTCAGGCTGTTCTCAGCTTCGCATGCAGTTTCTCCATTTCTGTGCAAAAGCTGAGAAAACAAATACTTATCCTATACCATTTCTACATATCCTGGGTTTGGACTCTAGGCAGCGTAAAGTCTGACTAGGAATGTCCCTTGTTCCTAAGGGATTTGGTCTGCCTGGGAAGGTGTGGCTGCAGAGAGAGCTGTGACAGAGACACAGCTCAGGGAAGAAGCCAGCAAGTGAGCTGGGACTGGAGCAACTTTTCCTCAGGGTTGAATCCTTGCTTCTCCTCTGCCTTCAGAACTTGCTTTTTGCAACAGACTGAAGGAAACCCTCCTCTCTGTATCTCTCTCCACTCCCCGTGGGCTTATAGAGATTTCTATCTGTACTTCAGGGTTCATACATGCTAAGCTTTCCAAATCTCACCAAACTGAAGAATTGTCCTTCTTGAACCTCATTGGCATGCTTTCTCTGTCTACCAGCCTTCACAGAAATAATCTTACAGTTTACTTGCTTACAGTCTTGGAGTGATGCTTGATGTCCTGGGCACCAGATGTGACCAACATATTCTTTCCCACACTTTCACGTACCTTCTAGTTTACAGCTCATTTTGTCAGCCATGCAATGAAAACCAAGGAGGCTTTCTCACAGCTTATTTGCAAAATATACAACTCTGACAGAAGAAAAAAAAAAGGGCAATTTTAGACATTTGTCTTTCATTTCATTTGAATGTAGGTTATCCTTGCATCATCCCTTCCCCTGGATGCAGGTTTCTTCTGAGTTCCTGAGCCTTCTGCAGAGTTTTTCATTCTTTTCTGATGGATCTTGCAATTGTAGAGCACCTCAGTGACACAAAGAAGCCTGAGAGGGCACGTTCCCTGTGCTGTAGTGTTAATGCTGTTGCGGCCTGCAGTGGAAGCAAAGCAATGTTACTGCTTTGCCCTCTCTCCATAGCGCAAAGACCAAGAAACAGACTAGGACAAAAAATACGAACAAGTGGATAGTCTATTAAATCAGTTTCTAGAACGTTTTCTAGTGAGTAAGACCAATATATCATTAACATCCACAGGTGAGGTTTTCCTGCTTATGGTATTTCAAACAGGATGAGAGAATTTTCTGTGGGAAAACTTAAATAAAATCATAGTTTTAGTTAATATTTCTGCATCTTTATTTACAAGAAACACATGTAAATGTATCTTTGAACTATACTGAGGTGTTTAATGAAGAAGTATAAAAACATTAATGAATTTAATTATGTTTTCGTATGTCAGGTAAGTACTGGAAATAATTTTTATTTTAAAAATTAGTCATGGGTTTTATGTATTAGCTGTTCAAAAAGTTACAATTTTGATGATTGGTCACTTGGAACAGTTTTTAAATGGGCATTTACAGTGAATGAACACTTATAAAATGTCTTTTCTTTCTCTTTTTCAGACCTTTATAGTATTGAATAAAGGGAAGGCAATCTTCCGATTCAGTGCCACCTCTGCCCTGTACATTTTAACTCCCTTCAATCCTCTTAGAAAAATAGCTATTAAAATTTTGGTACATTCATATCCTTTTTCAGTGGTTGTTCAAAATGTAACAAGCTAAAGTTAAGAAAGCACATAACTATTTCATCATAAATAGGCTGTCATTTTTATTTTACAATGGAAGACTTATGGTAAGGTTTCATAAATATGGGAAAATATGTATATATTATATACCTGCATCTATTTTGGAATCAAATTATTTTGTTGAATTTCAATTCTTGTGCTGCAGATTTAAGAATCCATCTGGATTAATTTTTTCAGAAAAGCTTTTACAGATTTATTTTAAGATTGAATTTTCTCACATCCCAGATTATTTCTTGTGCTATGAAGCCTATTTATAAAATAGTTACTTATTTTAAAAAAGGCAGTTTGTGCTTGCGAATTCCAAAAGAGCTCTGAGTTTTGCATGTAGTTAGGCAAATAGGCAGCTGCTCAGGATCAGCCAGCTCAGGTTATGTTTATACTGCCTCTTCGGGGTCCTTCTGGGGCCATCCTGAGGATCAGTTGAATCCGTGTTCCTGGAAGCCTGGCTCATGCATGCTGATTCTCACATTCCCCAGCCTGCCCAGTTGCACTATAAGGCTCTGCCAAATTTCATACATTGCCAGAAAGCATAGGCAGCATTCCTGCAGGCGGTTTGCAAAGCATCTGTACGTGCAGATGGTGGACAGATTGGGGGATCGTAACTGATGGGATGGTGTGCAAGGTAAAGTTTTAGACTGGCGTGTGGGATTGCTGCCTGATGATCTTAACAGGTTGATGGGAATTTCTAGTGGGTGACATTTTGGTGCACTTGTTTTTTGCAAAACCTTGGAACTGGAAAATGTAGTCACCAGAAAACTTCAGTGTGACAGCAAGAATTTTAACATTGTACAAGTTGTCAAATGCAGAAGCCTTATTGTTAGAGACTGCTGGCAGAATTTTCTAGGTCTTTGGAAAAAGTAAGAAACAAGGCTGGTGGTTGCTGACTCAGAATACCTTTTCCTCTGTGCTCCTGGGAAGTTAAAGCAGTGAGAGAAGGGGGAGAAGTTGTCTGGAGAGGAGTCAGGGAGCATTTGGGGACAGTAGCCAAGGGACCTGACAGAGACCTACAGACACAGTGGTGGTGATGGTGAGAAAGCACAGCCACTTGTCAACTTGCAGCCTTCAGCGAATGCTCATCCGTTCATGTGACAGACTGATTTAAGTATCTTCCAAACCTGCTTCTGGCAAGCTGTGGGTAACGCTTTTCACTGGCATAATGGTTACCGAGTTTGGTCTTGGTTTTAACTTTCTCCTAATTGTGTTCAAATAGTATTCAGCTGGTCTTGATGGCAGTAATAACAAAAGAAATTCTAACAGACAGTATGTAATTCCAATATTTTTCCTCCTATCTATTAACTGATTGTGTGATTCTGTAATTTAGCTCAACTACAGGAGGAGGTTTCCTTTCGTTATATGGTCTGATTTCCGTTTGCAACCAGCCAACTATTGGAGGAGCTATTTTTATCTTAGATATAGACATAGGGTTTTGAGAAGTTTTTTTTATCTTAAACATAAGAATAGATACGTAAGTTGTTATTTTCTTATTCTTTCTTTTTAAAAAATTATTATTCATTATGGTCCGAACACTATGAAAGAGTTTTAACTAAGGACCATGTAATATGTCCCGTACTGCAGTTTAGAATTCAGCTGCTTATACAAGGTTAGCCACCTATACAAAAAAGATTAAGGGGTAAAATTATTATTTTTAAAAATCTTCTGACTTTTATTGATAAATTCTACTGCCCTCACATTCTCTGGTGGGTGTTTGGCATTTGGTCCGTTGAAACAGAAATGTGCCTTTCAGTGTGAACAGCAAGTGTTGAGCACAGGGAAACAGACACATTGGCTGGGAAGCCTTCATCTGTATGTCCTCCAAATTCTCTGAACCTCTGTGACCTCTGTATAGGACAATCTGATCACATGTGCCCAGACATGTGGGCAGATGTGGCTCCCCCTGCAAAGAAACAGACTGTGTCTCTTCACAGTGCTCACAGATGTTCCCTACAAATATTCTTCCTCACTCCTGGTGCCTGTTGTAATACTGGATGCAGGAACTGGTAACAGCATGAACTTCTCTCCGCTGACTCACCTCCTGATATTCTTCCTGGGGTTTTTTTTCCCTTTTGCCTGCCTGACTTGAGTTAAGGTAGAGCCTGGAAACTAAGGGGGCAACACAAGAGTGGTGGGAGTTGGCCAGACTATGGCAATTAATAAGAAAGGATGAAAAGGGGAAAAATAGGTGGAGTGTTGAGCAGACAAAGAAAGGGAGGTGGCAGTGGCTGGAGCTGCAGAGTGTTAAAGAATGTTAGAAAGGAATAGGGAGATGCTGTAGAGAAAATGTGTAAGTACCCCTGTGCAAGCCTTTGAAAACTGAAATGACAGTACTCCTCAGTGTGGCCTGACTGCCAGCAGGTATCTGTGAAACCAATTGGCAATGTTTGGGTTTTTCCAGAACTCATCTTCCATTTCAGACTTCAGCTGCTCCTGTAATTGACTAGCTTGAGGCTTCATGGTGCCTCTAACCTTACTGCTTGCCTGTTTGGGAAGAGCATGAAAAAGACAGTTCATTTCCATGAAGAAGTCATCGTAGATCAGAATTGTCTACCTATGTGCATAATAGAAATAGTAAATTCAGGGAACATTGAGCTTGTAAATCAATCACTCAAAATGTGGGAGAAGACAGAAGAGCTGGAGAGACACTGAATGTGTCAGTTATGTTTGAGATTCCCATAGGGGAAAGCATGGTCAGCATTTATATTTCAAAGTATGTTAACCCTTACTGAGCATCTTCTCCTGTGGAGAGTGAACAGCACTTTGGTCCCGCACAGGTGCGGCAAGTTACGTGCAGAGTGAGCAATGTGCAAGGACCGCCCTGTGGCCTTTGTTATGAGTGATACTGTGGTCCTCAGCTGTGAGCACGTGGCACACTGCACAGGAGGACATTGCACTTTAACTCTTTTATGAGGCGACAGAAACTGCAGCCAGGCATCTCCAAGTTGGATTCAAAATGGATTCTCTTTATTTAAAGGAATTTCCCAATTATATTAAGACAGACTCTTTAGAGCTGTCTGTGGACTGTGATGAAAAACATTGTATGGCATTCTAATAATTGACTCTAAAGCACTGAACAATTTTTACTGTACAGAGCTTGTATGACATGATCTCCAAAACTAGTTAAGTCACTTACTGAAATATATCACAATATTTGCTGCTGGGTCAGGCATCTAGACAGAGGTCACACACCTACCTGTAGGGATCAGACAGCTAAATCCTTTGCTGTGATTTGAGTGTCTAGTTGAAAGGTATGCTCAAGTTTGAATTTTTCAGTAGCCGTAAGCAATGATCTTAATGACTGCACCAGTTTTTCTGATTTAGTTTAGACCATGATGTTACTTCTCCTATTCCTCCTTCACCAAGAGTGAAGGGTTGTTTTTTTCATTTGGGTTTGGTGGTGGTGGTTGTTTGGTTTGTTTTTGGTTTCATTTTGGTTTTGTCCATGGTTTAAAAATATATCCCCTACAACAACATTCTATCTACTTGATTTAAAAAAAATAATTAAATCCTGGGCTCTCAGATACAAGTTTAGCTGAAAAGAGCTTTCTTCAATTTCAACTACCTTCTTTTGCAGTTATGTTGATGTAACTACTTTTAAGGAATACATCATTTAGAGCGATGACTAGAGAAAAAATAAGTTAACCATTTGGGATAAATATGTATGAGAGCTTATTTTTTGCTGCCATCCTGTGGCCATTTTGAGTCAGGTTTTCATCTAGTTTGGTTACTTCCTTTCAAACATTTCCAAATGTTTGAGTAATTGAGTTTATTGCTACAAAAAGGAAAGGACTGCACTGTCTGTAGAGCCAGTGATTTGGTAAACCAAGACCATCATACTGAGTGTAATGAAGCCCCAGTGGACTGTCCCACCTTCCCAGCACTAGATGTGAGTCTTGGGTTCATAGTCGCAGAATACCTAAATGTTTCTTGCTGGTTCTTCAAATAAAATTAATTTTTACCGGTTTTCTGTGCTTTTCAAGCAACTGACCACAAGGTACTATTGAACCATTTTCAAATTACAGCCTTGGTAGAACAGAGGCTGCTTTTGCTGCTAAAGTGTATTTTGAGAGAGCCTAAAAGCAATATTGGAAAATTATTGACCTTCATCTGTGAGCTCTCTATGGATTTCTGTTTCACTGACTGAAGCGCGCACTGCTAAGCTACTGTTAGGGAAATATAGAATGCTGTCACTTCAGCAATTAAAAACACTATTCTTTGTTTTGTTCTGCGGGGTTTTTTTTTGACAGATTGGCGGTGCTAGGTGCTGGAGTGGCACTGACTCAGCTCAGTTCTGACTCAGGGTAAATAGGAGAAACGTTTTCTACCTTGCATATGGCAGCATTTGAGTCTAGTACCAAAACTGTAGAACTGAAAGACTAAAACTTATTCAGTCATGCCAGGTACTTAAGGCAAACTGTATTCTTCTGCAAGTTATTTTGGTTTTGGTTGTTGCTGAGCTGGCATTACCTCCCAGGGTGTGAGAGCCATCTCCTTCACCTTTCAGTGCCAGATGAAAACAAAACACAAGGACACCAGCAAATCATCATCAGAGCATCAACAAATCAAAGTAATAGTAAAGTTTAATGTGCTAAAGTGAAAACTGCGTGGTTAAGCAGAATGCTTGTCAATGTTTACCAAAGTCTAAAATATTTGTGTAAGTGGCAATATTTTACTGTACTTAAGATATATGACTGATGTGATATTGTGTGAATTACTGTTGTATTTTTCTTAACTATAACTACATTATTCAGCATGCTTATCATGTGCACTATTTTGACCAACTGCGTATTTATGACCATGAGTAACCCTCCAGACTGGACAAAGAATGTAGAGTAAGTTGCATGTTATTTAAATATATCTTTGGCTGTTCCTCTAGCAGTAACTGCAGTGTAAGGGGTGCTGAAAGGAATCATCCTGAGGCACTACTACTATTTTCTTTATAAACTATGTAGAAGTGTTGAATAATTGTTTAAACCTCATTCTAGTAGAACAATTGGGTAGGAAAAATGGAAGTTGTTTACAAAGAATATTCTACTGAGATTGCACTAGTTTTCTCTCTTTGTGCTTTAGCACCTACCCAATGCTTTTACCCTTCCTTTACCCCACTGCATCAGTGGCCATCTATCTGTACATGTCAGTTAAGAGCAACATATAAGCCGAAGTATTGCTGAAGTGAGATTTCGGTGCATGCTTGCATTCTTCCTGCTCTAGAGCCAATACTAGATGTTTTAGATGTTAGTGATTCAGCAACTTATGCTCACAGCTTTCTCAGTTAACACTAATGGACCTAGTCTTGCATATTGTTAAACTGAATGTCACCAGTCAATGTTTAATATATGTTATTTATTTGACGGATTTATTTATTTGTTTTGATTTATGTACAAGATCAGGACTGCTGTACTTCAACAGCAGGTCACAACTAATGCATATAAATACCCAAGTATCTATGATGCATACAGTGCATTTTAGAAGAAATTGCTTATTTACTGTATGTCTTCTGCAGTTTGAAATAAAAAACTCTTTCATTTGATCATCATGTTTCTGCCAGATTACCAATGTAAAAATATCTTATTTTGATTACATTTTTCCTATATTTTTCAGGTACACGTTCACTGGAATTTACACATTTGAGTCACTAATAAAAATCATTGCAAGGGGCTTTTGCTTAGAAGATTTTACTTTTCTTCGAGACCCATGGAACTGGCTCGATTTCACTGTCATTACCTTCGCGTAAGTTTTTGTTTTTTGTTTTTTCTCTGAAAGTGAAGGGCAAAAAGGGCATGAAATTAGTATCAATACATATCAATTTTGTTAAACAGAAAATCTTGTATGGATTTACTGTGTCTAAAACAATTTTCACATTCTAAACTGCATATTTTGATGTAAACATAAATACTGCAGAAGCCATTAGCACAGCTAGTATTAGAGAGGCTAATTTCATGTCCTGCTTACTTTTTTTCCTGAGCAGAAAAGGAGCTTCCCTTTGACTTCATTCTCCAAACTTACCAATCTAGTTTAGATAAATTTTAGGCTTTCAAAATAAAATCAGTGTGATTCACTTCAGAGACATTTAATTTAGCTGAAGGCTCTGAAAGTATATTAATACAAGGCAAACTGCAGTGAAAGGTAAACCTCTGACTGTTGCTATTTAAGTTTTTGCTAAAAACGCCAAAGCGGTCTTGATGAAAGACCCAAGTAAGTAGCATAAACTTTGCCTAAATTCTGAATAACTGTGATTTAATCCTACAGGTATGTAACAGAATTTGTAAACCTAGGCAATCTTTCAGCTCTTCGAACTTTCAGAGTATTGAGAGCTTTGAAAACTATTTCTGTAATTCCAGGTAAGAAGTAACTGGTGTAAGGTGTTAGGCCCCTTGTACCTCCCAACTGTTCCTTTTTATCCTGTCATTGTGTTTGTGTGTGAACTCCCCTATTACAGATATGTGACAGAGTTTGTGGACCTGGGCAATGTCTCAGCGTTGAGAACATTCAGAGTTCTCCGAGCTTTGAAAACAATATCAGTCATTCCAGGTGAGAGAGAGGTTAAACACTGAGGCTGACTTTAATTCACTGAAATGGAATTCATGTTTTTTTAAACATAAGTCGTATTTCTTTCCGCAAAAAAGCAGGAATCAGAAGATATCAGAATTCACTGAAATCTCTGATTCATTGCTTTTTAACATGAGCACTTCCTTTTGAAATCAGCCTTTGAGTTTAACAGATTCTTGCATGAGACATTGCAGTACACAGTGTGTGTGTGGTTTGCATCATATGACGTCAAGCTTTCTTCTCCACATTCAACGAATATCAGTAACCCTGAAGTTTTCTTACCCATGTGTATCCTACCTACATGATGTTATGTGGTATTTGTTGTGAATATTTGTGTCTGAAAACCAGAACTGTCTGAAATGTTGGCTTAGTAAGAAGATGAGGGAATAAGATAATAAAGAATAGCATGGGCTTTGCATGGGGGATTTATTATCTTAAAAATCTACAATTTTCCAAACCATTTCCAGTTTTATAGCATGAAATTTTAGTCCTATTTATTGTTGAACAGGCTTCTTACTACTGTCTTCTAAATCTAGTATGTTATAAAACTGATAGTAGCAAAGGTTTGGAGCAAAAGGTATTGACAAATGAAAAGAAAGACTTTTATGTGAGATTCATGTACAGCATGAATAAAAAGTAGTTGCTTGTTTTATCACTAAAACAAGTGTGTTGAAATATATGCAACTCATTCCATCCACGGTTTCAAGTGAACATAAATTTCAGCTGTTTATTCATTTTCACAAGTGAAAAAGCTCTTCACAAAAATGTTATTTCACAGACATTACAATCATTTATTTGGGCTTATGCATGAAATCGATAACTTTACTGGGAAACACTGTTATTTTTATGCTTTGAAAAAGTTCACAACATCAGAATAAAAATTCCTTTCCATTTTCAGGCTTGAAGACCATTGTGGGAGCCCTAATTCAGTCTGTGAAGAAGCTCTCAGATGTGATGATCCTGACAGTGTTTTGTCTGAGTGTATTTGCACTAATAGGGCTGCAGCTGTTCATGGGCAACTTGAGGAATAAATGCCTGCAGTGGCCTCCAGATAATTTTACTTTGGAAACAAATATTACTTCCCAGCTAAATAGCACCATAGGTGAAAATGGTACATTGCTTAATTCAACACTGGCTCCATTTGACTGGAAGGGCTACATTGAAGATGAAAGTAAGTATTGTCTGCAGAATTCTCCCTGTCTGTGGCTGACCCAGTTCTTAGAAGTAAGGAGGGGAAGGGATGATACATTTACTTAAGACGGAGCAGAAGTATTCTCTCTCTCATAGGTCTGCTCCAAAGGCCTGTGTGGAAGAGGGAACAAGGAAAATGGTCTCACCACTTGATATAGCTCTTTTTCTCAGCTCCATCTGCCAAATTCTCATCTCCCCTGAGGCAGAAAGAAGTTCAAAGGAGTCTTAAAATTACTTGATAATCTTATAAACATTTTCCTTTCTGATACTCCATAGTAAGATCAGTAGCAGTAGCTATGATCAGTAGCTATGTCATTTCTGACAGATACCCAACTTCCAACATGCAGTGAGAAGTCCAGTGAAGTCCTCAGTATTTTCATCACCCATCCATTCTTGTGCTTCTCTATCATCATTATTATTTGAAAGGGTTTTTTTAAAGTCTAACAGATTTTTCTGCTAAAACTTACGATTATTGTAATCAACTGAAACACAGGCGTCAAACCCAAATTATTCCCTAACATTAATCACTGTCTCTGAAGTATTTAGAGACTATTCTTATGTTTCCGTGCCCTGTTCTCTCCTCTTTCAATCTTCTTTTATGCTAAACAACCCAGACCATTAACTGTTTTCTCCTACAATGTATTTTCTGGATTTTGATCTCTCATCTTGTTCATAAACATCCTTTTTAAAGTAACCATACCTAGGCATTTCTCCTCCACACAAGGCATAGTAAGTAGAGAAGAAGGATGATGTGGTAGCACAGTGACTTATACTTCTGCTTTATACATCCTACATAGCTTGCTGTTGTTTACAATTGTATCGTTGTTCGGCTTGTGGTCTACCTGCCCCCAAGTCTTTTACAGATTTCTACCTCATTGAGTTTTCACTTTATATTTGCACAGTTCATTGTTCCAGCCTGAACCACCCCATTTTTTAGACCATCTCTTCAACAATCCTGGACTTTTTAAACTGTAATTGTTTCCTTAAACTCACCACCATCCTTATCTGATCAGTACCATTTGCGTGTTTGAGAAGCGCTCTTCCATAATGTAGATTAGCTGAAGCCTTGAATAGCAGCAATCTTAGACAAACGTTCAGAAGTTGTTTTTATGCATCTTTCCACTTCGATAATTTCCCAAAGTATGATTTTCCAGTTTTGCTGGTTCAGAGCAGTCTGGCAAACTGAGAGTAGACAAAGAAATGCATTTCAGTACAGTTAAATGTGAGAGGACAAATCTAAGGTCCCTATCCTACAAATATTGCTGCACAGTTCTTGTTGAGACAGCTTTGCATGCATCAAGACTATAGCTGATGGCATACAGTGAAAGTTACTTTTGAAGTAAATTAAGAACATAAGGGGGCAGAGGGATAGAAAAGGGAAGGGGAAGGGGAGAACTGACCACAGTGATCAGCTGCAAAAGAAGTGCTGGGATCCTCTGCTAAGGCTTCTCCCTTGGGCATCCTTTCTAGTGCACCAGTGGTCACAATACTTTTTCCATAGCAACTCTGAGTTTTTCATGTGCATCTCCTCAAATTCCCTCCAGCTCTCTCCTTCCTGCAGTGCTATTAGCACTAATTGGAATGCACTTTGATCAGAGTGGGTGCTGCATGTCTCATTGGTTTTTAAGCTCGTACATGCATGTTATTAGGTCAGCTAATATAAACCAAAAACCACACGCAAGGAGTAGGAAAAAAGGGGAGAAAGAGGAGTGAATCTCTGACCAGAGACAATTGCTTCCTGTGAGTACCTGCTGTGTGTTTGCAAGTGTAATGTCGTGAGAATAAAAACTGCTTGAAAAACAACATAAGAACATAGGAAAAACAGTGCCACGGAGGCCATGGAAAACACTGCCACAGCAGCTTCTCTGTGAGGCTGCAGAGCAACAAAGAGGCAGGATATAGAAATGCAGTTGGGAAGCCCTTAATAATAGAGAGGCTGAGGCACCTAAGGCACTGTGGAGCAGCCTGGACTGACAAATTAAGGCTAAAACTCTGCAGCCAAAAAGCTAAATAATATCCTGTTCACGTAAATAAATTATTGACTGGGAAGGCAGAATTACCCCTGTATTTAGCACTACTGCAGTTGCCACTGGAATACTATATAGAAGTTCAATTTAGATAGAATGTTGAAAAATGGAGGATGTTCAGAAAAGAGCAAAATGATTAAAGGGCTGGGAAACATTCTTTATACCAAGATAGACCAGGAGCTCAGCCTACTTAACATATCAAAGAGAAGGTTTAAGGGGTGATTTGATCACAGCTGAAAAAAAAATAAACCTCATGAGGAACAGAAATTTCATCCTAGACATATCTTTGATCTAGCAGGCAAAGATATAACAGGTTCAATAGCTGCAAGTCAAAGCCAGACAAATTTTGAATAGAAGTAAGACAGCTTCTAACAGTGATCACACAGCTGAGCAATGACTATGATGGATTTCCAGCTGAATTTCTTAAATCAATTTCTTTGTGAAACTTAAGTTACTTGAACATAGGAATTCACGAAGATCCCATGCCATGGGGTGTAATGAAGTCTAAGCAAAAAGTCCCCTAATGAAGACCTAGACTTCAGGGCCTAACTTTTATTTTCTCACTTCTCACTTTTAAACACAGAATCTATAAACTCAGGTTCTCATTTAATCTGATTTAAAGGAGGCCTGAAGCCCCCTGAAAACAAAGCTGAATTTAATCAGTTACAGAAAGTACTTTATTGAATGGCTATGTGAGCCTCTGGTAGATTTACACAGGATTTCATACGTATTATGAAATTTATAATGAAATTGTGAGTCTTATTATGACGTTAACAAGCTTGTCCTTGTTTACCAGCAGTTTCAAAGAGAAAAATGACCTTCTTGTGGCTTCCTGCTCTCTTTTTGCAGGTGGGCAAACAGGATACAGAAAGCAGCTGCATCACAGCGCAGTAAGAAGGGACTTACCTGCAGCTCAGAGCAGTGCAATGGCACTGTATCTTGTAGGAATTATGGGAGTATTTATGCCATTAGTTGTAGCATATGCAAAGAGGACATGTAAGTTCTATGCAAAGAAGACATGTGAGCCGTAGTTTTGCCACTGAGCTCATTTTTGGAGACATCATTTAGAGGGTCTATATGTAAGCATCCCTGGCCTTAATGAGTCTCTTCTCTTTTTTTTACCCTTTTTCTTTTTCCAAGGTAGGAAATCTGATGAACTTAGTTCTGTATAAGCTGAAGTTTATCTTAGCAAGTTTCCATAAACAATTTATTTTTTTCTGGGAAAAAATCATCTCCCAGTCTATTTTGTGAAATAATGATTATTCTCAGTCATTTCCCTACACTTACCCAAAAACTATAAATCTGCTTGAAGTTAAGGGCCCACCTACCGGGGTTTTTTTTGTCCCATTTCCTTGTCAATTAAAGAGGAGCCAAACACATACCTTTTATACAGGGAGAGATTTTTCACACGACGTCGGTAAAACACAATTCAAAGTTTTGCATCTTGTTCAGGACACATGCTTACACCGCTCAGCTTGTGTGTTATAAAACTTTTCCTATCATGATAATACTTTGAGCACATGTCCCGGTTGTATCAGTGTACTCAGAGAATGCCTGTATGGCTCTTGTTTCCCATGGAGCTGGCACGTGCAGCATGCTGACAGCTTGTCTGAAGCACAGGACCTGAGTGCAGACCCTGCTGCAGCACTTCAGCTCAGCTGGTGCAGTACTGATCATGACTGACTGCTCTATGTAAACTATATCAAGGCAGGTTTGCATTCTTCCCATCAGCTGTTATGTTCCTGCATGTTTTAATCATGATTAGCTGACATAATGCAGAACAAGGTTTGCCTCCTAAGGGTCAGTTGTGGGCAGCATCCTGTCAGCTTGCTGTTTGCAGCTGTGTTTCAGCACAGAGCAGCTTTGCAATGCACACCAGCCCAGAGGGACAGCAGCTGCACACAGGGCTATGCACTTCAAGCACCAGAGACTGTTCCCTGTAAGACACGAGCACATTGATAGACACTGGAAAAGAGTCTTTCACAGAGAGTCAGAACAAGGTCTACACACAGCTTAAAGCCTGATTTTCCCAAATGGTGAATTTTGCACACAGGGTGGAGGGATGCAGCTGGCCAGGCTGCTATGTCCCTCCTGCAGCAAATCAATGTGCTGAGCCAGCAGCTTGTGACACCTCCTCAGACTCAGAATTCATTAATGTCTGTAGTAACCTGGCTTGGGCAGCTGTCAGCAGAGCCCGAGTCAAGTTTAAACTCAGCGACGCTGGTAGCATTTCAAATGAGATCTTTTTAAGGGAATCTAACAGGATAGTCCAATGGAAAAGAAATCCTCTTTGTGCTTTAAATCTTCTCAGGAAGCAAAAAAGGAATGACCTTAATTCTGAAGCTACTGTGCTTCACAAGTTTTGGAGCTGAGGAGGTGCTCAGAGGAGCATCACCATTTCCCTGCCCTGTCCTTAGAGACAGCCTGAGGTGATGGTGATGCTTTCTCCATCAGAGATGGGATAGTGGGCAATGTGGTCTGACCCTGTATAAATTTCATCCTTAAACCTGTGACCAAGTGGGAGATTGTTACTAGAGGAGAAAGCTCCTCCTGTGATAATTCTTCTGAAAATCCAGAGTTTAGCAACTGTAGGCATCTGCCTTGAGTGGAAAAAGAAAAACACTTCTCAAGGATACAGTCAAAATGAATCTTACTAAACACAAAGTTTTAATCATCCCTTTATTCTTTGAAGAAGAGAGAGGTTAATGTCTCTGTTATTTAAACCATGTAAAACATCCTCTAACTACAGGGTTACAGTACAGACTATGGTTGGACACAGGGTGATTTGGTGGAACTTACCCAGTTTTTTTTCCTGAGGTGTTCAATAATTTTATCATGTACTCTTAAAATCCCACCTGCTCAGGTTGGTGACTGCTGCAGTAATTCTGTCTGAGTGAAATGTAGGTGTAAACCAGGGCCCTCCCACCAATCTGCGGGCTCACTGCAGTGTGTGCACACTGTTAGAGCCACCGGCAGCTGGGGGCATTTGTTCACAGCTTACATCCTAGACAACTGTCACAAGGGTTTGTAAGTGACAAACTGGAACCCTGGCAATACTGATCGGAAAGTTTTAAATAAATTATGAGGGTACTTTTTTCAGATAGATTTTAATTATGATAATAAACAACTGTACAATATAATTTCACAAAGCATGATTTAGATCAGTGATCAGGCAGAATCTACATCCGGAAGCATTTGACAGAATTTTTAGTACATTTTGGCATTTTAACAGTAAGTGCTGTGAATGACAGTGCTTACTGAAATTCATAATGCCACTTACTCTAATGTCATGGTCCTGCTGAAAAAATAATGCTTCTTGTTTAAAATTGCATCTGAAAACTAAAACATTTTTAGAGTGGAACTGTTTATTTCATAGAGATTTAAGATGACTTTTATATTTGGAATTCTATAATTTTTTAAAATTCTTTTCTAAACAGGTCATTTTTACTTTCTGGAAGGGCAAAATGATGCTCTGCTTTGTGGAAATAGTTCTGATGCTGGGTAAGACCAAACTTCATCATATTATTGCACTGTGTACAAATTAGATCCATGTTCTGTAGCTGTGCAGTTGAAGGGGGGCTGTGTTTTGTGTAACCACTTCCTTTCGCATAAGAAATACTAGGATTTTACACTGGACCTAGGATTTGTGTTCCTGCTCGGAGCTCAGTGCACTGGTTAGATGAACTTAGTCTTTGAGTGACTGAATAATTTTGTATTCATGTAGTTCCTGTCTGCTTGAGAAGTAATAGGAGCAGAAATAGGAGAAAGGAAAAGAAATAGGAAATAGGAAAAGAAGTTATTTTGCAGTTCTGGCTGCACATATGAATGCATCAACATCCAGCTGATAATATTAAAATGAATAAATAGGTAATATCCAGTTTGTCTTTGTAGGCAGTGCCCGGAAGGATATACGTGCGTGAAAGCTGGTAGAAACCCCAACTATGGGTACACAAGTTTTGACACCTTCAGCTGGGCTTTCTTGTCACTATTTCGCTTGATGACTCAAGACTTCTGGGAAAACCTTTATCAACTGGTGAGAATTTTTTAATGAAAAATAGACTAAATATGGTTTTGCCGGTAATGCAAGAGGTCTAGATTCTCTTATCTTAACAATATGAAAAACAAAACTTCTGTTAACCTATTCTTGCTTATAAATATTTTATTATCTCCAGACACTGCGTGCTGCTGGGAAGACATACATGATATTTTTTGTTCTGGTGATTTTTCTGGGCTCTTTCTACCTGATCAATTTGATCCTGGCTGTGGTTGCCATGGCCTATGAAGAACAGAATCAAGCAACCTTGGAAGAAGCAGAACAGAAAGAGGCAGAATTTCAACAGATGCTGGAACAACTGAAGAAGCAACAAGAAGCAGCTCAGGTATAATTTGTGGTGTAGTCATGCAGAAGTGTTTGGAAGTGATTTTACTACAGATATTCACCCTCTGCTTTCTGAATTTGGACACCCTTTTGGTTTTTCAGTGACAGAGCTAGCTCACAGGTTTTTTATTCTGCACTGAAGACATTTTATTGTGAATGATTCAGCCATCAAGAAGGAATACTGAAGACTATATATACATTATTCACTGTGTTTTTCTAGTTTAGTGTCATTCATACAGTCTGTTAGACTTCTGCATTTAAAATCTACTGTGGAAGGGTGAAGAAGGTTATGACCAACACACATCTTGAGTAAACTGAGTAATAATAATTTAAAAAAAAAAAAAAAAAAAAAAAAAAAAAAAAAAAAACAAAAAAAACCACCACA